>CM076583.1:594190118-594838925 GCA_034641835.2 Pinus albicaulis
AAAAAAGTATAAAGCCTGATTAGTTGTTGCATGAGTTTCGAGGGTTATAAACCAAGCGGAAGAAACCATAGTATATAAAGAGAGAAGTAATAAAATCTCACTTAAGCACATGTTAATCTAGTCCGAAACCGATTAGGCTATAGCAAAGTTTAGTAAGAAATGTAAAGAATTCAGTTTTTTTTTTATGATGTATGTTACAGTAATGCAAACATTTTTAATTTTTGCCAATGAAAATTTAAGTAATGCAATTGTGCCTACTCTATATTTCACTTGATTCTTAATTAAGTTAATTTTATTTGAAATAGTGCTTCCTAAAAAGAATATTAAAATATTATTTATTATTTATTTCTTCTACAACATTTAGTTAAAAATTGTAATGGGTAACTACTTTTCCATATTAATTAATAGAGCATATTAATTAATAGAGCATATTATTTAGAAAATAATTTATTAAATTAAAAGTAAAAATAGTTATTAATATTATAATAAATAATTATTATTTATATATGAGTTTAATAATTTAGTTATATTATTGTGTTGAGAGGTGATCTATAGTCTAGTATGGTAAATATGTTGTAATGCAATGTCATGTTAAACATTTCAATTGTGTCAAATTTCATAAAATTACAAATAAAATGAAATTAGAAAAAAAAATCACATAAAATTAATATCCTAATGAAGCCTTCTATAAGTATATTTATTTATATATTTCTCTTTAGAATACATCACATAAATGTATTAATTTCTCAACCTTTTTGAAGGAACCAATGTGGTTCATCATCATCTAATCGATCATGAACCACATTGGTTGGCTCAAAACCAGTTGGAAATTAATACAATTATCTCATGGATTTGGAAGAGATATACCCAAATAAAATTACTAATTATAATTACAATTATAATTATAATTAATAATTAAATTAGCATATATCCATCTTAACTTTGAATCTACTAAGAGATATCAAATATATTTTACTCTAAAAGAGGTTTGCACATCAAAATATTTAATTTTCTCATAGATCCCAAGTTAAGATAAATCTAAATTGGTTTATAAATAAGAAAATTATATCTAAATAATTTATATATATCCATAATGAAAAATCCTTTCAGATTAATCACATTGCTAGGATTTGGTCGACGTTTTGCTCAGTACAATGGTGAAAAAATCAATCTACCCCATATTTTAAGTCTCTTATGCGCTTCATTGGCCAATTGGGCTTCACGAGCCTTTCATCAAGATGGATGAGGTTAAAAATATGGGCTTCCTCTTCAGAGGTGTTAGGTAATAAGTCAATTCTGAGTTTTAACGTTGTTATTTTACATTGGATTGGCAAGATAGCTTCTAGACCATACACCAATTGGAAGGGAGTAAATCCGCTTGCATTTATCAATGAGGTTCGATACACCCACAAGGCTGAGTACACGATTAAATTCCAGTTTCTTTTATGAACTCCTATCATTCATTAAAGCAGAACTTTAAGAATATTTTTGATAGCCTCAACTTGTCCATTTGATTGTGGATAATAAGGAGTATAATTATCATGTGAAAATCCTAACTTGGCAATCAATTCAGTCATCATATGGTTGCGAAAATGCTTCCGATTATCTATGACTATAGCCTGTGGGACCTCAAACCATGCAATTACATGATTAAAGAAAAACAATGCAGTTGTTTGTCCTGTGTTGTTTAATATAGGCATCGCTTCAACCCATTTGGTAATGTAGTCTACTGCAGCAATAATATAAACATGCCCACCAAACGAACGAGGTTACAGGTCATGAAGTCGACACCCCATTTCGGAAATGGTCCTGCAGAGACAACAGGATGCATTGGCGCTGGCGGTTTGTGGATTTTACGATCAAATATCTGCCATGCATGACGACTCATGACCGCGAGGATGCAGATGCGAAATATGGTAGGCCAAAAGTAACTAGCGCGGAGTATCTTCTATGCGGTAGCGTATCTAGACAAGTTTCCACCACAATCCCCAACATGAAAATCATTTAAAACCTTTTCAGCCTCCTCATAAGTGAGGTACCTTCTTAAAATTGTATCAAAACCACGATGTTAAAGTGTATCGCCGACGATCAAATAATCTTTGGCCTGGTATCAAATACGTCATTGGTCAGAGCGAGAGGTATCAGGTCGAAAAGTTTGGGTCTGGAGATAAATGATAAAATATCCATACCAAGGATCAGATGATCTGATCAGAAACAGAGACTCATCTGGAATAGATGGTTTCGATGTAGTAGTACTACTATCAGACAAAAGATCACAGAGAAGCTCAGAAAAAACTAAAGAATTTTTTGAATTGGATTTGATGAATTCCAAATCAAATTCATGCAAAATGACAATCCATTTTGAATACTTTACCCCCATAAATTGACGTGATAAAATATAATTCATTGGGTTGCAATCCAAGATAACAATGGTCTTCTAGAATAGGATATAGTGGCAAAATATTTGGACATCTTGAACAACTACCAAGGCAATATTTTCTACGTATGAATACTTCACTTCCGTATCATTGATATTACGACTCAAATAATATATTGGATGTTTTATCCCATCTTCTACTTGGATCAATACCATAGCAATGGTCACATCAACCGCGATGATATATAAGAAATAATCACTCTGATAATTCAGGGGATACATTAATGATGCCCGGACAATAGTATCTTGACAACATCAAAAGAATCTTGCACAAATTGGTCCCAATGGAAGGGGATCACCTTTTTCAAGAGTTGAGTATATATTTTAGCTATTTTGGTGTAGTTGGGTATGAAACTCCTTAGGGAGTTAGCCTTTCCTTGAATTTTTTGTATCTGAAGAAAATTTGAGGGCACAGGCAAATCAAGAATGCCCTAAACCTTCAATGGGTGTATTCGAATTCCTTCTTTTGAGACAGTGAATATGAGCAAATGACTATAACTAACACAAAACACACATTTATGTGGATTGAGGCGTATTTTGTAGTGTTGGCAGCATAAAAAGATGGCTTTCAATTGTATCATGTGATCAGTCCGATTTCGTGAATGTGTGGGTAAATCATCTAGATATGGTTCAAAAATATGTCTTATGTCATTGAAATCATAATCCATTTCTCTCTGAAAAATTGCCCCATCATTCTTTAGACCAAATGGTATTTTCTGATAAGTGAATGTGCCCCAAGGACAGATGAATGTTGTCTTATATTGATCCTCTACACAGATATTGATTTGATTGTAGCCAGAAAATCCATCCATGAATGAAAATATTTCACATCCAGCACAATCATCAATAATCTGGTCGATAAAGGGAGTAGGATAGTTGTCTTTTGGACAAGGAAGATTGAAATTCTAAAAATCGATGCACACTATGATGGTTCCTTGTTTTTCATGACTGGAACAATGTTGGAAACCCACTTAGTTAGCATAAAAGGGTATATGAAACTAGCAAGAAAAAGTTTTTCAACTTCTGCTTTAATGGAAGTGGCCTTATTCGAATGAACAGGATGAAGGCGTTGATGTTACAGCTTGACATCAGGGTACATATTAGTAGTGTGTTCAATGATACTAGTCTCAATACATGGCATTTCCTCATAAGACCAGGCAAAGCTATTTCTAAATTCATGAAAGAGAGAGCGATATGTTTTGAGTTCTGATGGAGAACAAGGCATGCCGACATGAATATTTTCTACCATGGCAGGTTTATTTGAAATATCGATAGAAATGGCTTTTTCAATATTTGATAAATTTCTCTCATAATCAATTGCATTAATAGGAAAATAATTTTAAAAGAATGTTTTGATCGAAGGGTGATATAGTTCGTTTATATTATTTTCTTCATAATCAGGAAGATGGGAACGATGATGATAATCTTCCCATGGTTCTCCTTCTGACATCATGGTTTCCAAAATATTCTCATCTATCAAGAAAGTTGAGGAAAAAGGATCAGATGGAGTGCCAAAATCTAAGGAACGATCAAACCAAATAGCCGATAATGAATATTTCATATTCGTCACCCAAGCCAGAGAGATTGATTGCTATGCTAGCTCAATCGGGCTGGGTGGAAAAAACTTGTCCAACGTAACAACTTCGGAATGATCTGTACTCTTCATTAACCCAGATGGAGTGGAAGAAATCATGTAGCAATCCTTTAAGAGTCTTACACCAATGTTCTAAAGTGTGAGTTGGGGTGCGTGAACTAACATAACACTTCCAGTTACCTGTGAAGAGGAGGAAAAGAAGGATAGATAATTAATGACTTTGATAGCACCTTTATGTGGAAAGGCGATCATTCTAAAATATGTAGAAACAATTGCAGTCATACCATATACGCATGGCCTTCCTAGTAAAATATTGTAGTCAAGGGGTCCATCAATGACCTCGACATCAATATTCAATGTTTCTCCCCCTAGTTCTACATCCAGGTTATTAATAATACCGAAAGGCTTATATGTACGTCTGTAAAAAGCCTTCAATGTCATTGACGATTGAGATAAACACGGCGAGCCAAGTGACTTCCAAAAATTTAGAGACATAATGAAGGTAGATGCTCCCTCATCAATAATAATATGATGAAAAAGGTGATTAAGAACATTTACCTGGATGGAGAATGCCAATTATGTTGGTAATTGTGGCATATAGCCCATATGATTAAAGACTACGAGATTAGAATCGATCAGATCAATTCTAGTAATAGCAAAAAATAAAACCTATTTCTAGGAGGGACAATTTTGTAATACCTCAAGAGCTTTCATAGCTGAAGGGGATTGAGCTAAATATTCAACTATATTATAATTTTGAGTAGCTCTAGCTCGAGGATTATAAGTCAATTTATGAACAACTCCCTTCAGTGGCTTGATTGTCAATTCAGGAATACCAGGTGGTGGTACTGATTCTATAGACAGATTCATGGTCAAGGTAGTAGGTTGATCATTAGCATGACTACCGTAATCTTTATTATGCGTTGAAAACAAAATATATGTTGATGGATTCGTGATAGACAACATAAGCACTTGGGAACTAGAAGTTGGATCTGTAGCAACAAAATTTGTGTCCGGATTCGGAAACGGATCTGTCAACACAACTGGCAGATGTGAAGTCTTAACCATTTTTGAGACTTCAGAGTGGTGAGGACAATCCTGAAAAAAGTGATCCTAATTACAAATTATGCATGGATAACAAGGTTTCCTATTTCTAGACGATTGATCACCTGATCTTTCCTGTGGGTTATAAGTTTTCTTTTTCTTTGATTTCCCCTTTTTCTTACTTACATGTTGCTTGTCACTTTTTCCTTTGTTAAATGACATGACATTGATTTCAAAATAAGGTGCAGGATTATATGCAGTAGTATGATGTGTGCTTGTAGTACCGATCATACCATCTCTGGCATGAGATTCCTTTGATAAAGGAGGAACAGTAAAATTAAATCGCGGTGTGTTAGGAATTTTCTCGTAGAGTGTGCTAGACTGAGTATAAATCAGGTCTAAATATTGGACACCAGCAATGACCTGCTCTTCAATGATGACACCACCCTTAGCCGCATCTTTAGTTATAGATGGTAGTAGGGAATTAATGAACCATTCAACAAGGAGCTGATCAGGAACAAATGTCTTAACCATTCTACGATGATGACGCCACTCATGAATATGATCAGAAATTTGAGTAGCATTAGTCTGCTTAAAATTATTCAAGAGTTCTTTTCCAGTTTCATATTGTATGGGTAACTGGAAGTGATTCAAAAAGACAGTAGCTAGGGCATTGAAATTTTCAAAAGAAGCTCTAGGTAACTCAATGTATCGTTTCGCAGCCCAACCAAAGAGCATACGCTGGAAAAGACACAGTCGAAAAAAGTCATCATTCAGGGAGTTTGATGAAAACCGCAAATGATAAGTCATAACATGAGGTGACGGGTCTTCCCTAGGGTTTCCATTGAACTTCAGAATATCCGAGGGTAGTTTATGAGGTATCACTGGCCACCAAGGAGCATAATTGATTCGATCATTTGTGAGCTGGTTTAAATCTAGTAACTCTAAAGTTGCAACAAAGGGAAACTGTCGATTAAGGTCAGGTTGAGCATAGCCAAGGTATGATGGAATTGCTTGGGCAATAGGCTTTTGAGCACTAGCATAAGGAATCTGTTATTGGTAACCCAGATAGGGGTTGTTTTGATAAAAAAAATTCTTGAGAATTCTGTTGACCAAAACCTGGGTATGATACTTCTTGAAATGAAGGTTGTGGCATTTGCACCTATGCCTGTCAAGGGGTCTGTCCACCAATGTTATAACCCAAATTAGGATAACTTGGATTCAGTTATGGATAGGTATAATGTGGTTGTGACTCTGACATCCTATAATATGGTAATCCAACTTGTGAATAAATGATTCCAGAAACAGGTGGTTGTTGGAAACCAATCGAAGGAGTTGGAGTCTGAGGTCCCAAAACTTGAGAGTATTGGATTGAAGGACCCGCTGAAAATGGTTGAGGGATAATATTTTGTGCCTATAATAGGGGTAAAAATGTCTTAACAAGTGGAATTGATGTGGGTACAATAGGTTGAACCGGTTGATACTAGTGTACAACCGTTTGTGGTTGGATAGGCAGAGTTGGTTTCCATTGACAAACATTCATTTCGACATTAGGTTGACCTAAAAATGATAGAGTACTGTCAAAGTGGGAAACCATAGGTTTCCCCCCTATATAAGGAGGGGAATAAGACGAAAATTATTTTTCTCCAAATGCAGGGAGTCGAGTTGAAATGGTATTGGATGGAATAGACCCAAATGGACCAACTTGAAATTGCCCTGATGATGGATATAAAGGATCAAGACGTTCAGTACTCACTACAAATTTACCACTTAGAATACCAGATGATGACATTGGTGAAGTCCATATATTTGAGGATGCACCTGAGAAAATTCCAGATAAAGATTTATAACTTGATTGGGCCATAGGGCCACCATGTAAATATGAATCTGGTGAATTTGTGAACATCAACAGAGTAGCGAGAGCAGGTGCTATCATTATAGGATTTTATGGTCCAGTCGAAGATGTTGGTTCAGGCATGGTTTCTTGACAAAACGTGACCCTTTTGAATGAATGATAATTTGAACATGTACAGGATCAACAAAAGAAGAGGGTGGTGATTGAGGAAAAGACTCGTACAGGTATATATCCTCCCCAAAATGGGTTGGAGTTAAAGGTGTTTTGTCTTGTGGGATTTCCTCAATCAAAATTAAACCAGGTGGAAGGATTTCTCCATCAGTCCCAAAGTATATTTTAGGAGGTTGACTGTGTGATATGGGAGATTCAATGGCTACACTAGAATGTGGGATGAACGATATAGAAAAAAATCTTGTTTATTCGACTTCGGGATAGAGATGATTTGGAAAATAAGGGACATGATCTGGATCAAATTCCAGTTGAACAACGTTGAGTTCGGGAGGTATGGTCTCACTGATTGGATGGATCGTGACCATGGATAACTGTGAAGACCCTATCTTGACAATAGTAGATGAAACATGATTTGTATAAACAACTTGTGTCAAATCTATTATATGGGAAGATGATGCTTCACCAGAGGTACTGATAGTACTGGTTTCGGTAGAGTGATGTCGCCTTCGCCGACCAGAAGTAACTTTAGGTGGTAAAGGTGGTTTCAATGCAAGTTTACGCGAACGAGGGGGATAAGGATTTTTTTCTTCGACTATGACTGATTTAATTTCGGACCAAAAACAAATAAACAAAATAAAAGGGTAATTCTAGGCAAAAGGTTTACCAAGAAACTGTGAATTGCAGAATACCTCCTAGCGAACCAAGAAGTACGAGCTGGAAACATCCCCAAATGCTATGTTCAGTGTATCACAACTTACAAGGTGGATGACTTGATTCACTATGGTTGGATAGCAACCTAAATTTGTCCTCCCAAATATACCCGAAGGTACATGGAGACCCAAGTCCATATTAGCGCTTTCTAATGCGAAACTGCACAATGATAGCACCCCTTTATACTTTTCGTACTATAACACCGCCCGATATACCCGAAGGTACGTGGACGAGCTACAATATAATTACGTAGGTGAAGTGAGGTCTCATACTCAGAATGTATCACAGACAGTTGACTACAATTTCTATATTTTATGACGTCAGAACACGTCTCTAGCCTAGACCTTCCAAATGTTATCGTTATGGTTTCAATTCTTTTTTAGGTAAATTGATGTAAATTTTAAGTTGATCTTGTTTATCAATTTGCCTTTTAAGGTTCACCGCAATGATGTGATGGAAATTCATAAAATTCAAACTAAAATGATAAGAAAACTTTTCAATTTTAGTTTTTTCAATGAAATTCCTAGCTAATAAAGGGAAAGAGAAATCAGTTTTGAGAGCAAACAACAAAGAGCACAAACTAATATGCAACTTTCCTAATTTATTCCTATGTAAAAAACAAAATCCACTATATGCAAATGTTGGTTTTTTTTTTTCGTTCCCTTAATGTGAATGAAAAAAGGAAACTATATGCATCAAATAAACAAAAACAAATGTTTTCTTCTCTGAGAAACGATGAATTTAACAACAATTTCTCTTTTAGGAAAAATGAATAATGGAACTACAATTTTTCCTACAGGAAATGAAGAATTTAACAACAATTTCCTTTACAAAAACAAACGGATCTAATGTATAAATAGAAATACTTTGAATTTGATTTGTCAATGATAAAGAAAAACACTTAAAGAGACATTGAACAAACTTAATTTTCAAAGGAGGAAGATTCAGGTAAAGTCACTGGTCTCTATGAGGCATCAGACAATTGAAAACACAACAAAAAAAATGCTGAAAGAAATGGAAATGAAAAATTCAAAGGGAATTTGGTTGGCTTAGGGGGAAACACAGTCTCTAAGGGGAGATAGTGCGTTGCAAAGCACCCCTGAGTGGGAGACAATGCTATGCAAAGCACTTTCTCTTGACGAACAATGTGTTGGCCGCAGCAGAGAACAAAAAAATCAAGGTACTGAGACACTTCTAATGAAATTATTTGTTTCAAAAGCCTAATAATTGAGAGTAGATGCTATTGGGTGCATAAACAAAGGCAAACACACCAAGGATGAAGGGTAAACTCCCCAGTGGAGTTGCCAATTTTTTATGAGGAATTATGAATTACGGATAAAACACATTCCCTAAATGTGGTGGTATGCATTTAGAACAACAGGTCAAAGACTTTGCAAACACTTTTCCTAAGAGTAAATAGACACATAGAAAGATGGAAAAACTTACTTGGAGTCCAAGCAGTTCCTATTCTCCTTTTGTCGCTCTAGCTATAGCTTCCAATCGAACTTTTATCACTGGATTAGTTCTTGCAATCATAAACACTACACATCAACGATATTGCAATATACAGATGGCTATTCATCTTAATCAGTTAAATCAATGAAACATGAAACATATACATCAGCTAAGAATTCGTAATATGAAATATAGAAGCTTATACAGATACATATGTGGGAAAATGAGCAGAAATCTTTATTAATGGATAGAAGGGGGAGGTTACAAGCTGCGATTGATTTGATTTCACCAACTCTAGAATCATCCCAGCCTCATCACAATCAACGGTGGTCTAGCAGCATATCACTCACATCAAATACTGAATTGAGAATCCAACAACATTTCTGTACCAAATTTCTTCCTTTTCGAGTTGTAGAATCTATGCTCAATTTATAGAATAGATGAAGGTAGTTTCACAATCAATGAATTTATAATAATAGGCAAGACATGTTGCCAGCTTAGAGGTGTTGAATGGACACATGGATTCGAAGTTTGACACATATGGACTCTTTTAGAAGGCACTAGCCATGTGGAGATTCCATAACAATGAGAATTTCGCTCCCAATTGACCAACGCACCCTTGAGTGTCAAGAAGTGGTTTTCAGAGCACCCTTGAATGGAGGTAACTGCATATGCAAAGAAGTTAGTACCTTGAGAGACTACATTGGTGAGCTCATAGGTGATATAACATGTACATAAAATCTTGGAAATCTTGCAATGGAAGTCATGGATGGTTTGTTCTTATTCTTTGTCTTATCTTGCAATGGAAGTCATGGATGGTTTGTTCTTATTCTTTGTCTTAGGGCATGTAGCAACTAAAATGATAGTGGATGATAGACACTATTCATTGGTTCTGGGGATGATGTCCAGTTTAACAAGGTCATTGGGAATGATGCTCAAATTGACCTATAACAAACAGGGCTTACAGTCTAGTAGAAACCTTTGCTGGAGAAAGCCACATACAAAGACTCAAAAATCACACAATCGAAAGCCACACACCTCCACATATCGAGAAAATGACCAGCATAGTAACACTATATCATCATACGAAACTAACACATGGGAGCATGTAACATTAATGAAAAATAAAGTGCATACTGTAAATGGTAACAAGTGACAACATGGAGAGTAAGAGACGATGCAACAAAATCACCCAGTGAAATTTTTTTGGAGTGATAGTAGCATATAATAACACTATAAAAAAAAAAGGAACCCTTTCAGAGATTATAAATTATATGGCATTATGTTCGACACACATACGATCCCATATAAATTCTCAGAAATGTGCCATGAGTCCAAATCCTATTGTATGTCGTCCTTAGAAAGGATTTCTACAACTGTATTATGTTCCTTGTAAATATAGCACACAATAATAGGATAAAAGGGCATATTTAATAGGAAAATTTCTTCAAGGATAGGAATCAAAACATGATTTTGACATATCTGTGTTTTTTTGAACCATTTTATGACATCGATGGAATCACCAAAATTTTGAACCTTTAATATCCCAATATCTTTGATCTAGCAAAGGAGTTTTAATGAGAGAAACTCAGTGAAAATATTTTTGGCAGAACCAATACCTACAAAATATTTTAGAGACCTATTGTAATTTATGTCAATCACCAGCCCTAAACCACATCTATTATGAAAATTTGATGCCCCGTTAAAGTATGCCTAAGTAATATCATGATTTATCAATTATGTTCTTATATTTATGCTTTTCTGAGGAGTATATTTTGCAAGGAACATGGAGAGGTTCAACACACATTTTGCCACTATTAGTGATGGTGAAGAGGTTGAATATATAAATATAAATTTATTTCTTGCTAGCCAAATATCCTATGATATGATTAGGGGGATTTTTTTATATATGATCATCTGATGATTCAGTGCACTAGTTTTTCCGAGCTACCCCACAATTTTCCCCATGCCATATAGTATTGATGCCTAATAGGGACAATGTAACTTCCCACACTAGCGATGAGAAGAAATAACTAAGAAACCCATGATTGATTAACTCTTCAAAATCCTTACACAAGATACACCAGCCCGGACAATGTTCATTTTGTTTTTGTAAATTCTCCCAAGCAGGTACTTTTCTTTTGAGGATGCACTAGAAGAAGAGACTATATTTTGAGGGAATTTTTAGCTCCCACAAAGTTTTTTGCCACCATACCTGCACTCCTAGAGCTCTAAAATTAATCATTAAACCATAGCCAAACTTGTGGGCATAGTGACCTGTATGAACATGCACCCAATGAAGAGAGTCAGAACTTTTTTTAATCTTGATATTTTTATGTCTAGGTTCCCCTACGTAATTAGCCCACTCCAGTCCGCAATGAGGCTCCAGCTGTATATCCTCCACTATTTTCCAACATTGTTTCCAAATTTAGGTAAACTATACCTTTTCTGTTTGGCTCGAGAAGATGATCCTTTTTTAATCAAGAGACTCCAACACTTCTTTAAAAAGAGAAAAATTCTCATTGCATCCCACCAATGGGTCACTATCCAATCTGATCTTCTCCCCATTTTGGACTTGCCATGCTAGGACATCTTCCACCAACTTAAAGGAGTTCATGGTCACTTTCCATATGATTGATTCATTTACATAGTATTTCCCCGTAATACGAATCCAATCTTCCAAAGTAATTAGATCAATGTATTTCCCCTTCACCACTGTAGTCCAAAAGTTATCCTTTGTTAAAATCCTCCACCTTGATTTTGCTACAAGTGTGGTGGGGAAGGATTGTAACTCCTTTATTCCTAATGTCCCCACTCTTTTGGATGGGTGATGCTATCCCAAGAAACACAGGGAAGCACAATCTCCTCCTTCGACCCATCCCAAAGGAAATGAATACATAGTTTCCTGATGTTGAATTAAATGCCTTTTAGAACCCAAATGAGTGTGATCCAATATATTGGAACCATTATGAGAAATGATTTGATAAGTACCAATCTTCCAGACCTAGACAACCATTTGTATCTCCATAGGTTTATATGCTTCTCTATATTTGACAGGAGCCAATGCCAATATTGTTTTTTATAGGAGTCAAGTTTTAAATATAAGCCCAAATATTGAATACTATCCCCCATATGAGGTAATTCATAGGGGAGTGAAATTTTGATTCTTTCAACATCCATAATCAGGAAACCTTCATGAGATATTGATGATTTTTGGGAATTAATACTCATCCCTATAGCCTTAATAAATAAGTCCAAGGAGGATTTTAGTTTGCTGACATCTTCCCTACTCCCATTACTGAAAAGAATATTTTCATCCACAAAGAGAAATTGGGAGATGAAGAGGTTTGTTGCTACTTATATGGCTTTAAGATCACCATTCATTTTTTCTGACAAGAGCAACTAACTTAGCCCCTCAACAACTAATAAGAACAACAAGGGTGATAAAGGACAACCTTGTATGAGCCCTTTATGGATGTGAAAGAAAAGGGATGACATCCCATTTATGAGGTCAAAAGAATACACATTCGATATGCATCCCATTATCCAATTATTAAAACCAATACTAAATCCCAAATGAGTCAACAAAAGCCTAAGGTATAACCAACTAATCCTATCATAATTTTTTGAGAGGTCAATCTCGACAATCAGGCCCTTTTTCTTTGAATTTTTACATTGTGCATTGTTTCTTGTCCCCCCCTTATATCTTCATGGATTTTTTTGTCATCCAAAAAACAAAACTATTCTTTATATATGTTGCATGATAGTATAGGTTTTAACCAAATAACAATAATTTTTACTATGATTTTGTATATGTAGTTGCAGAGGGAAAATGGTATGAACTCTTAAAAGGAGCCAAGGGCTAATATTTATGGATTAGATCCAAAAAGGTAGTATTTAAAGGTTCATGAATGATACCCCTGCTCCTTGAATCTTCCACCATGCCATCCAATTCTTCCCAAATAGGTTTCACAGGCATGGTTCTCGTATCCCTCGAACGAAGGTTATAAGGAATATTATCAAGTGAGAGGGTAGGTGTAGGTGTTATTATACTTTATACAGGATGTGAGAGGTTTTATAAACATTATGAATCATTTTTAGGAGGCCTGGAAGGATGAGGCTTTTGACTATAATTTAATAAGGAACCTAGAGGAGCTTCTAAAAAGGAGAGAGAGGAACGGACAATACCCACCCATTCTATCTCATTAGCTTCTCTGACGATGAATTCCTAAGTTTGTTCTAGTTCCAGCATCTAAAGCATCTCCTGTTGAGGATTCATATCGACCTCTCCCTCCATCGCCATATGTTTTCTGACTTTTTGGGTCCGCGCCCCTTCAATTTTGGCCTACTCTTCCTCTTCAATTGTTTACCTGCTCTCCTTCCTATTTTCAGCTCTATACTTTCACCTCATTCTATAGCCAAAAAGGAAATATTTGGATATGTATCCATATTTATGGGATCTGCGGCAATGAAACATAAGGTGTTCATGGTATAAATATTAGAAGAAAGAAAACTTTCCCTATGAATATAAATTTCTTGTGCCAATCCTTCCCTTAGGTCCAAACTTAGCAATATGTGTACCACATTTCATTTTTTTGTTTCTTGATATGATTTATCCATCTTCAAGAATGATCCCAGAATGTTACCAATAGCTATAAATACATGCTCTATCCATATATCAGAGGTAAAAATGGTAATCGAACCCACACCGTGGTCTCTTCCACCCTATGTATTTGGGAATTCAAAAGGGGTGACCACCGCTTAAAGAGTATTAGAGACATGATAAAACCCTAATTATGACTTGTCCACAACCTCTATTTTTTAAAAACATATCATAAAGCATCCTTTTTCCAGTGTAAAAACCTCCATATCTTTATCTCACACCTCGATCCAAGTTTTTTCAATCCACACTATGACATAGTGAGTAGAGAATGATTTTCTTCTCGCTCTACCCACCAATATATGTTTTGAGGTTTCCATAACACTATCTATCTGAATATCCACCCCCAACACCAGATTCATCTGTTCATATTTCCTCTTGATTAACTTCCCTTTTTCCTCTTTTGTCTCGCTTTTCGACCATTTTCTTCCAAGTTATTTACGTATTGTCCCTTTCACATGACAACCTCCTCTTCATCAGAACATCCTAGCCATTCTTCCACATGTGCCAACTTAGTAATAGATATCCTAGGTAACAATTTTGGTTCCTCAATTCCTAATTCAAGGCCACGAAAATAAGAACCATCTTTTTGAATTAATCCCTCACCATAAAACTCCTTCAAGAGACCACATGATGATGTCAAAAATTCACTACAAAAGATCTTCCCTTCAAATCCAAACTGGAAAATGGGAAGCCCGTCCTTTTGAATACCCATTTATCTATGAACCTCTTCAAAACCATATTTTTGATACACCTTTACTTTCAGGGATTGATAGAAACTGTCACGACCTCTGTTAGTATGAAATCTTAATGGAAATGTACGAAAAGACATCAGTTTAGCTGCACATGAAAAAAAACCCTAACAAAAAATATGGATGTATAACTTCTTCAGATATGCAATAGATAGTTGAAACAAATGCAACAAAAACCTAAACCTATGCAATAAAAGCATCTAAACAACAAAATGAAGTATGACTTTCTCCAAATATCAAATAAACAAGAAAAGGTTTATAAATAATTTTTGTATTATTAACACCTGGGATGGGAAAAAATAATAAGGTTACAACTCCCCCTCAATGGGATGGGTTTTTAGTTCTCCTCAACACTTCAGCTTCGTAGTTTCTCTCTCAAGGGTTTTAAAAACCTAAGATGTGTAGAACTCAAAGGGAGCTCAATAAGAAAGGAAAAGGTAAAAGTAATCAAAGTGTGATAATGATAAGGGGATCAAATTCTGACCATGATACCCACTTCACTTTCATATGGAACACAGGACATGTCCTCTTCTTCGTTTTATGTCTTGGGACACTGTTGGACATATAGATTTACACCTACAGGAATAGGAACCTTCACTGGTTTACTATCCTGCATATTGAACCACTGCAATATTATATCGGGATATTTCCTCTGGTTTAACCAACTAGCAACATATCATCCACATATAAGACCAAATAAATAACATGGTCACCAATTAATTTAAAATAAATAGAGTGATCCTCTTTGCTTTTGGTGAAGCCAAGTCCCCGTATATAGGTATCACATTTTTTATACCACATCCTTATTGACTGTTTTAACCCATATAGAGACTTTTTTAACCTGCATACAAGTTCTTTATTACCCTTCACCGCAAATATTTCAAGTTTCTTCATGTAGATCTCCTCTTCGAAATATTAGTGAAGAATTTTTTTCTTCACATCCATCTGTTCTACATCAAAATACAATGCAGGTGCAACAGATAAAAGTAATCTAATAGAATTAAACTTGGATATAGGAGAAAAAATATCACCAAAACCAATTCCTGATACTTGGCAATAACCTTTTTCTACCAACCTAGCTTTGAATTTCTCCACCTTGCCTTCAACATTCATCTTCTTCTTAAACACACCTTTTCTACCAATGGGTTTCCTTCTAGTCGACAACTCCATTAGGTCCCATGCCTCGTTTTTGTACAAGGATGCAATTTCATCGACCATTGCCTCCTCCCAGAGTTTTCAATCCTTTGAATCCACTACCTCCCTGGCAATCATGTGATCATCATTGGTGATAATTAAATCAATATTAAAATAGAAAGAAGATGGAATACACCTTTCTGTTTTCCTTCTTTCTTGAACCGATCTTCTCACATTTGGAGTTTGTGTCTCTTCCTCCTCTGAATATTTTTTTTTTGTAGAGTTTGACTATTCCTACTTTATCTAAAGCTTTATCTTCTCAGGTTCCTTTGGTAGGACTTCATGTTTAACAAAATATTTCACATATCTAAAGACCATATCTCGGTTGTAGACAACCTTCCTTGTTTCTGGGTTCCAAATCTTGTAACCTTTTAAACCATCATTATGCCAAATAAATATACACCTTTCATATTTATTATCCAACTTTGTCCTTTTCTCCTTTGGAAAATGTACATATGCATCACATTCAAATACCCTAAGATGTGAAAGAGAGGGTTTCTTACCAGTCCATAACTCATGTTTAGTATTATCCTCCAACAATGATGAAGGTGATCTATTAACCAGGTAATATGCAATCTCCACTTCCTCTGCCAAGAATTCTTGTCCTAACCTAGTACCACTGAGAATACTTCCTACCTTTTCCATCAATGTTCAATTCATTCTTTCTGCAACTATGTTTTGCTGAATTGTGTATGGAGTAGTATTATTCCATGCTATACCACACTTCTTACAGAACTCTTCAAATTCCTTCGTGCATAACTCTCCACCATTATTTGTCCTCAACACCATTATATTCTTCTCTATCTGGTTTTCCACCAGAGTGTTAAATTATATATACCTTTCAAAGTCTTCATATTTCTTCCTTGAGAAGTTATCTATGAATGAAACATATTACACAAATTTACCCAGCGATGGAACTGACACAAGTCCAAACACATCACTGTGCACAACCTATAATATCTTGTTCGCCCTCTTAGCATGAGAAGGAAAACTCACCCGATTCTACTTTCCATATACACAATGTTCAAAATAGAGATAAATTAGACATACCTTCTACCATACCATTACCATGCAGTATCTGAAAGGTACTTCTCTCCAATATGTCCAAGCCTTTGATGCCATAGCATGGTCTTTACTCCTGAGACCGCTAGGCTTTATGCTCCACTTCCAGGAACCACAAAACTGTTGCACCCACCAATAAAAGTTCTACATGGAATCTTGTAAATAGTTCCAATCATAACTCACCATATTAATACCAGCGCTCTCTGAGACTTCTTGCAAATATATTTCTAGAACACTATTTTTACACCTGCATCATCCATCTTGCTTACATAAATCAAATTTCTTGCCAATGTAGGAATACAAAAAACAACAGGAAGTGTTCTAATCCTTCCACCTTACAACTTCAGCTTGAATTTTCTACATTCGATGATTCTGGCCTTCCTATTATCCCATAAGAAGACATCACCATCGTAATACTTCTCATACTTGTAGAACTACTCCATATTGGGAGTGAAGTGAAAGGATGCACTTGAGTCAATCAACCATGCCTCATGATCTACATGTACTTGAATAAGAGGCCAATTACACATCCCCACCTTCATCTGAAGTGGTTTTCACCTCTATAGAAGGAACATCATTAGATCCCTTTCCTTTCTTAAGATATTTAGATCTGCAGTACTTTTGGAAGTGCCCTTATTTTCTGCATTTCCAGCACACCTTTATAGGTCTTCATGGAGATTTAGATCTCCCTATAGATTTAGATCTCCTACTTGAAAAAATACTTTTTTTTTTGTTCCTGGAACCTTCCTCGTATAGACAAGGAATCTCCAGTCTGGCCCTCCATATTTTTCTGTCTCGTTTCCCCTGACAACAAGGATGAGACAATTTCATCAAAATTCAAGATAGTTGTATTGCTACCTATTGCAATAACCAGACTATTCCACGAATCTGGTAGAGAACAAAACAAACTGATGAAGTTATCTTCATATGAGATTTCAATATCAACAAATGAAAAATGACTTACCACAATATTGAGGGTGTTTAAATGCTTTGTCACCGAGTCTCCATAATTTATCTTCAGGTTATACACTAGCAACAATTTATTCACCAGAGACTTAGATTGGTACAAAGTCCTTAACTTGACCCATAAATTCTTTCTTGTGGCTTCCCCAAATACATTCAACAATACTGAATCTAAGATACACAACTGTACTGTGGCCTTTTCCTTCCGATCCAACTTCACCCAGTATTCATCTCACATTGTTGTTGGTCTAGTACCTGAATCTACTGTGATCCATTGATCTTTATCCACCAATATATCCTCCATATTGAGCTTCCACGACTCAAAACTATGACCATTAAATTTATCAATATCTATATTTCAACTGCTAACCATATTCTTTCACTACAAGAATCGATCCTATAGATCTCCCACTAAATAGCGTCTACAACAAGCTCGAGCAAAAAACCCTGCAGCAAGAAAGGTGTCCCCTTAAAGCCATAACAACTCTAATACCAAATGTAGGTTTTAACCGTGTAAATAAATTGTCTACAAATGAATTCTTAAAAAAACCGAAAATAAACAATAGCAAGAGCATAAAACATAAAACATATATACATAGGGATTTTCCCCTAGATCACAAATCAGGACTACCAGCTTGATTTTTCATTATATTCCTTTTACTATTACAACACATATATACATGCCAAATAATTCACAAACCAAAATCCATTAAACATGGATTAGAAAATAACCATCGTTCCCTTGACCATATTTACAAAATTCCATGAGTAGAAAACCATCATGCCCAATACCATGTGAAAACTCATGCATAAAAATGTAGGCAGGTTCACCCACCTAATATAGGGTCCAAAAATAATTTCCTAGGCCACTTCATGAGACCACGTGCAGGGTGGATACTGCCTCCCTACAAACTCCTCTATAGGGGAATATCACCCCCGTGCTACATCCGGTGCAAGCGTAGGGGGACTCCCAACCCCCTCTTACCCCCTACTTCACGACTTCTTATAATGGTCAAATGAATATAAGAAACACCCAACAATTAAACCATGGAATTTCATATTAACAAAATGCATTGTGAATAACATCCAACATTTTATTAAAAACTCCAACATCGTTCCCTTGACCATATCTACAAAATCCCATGAGTAGAAAATAATCATGCCCAATACCATGGGACTCGAGACCCCTCTTAGACCCTTCCTCACGACTTCTTCTAATGGTCGAATGAATATAACAAACACCCAAAAATTAAACCATCGAATGCCATATTAACAAAATTCATTGTGAATAACATCCAACATTTTATTGATTGTTTAACTAGTAATAATAGGTGGGATCTCTGCAGGCATTTCATGACAAGTTAGAAAAACTATAAACCACAGATATACTAAGAGTCAAGAAACCGTAGTCCTCGCACTTAAAAATTTGATAATTACAATTAAAATGAGGGACTGGTTCTCCAAGCATCTAGCGGTTGTCCAGAATTTACATAAATCTACAATAGAGTAAATTTTTTCATTCTACCTAAAAACCTAAGACTTTAAACTTGAACCAAAGATAGAAATTGATTAACCAACCTAGAGGGAATAACCGTGACTTTTTTGGAAGCAACACTGAGAAATCCTCATATGGAGGAAAGATGAGCCATTCCCATACCTCATGAAAAATAAAAAAGTGTTTTTTTAACCATAGAAGCCATTGAAAATATTGTAAGAAAAAATAGAAAACATCATGAGAACGATATATTTCCCAGAGACCAAAGGTCTCAAACATTTTTAAAATTCCCTAAAATAAATAGTGATGCGATTCTTCAGTCTGTTTACGGGAAGAAATGTCCAGCCAACAGTAAGGGATCTCCCTGGTAGAAAGTCCTGATTAGACTCTAAACCATTTGTGATAGGGATCTCGTCTGGGGTGTGGGTTCGGCTACCACTGAATATTCCTTTTCTTGGAAAAAAATGAGCCCTACAGACCTGTGAACACAAAATTATTCAAATGATACAAGAAAAATGGTTGATGATTCTCAGTGAACATAAAACATTACAAATAGCAAGCTGAGTTAAAGCATGTAGCCAAAGAAAATGTTGTCAGCGGCACATCATTAGGGTCATGCTTCTAAAAGTTGTTAAAACCACAGAAGAAACAGTTCTTTATGGTTAGAGCACCCTTCACTTCCTTAAGTGGTCTCAAAGATAAGATAGATGTTAGTAACGAAGTTTCTAACATCTCCTAAGTAAAAAATCTAACATCATTAACACATTTAGTGAGATGAAATGTATAAATGATAGAAGAAGAAAATGCAGATCAGTTAATCATAAAGATATTAGATACATAAGACAAAAAATATTCATAGTGTTAACACATTAGTCCTCATCAGATCCCAGAGTGGAATCAAAACATGTGTTTATATTCTTCTCAGAAAGGTGTATTCAATACTATATAGTTCTGTTTTCTCCTTTGGAGTCCCAAAAAGAAGATCATTTACAATTTCCCAAAGGGATTATTTATAGAAAAAAATTGACCCTTGGGTGTCCCTGACTTTTCACCTTCCTGACTGTTGACATACTCTGTGACTCGAAGGAATTTGCGACTTGAGACCTCAACTTTGACTGTGACCTGTGACTCCCTTTTTCTGTTGCGACCTAGGACCCCTCCTGTTTCCTACAACACGCAACTTGGTCACTGGAACAATTTGGTGATTGTGAGATCAGGGACATCTACATGTTGTTGTTCTTTGAGGTAACTTTTCCATGCTCGATAATCTGCAGCAACTAGGGAGACCTAAGGAGTATCTTCCCTCAATCTGTGGAGGCACTCGAGAGCATTCGGGATCAAAGTCTCTCTCTTTATCATGATCTAATTAGACAGAGAGGCCAACTTGGTGTAAATCCGGACCAGTGCCATGATGAATTGAACAAGGTTTTCTTGTGATGCCGGAAGGTCCCGAGAAGTAGTTTCTTGCCTTATGGGTTATAGAAATGCTTGAATGTCTTGGGCGACTTCTTCCAATTTTTTTCTCCGTCTAGTGCACCCATAAAAGGAATGTGGTGTACTTCGGCCATTGATCCGATGCCTCTAATCAAATGTTCATATGCAGACATCACTTTATCTAGATATTTGATTAGTTTCTCTTTGGATTGTACCATTATCCGGATTTGAACTTTGTCGTTTTGGGTGCAAATCTAATCTTTCCTAAGCAAGGTGTCTAGAGCCTATGGATACATGTTTGACCATTATAGTATTTTTGTGAAGGAAATGGAAGCTTCCTTCAACTGTGTGGTCCTCCTCTTGGTTTTTGCTTGTGCTTTTAGTAGTGCCGCGACTGTCTGTTTTATTGTAAACATTTCTTCATATACTTGCTTTATGGCGGCTTCCAAAGTGGCCAAATCTCTTTGAATGGTAAGGGGAACTTCATTAGTTTGTGTGCTTGTGAACTGTAGTGTCTGAACTTCTTCTTCCAGTCCCTTCTTATGCTGTTCAGCTTGAGCTACTCTCTGCTCAGAATTTTGTTACTTTTTTTGCAAACAAAAATCTCTCTGCTCATTTTGCTAACGTTATCTTCTGTGACTACTGCAAAAGTGGTACCAGTTGATGCGATCATGATTTGATTGGTCTTGGTATCCAAGACTATGTATTTTTCGGTTGTGGCTGCAAGAAGAACGGCAAAGTTTTGCACCAGGAATCTTCTCTTCTCTTTCCTGATATTGTGTGTGAACTGGTCATAATTTAGCCTTATCAAATCCAACACTTCATCTTCTTGTTCCTTGGAGGGGCCAAGTTCAAAGAGAGTAAAGCGCACACTTGTCGTGGGGGTTGTCTGAGGCACCTCAATGTGTGGCAACTCTCTCTATATCCTTATCTCTGGAAGAGGTTTCTTGCTGCCTTCTACTTCCTTGGAGGTATCTTCCTTTGATTTTTGACTTTCTTCCTCCTTCCACTTTTGTTCAGCTTCCACCTCATCCTGCTTTTCTTGTAACTGGCGCTCAGCTTCTTTATTGTTTTGTTCTTCCTTTAGCTTGCACTCAACCTATTTCCACTCTTCCTCTCATTTGTTCTCAGCCTTTTTCTTGTCCTACTCTTCCTTTACCTTGTGCTCAGCCTCTTTCCGCTCTTCCTCTTCTTTCCCCTTTTGTTCCTCTTCCCCTTTTTTCCTGCGGGCTTCTTCTTCCTATTTCTTATTTTGTTCATCCCTTAGTGGTTTCATTCGATTATCCCCTTCCTTTTTTTGTGCTAGGGAATATTTAGTTCTTTTAAGTTCCTCTTCCTTTTCCTTCTTATTATGCCTTAGCCTCTTTGTCTTTTCGTTCCTATTTATTTTCTGAAAGAGAACCACATCTATCAATCCTTCATTTCTTGTCTTTGGAAGATGACGCTCCTCCTAGTGTGTTCATTATTTCCTCCAGAGTTAGATAGTATTGTTCATCTTAATCAGTTGACTCCTCTGGAGTAGCCTCCCTATCCTTGTTGTACGAGTTCTTGATCCGATCCTCGGCTGGGCATTCTGTGTGCCGGAAACTCCATTTGAATTTGGCCCATTTGAAATTCAGGGGACGATTCTTTCAGGATCATATGTCCGGTGTGATTTAGGTGGCATATGAAAACCTTTGGTTTCTTCAGCCTCTGCTTCTACTTCCCTGAAATCTCTCACTGTGTAGGCACCGATAGTAAGTGGGAGAGTCGGCCATGGTTTCTTCTTTCCTTTTGTGAGAACTTTGGAAAACCCACTCATCATCTGGTAACATACTTCTTGCAGGAGAAATTTGTCAGTGAGGAACTGGGTTAGCATGTGGGGACCCTTATGTGTCCTAAAAACCGTGATAAAAGTATTATCTTTAACGGGAAACCAGCTGAATACTTGGATTATTGTCTCCATGGATCTGCTAGACATGCACGGGCAATCTTTGTCGAAAAATTTTCCATAGAGTGCGGGGATGAAGTTATGTGAGATTGAATCCATTTCTTGCCTGTACTTAGAGGCCCAGAATATCTGGAAATATTTTTGGATTTTCTTGCCACGCTCTTCATCCCAGTTATGGGGCTACGTGGTAAATTTACATCTCGCGCATACTACTTCTGATAGATAGGAGGCCATATATAATTCGGATGCATACCCTTCATCGAGTGCTTGCATTGATGATATGTTTGACTTCAGAGATGCTACTATTAGGCTGGCGCAGTTGAAGCAGGTGCCATATGAGGTAACAACATACATGAGGGAAACCTAGGAGCCGTTGAAGGTGGTGGCATCTGGTCAGCCATACATGCTGCATAACATTGGTGGCACCAACTTATAGACTTTCTTGAGGCCCATTGTTTTATATTCCCGATACTTCCTAAATTTGAAATTTTCCAGGTTCTCCCACCATCCCTTTAAGGTCTCGGGTATGGATACTGCGTGAGTAGTAGCTCATTGAGAGTTGAAATTTTGTTCCCTGGTGGGGAGTGCATAGTAAAAATCTGCATATTTCCCTTTTATATTTGCAAATTCCTTTCCTACATTATCTCGAATGACCCAAAACTTGGATTCAGCCTTTTGTAAGATCCATTCAATCACCTCTATGCACGAAAAAATGGGTGGATAGGACTCTGTGTAATGCAGTTTAGACCTCTTGACCTGAACATACACCTATCAGCCTGGGAGGTCTTCTGGAAAATCAAGCTTCATGAACTCTTGGTATATCTAATACCAACTCATGATATCTCCCTTCCCAAACACGCAAGAGGTGTGTCCATAGGCAGGGGAAGGGGATGGAGGCATCCCTTCTTATAAAATTTCTACTTCAGGACTCTTGCCTCTCTTTCTCACTGCCAAGGGCCCTATATCGTTCAAGGCTGAAGATATGGACACGCACTTGAGCTTGGTTTCTATGTGCCTTGGCATATTCATGAAACAGTCCAACGATAGGACATATGTCATACTGATAAATACTTAGGTTGCTCCTATCTCTACTCAACTATTTTTCAATGAAATGGATGGGCTTGAAACTTGGTGACCTTGTGATTGGTTCGCTGGCTCGCTAGGTCGCATTGGTTTAAAGTTTCACAGAAATATGACTTAGGGACTTGGCAACTCATGGCTAGGTCGTGAGGTCGCTGAGTCACAAAGTCGTGCCAGTTTATATTTTCACAGAAAAGCGACTTAATGACTTAGCGACTTGTGAATAGGTCGCGAAGTCACATTATTTTAGACTTTCATAGTCATTTGACCTAGCGACCCTGCGACTTAGCAACCGAGCCACTGGATCGTGAGGTCGCAGAGTCGTGGGGTCACTCTAGGGCTTGGAAGATGGGTTACACGGCAACAAAGGCTTTCTGGTTTTTTGAAAAGGTTATGTAAGGAAATATATCAAGTGGAAAGCATACATCTGGGCCTTGAGGCTTCTCATCGAAGGGGGCT
The DNA here is from genome assembly GCA_034641835.2 of Pinus albicaulis. NCBI lineage: Eukaryota > Viridiplantae > Streptophyta > Pinopsida > Pinales > Pinaceae > Pinus > Pinus albicaulis. Next base: position 594,214,415 of record CM076583.1, read on the forward strand.
AGGACAAGAACCTTAAATAGATTCATGCAAGGGGAGATTTTTAGTGGTGGAAAACAGAGAAGTCAAGCTATGGGGAGGGGCATGCTCAGCAATATAATTCATGGGAGGTTTAAAAAAGAAGCTAGGGTGAGTTTAATATAGGCCATAGCAAGGGTAATGGAGGTAAAAATCAAACAAAAGGAAACAGTAGGAGGATTAGGCAACTTACCTGGAAAAAATACACTCCAGCTGGCTTGTCAGAGGTATTTTCTTGCTCCTTCGTGCAAGTCGAATGAGACCTATGCGACCCTTTTATTTATAAATGGGTCGCACGTGCGGTCAATTAATGAGGGTTGCAAATTAGGTAGAGTCGATGAGATGTGCAACCTTGCGACCTTGTGACCAAGCGACCTAGGGGTCGCAAGGTCGCATGGTTGTGATTCTTATGTTTTAGACTCTTATGCGACCTTGGGAAGGGGTCGCAAGATCGCGGGGTCGCAAGCATTTGGTTTAATCAGCTCTGTGACCTTGCGACTTGGCATCCTAAAAGAGTGGAACTGGATTAGACTATCTTTTACCAAAGGTTAGGAGCTCAAAAATTTGAAAGGGGGTAAAAATTTTGGAGGGTGTTGTAGTAGCTACAACAAATGGTAATTCACTGGTACCGACCAGGATCTCTATCGGTGCCTCATCTTGAGGGGGGCAGGAGGCCTTAGCATGTTGTTCCGTTCACCCCGTGGGTCCCACTACTTTCATCCTCAGGCCCTCCCCATTTTCTCCACCTGTCTGCATGTCCACGGGTGCTTGCCCACTATGTTTTCATTCCTGGATACCAGACAGAAAAGGTTGGAGTAACCTAAGGGATTTCCAAGATCTGGTATAGTTACTTTTTCCTCATTTTGTTTCTTTGCTGGCAGCAAACCTGGTGGTTCCAGTAGAGTCACTTCCTAAGATTCATGGATATTGCTCCGCTTCCAGCGAGCCTGGTCAGTACCCCGGTGGAGTCGTCGTATTGCCTCTCTGCGCAGGAAGCCTTTCTAAATCCTTTACCCTTTATTCATGTGCTAATTGCACTTATATAAATGTGCTCAGGTCACTTATTTGACTGTGGAAATTATTGCCTGGGCAGGTGAGGGATCTCGACTTATTTTTATTATAAGAGAGGTTGCTCCTGGTCTATATGAGGAATTTTGGGTTTTCCTGGATATCATTTCGTCTCCTGAGGTCTTCTTTGTCCCCTTTCCATCTAGTGACCAATTACATCGAAAATTTCTTTTGTACAATAGTCCCTTGGGCCAGCATACTGGGTAAGATACCTGCGCTTGGTTCTTAGGACTTGGTCATGCTTCCCCATTGGGTGCCTATGATAGGCAAGCTCGTGCCACTTTTCGTATTCCAGGGGTGATTCTTCACCAGCATAGATTCCGACACAGCATGCCAATTGAGTAACTTCTACATCTCTTCTTCAACTTGAGGTGCCAAAGGGAAAGGCCAATGAGAGCCTGCTTGAAACAAGAGATTTATTGAAAACATAAACAACAACAAAAAAAACAAAAAACAAAAAAAAACTATGGTAGAGGGTATTTTGACTGCCCTTTGGGGCTACCAGGTGAAATAGTGTTTAAGGTTGTGCTCGTTTACCAGGAGGACCTCAATCCTTCCTTCAAGGGCCTGTAGGCTGTAAGTGTGGGAGGTGACCTTTCTTTAATTTCGAAGGGAGCTGTCCATAGGGCCTACAATTTGGAGTGTTTCCCTTTATCCTCGCGAGCTTTGTCCCATTTGAGGACAAGGTTGCCTACTTCAAAAGACTTGTTTCCTGCAGACTACTTGTCGAACCATCGTTTTATTAGACTTTGGTGGATGGTGAATTTTTCCTCGGTTTTTAGCCTTTCCTCCTCTAGCAATAATGTGTCTATTCGGGCTTGTAATGCAGGGCAATAAGTGCCATGAGTTTCTTGAGATAATTGAAGGGCTGGGAGAGACAAGTTGGAAGGAAGGATAACTTCTTTTTCGTACAAAAGAAAAAATGGGGAGGTGCCAAAAGATGATTTGGGTGTGACCCGATCAACCCATAGGGAATTATGGAGTGCGTTATGCCAATTCCATTATTGGGACAACAGAGTATTTTTGATGATGCGGATGAGGTTCTTATTGGTTGACTTGGCTAAACCATTTCCTTGGGGGTAATAGTTGGCAGAGTGTTTGAACACTATACCGTTTTCTAGAGAAAACTCATATAATTTAAATGATGAAAAATATGTTTTGTTATAAAAAACAAGGGAGGTTGGAACACCAAACCTAGTCATCATGTTTTGAGTGATGAATGCTATTACCCCATGATATTTTATTTGACACAACGATATTGCTTCAACCCACCTTGCGATGTAGTCCATAGCTATGAGGATGTATCTATGTTTCTTGTAAGAGTGTGGCAAGATTTCCGCGATCACATCAAGTCCCCATTGCTGAAAAGGTTCTTCCACTGTGACATAATGCAATGGGGCGAACGACCGTGTTTCCCTATTGGTGAAATTTTTTCATTGTGAGAATTTTCAAACATAAGCATGTGAATCTTTGAATAGAGTAGGCCAATAGAAACCGATGTCCATTATCTTGTGAGCAGTGGTGTCCCCCGCATACTGCCCACCAGTTGGACCATCATAGAGTTTTGTCAAAACTTTCTGTGCCTCATCATACCCCAAATAGTGTATCAAAACTTTGTTGTCGTGCTTGTGGAACAACATACCCTACACTAGCTGGTAGGATGAAACTTTCAGTCTTATTGCACGTTTTTGTTGAGCGGTTAAAGTGGGGTCCATGATACCTTGGCTCAGATATTTCTGAAGATCAACGTACCATGAGGAGGTATTCTATCGGGATATAATATCAGTTTCATACATGTCGATTTTGTGTTCCGAACTCTCTTCTTCATTGCCTTGCGAGTCTGCAGCTTCTGCTGCCATCCAGCATATCCCTTGGCCCTTTATAGTGAGTGTCGGCTTGAATTCCAGGTCATACTCTTGAAGGCAAGTCATCTAGTTGCCTCGCTTCTTGCCTAGCTCTTGTTGTACGAAAAGTGAGCGAACAGCTGTGTCAGGTACGAAACTGTGACGTGACTCTTAAAAATATATGGCCTGAAGTGTTTGACTTCCTTGTACACCACGTAATCTTGCTTGTCAATATCTAGATAATTTAGCTGGGCACCTTGCAACCCAACGCTCATGAATGATATGGGCCGCTCATCGTTGTTGCCATCTTTCTGAGTGAAGACGACCGCGAGAGATGAATCTGAGGCAAAGGTGTACAAGATAAATCCTTTGCTGAAATCTAGACTATGAAGGGCAGGTGCTTCTGCGATGGCCCGCTTGATGTATTTAACACTTATTTATAGAGAGAATTCCATTTGAATTTTACATTCTTCTTGATCATACCTTGCAAAGGTTTCACTATTTGGGCGAAATCTGATATGAATTTTCGCACGAAGTTGATTTTCCCGAGGAAAGAATACATGGCCTTCTTGCTACTTGGGGGAGGAATCTGGGTGATGACATTTGCATGTTCTGGATCCACTACTATGTCATCCTAGGTTATGATGTGCCGCAACAGATTTCCTTCGGAGATAGCCAAAATTATTTTCTTCGAGTTTAGTGAGATCCCGTATTTTCGGCACCTTTCAAAAATCTTCTTAAGGTCATGTAAATGGTCACACCTATGATTTGAAAATATGCTGACGTTTTCAAGGTATACCACCACGCTTTTGCCTATGAGGCCTTAGAAGGCGATGTACATGGCTCTCTGGAAGGTTGCGCTAGCATTGATCATGACAAAGGGCATGCGTCTGAAAACGAATGTCCCCAATTTAGTTCTGAATGTGGTTTTTTAGCCTGTTAGTTTTAGCCACTAGTAATTGGTTATAACCTGAAAAACCATCCAATAAAGAGAACATTTCCGATCCCGATACAGCTTGAAGGATTTTCTCCATATGAGGCACCGGGTAGTTTTCCTTGTCCAAAGCTCTGTTCAAATTTCAAAAGTCTACGCATAAACAAATTTCACCATATTTTTTTCGATCTGGGACCAAATTTGACACCCAGGTTTGTGCCGGACTTTGAAAATTATATGCGCATCCAAGAGTTTCTTCAGTTCCTTTTGAATCATCAGCTCTAAAGTGGCGTGTACTTTTCTCAGTTTCTATTGGAATGGTTTCACTCCTTCTTTCGTGGGTATCACGTGCTAGATGATCTGTGTGTCATAGGTTCGTAGCTCATCATATGTCCAGGCAAATACATCTCAGTATTTTTTAAATAAATCAGTGAAAGTTTGCCTCTCTTGAGGGGTGCATTAATTACCAAGATTGACGAGTTTGGGTTCCTTCTGCGTCCCAAGGTTTATTTGTCGGTGCGATAACATGGAGCTCTGCACCTTTGTGTTGGGGGGTCCTTGAAAATGGTTCTGTAAGTCAAAAAAAAATTCAAGCGACACAATCCCTTTGGGTATGGGATTTTCCTTACGGTCCCCTTGTTTCTTTTGCAAGGCCTGATCATGATCCTCTTCTTCTATAACTGCGTCCTAGAAAATGTCTCTATTGATCATGAAATCCAATACCTATTGATCATCATTAAAAATGCGTAGATTAGTGACATTGTCTCGTACGGATGGCTTGTAAGTAATTTCAATAGAAAATCCATCTCTAAGTGGGGTAAACCTAGCAGTAGCATTGGCAAGTGTATCAGCTGCTGCATTGTGCATTCTAAGTATGGATTTAATATCGAAAGCATCTAAAGTAGAAATTAAATGCCATGGATGGTGTTATGTACCTGACGTGTGATAATCTCGGATTTTGTAATTACTTTTAAACAATGTACTTTGAGATCTATGGCTTTCTTGAGCCCAAGCATCAATGCTTCATACCCGGTTGTATTATTTTTGCACTAGAACTCCAGCTGACAGGAGATTAGAAACTTGTTATTTTGAGGGTCCAGCAGAATAAATCCCGCGCTAGCCCCATCATGGTTTTTGGAACTGTCGTAGTACAAGGTCCACATTTCATCTTCTAATTTCACAAGGCTATCTGAGCACATAGGAGATGCACTCGGGGCAGTGGTTTCTAATGGGTCTTTGGTTGAGTCGGAGTGGTTGTCAATGACCAACAATAGTTCTGACTGAATGTCTTGAGTGACCAAAGATTGCAGGGTTTGGTAGCACCCAAAAATGGATTCTAAGAAGCACATACTGAGTTCCTCTTGTGCAAAACTGACTGGTTCGTTAGTTGCGTCTAGGTCGATCACCATGTGTTTTATGTAAGGCTCACTTTTGACATGGATTTCATTGTTCCTACCCTTGTAAGGGAGCCACAGGTGGGAACAATCAGTGGCAAAGTATCCTTGCAGCTTGATAGACCAATATCTACTCATGATAAGACATAGGCTTTGAGGATGTTGACAATCACTATGTTTATGCACTGATGCACCGTAGAGTCATAGGATAAGTATATGATGACTTCGTTCAACTCACCTACTGCGAGAACCTAAGATCTATCGAGTTGAATGATCCTGGCATTAGTTTTCTCGGGGTGGATGTTTAACTTCTTGCATACAGATAAGGGCATAACATTTGTTGATGCACCTGAATCGCCGAGGCAATTGTGGACATTGAAGTTAAAGATCTCAAAGGATAGGAGGAAAGGGGGTGTGGATCCCCTGGAGTTTGCATTAATGGAATTCACGATAGACTAGGGACTAGCAGGAGCTTGGGAAAACGTGATACTGACAGGTTTGGCCACCGGTAGGATGGAAAACATTTTGAGGATAAGATCTCGCTGATTAGCAATGTGGGAAAGTTCATAAAGGGAAATTTTGGCTCACATTTTCTTCATATCCTCAATAATGCTATACCCAGAATCCAAGTGTGAGATACTTTCGGTAGAGGCTTTCGGAGAACTTGATGACAATTTAGCCTTTTGGTTTACTCAGAGACTGGTTGGGCTAGCTTTCTCGGCAGTCTTGGTTTGGTTCTCTGTGTTTGGTGGCAGGATTTTCCTTAAGAAAGCTTTTCTCTTTTCCTCGAAGGACTGTTCAAGGACCGGGCCTTTTCTCCTTAATCTCTAATTTCGAGGGGGTTTGGATTTAGGGTCATCAGCCAAGTTTATTTCAGTTGTGGAAGGGGGGATTTCCCCCCAGACCACCTCGAAGGAAAGGACAGTGGAACCCATATCCTCATTCCGGCGAGATGCTTCCTTGTTATCTGAAATAGACTCCTCCTCTAAATCCCCCAGGGTCTGGTCTTCTAGAAGTTGATTCACCATAGCGGTCATGCTATTGATCCATTAGGGGTAGGTTTTCTCTAAATGGGAGGCTTGATGGAAAGAGCATAAATTATCCTTGCCGATTTCTTCAACGTTGAGGCTAGTACTCGAGTTTGAAGGAGGCCACAGTTGATAGTGGGGTTATTCTTTCTAAAGAAAGGTTTATGCACTTTGGCACCTGAGGCATGGTTATTGTTTTTCCTCTTAAAATGGGAGACTTTTTTGGTTAATATTTTGAGAGACATTGTGATACTTTCGAAGTCGAAAGGGTTTTTGTCTTTGTCTCTGGCCTTATGAGTTGAGGATTGGACTCTCCTCGTGGCCGACTTTTGATCATCTCGGCCATCATGGTCAATGGCTCCTATGGATAAGATGTCCCTTTTGACAATGAGGGCAGTGGTGTAATTTGCCACTAAGGTATCTCTAGCTTCACACTTTATGAACACAACAATATCTTGAGGGAGAGCCCATGTGTAGTAGTCAATGGTGATGGAATCATCTAGGGCCATGTTCAGAGGGAATTTTTTCAATATAGTAACGAAGTGTTGACTAAAGTCTTTGACCTTTTTCTTTTGGCATTTCAAAGTACTAAGTTCTGTGAGGAGAATAAAAGGAGTTTTGTCCTCTGAAAGCTTTTGGAGGAAGGTTCGGCGAAATTTCTCCCAGGAAGGAATGGAAGCAACGGGGAGAGACCAAGACCATGTAGCAACTTTATTTTCTATAGTATGAGGAAAGAGCCAGCATGCTACATCGTCAGACTATACCCTCATAATTTTTAAAGCCAGGTAAAGGTTGCTTATGTGATCTTTGGCCAGCGTACCCTTTTGAAGGTCGAACTTAGGGAGGTGCTTCTTAGGTTGTCGGGCCATGTCATGGAGGGGACCATGGAGGGCTAGGGGAGATTGTGCCATCCAAGATAGCGGCTGCACACGCCTAGCCTACTGGTGGTGTGGTATGTTGATATGCCCTATTTCACATTCAGATTCACTTCCTATGCTCGATCCAGATGCTTCTCCTTCATGATGGGAGTGCATGTCCTGATTTCTCCTATGGTTCGCTGCATTCCTAATTTTTCGCCAGTTATAAAGGAAAGGGAACCTATTTTGGTTTCGTTTGTGGTGAGGGTGGCCCATATTTCTACCTTTCCCATGGCCTCTATCTCCATGGCCCCTGTTTCCCTGGTCCCTCCTGGTTGCCCCTCTAGGCTAGTTATTTGCTTGAGTGTCATCATTCAAAGGTTGTTTAGGTTGGGTTTCCATGATTTCAGGACCATCTCCTTCAATCCCATGAGGACTATCGGGGGGTTCTGTCAAATTACGCTCAATTGTAACAGCATAATCTTCTATCATTATACCTACTAGCTGAGGTAGGGAATTGAATAAAGCTCCCTAGCGAGTCTGGTTAGCTGCGGGAGTTTGAGGGTTGACCAGGGAATCAGTGGCTGGGACGTTTTGCAAAACTCTCATGAGATCATAGGTGATCAGGCGCAGGGCCCTCAGCTGGTCTGAGGTGATCTCATAGAAAGGGGTTTCTTTTCCTATGTAATTTTCAGGGGGTGGAGGACCAGTGTTTTCATACATGATCTCCCCCTGCACAGTTTGAAACAAGATGTTACTTGTGTGCTGGGAGCCTTCCATTCAGGCCATCCTTCTAGCGCCAAATCTGTTGACGGGAAAAAATGTCAAGCCAATAGTAAGGGATCTCCTTGGTAGAAATTCTAGATTAGACTCTAAAACATTTGTGATAGGGATCTCATTTGGGTTGTGGGTCCGGATATCGCTAAGTATTCCTTTTCTTAGACACAAACGAGCGCTACAGACCTATGAACACATGATTATTCAGATAATACAAGAAAAATGGTTGATGAGTCTCAATGAACATAAAACACTACAAATAGAAATATGAGTTAAAGCATGTAGCCAAAGGAAATGCTGATAGAAGCACATCATTAGGGTCATGATTGTAAAAGTTTTTCAAACCATAGAAGAAACAGTTCTTTATGGTTAGAGCACCCTTCACTTCCTTAAGCAGTCTCAAAGATAAGATAGATGTGAGTAACAAAGTTGCTAACATCTCCTAAGTAAACAATCTAACATCATTAAGACATTTAGTGAGATGAAATGTATAAATGATATAAGCAGAAAACAAATTTCAGTTAATCATAAAGATATCAGATAAATAAGACAAAAAATATTCATAGTGTTAACACATTAGTCCTCATCGGATGCAAGAGTGGAGTCAAAACATGTGTTTGGATTCATTCTCAGAAAGATGTATTCAATGCTATACAATTATATTTGCTCCTTTGGAGTCCCAAAAAAAATATAATTTACAATTTCCCAAAGAGAGTATTTATAGAACAAAATTTACCCTTGGGTGTCCCTGAATTTTCGCCTTCCTGACCATTGACATACTCTGCAACTTGAGGGAATTTGAAACTTGTGACCTCGGCTTTGACTGTGACCTGCAACTCCCTTTGTCTGTTGCAACTTGAAACCCCTTTTGTTTTCTACGACCTGCGACTTGGTCATAGGAACAATTTTGTGATTTTGATATCAGGGATGTCTACCTGCTGCTGTTCTTTGAGTTAATTTTTCCATGCCCGATAATCTGCAGCAATTGGGGAGACCTGAGGAGTATCTTCCCTCAATCTTTGGAGGCACTCGAGAGCGTTCAGGATCAAATTCTCTCTCTTGATCGTGATCTAATTGGACAGGGAGGCTAGATTGGTGTAGATCCAGGCCGGTGCCATGATGAATTGAACAAGGTTTTCTTGTGATGCCGGAAGGTCCTGAGAAGTAGCTACTTGCCTTATGGGTTGTAGAAATTATTGAATGTCTTGGGCGACTTCTTCCATGTTTTTTCTCCATCTAGTGCACCCAGAGAAGGAATGCGGTGTACTTCGGCCATTGAATCGATGCCGCTAATCAAATGTTCATATGCGAACATCACTTTCTCTAGATATTTAACTAGTTTCTCTTTTTATTGTACCATTATCCGGATTTGAACTTTGTCGTTTTGGGTGAAAATTTAATCTTTCCTGGGCAAGGTGTCCGGAGCCTATGGATACATGTTTGACCATTCTAGTATTCTATCCAAGGTAGTGGAAGCTTCCTTCAGTTGTGTTGTCCTCCTCTTGGTTTCTAGTTGTGCTTTTAGTAGTGGCACGACGGTCTATTTTATTGTAAACATTTCTTAATATACTTGCTTCATGGCAGCTTCCAAAGTGGCCAACTCTCTTTGAATGGTAAGGGGCACTTCATTATTTTGTGTGCTTGTGAACTACAGTCTCTAATCTTCTTCTTCCAGTCCCTTCTTATTTTTCAAAATATATGGCCTGAAGTGTTTGACTACCTTGTACACCACGTAAGCTTGCTTGTCAATATCTAGATAATTCAGCTCGGCACTTTGCAACCCAATGCTCATGAATGATATGGGCCACTCATTGTTGTTGCCATCTTTCTGAGTGAGGATGACTGCGAGAGATGAATCCGAGGAAAAGGTGTACAAGATAAAGCTTTTGCTGAAATCTGGACTATGAAGGGCAGGTGTTGCCGCGATGGCCCACTTGATGTATTTAACGCTTATTTCCCGGGAGAATTCCATTTGAATTTTGCATTCTTCTTGATCATACCTTGCAAATGTTTCACTATTTGGGTGAAATCTAATATGAATTTTCGCACGAAGTTGATTTTCCCGAGGAAAGAATACATGGCCTTCTTGCTACTTGGGGGAGGAATGTGGGTGATGAATTTTGCACGTTCTGGATCCAATACTATGTCGTCCCATGTTATGATGTGCTCGAACAGATTTCCTTCGGGGACAACCAAAATTATTTTCTTCGGGTTTAGTGAGATCCCGTATTTTTGGCACCTTTCAAAAATCTGCTTGAGGTCATGTAAATGGTCACACCTATGCTTTGAAAATATGGTGACGTCGTCAAGGTATACTACCACAATTTTCCCTATGAGGCCTCGGAAGGCAATGTCCATGGCTCTGTAGAAGGTTGCGCTAGCATTGATCAGGCCAAAGGGCATGCGTATGAAAACGAATTTCCCCCATTTAGTTCTGAATGTGGTTTTTTAGCCTGTCAAGTTTAGCGACTAGTACTTGGTTATAACTTGAAAAACCATCCAATAAAGAGAACATTTCCAATCTCGATACTGCTGGAAGGATTTTCTCCATAGGGGGCATCAGTTAGTTGTCCTTTTCTGAAGCTTTGCTCAAATTTCATAAGTCTACACATAAATAGATTTCGCCATATTTGTTACGATCTGGGACCAAATTTGACACCTAGGTTGGTGCCGAACTTTGAAAATTATGCGCGCATCCAAGAGTTTATTCAGTTCCTTTTGGATCATCGGCTCTAAAGTGGGGTGTACTTTTCTCAGTTTCTGCTGGAATGGTTTCACTCCTTCTTTTGTGGGTATCATGTGCTGGATGATCTGCGTGTCATAGGTTCGTAGCTCATCATATGTCCACGAAAATACATCACGATATTTTTTAAATAAATCAGTGAAACTTTGCCTCTCCTGAGGGGTGCATTCATTACCGAGATTGACAAGTTTGGGTTCCTTCTCCATCCCAAGGTTTATTTGTCAGTGCGTTAATGTGGAGCTCTGCACCTTCGTGTTGGGGTGTCCTTGGAAAAGGTTCTGTAAGTCAAAAAAAAATTCAAGTGACACAATCCCTTTAGGTATGGTATTTTCCTTACGATCCCCTTGTTCCTTTTGCAAGGCCTGATCATGATCCTCTTCTTCTATAACTGTGTTCTTGAACATGTCTCTATTGAGCATGAAATCCAATACCTGCTGATCATCATTAAAAACGCGCAGATTAGTGACATTGTCTGGTACGGATGGCTTGTAAATAATTTCAATAGAAAATCCATCTCTAAGTGGGGTGAACCTAGAAGTAGCATTGGCAAGTGTATCAGCTGCTACATTGTGCATTCTAAGTACGGATTTAATACCGAAAGTGTCAAAAGTAGAAATTAAATGTTATGGATGGTGTTACGTACCTGACGGGTGATAATATCGCATTCTCTAATTACCTTTAAACGACATACTTTGAGATCTATGGCTTTCTTGAGCCCAAGCATCAATGCTTCATACTCGGTTGTATTATTTTTGCACTGAAACTGTAGCCGACAGAAGATTAGAAACTTGTTATTTTGAGGGTCCAGCAGAATACAGCCCGCGCTAGCCCCATCATGGGTTTTGGAACTGTCGTAGTACAAGGTCCACATTTCATCTTCTAATTTCACAAGGCTATATGAGCACATAGGAGATGCACTTAGGGCAGTGGTTTCTAATGGGTCTTTTGTTGAGGCAGAGTGGTTGTCAGTGACCAACAATAGTTCTGACTGAACGTCTTGAGTGACAAAAGATTGGGGGGTTTGGTAGCACCCAAAAATGGATTCTAAGAAGGACATACCGAGTTCCTCTTGTCGAAATTGACTGGTTCGTTAGTTGCGTCTAGGTCGGTCACCATGTGTTATATGTAAGGCTCGCTTTTGACCCGGATTTGATTGTTCCTACCCTTGTAAGGGAGCCATAGGTGGGAACAATCAGTGGCAAAGTATCCTTGCAGCTTACTAGACCAATCTCTACTCATGAGAAGACATAGGCTTTGGGGATGTCCACAATCACTATGTCTAGGCACTAATGCACCCTAGAGTCATAGGATAAGCGAATGATGACTTAGTTTAGCTCACCTACTACGAGAACCTAAGATCTATCGAGTTGAATGATCCTGGCATCAGTTTTCTCGGCGTGGATTTTTAACATCTTGCATACAAACAAGGGCATAACATTTTTTGATGCACCTGAATCGACAAGGCAGTTGTGGACATTGAAGTTGAATATCTTGAATGATAGGAGGAAAGAGGGTGTGGATCCCCTCGAGTTTTCATTAATAGCATTCATGATAGACTGGGGACTAGCAGGAGCTTGGGCAACTGTGATACTCACGGGTTTGGCCACCGGTAGGTTGGAAAACATTTTGAGGATAAGATCTTGCTGATTAGCAATGTGAGTGAGTTCATAAAGGGAAATGTTGGCTCACATTTTCTTCATATCCTCGATAATGTTATACCCGGAATCTAGGTGTAAGATAATTTTGTTAGAGGCTTTCGGAGAACCTGATGACAATTTAGCGTTTTGGTTTACTCGATGATTGGTTGGGCTAGATTTCTCGGTAGTCTTGGTTTGGTTCTCTGTGTTTGGTGGCAGGATTTTCCTTAAGAAAGCTTTTCTCTTTTCCTCAAAGGACTGTTCAAGGACTGAGCCTTTTCTCCTTCAGCTCTAGTTTCGAGGGTGTTTGTATTTAGGGTCATCGAACAAGTTTATTTCAGTTGTGGAAGGGGGGATTTCCCCCTAGACCACCTCGAAGGAAAGGACAGTGGAACCCATATCCTCATTCGGGCAAGATGCTTCCTTGTTATCTGAAATAGACTCCTAGTCTAAATCCCCCAAGGTCTGGTCTTCTAGAAGTTGGTTCACCATGGCGGTCATGCTATTGATCCATTGGGGGCAGGTTTTATCTAAATGTGAGGCTTGATGGAAAGAGCATAAATTATCCTTGCTGATTTCTTCAACGTTGAGGCTAGTACTCGAGTTTTGAAGGAGGCCAATTGATAGTGGGGTTATTCTTTCTAAAGAGAGGTTTCTGCATTTTGGCACCTGAGGCATGGTCATTGTTTTTCCTCTTAAAATGGGAGACTTTTTTGGTTAATAGTTTGAGATACTTTGCGATAATTTCGAAGTCGAAAGGGTCTTTGTCTTTGTCTCCGGCCTTATGAGTTGAGGATTGGACTCTCCTTGTGGCTGACTTTTGATCATCCCAATCATCATGGTCAATGGCTCCTATGGATAGGATGTCCCTTTTGACAACGAGGGTGGTGGTGTAATTTTCCACTAAGGTAGCTCTAGCTTCATGCTTTACAAACACAACAATATCTCGAGGGAGAGCCCATGTGTAGTAGTCAATGGTGATGGAATCATCTAGGGCCATGTTCAGAGGTAATTTGTTTAATATAGTAATGAAGTGTTGACTGAAGTCTTTGACCTTCTCCTTCTTCTCGCATTTCAAAGTACTAAGTTTTGTGAGGAGCATAAAAGGAGTTTTGTCCTCCGAAAGCTTTTGGAGGAAGGTTCGACGAAATTTTTCCCAAGAAGGAATGGAAGCAACAGGGAGAGACCAATACCATGTAGCATATTTATTTTCTAAAGTATGAGGAAAGAGCCAACATGCTACATCGTCAAACTGTACCCTCATCATTTGTAAGGCTAGGTAAAAGTTGCTTATGTGATCTTCTGCTAGCATACCCTAGGGAGGTGCTTCTCAGGGTGTCGGGCCATGTCATCGAGGGGACCATGGCGGGCTAGGGGAGATTGTGCCATCCAAGACAGTGGTTGCACATGCCTAGCTTACTAGTGGTGTGGTATGTCGATATGCCCTATTTCACTTTCAGATTCACTTCCTATACCCGATCCAGATGCTTCGCCTTCATGATGGGAGTGCATGTCCTGATTTCTCCTGCGGTTTGCTGCATTCCTAATGTTTTTCTGGTTATAAAGGAAAGGGAACTTGTTTTGGTTTCGGTTGTGGTCAGGGTGGCCCATATTTAGACCTTGCCCATGGCCTCTATCTCCCTAGCCTCATTTTCCCTGGCCCCTCCCAGTTGCCCCTCTAGGCTAGTTATTTTCTTGAGTGTCATCATTCAAAGATTTTTTAGGTTGGGTTTCCGTGATTTCAGGACCGTCTCCTTCAATCCCACGAGGACTATTGGGGGCTTCTGCCGAATTATGCTCAATTTTAACCGCATAATATTCTATCATTATACCTACTAGCTGAGGTAGGGAATTGACTAGAGCTCCCTAGCGAGTCTGGTTAGCTGCGGGAGTTCGAGGGTTGACCAAGGAATCGGTGGCTGGGACATTTTGCAAGCCTCTCATGAGATCATAAGCGATCAAGCACAGGGCCCTCAGCTGGTCTGAGGTGATCTCATAGAAAGGGGTTTCTTCTCCTATGGAATTTTCAGGGGGTGGAGGACCAGTGTTTTCATACTTGATCTCCCCCTGCAGGGTTTGCAACAAGATGTTACTTGTGTGCTGGGAGCCTGCCATTCAGGGCGTCCTTCTAGTGCCAAATATGTTGATGGTAAAAAATGGCCAGCCAACAGTAAGGGATCTCCCTGGTAGAAAGTCCATATTAGACTCTAAACCATTTGTGATAGGGATCTCATCTAGGTTGTGGGTTCGACTATCGCTAAGTATTCCTTTTCTTAGACAAAAATGAGCCCTACAAACCTATGAACACATGTTTAGTCGGATAATACAAGAAAAATGGTTGATTTGTCTCAATGAACATAAAACACTACAAATGGCAAGATGAGTTAAAGCATGTAGCCAAAAGAAATGCTGATAGCAGCACATCATTAGCGTCATGCTTGTAAAATTTGTTCAAACCATAGAAGAAACAATTCTTTATGGTTAGAGCACCCTTCACTTCCTTAAGAGGTCTCAAAGATAATATAGATGTGAGTAAAAAAGTTGCTAACATCTCCTAAGTAAACAATCTAACATCATTAAGACATTTATTGAGCTGAAATGTATAAATGATATAAGAAGAAAACGAATTTCAGTTAATCATAAAGATATCAGATAAATAAGACAAAAAATATTCATAGTGTTAACACATTATTCCTCATCAGATGCAAGAGTGGAATCAAAACATGTGTTTGTATTCATTCTTAGAAAGATATATTCAATGCTATACAATTCTATTTGCTCCTTTGGAGTCCCAAAGAAAATATCATTTACAATTCCCCGAAGGGAGTATTTATAGAACAAAATTTACCCTTAGGTGTCCCTGACTTTTGTCCTTCCTGATCGTTGACATATTCTGCGACTTGAGGGAATTTGTGACTTGTGACCTTGACTTTGACTGTGACCTGCAACTACCTTTGTCTGTTGCGACCTGAAACCCCTTCTATTTTCTGCAACTTGCGACTTGGTCATAGGAACAATTTTGTGATTGTGATATCAGGGACGTCTACCTGCTGCTGTTCTTTGAGGTAATTTTTCCATGCCCGATAATTTGCAGCAATTGGGGAGACCTGAGGAGTATCTTCCCTCAATCTGTGGAGGCACTTGAGAGCGTTCGGGATCAAAGTATCTCTCTTGATCATGATCTGATTAGAAAGGGAGGCTAGCTTGGTATAGATCTAGGGCAATGCCATGATGAATTGAACAAGGTTTTCTTGTGATGCCAGAAGGTCCTCAGAAGTAGCTGCTTGCCTTATGGGTTGTAGAAATGCTTGAATGTATTGGGCAACTTCTTCCATGTTTTTTCTCCATCTGGTGCACCCAGAGAAGGAATGTGGTGTACTTCGGCCATTGAATCGATGCTGCTAATCAAATTTTCATGTGCCAACATCACTTTCTCTAGTTATTTGACTAGTTTCTCTTTGTATTGTACCATTATCAAGATTTGAACTTTGTTGTTTTGGGTGAAAATATAATATTTCCTGGGCAAGGTGTCTGGATCCTGTGGACACATGTTTGACCATTCTAGTATTCTATCCAAGGTAGTGGAAGCTTCCTTTAGATGTGTGGTCCTCCTCTTGGTTTCTACTTGTGCTTTTAGTAGTGGCATGTTTGTCTATTTTATTGTAAACATTTCTTAATATACTTGCTTCATGGCAGCTTCCAAAGTGGCCAAATCTCTTTGAATGGTAAGGGGCACTTCATTATTTTGTGTGCTTGTGAGTTGTAGTCTCTGATCTTCTTCTTCCAGTCCCTTCTTATCTGGTTCATCCTGAGCTGCTCTCTGCTTAGATGTTTGTAACCTACTTTTTAAAGAGAGAATCTCTCTACTCATTCTTCTAACGTTATCTTCTATGGCTGCTGCAAAGGCGGTACCAGCTAATGCGATCATGATTAGATTGGTCTTGGTATCCAAGGCTGTGTATTTTTTGGCTACAGCTGCAAGAGGAGAGGCAGGGTTCCATGCCAGGAATCTTCTCTTCGCTTGCCTGATCTTGTTTGTGAGCTGGTCATAAGTTAGCCTTGTCAGATCCAAGACTTCATCTTCTTATTCCTTGGAGGGGCCAAGTTCCGAGAGAGTAAAGTGCACACTTGTAGTGAGGGTTGTTTGAGGCACCTTGATGTGCGGTAGCTCTGTCTGTATCCCTCTCTTTGGAAGAGGTGTCTTGCTTCCTTTTTCTTCCTTGGAGGAATATTCCTTCGATTTCTGACTTTTTTCCTCCTTCATCTTTTTCTCAGCTTCCGCCTCAACCTGACTTTCTTTTAACTGGCGCTCAGATTATTTCTTGTCCTGTTCTTCCTTTAGCTTGAACTCAACCTCTTTCTACTCTTCCTCTCATTTACACTCAGCTTCTTTCTTGTCCTGCTCTTCATTTAGCTTTTGCTAATATTCTTTCTACTCTTCCTCTTCTTTCCTCTTCGATTCTTCTTCCTCTTTTTTCCTATGGGCTTCTTCTGCCTGTTTCTTCTTTTGTTCTTCCCTCAGTGGTTTCTTTCACTTATCCCCTTCCTTTTGTTTTGCTAGGGCATCTTGAGTTCTTTTAGGTTCCTCTTCCTTCACCTTCTCCTCGGCTTCTTGTTGTGCCTTAGCCTCTTTTTATTTTCGTTCCTATTGCTTTTTGGAAAGAGAACCGCTTGTATCAGTCCTTCATTTCTTGTTTTTGGAAGATGAGGCTCCTCCTAGCGTGTTCATTCTTCCTCTAGAGTTTGATCATCTTGTTCATATTGATCAGTTGACTCCTTTGGAGCATCCTCCCTATCCTTGTTGTACCAGTTCCTAATCCGATCCTTGGTTGCGCACTCTATGTGCTGGCAACTCCATTTGAATTTGGCCCGTTTGCAATGCGTAGTGATAATTCTTTCAGGATAATATGTCTGGTGTGATACGGGTGGCATATGAAAACCTTTGGTTTCTTCAGCCTCTACTTCTACTTCCCTGAAATCTCTGACTGTGTAGGCATCGATAGTAAGTGCAAGAGTCGGCCATGGTTTCTTCTTGCCTTTGGTGAGAACTTTGGAAAACCCGCTCGTCATCTGGTAACATACTTCTTGCAGGTGAAATTTTTCAGTGAAAAAATTGGGTAGAGCATGGGGACCCTTATAGAACCTGAAAACCCTGATAAAATTACTATGTTTAACGGGAAACCTGATGGCTACTTGGGTTATTGTCTCCATGGCTCTGCTAGACATGCACGGGCAATATTTGCCGAACAATTTTCCGTAGAGCACGCGGATGAAGTTATGTGAGATTGACTCCATGTCTTGCCTGTACTTAGAGGCCCTAAATACCTGCAACTCTTTATGGATTGGCCTGCCGCACTCTTTATCCTAGTTATGAGGCCTCCTAGTAAATTTACATATTGTGCATACTGTGTCCAACAGATAGGAGGCCATATAGAATTCAGATGCACACCCTTCATCGGGTGCTTGCGCTGATGATATGTTTGGCTTAAGGGATGATACTATTAGGCTAGCCCAGTTGAAGTGGGTGTTGTATGAGGTAACAACATACATGAGGGAAACCCAGGAACTATTGAAGGTGGTGGCATCTGGTCGGCCATACATCCTGCATAACATTGGTGCCACCAACTTATAGAATTTCTTGAGGCTGATGTTTTATATTCTTGATGCGTCTTGAATTTCAACATTTTTGGGTCATCCCAGCATCCCTTTAAGGTATTGGGTATGGGGACTGTGTGAGTAGTAGCCCATTCAATGTTGAAAGTTTGTTCCTGGGTGGGGAGTGCATAGTAAATCTCCGCATATTGCCCTTTTATATTTGCAAATGCCTTTCCTGCATTTTCTCGAATGACCCAGAACTTGGAGTTGACCTTTTGTAAGATCCATTTAATCACCTCTACGCATGGAAAAATGGGTGGATGGGACCCTGCATAATGTAGTTTAGACCTCTTGACCTGAAAATACACCTGCCTGCCTGGGAGGTCTTCTGGAAAATCAGGGTTTGTGAACTCTTGGTATATCTGATACCAACTCATTTTATCTCCCTTCCCCAACATGCAAGCGGTGTATCCATAGATAGGGGAAGGGGAAGCAAGCATCCCTTCTTCTGAAATTTCTACTTCAAGACTCTTGCCTCTTTTTCCCACTACCTGGACCCCATATTGTTCGAGGCCAAAGAGATGGACACACACTCGATCTCGATTTCGATGTTCCCTGGCATATTCACGAAACAATCCCACAATAAGACAAATGTCATACTAATAAATGCCTAGGTTGCTCCTATCTCCGCTAAGCTATTTTTCAAGGAAATGGATGGACCTGCGACTTGGTGGCCTTCTGACTGGGTTTCTGGGTAGCTAGGTCGCATTGGTTTAAACTTTGACAGAAATGTGACTTAGTGACTTGGTGACTCGTGACTAGGTTGTGAGGTCGTTGAGTCGCAAAGTCGCGCTGATTTAGATTTTCACGGAAAAGAGACCTAGTGACTTAACGACTTGCGACTAGGTTGGGAGGTCGCTGAGTCGCGAATTCACGTTATTTTAGACTTTCACAATCATGCAACCTAGTGACCCTGCGACTTAGAAACCGAGTCGCTAGATCACAAGGTCATAGAGTCGTGGGGTGGCTCTAGGGCTTGGCAGACGAGTTACGCAGTGACAAATGCTTTCTTTTCTTTTGAAAAGGGTAGCTAAGGCAATATATCAAGTGGAAAGTATACATCTGGGCCTTGAGGCTTCTCATTGAAGGGGGCTAGGATGGGAATTTGAAACAAATTAATGCAAGGGGAGATTTTTAGAGGTGGAAAATAGAGAAGTCAAGCTATGGGGAGGGGCAAGCTCAGTAATAGAACTCATGGGGGGTTTAAAAAAGAAGCTAGGGTAATGGAGGAAATAATAAAACGAAAGGAAACAATAGGAGGATTAGGTAACTTACCATGAAAAACATGCTCCATCTGGCTTGTTAGAGGCATCTTCTTGCTCCGTCATGTAGGTCGAATGTGACCTACGTGACCCTTTCATTTATGAAGGGGTCGCATGTGCGGTCAATTAATAAGGGTAGTAGGTTCGCAAATTAGGTCATGTCGATGAGATGTACAACCTTGCGACCTTGCGACCCAGTGACCTAGGGGTCACAAGGTCGCATGGTCGCATGGTCACAATTCTCATGTTTTAGACTCTCATACGACCTTGTGACTTCGCGACCTAAAGGGGTCGGAAGAATTTGGTTTAATTAGTTGTACAACTTTGCGACTTGGAATCCTAAAAGAGTGGACCTGGATTAGACTCTATCTTTTACCAAAGGTTATGGGCTCAAAAACTTGAAAGGGTGTAAAACTTTTGGAGGGTGTTGTAGCGACTACAACATAGTCTTAGAAGTTCTATCATCGTCGAGAGGGCCTATAGACGCCAAACCCTCTAACATCAAACTAAAGCTGTAACATCCGTGGTATAACTTGATATGTGCATATGAAACAACATGTTAAAATTTGTTCAATGGGGAGGCATTAATAATAACAACATTCACATTGTAAGAGACTTACCCCAGGTAATAATAGCCACTGTGTGAATGAAATCACATATAGATACATGAAACTAGATGACGAATTGTAGAATTACCAGATCACTACTTCAGGCGACATAATGAAACCCTCACATAAGTATGGAAGGATAGGGTTTGATACCTCATCAAGTTTGATCTACATTTGACTGTCTGATCTAGACATGTGAATCCAATAGTCTGTGCATACCCAAGTGCACTGTTGTGGCATAAGTATCCATAGGATGGTCTTAATGCAGAATAAATGCACACTGTTTCCAGTATAGGCGAGTGGATTGAATTCAAAAGGCTCGAGGTTAGAATCAACATCCAAGGCACCCATGGTGCTGGAAAAAAGTTTGGTGAATGATTTTCTGGCCGTCAGAAAATAAATTTGTTTCATATGTTTAATCCTTCATATTTTAATGTTATGATTAAATTCCCATCCAATATATATTATATTATTCAACCTTAGTGTGTAGAGTATTTTCACCCATGTTTTGATATTGTGTTCAGATTAATGCCTATGCGATAGGAAGTGCATATAGTGGTACATTGGTATTAAACTCAAACTGTTCAGGCGAATCTTCTAATGACACAATTAAATGTTGTTTGGTATTTTTTTTATATACATTAAATGCATAATGTTACGCATAATGTTAGTGAATTACTGTGTAGATGTTACAATTGCAAAACAAAATTCTTTCTAATTAATAATTTTTGAGAGCAATGGAATTTAATAATATCATGTGCTATAATATTTAAATTAATCTTATTAATCATAATATTATTAAAATTTTTGTTATTTTGGAAAATATAATGAATTATCAAATTACTATATACTACAAACTTATATTATATTTGCTCTTTAATTTCTATAATTTATTTGACTCTAATTTCTACATAGGACTTTCAAATTACCCACTTTGTGTTTCATAAATTAGAATGTAATTATTAATTTTTTCAAATAACCATAAAAAAATCTTAAAATATATCCATTTTGTATTTAGTAAATGTACATGCAATTAAAAATTATGTTTAAGAAAATGCATAAATTTATGAAGAACCATATAACTTAAATGTCAATTCCAAAAACAAAACAAAAAAAATTATATAAAGAATGTGTTTTTATAAGTAACTTACTCAATCTATCTTAACTTCAGATAACTCATGATGTTTTAGGAAAGGTTGATCCTTCAATTTTATTTTATTTTTTACGTGGTCAAAATGTTTACAATATATTACATCTCTACCTATTGGGCTAAGAGGATCTCTTTAAGCAGTTAAGTTTTACCTTTTTATTATTTTTAATTGAGTCAACATGTGCATGACAAACGTGTATACATAGCTTCTTTTCTTTTAGATTTAACTTTAAAAATATTAAAAAAAACTATAATTAAAATATAATATTTATAAAATATTTTTTTCCTCTTAAATTTAATTGAAGAAATGTTATAAAATATAATTAAAATAAAATATTTATAAAATATTTTAATACTAAAATTAGTTATAGATTTTGGGAAAGTAGTATTGATAATCCATGGTATTTTCCATTCATAGTAAAATGTGGATGAATAACCATGGATAAGAAACTTAATAAATTGTATTTTTATTGTGAGCATTAAATTATAGGTTAAATGTTTTTTATAAAATTAAATTAAAATAATATATTTATTTAATTTTTTTATATTTGAAATGTGTTAGGCTCTGTGATTCATCTTGATTTTAGATTGTTTTCCGAATTATTCACATAATGACCCTCTGAGTTATGTTTACATTGGCCCATGGTATTGTAAGAAAGATTATTTAGAAGTTAATAATATCCATGGTAAAATGAGGTGAATCTTCATGATTATGAATCATGTTATATTGTAAATATTCAATTTTTATTTTGTTATTATTTCAACACTCTTACGGAACCATTATTTTAATTTATATGGTAAAATAAATTTAATTTATAATTACTATTTATAATTTATATATTCTAATGTTATTTATATTATATATATTTTTTTGATTCTTATGTTTTAGAATCTCATGCGACTTTGCGACCTCGCGACCTAAAAGGGTCCCAAGAATTTTGTAACATGGAATCCTAAAAAAGTGGACCTGCATTAGACTCTATCTTTTACCAAAGGTTAGGGACTCAAAAACTTGAAAGGATGTAAAAATTTTGAAAGATGTTGTAGTGACTACAACACAGTCTTAGAAGTTGTATCATCGTCGAGAGGACCTATAGACGCCAACTGGTAGGACTTGATATGCACATATGAAACATGTTAAAATTTGTTCAATGGGGAAGCATTAATAATAACAACATTCACATTGTAAGAGACTTACCCCACGTAATAATAGCCACTGTGTGAATGAAATCACATCTAGATACATGAAACTATATGACTAATCGTAGAATGACCAGATCACTACTTCAGGCGGCATAATGAAACCCTGACGTAAGGATGGAAGAATAGTATTTGATACCTCATCAAGTTCGATCCACCTTTGACTGTCTGATCTAGACATGTGAATCCAACAGTTTGTGCTTACCCAAGTGCACTGTTGTGGCATAAGTATCCAGATGATGATGTTGTGGCATAAGTATCCAAATGATGATCTTAATGAACAATAAATTCATACTTTTTCGGCGAGTGGATTGAATTCAAAAGTCCCGAGGTTAGAATCAACATCCAAGGCACCCATGGTGCCGGAAAAATGTTTGGTGAATGATTTTCTGGCAGCCAGAAAATAAATTAGTTTCATATGTTTAATCCTTGATATTTTAATGTTATGATTAAATTCCCATCCAATATATATTATATTATTCAACCTTAGTGTGTAGAGTATTTTCACCCATGTGTTGTTATTGTGTTCAGATTAATGCTTATGCGATAAGAAGTGCATATGGTGGTACATTGGTATTAAACTCAAACTGTTCAGGCGAATCTTCTAATGACACAATTAAATGTTGTTTGGTATTTTTTTTTATATACATTAAATGCATAATGTTAGTGAATTACTGTGTAGATGTTACAATTGCAAAATAAAATTCTTTCTAATTAATAATTTTTTGAGAGAAATGTAATTTAATAATATCATATGCTATAATGTTTAAATTAATTTTATAAATCATAATATTATTAAAATTTTTGCTATTTTGAAAAATATAATGAATTATCAAATTACTATATACTATAAACTAGTAATATATTTACTCTTTAATTTCTATAATTTATTTGACTCTAATTACTACCTGGGACTTTCAAACTACCCACTTTGTGTTTCATAAATTAGAGTGCAATTACTAATTTTGTCAAATAACTATAAAAAAATCTTAAAATATACCCATTTTGTATTTAGTAAACGTACATGCAATTACAAATTATGTTTAAGAAAATTCATAAATTTATGAAGAACCATATAGCTTAAATGCCAATTCCTTGAAAACAAAAGTTAATTTTTATATAAAGAATGTGTTTTTATTAGTAACTTACTCAATCTATCTTAACTTCATATAACTCTGAAGCTACCCAGCACTATGTGGGATCATGATGTTTTAGGAAAGGTTGATCCTTTAATATATATATATATATATATATATATATATATATATATATATATTTACGTGGTCAAAATGTTTACAATATATTACATCTCTATCTATTGGGCTAAGAGGGCCTCTTTAACCAATTAAGTTTTACCCATTATTATTTTTAATTGAGTCAACATGTGCATGCTTACAAACGTGTATACATAGCTTTTTTTCACTTAGATTTAATTTAAAAAATACTAAAAAAACTATAATTAAAATAAAATATTTATAAAATATTTTTTTCTCTTAGATTTAATTGAAGAAATGTTATAAAATATAATTAAAATAAAATATTTATAAAATATTTTAATTAAATTAGTTATAGTTTTTGGGAAAGTAGTATTGATAATGCATGGTATTTTCTATTCATAGTAAAATGTGGATGAATATCCATGGATAAGAAACTTAATAAATTGTATTTTTATTGTGAGCATTAAAATTTAGGTTAAATGTTTTTTATAAAATTAAATAAAAATAATACATTTTATTTTATTTTATTTGAAATGTGTTAGGCTTCTGTGATTCATCTTGATTTTAGATTGTTTTCCGAATTATTCACATAATGACCCTCTGAGTTATGTTTTTTAGATTTGTTGTATTTATAAGCAATTGCATTGGCCCATGATATTGTAAGAAGGTTTATTTAGAAGTTAATAATATCCATGATAAAATGAGGTAAATATTCATGATTATGAATCATGTTATATTTTAAATATTCAATTTTTATTTTGTTATTAATTCAATTTCAACACTGTTACTGAACCATTATTTTAATTTATATGGTAAAATAAATTTAATTTATAATTACTATTTATACTTTATATATTCTAATTTTATTTAAATTATATTTTTTATCTATATAACTCTTCTTAATTTTTTTATTAATAAAAACAATATTACAATAAAAAAAAAAATGAATTTAAAAACTATTTACATTTAACATCAAACATGTTAGGTTGTAGAGCACCTCTCAGACCAATTATCAAAATATTTTCTTTTAGGATATAGAGGATTCATGAATATTAGCAAATACAAAATATCACATGAAAATAATCATCAAATCAACCAATCTATAACTTTGCAAGTAAAACAACTTCATCTTCAAAGCTTATATTTTTCTAAATAAACATATTTAGCATATTCGCTGGAAAATATTCAAGAACTTCACCTTTTTCCTTTTGAAAGTTATTTTAATATTGATTTCTAAATCATTTCCATCAAGTGAATTTAGGGTTATTAGTCATAGAAAAAAAAGCCACACATATATAAGGTTTATAGAGTTTTGGGTTATTTTAAGAATTGAGAAAAAATCTCAATGAGAATAGTAAATACTATGAAAAATAAATATTTTTATTTATGTATATAGATAAAAAAATTGATCATCTAAAAGAAAAATTCTTTCAAACCACAAATAGAATGAATGAAAACTAATGAAATTTATGTAAATATATGAGTTTCTTATGTAGTGGGAAGAGGAAAATAGAGGCTTATAATCAATTTACATAATACTGGAGTAGATTATAAATCCCTACTTTCCTCTGCCAACCCCATAGAAACTTACATATTTGCAGAAACATCATTATGTTTCATGTTATCCTTGCCTTGCTCAGAGGAGGATTTCCCTTTCGGGTGATCAAATTATTTGGAATTATCAAACATAGTTTATATATAAATATAAATATTGAGATATATTTTCTAGTATTTACTTTTGATATTTTCTTTATTCCTAAAAGAACTCAAAACTTTAGGAATGACATTATTTAATTTTTGATGTATACATAATGTGATATATAAATAATATATTATTTTTATGAATATTAATTTTATTAATTTATATTTAAAATATTTATAAATCAAACTTAAAAGAAATTTCAAAATATAAAATAGTAACATTTATGTTGAGGAGGATTTTAATGGAGAAGAGGTCATTTGCATGGTACACATATGTATAACTTAAGTAAAAATTTATATATAAGGTATATCTTGAAGAAATCTTTGATTGTTTTACAAGTAAGGATTGATATTTGAAGCCACCATTCTAGAATTTCAACATCTCAAACGTTGTCATGTTCAATACACTTATGATTTTATGAAAGAGAAGAGATCCACAATAATTTTTCATTTGATATTTCCATTTTATGCCACTAAATAGAATCATTTTATGAAAATTGAGATTTTCATAAACATACTAACACTAAAAAAAATTACATGAAAACTCTAAAATTTAAACAAATTTTTTTAATTTTAATTTTATTTTTTTATTTTTTATGTTACCGTTAATATTATTATTTAACTAAGAGTCCCTTCTATATAATTACTCTATCCCATTAGATTTTATATACACCATACATATATCCATGGCTAGCTCATGACTTGTAGTCTTTAGGACAAGGTGGAGGGTGTGGGATTGCATGATCTGAATTAAGATAAACACAATATTTTTGTAGCATGGCCAATGACCGAGTCTTCTTAGTGAGTGCATAACTTGTGTTTAGCTTAGATTCTCTAATTATAAAAATATTAACCATAGAGTCATATATTTAACCGGAGAGTTATTAAAAATTAACCAACAACACAAATCAAGGATAAACACAATATTGACAATGTTTATAGAGGAAAAGCATCATTTGAGAGGAAAATCCAAGGCCCAAGGCTTGTATTTATCTTAGAGTCTTAGATGTAAAAAACATTAACCTTACAGAAATATTTAATAAGATAATTATTATAAATTAACCAACAAAAAAACATACATATAAACAAAATATACAAAAAAATATAGAGAACTATATTTAATGAGATAATTATTAAAAATTAAACAACAACAAAAATAAAACATAAAAAAAGTATACACAATGTTTACTCCAGAAAAGCGAGGTGAAGTGTACTGATATAGGACCACTACATTGAAGTCTTTCAAGCCTTTAAAATGCTTCATTACACGGAATCCACTAGCACGAAACCATTGCAAAACAAAATATTGTGTGCCCAAAACCACTACTATAACCCAACAAAATTTGGGTATGTCCAAGTCAAATTTACCTAACAATAACTTCCATGGAATGTGTGTTTATATTTGAGTTGGATCTTGTGCCTAATTTCTTTATTTTCTCTCCTTTAATTTGAAATTTCTTATATCTCAAATATAAAATTATAATATATATATAATAGATATCTCTCTAATATATAATAAATATCTCTTTATGATACACATACATGGATATCTCTTTCTCATACCACTCACTCTCTCACACATACACACACACATATCATACATGGATATCTCTTTCTCATACCACTCACTCTCTCACACATACATATATATATAAATAAATAGATATAGATAAAATTTTATCTTAATCATGAGATTAACGTTTTTAAAAAATGAATTACATAATTATGAGATTAGCGTTTTAAAAAAATGAAGTACATGTCACTGAGTGATGGCGTACATATTTTAAAATTTCAAAATAAAAAGTAAAAGTAGGGTATATACCCGTCAAATTTAATCGTGGGATGGTGGAGTTTAATTTATCATGATATTTTTCTTAAATATAATGTTAAGAAGTGTTTTTCTGAGATTTTTTAATTGATAAACCACTGTATTTCTCATAGTATTGAAAAAAGTCCATTTACACGTTAAATATCTTTATGATAAAATAAATATGAATGTATATTGTTCATTTGAAATTTTTAAAAAATATTTAAAGTTTAATTAGGTAAATCATATTCTTTGTTATATAAACAATAGGTGTATATAAATTTAACACAATAATTATTATTATTAAAAAATAAAAAGCAAAAAAATCATAAAACTTCAAATTAACTTTAAATATAGATAACAACGAAACAACAAGATCTTATAATAATAAAAGTAGAAAACTTACCCTATATCTACTTAAATTTAATTTAATGATTATTATTTAAAAAATAAAATCATAAAATACTTAAATTCAATCAAAACATAGAATATTTATTTTAAATTCATAACTAAATGCAATGAATTTTGTTTTCTAAACTTAATGCAATATTATTTTTCTTATTACTAAAATTATAAAATAGAAAAATAATTAAAAATATCAGGACAGATTTTATAACCGAAAACAACTAAAAGACTCTTAAAAAATTCACAATTATATATGTATATATAATTTTAATTATATGCATAATAATATTATTATTAAAAAACATAACTAGTAATTGCTTTACATGTTACAAAGGAAACACCTTAAGGTTGTGTTATAGGAAAGAATAGCATTTAAGAAAGAAGAGGTAGTAGGAACTTTCTGAGCTCCCACTTTTCTCAAAAGATTATTATTAACCTAGATTAGGCATTTTTTCTTTGGATGGATAAGTCACACAGGTATTTAATAGTATAGATCCATCTTAACTATGGATCTACCAAGAACCCAACGAGATCAAATCCCGTTCCACTATAAAATAGGTTTGCATATCAAGAGATGTTATCCCTATGGAGGCTTGGTAGATCTAGAGTTAAGATGGATCTATGCTCGTTTAATTCCACCCTTTAAATAGGCTAAATTCCACATGAATACCATGGGTCAATACCATGGGTTTTCAATACCATGGGAGAATATCATAGGCCATTTTATTTTTATTTTTATATGGTTATTTTTATTTTATTTTAATTTTATTTTTATGTAATTTGATTTGCTCAAAATTTTAAATATTACATTTCAACATCTCTAACATACTTGAATGGAGAGTCCATTTTAGTTTCTTGGTTTTGATTGCCATTGTCTAATTGTCTAATTATTTTATGTTTTAACGTTGAATTTGGTAAAACAATAATTCTTTGTTATTTATAATGCATTTTTTACCACATATATAAGTTTAATGCCCCAAAATATCCGGGACACTCAAATTGTGAAAATTTCTTTGCAATATTTTCGGAAAATTAAAAAACAAATATATGCCCCCAAAATTACAATATTAATCTATGCCAATCAATCGTCTCTCGATATATCTCAATAGATTTTTAAGCAAGTTAATTTTTTTTTGAAGTGGTTCTTATTAAAAAAAAAAATTATTATTCTTTTTGAAAATAATATTAAAACATTTAAAAATTATAACTTTCTAGTTCCTAGCATTCAAATGGATCACTTATTTTTTATTTAATTAGTATCCTTATTTGTTGTGACTTTAGATTCTAATAATCACTTTCCAAAATTATGTCAAAAAAAAACTTCAAAACTTATTACAAGTATAATAAAAATTTAAATTTTCACCTATGTCAACTTAGGTAATTGTGACAGCTGGTTTATGTGCTAACTAGTTGTTGAGTAGTTGTTATTTTATTCTATTCTTTTTTTAAGAAACTAAAACATTTTATTTATTTTGGAAATATTTCTTAATGACCATGGGTTAACTTTATTTTTTGAAAAATAAATTAAATATGGAAAAGTGGTTCCATAAAAGTAAAAAAAAGAAATGATGGTAAAAGTATTACAAGAATTCAGAGGTGGTTGGGAGATTTAGATAATTACCTTTCCTCTGAGGATAAAGGCACATCCTAGAAAGAAAAATGGGTTCTGTTCTAGGAATGAGAAAGAGGGGAGTGAAGAAAAATCCTGGTAGTGGCCATTGGAATACTATGTACTCCTAAAGGTGTCTGGAAAGGAGGATGGACTTCGAGTCTTGAGGTCTCTTTCGAATCCTTTGTCAACCTACCCAACTCAGGCTTGGAGCATGAGGGAAGAGAAGGACGTAATCACCTTACTTATGGTAGGGCGGACACCATTAGTAGTGACCAAGATAAGATAAGATAAGTAAGAATAATTATTTATTTCAGATGTTATTGACATAACTGGAAGACATAATCACCTCTCTTATGGTAGAGTGGACACCATCAGTAGTGACCCAGATAAGTAAGCATAATTATTTATTTCAGATTTTATTGACATAATTGGTTTATTACAGGAATGCATTCTTACTATGTAATTCTAGTATCTGAAAAATATGTGCTACGGAAAAGAAAGAACGCAAATATATTGTGTAATTGTAAGAACGCAAATATACTGTGTAATTGTAGCATCTGGAAATATATATTTCCAAAAAGAAAGAGTGTATTGTACTATATATATATATATATTATTCCGAAAAATATGCAATACAACAAAAAAATAAATACATTCTATATTGTGTAAATATAGTATGAAATGTACATGATTTTATTCTTTTGGAAAGATTCAGATCTACATGCAATTAGTAAAACCAGACTAATTAAGTAAAATAGATTAGGAATAAACTAGTGAATTATTATGTGGCCAAAGAAAATAACCTGGAAGAGAACTGTTAGACCAGGGTCCTGGGAGAAAGCCCTGGACCCCAGGTCTGGTCACTCGCGGACAAAGGAAGATGGTTCGGCCATCATCCACAACTCAAAAAATAAAGATTAAAGATCTGTTACTTTAGAAAATGTTAGAAAAATTCCATAACGACAGAGCAATCTGTTTTATAAATTATT
Organism: Pinus albicaulis; assembly: GCA_034641835.2. Taxonomy (NCBI): domain Eukaryota; kingdom Viridiplantae; phylum Streptophyta; class Pinopsida; order Pinales; family Pinaceae; genus Pinus; species Pinus albicaulis. The sequence continues at coordinate 594,244,318 of CM076583.1, forward strand.
CGAGAGAAGAAAACTTGGAACTAGCATGAAACCGTACATAGTTGAAAGAGAAAAATAAATGCCACATGAACAATGGACTATATCCAGAAAAACAATGACACGTTGAGTACATGCATGGAAGAAAATAATGTAACACTGATGGGGTCAAAACAGTGTGTCACTAAATCCTTCTAAATTTTATACTAAGCAAATGTGTTATAGACCAGATTCATTCTATGGAAATGGACAACGTAAAACATTACAATAAAAAAAACACAGTGGTAAACAAGAATTTGCAGAGTAGAGGCAAACTGTATTCAATATAAGAACATAAGCAGTAGATTTTCATTGTTGAAAATGGGAAACGATAAATAAGAAACCCCAATAAAATTATAGCATCCAATCCTCAATTACATGAATATTATAAAAACGCACATAGTCTTATGGTGCTACAAATTACAACTGAGACTTAGATAAACCATTCAAGGAAATATCAAAAGAAGCTTGTAGGGGTGCCATCTTGGCAAAACCCTGCAACCAAAAAATTAACCTAGTAGACTTGGCCAACTACCACCCACATGCTAAGCTTTGGAGGCAACATTAAGCTTGCCTGAAAAACGAGGCCGTGCTCTTGGCACCCAACAAGGAGGAAAAACAGGGTTTGAAATACCTGTCACAATGAGAACACAGTAAGGGTGGAGTGTTAAGCTGGAACTGGGTTGGAGGAATGAGAGTTCTTACACCTCGGCAAAGAGAACTACCTGCAAAACGAATAGATATAATGTTACAAAGCAGTAGAGAAAATTTGTCTAAAGAAAAAAATAAGCACTATCCGCTCATAATCAAGGGCGGTAAGAAATGAAACTGACCTAAATGCATCAGCCTTTCCATCTGAGGCTTAGATGAGGATAGGTCCCAAAAAAATATACATCAGTTATAAACCTTGAAAACATAACTGCAAATCAATGAATGAAGAGGAAAATGCATTTAAGAATTGGTAATTATCTGCCGCTGTGGTGGGTATCTCTTCCTGAGGATTTGGTAGTGCTCTGTTGGCCCAACCTCTGGAGAACACCCTATGAGAATATTTTGAAACCTCTCAAACGTTGATTAAAACCTGACGGGACAAAAAATCTCAGAAAAATTCTATACTAATCGATGAGAACATGTACGGAATCTGGTAAGAGTAACACCGCAGGAGATTTGATAACCATATCCATTACCTATCAAGGCAAAGATGCAAATGAAACACAACCACCATCACGGAGCTTGCAGAGCCATCGAGTGAAGCAAGAAATGAAATGAGTCGGGTCAGTTACGGTTGCAAGGGGTAGTACCCTAAGCAGTTACCTAGCAGATCTCCGCCGTCGATCCTAGGATTCCAGATCTTATGGTAAGTATTTAGACAGGTGGTCACCTCAGGCCAAACAAAATCCTGATGCTTACACCTCCTTAAGCAGTATGCCTTAAACCAGAAAAGTTTGGAAATCCGATCGAATAACCTGATCCGTCAATTTTTTAATAAATAATAATATGATTCATAAGTATAAAGCTTGACACTTTCTACAATTGAACGATGAAAGGAGGCGATGGTTGCTCTGCTAGGGTTCCCGCTCAAACCCTGCGACTGTAACGTCTGACACTCAGTGACCACTTCTTTAATCTGTCTCTTCCATTCTAGAACACCACGGATTGGCAAGGAAAAAACAGCAATGGCAGGCCCTTCGGGGGGGGATGCACGGTCCTCCCCCACAAATAACGACAAGCAAGCCAAGAAGATACGCTCGCAGAATGCGGACTTGAAACAGTTGGATCCAGGGGACAAGGATGCCCAGCTGCCCGACATGACAAACGCCTCAACAGAACGGAGCACTGTAGAACAGGACGAAGAAGCTGGGAAAACAGAAAATCCCACGGTGACATCAACAACCTGCAAACCAATAGCGGCTGAGAGGCCTAAAATCAAACTCCCAAGTCATAGAATCAACGGTCAAATCCAATACATGAGAGATCATGCCCTCATTGGCAAATTCATTGGCTTCTGGCCAACTGAAAAATCTCTGCAAGGGTGGATCTCGGCCAAATGGAAACCTAAAGGGCATGTCACCCTTCAGCTAGGACCTAAGGGCTTTTTCACTGCCATCCTTAACTGTATTGAAGATCGTAATAGGGTTTTAGATGAAGGCCCTTATTTCTTTAACTTAGCGGGCCTTTACCTAAGGGACTGGGTGGAACAGTTCAACCCTGACAAGGAGCACTTCAGCTGCGCTCCAGTTTGGATCAGGCTGTACTCTCTCCCCTCGGAATACTGGGATGAAGAATCATTAAAAGATATAGGCAAGGGGCTGGGGGAGTTCATCAAAATTGCAGAGGAGACAAAGCTGCGTCGATATACTTCTTATGCATGTATTTGCGTCTACATGCGCCTGGATAAAGCCCTCCCTAATTCGGTAAGCATCTTTCATGATTATTTTGAGTGGATTCAACCCTCAGACTTTGAACATGTACCCTTCCGCTGCCGCAGATGCCACATTCATGGCCATATTTTTAGAGACTGTCTGCTCAATGTCAAGCCCCAAGCCTCTGATATCCCAGGCTCTTCTACTCCAGAAGGATTCACTAAAGTTACCAGTAGAAAGAAAGCTCATAAGAAACCTTCGAATTGGAAAAAATCCATTCCAGTCACCTCTTCCAACCCCTCCACCAGCAACAGCTTTGAAGCTCTGGCTACTGCTGTCGACTCCACCCCTCAAGCCCACACATTGGACTCTCCAGCTGTCAAACATACCTCGCCTCCCCCACTGCTTGATTCTTCCACCCTGCCTCCTTCCCTAGAGGCTCAGCTCGGGCATATTTCTACTCCGATGAAAGATCCAGATTGGAAACCGAATGGTATGGATGTCGAATGTATTCCTATCCAATCCACAGCAGAAACTAGCCAAGCTCAGAATATCGAGAAGGAATCGAAAAGCATCGACCTCAGCGGGCTAGACATCTTTCAGCTCGAACAGGCCTGCAGAAGGAAAGAGTTTGACAAGATACAAGAACATCATCTTGATACACTGGAAGTTATTATTTCCAGAGCCGTTAGGTAGAAAGAGCTGGGAATACAGGCAGGCAGTCGATGGGATGGCAACCAGATCCCTAAAGACTCCAAGAAACGCGGGAGGAAAACAGATCTGGAAAGGACTATCACAATAGGTAAAATCCTGGTTGACTCAGGTAGATATGCTAAGCTGACAAAGTACTACAAGCCTCTCCCAAATAGTGAATCATGAAGCTCACATCATGGAATGTAAGAGGAATTAACAGTCCCGGGAAACTAAGAATGATAAAAAACATGATAAAGCAGGAGTAGCCTCAAATATTCTTCATGCAAGAAACAAAATGTAGCAATAGTACTCTTGGTAACATTCTCTCCAAAGCTTGGCCTGGATGTCACTCTGATGCTATTGATGCCTTGGGCGCCTCTGGAGGGTTAGCCATTGCATGGAACACACAGGCCATCTCTCTCACAGATTTCCATGTGTCACACCACATCATTCAAGCAACCTTCCACATCATAGGAACCAACATGCATGGACACCTGACCAATGTCTACTTCCCTCAGGAAGTGGGTAGCAAGACTGCTCTTATGGATACCATAGAGGCTCTTAATCTTAACAGGATCCATCCTCTCTGGATCCTAGGGGGTGACTTTAACATGATCACCAAGCTGGAGGAAAAAAAGGGAGGCAGAACCAGACTGGAGCAAGAATCTTGCCACTTCAAAGACTTCATAGAAAACAACCAGTTGATTGATTTGCAATTCTGCAATGGCATCCACACTTGGAGCAATCGAAGAGCTGGTCGACAACTTATTGCCTCCAAGCTTGATAGATTTCTTATCTCTGACAATGTTGTCCATCTGGGTGGAGACATTTCAACCTCCATTCTCCCATACATGGGCTCTGGCCATTAGCCAATTTCCCTTCAATGGCAAAGACTTGGGAACTCCACGCGACGTCCATTCCGCTTCGAGGCCTTCTGGCTCCATCATCCTGCTTTCAATGACCTCATCAGCTCTTTTTGGAAGAACTTCAGGCCACCAGAAGGGTAAAAAATGTTTCATTTCCAACAGAAACTTAAGCACCTTAAGGCCCAAATCAAGCGTTGGAATCACACCACATTTGGCAATATCTTCCAGGCTCAGCAGGACCTCAGCAAAGAAATGAAGAATTTCCAACAACAAATCATCTCATATGGCTATACAGAAAGATCTCTGGAACAGGAAAAAATTCTCCACTCACAATTAGAGGAAAGAGCTAAGCAAGAAGAAATTATATGGAGACAGAAATCTAGGATTAGATGGCTGAGGGAGGGAGAAAGAAATACCAAATTTTTTCACAGAACAACCATTCAAAGGTGAATGCATAATACAATTACCTTCATCAAGAATCAGGATGGGGAAAGACTGGAAGACCACACCGAGATCGAAATGGAGTTCATACGCCACTTCCAAGATGTGCATCAAGAGCCCCTGGTGGACAGACATGCCGCCATAAACAGAATAACACAAAACATTCCTACGATAATCACGGAAGAGCACAACGAACTCCTTCTTCGCCCAGTTTCGATTTTAGAAGTGGACTTGGCCATGAAGCAGCTTAAAGAGGGCAAAGCTCCAGGGCCGGATGGCTTCACGACCACATTCTTTCACAAATTCTGGGATCTTGTCAAAGATGAGGTTTGGTCAGTGGTGGAGGAATCACGATCTATGCACTGGCTACTCCCCTCTTTGAATGCGACCTTCATCGCTCTTATCCCCAAGGACGAAAATACCAGCACGGTAGACAAATTCCGACCAATTGCTCTATGCAATGTCATCTATAAAGTTATTTCTAAAGTCATTGCTAACAAACTGAAACCGCTTTTGCCTCTTCTCATCTCACCAGAACAATCCGGATATGTGGAAGGCAGGCAAATTATGGATGGCATTATCCTCACTCACGAGATCATACACTCCCTCAAGAAATCCAAACAAGCAGGTATGATTCTCAAGATTGATCTTTCCAAAGCCTTTCATAAATTAAGCTGGACTTACATTCAAAAAATGTTATCTGCTTTTGGTTTCTCTCCCACTTGGATTCGCTGGGTCTCGAGTCTTATATCCTTTTCTTTCTTCTCCATTCTCATTAATGGAATTCCCTCTCGTCCTTTCTGTCCCTCTCATGGAATCAGACAGGGGGACCCTCTGTCTCCTTTCCTCTTTGTCTTAATGGCTGAAGTCTTAGGTCGCCACCTTAAAAATGCCCTTAGATCCCATCTGCTATGAGGGATCTCTGTCCACAACTCCCCAGCTCTCACTCACCAGCACTTCATGGATGACAACATGTTGTTTGGCTACCCTTCTGTTCAAGAAGCCTCCCATCTCAAGTCCCTCCTGAATGACTTCTCGGCTGCCTCGGGAGCAAGCATCAACACCGCCAAATCCCATATATTCTTCTTTCATACCCCTCCCATCACTCAATCTGCTATTGCTCGCATTCTTGGCTTCTCCATTGCTTCACTCCCTTCCACTTACTTGGGGGCTCCATTAATTGATTCAACCCTAAAACACGCCTCCTGGCAAGGGCTCCTCGAAAAAATTGAAGCCCGTCTCTCTTCTTGGACTCACAGAACTCTTAACATTGCTAGCAGATTAGTACTAATAAAATCCGTGCTACAGGCGATGCCTCTGTATGTTTTTTCCATCTTGGAAGCACCAAAATGGGTACTCAAAAGGATCAAAGCCCTAGAGCGGAACTTCTTATGGGGATCACATGGTACCAACCGTAAATGGGCTCTGGTTAAATGGTCTATGGTCTGCAAACCAAAGGAACAAGGAGGAATCGGACTGCGGGATCCTAATCACAGAAATGCCATCATGAGTGCAAAAATTTGGTGGAATTGGCTCAAATCCCCCAAGAAGCCATGGGCTATCATTTGGACAGCCAAGTATGCAAACCACAGACCACAAGAATAACTAATAAGATTCACTCCGAGGGAGAAACGCTCTCTCGTATGGAATGCAGCTAAACAAAATTTCCTACTCATCCAACAACACAGTTTTTGGGAGATAAGAGATGGAAGCTCTGCCAGATTTTGGACAGACTCTTGGGATCAATTCCCAAAACTCACCAACTTATAAAGACTGCCTCCAGGCCCAGAATGGGATATGCAGCAACTGGAAACTGTTCAGCAACAATGGACAGACAATACCGAGCAGGGCTATAGGCAGTGGAAACAGGCAGAAAGGATAATAGGGAACAGTGATGAGTAGACAAAGGGAGATTTAAAAACAGAAATTCAAACCAGATGCATCAGGACTTCAAACAGCAGAGACATACTCAGATGGGGATACTCCCCTAAGGGATCCTACTCCACCAAGGAAGCCTATAAAATCTTGTACAAGGATCCTACGCCTAAAGATCCTCTATGGGGAAAAATATGGAGCTCTGGAGTATGGCCTAAAGTCTCATTATTCCTATATGGCTATTTGGACATCAAAGAATCCTCACCTGGGATAACTTAAGGAAGAGAAGCTTCCATGTTCCTTCAATCTGTCGAAATTGCAACTCTCAGGAGGAAACATAGCAGCATCTCCTAAATTCCTGTTCGCTGGCGACTAATTTATGGGAGAAAGTCAGTTTTCGATGCCAAAAGAATTATAGGCCCTCTGCGGACATACTCAACTGCATTCGAAATTGGCACCAAAAACCTTATAAAAGCAAACTTCTAAACCAACTTTGGAGAATAATCCCAGGGCTCCTTCTATGGACCATCTGGAAAGAGTGAAATAGGCGCATTTTCAAGGATAAAAAAATTCCTACAGATATCATCTGGAGGAAATTCTGTCTCAACCTTACTGAAACCTTGAACCTACAATTCTGGGATACTGAAGACTATCCATCTTTGATCAAAGAAAATGCCATTTGGGACAATTGGGATATTCAACTACACAATGGTGATTCAGGGCACAGAAGTCCTAGAACTTCAAACATTGCCACAAATGCATGGATACCTCCTCCCATGAACACCTTCAAACTCAATTTCGATGGTGCCTCTAAAGGGAATCCTGGAAAAGCAGGATATGGAGGCATATTCAGAGATCACACTGGCAACCCCATTGTTAGCTATCTCGGAAATCTAGGCCAGGACACGAACAATTCGGCCGAGATGGAAGGTCTTTGGCAGGGACTGCTTCTCTCTCAGTGTCTTGAGCTGCACCCTTTAGAGGTGGAAGGGGATTCCCAAATTCTTATCAACATGGACACTTAACTCCTAAATGGGGCTCATGCGCACAAAATTTCCAATAGCTGGAGACTGGAAGCGCGTCTGGAGGATATTGAATGGTGGCTCCACCACAACAGAGCTCTTCTCTTCAAGCACACTAAAAGGGAGAGCAACAAAGTTGCAGATCTACTTGCAAACTTAGGAGTTGACAATGAGCATAATCTTCTCACAGGTACTATAGACATCATCCAGAACTATGATCAGCAAAAGGAATGTAGAAAACTGGTCCAGAGTGATGTAGAACTCCCAGATGCGGGTGCCGATGCAAGAGATTAATATGACGAGATGGGGGTGCGGCGGGATGGTAAGCCACATGCCCAACCGTGAGGAAACTCTCATAGCTCACTTAAACAAGACTGCTTGGAGTTTAATGGCATTAATGCCTGGCGCTCGTCTCAACCTCCGTTTCGATCTCCGATATGATCCTACTCATTGCGGGATGGCTCGTCCTTCAACTCAATTTACTGTTGGTTTATTGCTGGTGTACCGTTGCATTATCATTTGGATTCATACAATGGAGAGATGCTCTGGCCTGAAGAATTCTCCTGTGCCTATTGCTCAGAGATGCTCCCCGGATGCAGGCCTCTCCAGCTTGCGCACATCCTCTGGTAAGAGGTGCAGGCTCAATTGTTGCCTTGACCTTGGAGAAAATCTTCATCTTTCGCTCGCAGGTGTCTGTTTGCTTGCCACCTTCTCCCTGCATTCTCATGCTCCTCAATCCTCTGTAAGCTTGGCCACTCCTTTGCATCCTGGTTCCTCCCTCGCGCCAGAAATCATGCCGCGTCTTCGGCATCGGATGCGATGCCGCAGAGGCTCCACTCGTCGCCAACTCCGACGCTCACCCTCCTCCTCCTCTGCATCTTCTACTCACTCTGATAGTCATACCAGTCCCCCACGAGGAAGTCGGCTCCGCTCTGGATGTCACGTTTATTCTCCCATCCCTCTTTCCATCCCTGCTCAGACTCATACTGCGCGTTTCTCCTTCGACTGTTCTCTCAATCGTCCTCGATTTACTGCCTCCATCACTGTTGCCTTCTACGAAGAACCACGTGAGGCTGCCCCCAACTCTGACTTTTCTGGGCAAAGCAACACTGCCGCTTTGTCCTCGAATATGCACCCTGGGTCACTTCCCACTATGAATGTGGGCTTGCAGGGGGTGGAAAGCACAGCTACAGAGACTTCGGAACGCAAGGACGTGCAGGAGCTTTCTATGGTGCAGGAAGGCTTGGAGCACACATGCGAGGTGTTAAAGGATGATGGTCAAGCGAGTGATGAGAAGAAGGAAAAAGTTCAAATGAGCACGCAGCAGCTCCCTTCTACCTCCAGGCAGGTGGTCAGATCAATTGCGGACCTGTACACGAAGGATGGGATGTCGGATGAATGGTGGTGCAGGGTCATAGAAGAAACTCCCAATGAGTAGCACTACTTCCCTTATCTGGTTTTCTTGTGCACTTTCTGCCCTTACTATTGGGCTTGTCTCTGTTTTTCTCTGTTATCTCTGTTTTCAGGTCACAGTTTTTTGCCAACTTGGTTATCCAATTTCTGAACTCTATGACTCCCCTGCGTGGGTTTTTTGTAGTTATCTATTTCACACTGGTTTTCCTCCTATAGGGCAGTGTTCATCTCTGGTTATTCCTGTTAAACATGCCACAACTCTAGGCAATGTTATGGCTATGGCCTAAAAAGTATAAAGCCTGATTAGTTGTTGCATGAGTTTCGAGGGTTATAAACCAAGCGGAAGAAACCATAGTATATAAAGAGAGAAGTAATAAAATCTCACTTAAGCACATGTTAATCTAGTCCGAAACCGATTAGGCTATAGCAAAGTTTAGTAAGAAATGTAAAGAATTCAGTTTTTTTTTTATGATGTATGTTACAGTAATGCAAACATTTTTAATTTTTGCCAATGAAAATTTAAGTAATGCAATTGTGCCTACTCTATATTTCACTTGATTCTTAATTAAGTTAATTTTATTTGAAATAGTGCTTCCTAAAAAGAATATTAAAATATTATTTATTATTTATTTCTTCTACAACATTTAGTTAAAAATTGTAATGGGTAACTACTTTTCCATATTAATTAATAGAGCATATTAATTAATAGAGCATATTATTTAGAAAATAATTTATTAAATTAAAAGTAAAAATAGTTATTAATATTATAATAAATAATTATTATTTATATATGAGTTTAATAATTTAGTTATATTATTGTGTTGAGAGGTGATCTATAGTCTAGTATGGTAAATATGTTGTAATGCAATGTCATGTTAAACATTTCAATTGTGTCAAATTTCATAAAATTACAAATAAAATGAAATTAGAAAAAAAAATCACATAAAATTAATATCCTAATGAAGCCTTCTATAAGTATATTTATTTATATATTTCTCTTTAGAATACATCACATAAATGTATTAATTTCTCAACCTTTTTGAAGGAACCAATGTGGTTCATCATCATCTAATCGATCATGAACCACATTGGTTGGCTCAAAACCAGTTGGAAATTAATACAATTATCTCATGGATTTGGAAGAGATATACCCAAATAAAATTACTAATTATAATTACAATTATAATTATAATTAATAATTAAATTAGCATATATCCATCTTAACTTTGAATCTACTAAGAGATATCAAATATATTTTACTCTAAAAGAGGTTTGCACATCAAAATATTTAATTTTCTCATAGATCCCAAGTTAAGATAAATCTAAATTGGTTTATAAATAAGAAAATTATATCTAAATAATTTATATATATCCATAATGAAAAATCCTTTCAGATTAATCACATTGCTAGGATTTGGTCGACGTTTTGCTCAGTACAATGGTGAAAAAATCAATCTACCCCATATTTTAAGTCTCTTATGCGCTTCATTGGCCAATTGGGCTTCACGAGGCCTTTCATCAAGATGGATGAGGTTAAAAATATTCGTTTCTTCTTCTGAGGTGTTAGGTAATAAGTCAATTGTGATTTTTAATGATCGTATTTCACATTGGATTGGCAAGATAGCTTCCAGACCATAGACCAATTGAAAGGGAATAAATCTGCTTGCATTTCTCATCGAGGTTCGGTATGCCCAAAAGGCTGAGTACAGGATCAAATGCCAGTTTCTTTTACGAACTCCTATCATTTATTGAAGGATACATTTAAGAATATTTTTGGTAGCCTCAACTTGTCCATTTGATTGAGGATAATAAGGAGTATAATCATCATGTAAGAATCCTAGCTTGGCAGTCAATTCAGTCATCATATGGTTGCAAAAATGCTTCCCATTACCTGTGACTATATCCTGTGGGACCCCAAACCATGCAATTACATGATTAAAGAAAAACAGTTCAGCTGTTTGTTCTGCATTGTTGAATTTAGGCATCACTTCAGCCCATTTGGTAAAGTAGTATACTGCGACAATGATATAACCATGCCCCCCCAGGTGAATGAGGGTTATAGGTCATGAAGTCGATACCCCATTTCCGAAATGATCCCGCAGAGACAACAGGATGCATTTGCATTGCCGGTTTGTGGATTTTACGATCAAATATCTGGCACGCATGACAACTTATAACCACGAGGTTGCAGTCTCAAAATATGGTAGGCCAAAAGTAACCGACGCAGAGTATCTTCTGCGTGGTAGCGTATCCAGACAAGTTTCCACCACAAGCCCTAGCATGACAATAATTTAAAACCTTTTTAGCCTCCTCATGAGTGAGGCACCTTCTTAAAATTGTATCGAAACCATGACGATAAAGTGTATCACCGACGATCAAATAATCTTTTTCTTGGTATCAAATACGCCGCTGGTCAGAGTGAGAGGTATCTGGCTGAAAAGTTTGGGTTTGGAGATAAATGATAAAATATCCATACCAAGGATCACATGATCCAATAAAAAACACAGACTCGTATGGAATAGATGGTTCTAACGTAGTAGTACTACTATAAGAGGGAAGGTCACAGAGAAGCTCAGACAAAACTAAAGACTTATTTGAATTGGATTTGATGAATTCCAAATCAAATTCATGCAAAATGACTATCCATTTTGAATACATTTCCCCCAGAAATTGACGTGATAAGATATAAGTCATTGGTTGCAATCCGAGATGAGAATGGTCTTTCAGAACAGGATATAGTGGCGAAATATTTGGGCATATTGAATAGTTGCCAAGGCAATATTTTCTACGTATGAATACTTCACTTCTGTATCATTGAGATTACGACTCAAATAATAGATCGGATGTTCTATGCCATCTTATACTTAGACCAATACCATAGAAATGGTCATATCAACCGTGATGATATATAAGAAATAATCACTCTGATAATTGGGGGATACATTAATGATGCCCAAACAAGAGTATCCTTGACAGCATCAAAAGGAGCTTGCACAACATGGTCCTAATGGAAGGGAATCACCTTTTTCAAGAGTCGAGTATATCCTTTAGCCATTTCGGCGTAGTTGGGTATGAACCTCATTAGGAAGTTAGCCTTTCCTTGAAGTTTTTGTATCTGAAGAAAATTTGAGGGCACAGGAAAATCAATAATGCCCTGGACCTTCAATGGGTGTATTCAAATTCCTTCTTTTGAGACAAATAATCTGAGAAAACGACCAAAAATAACACAAAACACACATTTATGTGAATTGAGTCGTATTTTTTAGTGTCGGTAGCATAAAAATATGGCTCTAAAATGTATCGTGTTTGATGTCATTGAAAGCATAATCCATTGCTCTCTGAAAAGTAGCCCTGAATTTTTTAAAACCAAATGGATGTTTTCAATAAGATAATGTGCCCGAGGGACAGATGAATGTTGTCTTATATTGATCCTCTAGGCAGATATTGACTTGATTGTAGCTCTAAAATCCATCGATGAACGGAAATATTTCACATCCAACACAATTGTCAATAATTTGGTCGATAGAGGGAGTAGGATAGTTGTCTTTTGGACAAGAATGATTGACATCCTGATAATCGATGCACACTCTGATGGTTCCTTGTTTTTTCATGACTGGAACAATGTTGAAAACCCACTTAGTTAGCAAAATAGGGTAAATGAAACCAGCACATAAAATTTTTTCAACTTATGCTTTAATGGCAGTGGCCTTCTTAGGATGAACACGATGAAGGTGTTGACGTACCGGCTTGAAATCAGGGTACATATTAGTAGTGTGTTCAATGATACTAGTGTCAATACATGGAATTTCCTCTTAAGACCAGGTAAAGATATCTCGAAATTCATGAAAGAGAGAGCGATATGTTTCGAGTTATGATGGAGAACAAGACATGCTCACATGAATATTTTCTACTATGCCAGGTTTAGTTGAAATATCGATAGAAATGGTTTCTTTAATATTTGATAAATTTCTCTGAAAATCGATTGCATTAATAGGATAAGAATTTGAAAAGAATGTTTTGATCAGAGGGTGATATTGTTATTTAAGATTATTTTCTTCGTAATCAAGAAGATGAGAATGATGATGATAATATTCCCATTGTTCTCCTTCTGACATCATGGTTTCCAAAATATTCTCATCTATCAAGGAAGTTTAGGAAAAATGATCAGATAGAGTGCCAAAATATAAGGAACGATCAACCCAAACAATCGGGGACGATGATTTCAGGTTTGTCGCCCAAGCGAGATAGATTGATTTTTATGCCAACTCAATGGGGCTGGGTGGAAAAAACTCATCCAACGTAAAAAATTCTGAATCATCCGTACTCTTCCTTAAGCCAGATGGAGTGGACCAAATCATGTAGCAAGTCTCTATGCTTGCAATTTCTATCGAAGTCGCAGGTGGCGGTAATGCAAATGTTCCCACGAGAGTGGAATCCTTTAGGAGTCCTACACCAATGTTGTGAAGTGTGAGTTTGGGTGCGTGAACTAATGGAACACTTCTAGTTACCTTTGAAGAGTAGGCAAAGAAGGATATCTGATTAATGACTGTGATATCACCTTTATGTGGAAAGTTGATCATTCAAAAATATGTAGAAACAATTGTAGTCATAGCATATACCCATGGCCTTCCCAGTAAAATATTGTAGTCAAGGGGTCCGTCAATGACCTTGACATCAACATTCACTATTTTCCCCCCTAGTTCTACATCCAGGTTATTAATAATACCGAAAGGCTTATATGTACGTCCATAAAAATCCTTCAATGTCGTTGATGATTGAGATAAGCACGAAGAGCCAAGTGACTTCGAAAAATTTAGAGACATAATGCACGTATATGCTCCCTCATCAATAATAGTATGATGAACAAGGTGATTAAGACCATTTATCTAGATGGATAATGCCAATTCTTCTGGTAATTGTGGCATATAACTTGTATGATTAAAGACTACGAGATTAGAATCAATCAGATCAATTCCACCAATAGCCGAAAATAACGCCTTCTTCTGGAAGGGACAATTTTGTAATACCTCAAGAGCTAACATAGCTGAAGGGGATTGAGCCAAATATTCAACTATATTATAATTTTGAGCAGCTCTTGCTTGAGGATTATAAGTTGATTTATGAATGACTCCCTTTGGTGGCTTGATTGTCAATTCAGGAATAGCAGGTGGTGGTACCAATTCCATAGACAGATTCATGGTCGAGGTAGTAAGTTGATCATTATCATGACTACCGCAATCTTTATTATGCATTCGCACCAAAATATATGTTGATGGCTTCATGATAGACAACATAAGCACTTGGGAACTAGAAGTTGGATCTGTAGCAACCAAATTTTTGTTTGGATTCAGAAACGGATCTGTAAACAAAGTTGACGCATGTGAAGTCTTAACCATTTTTGAGACTTCAGTGTGGTGAGGACAATCCTGAACAAAGTGATCCTCATTACAGATTATGCATAGATAACGAGGTTTCCTATTTCTAGACAATTGATCACATGATCTTTCCTGCGAGTTATAAGTTTTCTTTTTCTTTGAATTCCATTTTTTCTCACTTCCAGGTTTCCTGTCACTTTCACCTTTGTCAAATGACACGACATTTATTTCGAAAGAAGGTGCAGGTTCAGATGTAGTAGTATGATTTGTGCTGTCAGTACCGATCATACCGTCTCTGGCATGAGATTCATTTGATAAAGGAGGAACAATAAAATTAGATTATGGTGCCTTATGAATTTTCTTGTAGAGTGTGCTAGATTGAGTATAAATCAAGTCTAAATATTGGGCATGAGAAATGACCTGCTCTTAAGTGATGATGCCACCCTTAGCCACATCCTTAGTTATAGATGGTAACATGGACTTAATGAACCATTTAGCAAGGATATGATCAGGAACAAATGTCTTAATCATTCTACGATGATGATGCCACTCATGAATATGATCAGAAATGTGAGTAGCATTAGTATGCTTAAAATTAGCCAAGATTTCTTGTCCAGTTTCATATCACATGGGTAACTAGAAGTGAGTCAAAAATATAGTATCTAGGGCATTGAAATTATCAAAATAATATTTAGGTAGCTAAATGTACCGTTGTGCAGCCCGACCAGAGAACGTACACTGGAAAAGACACAGTCAAACAGAGTCATCATTCAAGGAGTTTGATGAACACCACAAACGATAAGTCATAACATGAGGTGACACGTCTTCCCTAGGGTTTCCATTGAACTTTGGAATATCCAAGGGTAATTTATGAGGTATCACTGGCCACCGAGGAGCATAATTGATTGGATCATTGGTGAGCTGGTTTAAATCTAGTAACTCTGAAGTTACAACAAAGGGAAATTGTCGATTAAGGCCAGGTTGAGCATAGCTGGGGTATGATGGAATTGCTTAGGGAATAGGCCTTTGAGCACCAGCATAAGGAATTGGTTGCTGGAAACCCAGATATGGGTTGTTTTGATAAACAAACGCTTGAGGATTCTGTTGACCAAAACCTTGGTATGATACTTCTTGAAATGAAGGTTGTGGCATTTGCGCCTGTGCCTTCCAAGGGGTCTGGCCACCAATGTTATAAGCCAAATTAGGATAACTTCGATTCAGTTTTGGATAGATATAATGTGGTTGTGATTGTCACATACCATAATATGGTAATCCAGCTAGAGAATAAATGATTCCAGGTATAGGTGGTTGCTGGAAGCCAATCGTAGGAGTTGGAGTCTGAGGGCCCAAAAATTGAGAGTATTGGGTTGAAGGACCTGCCGAAAATGGTTGAGGAATAACGGTTTATGCCTATAATAGGGGTAAATATGTATTAACAAGTGGAATTTATGTGGGTACAATAGGTTCAACCGGTTGATACGAGTGTACAACCGTTTGTGGTTGGATAGGAAGAGTGGGCTGCCATTAACAAACATTAATTTTGACATTAGGTTGACCAAAAAACGATGTAGTAATGTCAAAGTGGGAAACCATAGGTTGCCCCCTTGCATAAGGAGGGGAATAAGACAGAAAATATTGTTCTCCAAATCCAGGGAGTCTAGTTGAGATGGTACTGGATGGAATAGACCCAGATGGACAAGCTTGATATTGCCCTGATGATGGATATAAAGGATTAAGACGTGCAGTACTCACTATAGGTTTACTAGTTAGAATACCATATAATGACATTGGTGAAGTCCATGGATTTGAAGATACACCAAAGAAAATTCTAGATAAAGATTTATAACTAGATGGGACCATGGGGCCACCATGTAAATATGACTCTGGTGAATTTGTGAACATCGACGGAGTAGCGAGAGCAGGTGCTGTCACTATAGGATTTGATAGCCCAACCGAAGATGTTGGTTCAGGCATGGGTACTTGACCAAACGTATACCCTTTTGAATCAACGGGAATTTGAACAGGTACAAGATGAACAAAAGAAGAGGGTGGTGATTAAGGAAAATAATCTTACAGGTAAATATCCTCCTCAAAATGGGTTGGAGTTAAAGGTGTTTCGTCTTGCTGGATTTCCTCAAGAGAAATTAAACCAGGTGGAAGGATTTCACCGTGAGGCCCAAAGTATATTTCAGGAGGTTGACTGTGCGATATGGGAGAATCAATGGCTACACTAGCATGTGGGATGACTGATACAGGAACAAATTCCGGTTGTTCGATTTTGGGATGCAGATGTTTTGGCAAAAAAGAGACATGATCTGGATCAAATTCCAGTTGAACAACGTCGGGTTCGGGAGGTATGGTCTCACTTATTGGAGGGATCGTGACCACGGGTAACTGTGAATACTCCATCTCGACAACAGTAGATGAACCATGACTTGTAGAAACAACTTGTGCTGACTCTAGTATATTGGAAGATGATGCTTCACTAGAGGTACTAATAGTACTGGTTTTGGTAGAGTGATGTCGCCTTCGCCGACCAGAAGTAACTTCCTGTGGTAAAGGTGGTTTGAATGCCAGTCTACGCGAATGGAGAGGAGAAGGATTTTGTTCTTCCACGATGACTGATTTGTTTTATTACCAAAAAAAAATAAACAAAATAAAAGGGTACTGCTAGGAAAAAGGTTTACCAAGAAACTGTGAACTGCAAAATACCTCCTGGTGAACCAAGAAGTACGGGCAGGAAATCTCCCCAAATTATATGTTCAGTGTATCACAATTTATAAGGTGGATGACTCAGTTCACCGTGGATGGATAGAAACCTAAATTTGTCCTTGCAAATATACCCGAAGGTACATGGAGGCCCAAGTTTGTATTAGTGCTTTCTAATGCGAAACCGCATAGTGAGAGCACCCCTTTATACTTTTCATACTATAACACTGCCCGATATACCCGAAGGTACGTGGAAAAGCTAAGATATACTTACATACGTGGAGTGAGGTATCACACTCGGAATGTATCTCAGACAATTAACTACAACTGCTATATTTTACGACATCGGAATACGTCTCTAGCCTAGACCTTCTAAATGTTATCATTATGGTTCCAATGCTTTTTTAGGTAAATTGATGTAAAATTTAAGTTGATATTGTTTATCAATTTTCCTTTCAAGGTTCACCATGATGATGTGATGGAAATTCCTAAAATATAAACTAAAATGATAAGAAAACTTTTCAATTTTAGCTTTTTCAATGAAAATCATAGCTACTAATGGGAAAGAGAAATCATTTTTGAGAGAAAACAACAAAAAGAACATACTAATATGTAACTTTCCTAATTTGTTCCTATGTAAAACACACAATCCACTATATGCAAATGCTATTTTTTCTTTTCAGTCCCCTTAATGTGAATGCAAAAAGGAAACTATATGCATCAAATCAACAAAAAAAAAATGTTTTCTTCTCTGAGAAGCGATGAATTTAACAACAATTTCTCTTTTAGGAAAAATGAAGAATGGCACTAAAATTTTCTGTACAGGAAATGAAGAATTTAACGACAATTTCTTTTACTGAAACAAATGGATCTAATGTAGAAATAAAAATACTTTGAATTTGATTTGTCAATGATAAATAAAAACACTTAAAGAGACATTGAACAAACTTACTTTTCAAAGGAGGAAGGTTCAGGTAAATTCACTGGTCTCTATAAGGCATCAAACAATTGAAAAAAAAACAAAGCAAAGGCTGAAAGTAATGGAAATGAAAAATTCAAAGGGAATTTTGTTGGCTTAGGGGGAAACACAGTCTTTAAGGGGAGACAGTTCATTGCAAAGAACCCCTGAGTGGGAGACAACGCTATGAAAAGGACTGTCTTGACCAACAATGCATTTGGCACAAAAAAGAACAAAAAACTCAAGGTACTGCCACACTTCTAATGCAATTGTTTGTTTCAAAAGCCTAATAATTTAGAGTAGATACTACTGGGTGGATAAACGGAGGCAAACACAACAAGGATGAATGGTAAACTCCCGAGCGGAGTCACCAATTTGTTATGAGGAATTATGAATTACAGATAAAACACATTCCCTAAATGTGGTGCTATGCATTTAGAACAACATGTCAAAGACTTTACAGACTCTTTTCCTAAGAGTAAATAGACGCATAGAAAGATGGAGAAACCTACTTGGAGTCCAAGCGCTTCCTATTCTCCTTTTGTCGCTCTAGCTGTAGCTTCCAATCCAACTTTGATCACTGGATTAGTTCTTGCAAGAATAAACAGTAAAAATCAAAGAGATTGCAATATATAGATGGTTGTTTATCTTAATCAGTTAAATAAATGAAACATGAAACATATACATCAGCTACGAATTCATAATATGAAAGATAGAAGCTTATAAAGATACATATGTGGGAAAATGAGCAAAAATATTTATTAATGGATAGAAAGGGGAGGTTACAACCAGTGATTGATTTGATTTCACCAACTCCAACATCATCCTAGCCTCATCAAAATGAACATCTATCTAGAATCATATCACTCAAATAAAATACTCAATTGAGAATCCAACAACATTTCTCTACCAAATTTCTTCCTCTTCAAGCAGTAGAATCTATGCTCAACTTATAGAATAGCTGAAGGTAGTTTCATAATCAACGAATTTTTGATAATAGGCAAGACATGTTCCCAAGATCAAAGCTATTAAATGGACACATGGGTTCAAAGTTTGACACATATGGAATCTTCTAGAAGGCACTAGCCATGTGGAGATTCCAGAACAATGAGAATTTCGCTCCCAATTGACCAACACACCCTTGAGTGCCAGTAAGTTATTTGCAGAGCACCATTGAAAGGATGTAACTGCATATGAAAAGTAGTTAGTCCCTTGAGAGACTGCATTGGTAAGCTCATAGGTGATATAACGTGTACTTAAAATCTTGGAAACCTTGCAGTTGAAGTCATGGATGATTTGTTCTTGTTCTTTGTCTTAGGGCATGTAGAAACTGAAATGATAGGGGATAATAGACCCTATTCATTTTTTCTGGGGATGATGTCCAGTTTAACGAGGTCATTGGGAATGACGCCCAAATTTACCTATAACAAACAGGGCATACAGTCTAGTAGAAAACTTTGCTAGAGAAATCCACAGACAAAGTCTCAAAAATCACATAGTCGAAAACCACGCCTCTCTACATATGGAGAAAATGACCAGCACAATAACACTATATCATCATACGAAACTGAAACATAGGGAACATGTAACATTAACAAAAAATTAAGTGCATACCATAAACAGTAACAAATGACAACATGGAGAGTAAGAGATGATGCAAAAAAATCACCCAGTGAAAAAACTTTGGAGTGATAGTAGCATATAATAACACTATAGGAAAAAAAGGAACCCTTGCAGAGCTTATAAATTATATGGCATGATGTATGACACACATACAATCCCATATACATTCTCAGAAATGTGCCATGAGTACAAATCCTATTATATGCCCTCCTTAGAAAGGAGGTCTGCATCTATATTATGTTCTCTATAAATATAGCACACAACAATAAGATAAAATGACATCTTTAACATGAATATTTATTCAATGATAGGAATAAAAACATGATTTTGACATATCTATGTTTTGTTGAACCAGTTTATGACATAGATGGAATCACCAAAATTTTGAACCTTTAATATCCCCATCTCTATGATCTAGCAAAGGAGTTTTAATGAGAGAAACTCAACGAAAATATTTGTGCCAGAACCAATACCTAGAAAATAATTTAGATACATATTGTAATTTATGTCAATCACCAACCCTAAACCACATCTATTATGACCATCTGATTCCCTGTCAATGTATGCCTAATGATTATCATGATTTATCAATTATGTGCTTATATTTATGTTTTTCCGTGGAGTATCTTTTGAATGGAACATGGAGAGGATTGACACACATTCTGCCGCTATTAGTGATGGAGAAGAGGCTGAATATATAAATATAAATTTATTTATTGCTAGCCAAATATCCCATGAGATGAATAGGGGGTTTTTTTTATATGATCATCTGATGATTCAGTGCACCAAATTTTCCAGGCTACCTCACAATTCTCCCCATGCCATATAGTATTTATGCCTAACGGGGACAATGTGGCTTCCAACAATTTGGATGAGAAGAAACAACTAAGAAACCCATGATTGATTGACTATTCAAAATCCTTAGACAAGGTACACCATCCTGGACAAAGTTTATTTTGTTTTTGTAAATTGACCCAAGCAGGTAATTTTCTTTTGAGGATGCAGTAGAAGAAGAGACTAGATTTTGAGGGAATTTTCCGCTTCCACAAAGTTTTGTGCCACCATATCTGCACTCCTCGAGCTCTACGATTAATCATTAAACCATAGCCAAACTTGTGGGCATAGTGACCTGTATGAACGTTAAACCAATGAAGAGAGTCCAACATTTTTTTAATCCTAACATTTTTACGTCTAGGTTCCTCTAGGTAATTAGCCCACTCCAGTCCCCAACGAGGCTCCAGTTGTATATCCTCCACTTTTTTCCAACATTGTTTCCAAATTGAGGTAAACTATACCATTTCTGTTTGGCTCAAGAAGATGATCCTTTTTTAATCAAGAGACTACAACACTTCTCTAAAAAGAGTGAAATTCTCATTGCATCCCATCGATGGGTCATTACCCAAGATGATCTTCTCCCCATTTTGGACCTACCATGCTAGGACCTCTTCCACCAACTTAAAGAAGTTTATATTCGCTTTCCATATGATTGATTCATTTACATGGTATTTCCTCGGACTACGAATCCAATCTTCCAAAGGAATTAGATCAATATATTTTCCCTTCACCACTGTAGTCCAAAATTTATCCTTTTTTAAAATCCTCCACTTTTATTTTGCTGCAAGTGAGGTGGCAAAGGATTGAAGTTTCTGTATTCCCTATGTCCCCACTCTTTTGGACAAGTGATGCTATATCAAGAAACACAGGGAAGCACAATCTCCTCCTTTGATCCATCCCAGAGGAAACGAATACATATTTTCTTGATTTTGGAATAAATTCCCTTTAGAACTCAAGTGAGTGTGATCCAATATATTGGAACTGCTATGATAACTAATTTGATAAGTACCAATTTTCCAGACCTAGACAACCATTTGTATCTCCATAGTTTTATATGTTTCTCTATATTTGACAGGAGCCAATGCCAATCCTGTTTTTTATAGGATTCAAGTTTTAAATAGAAGCCCAAATATTGAAGACTATACCACATAGGAAGTAATTCATAGGGGAGTGAAATTTTGATTCTTTCAACATCCATAATCAAGAAACCTTCATGAGATATTGAGGATTTTTGGGCATTAATACTCATGCCTGTAGCCCTAAGAAATAAATAAAAGAAAGATTTTATTTTGTTGACATCTTCCCTACTCCCATTACTGAAAATAAGGATTTCATCCACAAAGATAAAGTGGGAGATGAAGAGGTTTGTTGCTACTTTTATAGCTTTAAGATCACCATTCATTTTTTCTGACAAGAGAAAATGACTTAGCCCCTTAGAAACTAATAAGAACAATAAGGGTGATAAAGGACAACCTTGTCTGAGTCCTCTCTGGATGTGAAAGAAAAGGGATGAAACCCCATTTATGAGGAAAAAAAAAATACACATTTGATATACATTCCATTATTCAATTATTAAAACCAATACTAAAGCCCAAATGAGTCAACAAAAGCCTAAAGTATAACCAACTAATCTTGTCATAAGATTTTGAGAGGTTAATGTTCACAATCAAGCCCTTTTTCTTCGAATTTTTATATTCTGCATCATTTCTTTTCCTCCCCCTATATCTTCATGGATTTGTCTGTCATCCAAAAAATAAAACTATTCTTTATATATGTTGCATGATAGTATAGGTTTTAACCAAATAACAATAAATTTTACTATGATTTTGCATATGCAGTTGTAGAGGGAAAATGGTATGAACTCTTCGAAGGAGTCAAGGGCATCATATTTAGGGATTAGAGCCAAAAAGGTAGTATTTAAAGGTTCATTAATGATACACCTGCTCCTTGAATCTTCCACCACCCCATCCAATTCTTCCCAAATAGGTTTCACAGATAGGGTTCTCGTATCCCTCGAACGAAGGTTATAAGGAATATTATCAACTGAGAGGGTAGGTATAGTTGTTATTTACTTTATAGAGGATGTGAGAGGTTTTATAAACATGATGAATCATTTTTAGGAGGCTTGGAAGGACTAGTATTTTGACTAGAATTTAATAAGGAACCTAGAAGAGCTTCTAAAAAGGAGAGAGAGGAACGAGCAATACCCACCCGTTCTATATTATTAGCTTCTCTGACGATGAATTCATAAGGTTGGTCCAATTCCAGCATCTAAATCATCTCCTATTGAGGATTAATATTGACCTCTCCCTCCATCGCCATATGTTTTCTGACTTGTTGGGTCCACGCCCCTTCAATTTTGGCCGGCGCTTCCTCTTCAATTTTTTACCTGCTCTCCTTCCTATTTTCATCTCTCTACTTTCACCTCCTTCTATATCCCAAAAGGAAATCTTGGGATATGTCTCTATATATATGGGATCTGTGGTAATGAAACATCAGGTGTTCATATTCTGAAGATTGGAAGAAACAAAAACCTTCCCTATGAATCTAAATTTCTTGTTCCAATCCTTCCCTTAGCTCCAAACTCAGAAATATGTGTACCAAATTTCATTTTTTATTTCCTGATATGATTATTCCACCTCCAAGAAGGATCCTAGGATGTTACCAATAGCTCTAAATACATCTTCTATCCAGAGATGAGGAAGGAAAGATGGTAATCGAACCCACACTGGGGTCTCTTCCACCCTCTCTCTTTGGGAATTAAAAAGGGCTGACCACTGCTTAAAGAGTATTAGAGCCATGCCAAAACCCCAATTATGACTTGTCCACAACCTCTATTTTTTAAAAACATATCATAAAGCATCCTTTTTCCAGTCTAAAAACCTCCATATATTTATCTCGCACCTCGATCCAGGTTTTTTCAATCCACTCTATGACATAGTGAGTAGAGAAGGATTTTCCTTTTTCTCTTACCAATATATGTTCTCAGGCTTCCATAAAACTATCTATCTGAATATCCACCACCAACACCAGATTGATCTGTTAATATTTCCTCTTGATTATCTTCCATTTTTCCTCTTTTGTCTCACTTGTCGACCAATTCTTCGAAGTTGTTTACATATTGTCCCTTTCGCATGACAACCTCCTCTTCATCAGACCATCCTAGCCATTGTTCCGCATGTGCCAACTTATTAATAGATATCCTAGGTGACAAATTTTGTTCCTCAGTTCCTAATTCAAGGCCATGAAAATATGAACCATCTTTTTGAATTAATTCCTCACCATAAAAATCCTTGAAGAGACCACACGATGATGTCAAAAAGTCACTAGGAAAGACCTTCCCTTCAGAGCCAAACTGGAAAATGGGAAGCACATCCTTTTGAATACCTATTTCTCTATGAACCTCTTCAAAACCATAGTTTTGATACAACTTCACTTTCAGGGATTGATGAAAACTTCCATCACCTCTGTTAGCATGAAATCTTAATGAAAATTTACGAAAAGACATCACTTAAGCTGCACATGACAAAAAACGCTAACAACAAAGACGGATGTATAAATTCTTTAGATCTGCAATATACAGTTGAAACAAATGCAACACAAACATAGACCTATGCAATAAAATGAGCTAAAAAACAAAATGAAATATGACTTTCTCTAAATATCAAATAAACAAGACAAGGTTTATAAATATTTTTTTTATTATTAACACTTGGGAAGGGAAAAAACAATGATGCTACGAGTTCCCCTCAATGGGATGGGTTTTTGGTTGTCCTCAATGCTTTAGCTTCATAGTTTATCTCTCAAGGGTGTAGAAAACCTAAGATGTGTAGAACTCAAAGGGAGCTCAATAAGAAAAAATAAAATAAAATTAATCAAAGTGTGGCAATGATAAGAGGATCAAATTTTGACCATTATACTCACTGCCCTTTCATATGGAACATAGGACATGTCCTCTTCTTCTTCTTATGTCTTGGGACACTGTTGAATATATAGTTTTACACCTACAGGAGTAGGAACCTTCACTGATTTACTATCCTACATATTGAACCACTGCAATATTATATCGGCATACTTCCTCTGGTTTAACCAACTAGCTACATATCATCCACATATAAGACCAGATAAATAACACGGTCACCAATTAATTTAAAATATACAAAGTGATCCTCTTTTCTTCTGCTGAAGCCAAGTCCCCGTATATAGGTATCACATTTTTGATACCACATCCTTGGTGACTGTTTTAACCCATATAGAGACTTTCTTAACCTGCATACAAGTTCTTTCTTAACCTTCACCGCAAATCCTTCAAGTTTCTTCATGTAGATCTCCTCTTCCAAATCCTAGTGAAGAATGTTTTTCTTTACATCCATATGTTCTACCTCAAAATAAAATGCAGGTGCAACAGATAAAAGTAATCTAATAGAATTAACCTTGGATATAAGAGAAAAAATATCACCAAAACCAATTCCTGATACCTGGGAATAGCCTTTTCCTACCAACCTTTTTCTAGTCGACAACTCCATTAGGTCCCATGCCTCATTTTTGTACAAGGATGCGATTTCATCGACCATGGCCTCCTCCTAGAGTTTTCCATCCTTTGAATCCACTACCTCCCTTTCAGTCATGTGATCAACATTAGTTATAGTTAAATCAATATTTCAATAGAGAGCAGATGGACTATACCTTTCTGGTTGCCTTCTTTCTCAAAATGATATTCTCACAACTGGAGTTTTTGTCTCTTCCTCCTTTGAATCTTTTTTTTTTTGTAGAGTTTGATTATTCCTCCTTTATCCGAAGCTCTATCTTCTCAGGTTCCTTTAGTAAGACTTCATGTTTAACAACATCTTTCACCTCTATAAATACCACATCTCGTTTGTACACAAAATTCCTTGTTTCTAGGTTTCGAAGATTGTAAACTTTTAAATCATCATTATGCCCAATAAATATACACCTTTCATATTTATTATCCAACTTGGTCCTTTTCTGCTTTGGAAAATGTACATATGCATCACATTCAAATACCCTAAGATGTGAAAGAGAGGGTTTCTTACCAATCCATAACTCATGTTTAGTATTATCCTCCAACAATGATGAAGGTGATCTGTTAACTAGGTAACATGCAATCTCCACTTCCTCTGCCAAGAATTCTTGTACTAACCTGGTGCCACTGAGAATACTTCCTACCTTTTCCATAAACGTTTAGTTCATTATTTTTGCAACTTTGTTTTGCTGAAGTTTGTATGGAGTAGTATTATTCCATGCTATACCACACTTCTTATAGAACTCTTCAAATTCCTTCATGCATAACTCTCCACCATTATTTGTACTCAACACCTTTACCTTCTTCTCTGTCTGGTTTTCCACCAGAGCGTTAAATTATTTAAATCTTTCAAAGACTTCAAATTTCTTCCTCAATAAATATATCCATATATTCCTTGAGAAGTTATCTATGAATGAAACACAGTACACAAACTTACCCAGCGATGGAACTAACACAGGTCCAAACACATCACTGTGCACAAGCTTTAATATCTTGTTCGTCCTCTTAGCATGAGAAGGAAAACTCACCTGATTTTGCTTTCCATATACACAATGTTCAAAGAAATCGAAATCCAAAGAGAAATTAGACATACCTTCTACCATACCATTACAATGCAGTATCTGAAAGGCCCTTCTCTCCAATATGTCCATGCCTTTGATGCCATAGCATGGTGTTTACTCTTGAGACTTCTAGGCTTTATGCTACACTTCCAGGAACCACAAAACTGTTCCACCCACCAATAACAGTTCTACATGGAATATTGTACATAGTTCCAATCATAACCCCCCGTATTAATACTAGTGCTCTCTGAGACATCTTGCAAGTATATTTCTCGAACACTATTTTTACACCTACATCATCCATATTGCTTACATAAATCAAATTTCTTGCCAATGTAGGAATATGCAGAACAACAAGAAGTGTTATAATCCTTCCACCTTTCAACTTCAGTTTGAATTTTCTACATTTGATGATTCTTGTCTTCCTATTATCCCATAAGAATACAACACCACCCTAATACTTCTCATACTTGTAGAACTACTCCCTATGGGGAGTGAAGTGAAAGGATACACCTGAGTCAATCAACCATGCCTCATGATCTACATGTGCATTTGAAGAAGAGGCCAATTACACATCCCCACCTTCATCTCAGGTGGTTTTCACCTTTGTAGAAGGAGCATCATTACATCCGTTTCCTTTCTTAAGGTATTTAGATCTATAGTCATTTTTGAAGTGCCCTTCCTTTTTTCATTTCCAGCACACCTTTACAGGCCTTCATGGACATTTATATCTCCCTCTAGATTTAAATCTCCCACTCGAAAAATTATTTTTGTTTTTGTTCTGTGATCTTCCTCATATAGACAAGGAATATCCATTCCGGCCCTCCATATTTTTCCGTCTCATTTCCTTTGACAACAAGGATGAGACAATTTCATCAAAATTCAAGATAGTTGTATTGCTACCCATTTCAATAACCAGACTATTCCATGAATCTGGTAGAGAATACAACAAAAAGATGAACTTATCTTCATATGAGAATTTAATATCAAAAAATGAAAAATGGCTTAGCACAATATTGAGGGCATTCAGATTCTTTGTCATTGAGTCTTCCTAATTTATCTTCAGGTTATACAACATTTTCCGCAGGAAAAATTTATTCACCAAAGACTTAGATTGGTACAAAGTCCTTAACTTGACCCACAAATTTTTGTTGTAGCTTCCCTTGATACATTCAACAATACCTAATCTGAGATACACAACTATATTGTTGTCTTTGCCTTCTGATCCATCTTTGCCCAGTCTTCATCTCACATTGATGTTGGTCTAGTACCTGAATCTACTATGATCCATTAATATTTATCCACCAATAGATCCTCCATATTGATATTCCACAACTCAAAACTTTGACCATTAAATTTATCGATATATATCTTTCAACTGCTCACCATCTTATTTCATTGCAAGAATTGATCCTGCAGATCTCCCACTAAAAAGGGTCTACCACAAGCTCGAGCGAAAAACCCCTCAGCGGCAAAGGAATCCCCTTAAATCTGAAACAACTCTAATACCAAATGTAGGTTTTAAATATGTAAATAAATTGTCTACAAACGAATTCTTAAAAAAACCGAAAATAAACAATAACGAGACCATAAAACATAAAACATATACACATAGGGATTTTCCCCTGGATCACAAATCAGGACTACCAGCTTGAATTTTCATTATATTTTTTTAGTTTTACAACACATATATACATGCCAAAGAATTCACAAACCCGAATCAATTAACCCTGGATTAGAAAATAGCCATCATTCCCTTGACCATATCTACAAAATGCCATGAGTAGAAAACCATCATGCCTAATATGATGTGAAAACTCATGCATAAAACCATAGATGAGTTCGCCCACCTAATATAGGGTCCAAAAAACATTTCCTAGGGCACTACCTGAGACCATGTGCAGGGTGGATACCACCTTCCTGCAAAATCCTCGACAGGGGGCTATCGTCCCCCTGTTGCGTCTGGTGCAATCGTAGGGGGACTTCCGAATCCCTATTACCCCTGCTTTACTTCTTCTAATGGTCGAATGAATATAACAAACACTCAAAAACTAAACCATGGAATGTCATATTAACAAAATGCATTGTGAATAACATCCAACCTTTTATTGGAAACTCTAACATCGTATTCATCCCCAAACCAGGAAGACCAGGACAGTTTAGGCCTATTACCATTCCTAACCCCAGGGACGTCCTGGTAATGGATGCATTAGGAGCGGTCTAAAGTCAACTTTATGAAGCCATCTTTCTTGACTGTTCCCACGGGTTTAGAAAGGCCAGAGGGACCAGGACGTGTTATTGGGCCGTATTGGGTTGGAAAGAGGACTTCCAAACTACCCACTTTGTGTTTCATAAAGAAAATTTCAATTACTACTTTTGCCAAATAACCATAAAAAAATCTTAAAATGAACCCATTTTGTATTTAGTAAATGTACATGCAATTAAAAATTACATTTAAGAAAATACATAAATTTATGGACCCTATAGCTTAAATGTCAATTTCTTAACAAAAAAAAAATATTTTTTATATAAAGAATGTGTTTTTATTAGTAACTTACTCAATCTATCTTATCTTCGGATCTAACAAGTCCCTGCATCTGTCCTAAGTGGGACCATCATGTCTTAGGAGAGGTTGATCCTTTAATTTTTTAATTTTTTTTACGTGGTCAAAATGTTTACAATATATTACATCTCTACCTATTGGGCTAAGAGGGTCTCTTTAAGCAATTAAGTTTTACCTTTATTAATTTTAATTGAGTCAACATGTGCATGCTTAGAAACGTGTATACATAGCTTTTTTCTTTTAGATTTAACTTAAAAAATACTTAAAAAAAAGTATAATTGTAACATTCACCCATATTACACAAATGAAAACAGTAAAAAAAAATTACTAGTATTACCATAATCTACTAAGCATTAGTCCTTTGTTTAAAAGAATTCAGTTCATAATTGCAACCCTTCTAATCATTGTTTATGAAAAAACATTGTTTACATAATGCAGAACTAAGATATATCTATGCATGCATTGGCTCTTTGGTTAAAACTTATGTTTATACATGATATACAGGCATTGCATCCATAGACCATATGTCATGGTATCAATCATATAATACTTATTTAATTTGAAATCATATTTCAATTTTCGTGCCATATCTAATAACTCGACAACATAATTTGTATTCAATTCACTTAACTTATAGAGGTACTATGGTACTGCTACATAAATATATTTCGATTCTTTGGGCAACTGACACGCACTTGACTTGATTTGGATTGAAATCTGGCTTTCTATCCACCATTGATCTTGGATTAGATCCGACCGTGTAAAATCATTAGGGTTGAGCTAATGACTTCAATGTTGTAACTGATTTTCATTCGCATTCCTTCAAATGAAAGTTTTGGAAGTCGGCTCTGTTGTGTCAGGGTTTCTCCATCCAGTTTCTAGGCTTCATGGCACTTGTTCTGTGGCGGCCCAGTGCCTCGGTGAAAGCTTCACGTCCCTTGTTGACTGGTAAACCCTGTAAGCTGCCTGTAAAAGAATGAACTGGTTCATTTGTATCTTTTGATTACCTGCAACCCTTACTTCCTTTGCTACGTGTTTAGGTTTCGGGTTTATTACCTATGTTAAATACTTATATTCTATTTTGTTTATCCTATTTGTACATTGGCTCATTGAAGTTTCTAGTTTTCGGCATGCGTTCTCTATCTGGCATAGCCGACAGGTATCACTTAGAAGCATTTTGGTTTTCTTCCCTATTTCACTGTTTCTAGTTTAATAACTCGGTTAAATAGAGTAGCAGAGTTTATTTCATTAATTCAATCTCTTTAGCTAACTTATTTTCTTTACTTTGGCAGGTAATAGATTTTCATTACCCAAGCGAAATAGATTGTCAAGCTTTGAGGATTGCATGGAGCCATTCAGTTTCAGAGTAGCTAACCGGCATTCCAACACTCTAACAGGTACCCCTGTCCGAGCTTTAGGGTTTAAACCCTTGGCCGTAGGCGGCTGGTGATAATTTTTTCCTTTGAGCTGTAATAATTTCCTCAGGGTTTTATTTGGAAGGATTTATGTTGAAGCCATAGGCCTTTCTATTGTATAAACTTGTTTTTGATTCTCTGTCTCGGGTGAACAACAACTATGAATTTATTTTCCACTATTATTTGTATAATATGACTCTGGATTTCATATCCGCGCCAATGGTTTACAATACTATATTGATAAATGCGTATGAAGACATATGTCAGGAGTTTCGATTTGACAGTAGTAAATATATATAAACAGTTTTCCGATACCTGTTTCTCGTCATATATATATAGTCTCTACTGAACATGCATGAAGTTATATTTTTGGTTCTACTGCTATGGTGTATGAAATATTTGGATAGCTTGAAAGATTTTACACTTGCAATCTCTGTTTAACTCTCTTCTTTTGCTTATACTAACTCTTACACCTCACTGTTGATGCATGCGTTATAGTTTCTCTATTCGTTCCCTCATAAAGGGTTTGTTATTTTCTGTTCGATTTGAGCTAATGAGGGTTGTGAACTTTACATTATTCTGTTGGTATTTCTAGTTACTTACATGAAGAACCCTAACAAACGTAAGTCTGCTAGCATCTTAGTCTCTTCATTTTAACTCAGGTATGCTAGATTTATTAACTCTGATTCATGACTGGACCACGGTTTGTCCGTGTAATATCATAGGATTTGAAGGATGACCAACCCAAAATCTGGTCACAGAAACTTGGCTAACAGTCCTTCAGTTAATCTTGATGGAATGTAACTTACTCCTTACTATACTCTATATATTTTTCTTTAATGTTAGTTACATATGTAGAGTACAGAAAATAAATCATTCCTACTTTGCATAACTTTTATGAGATTTTCATTCCTGTCTGTAAAATTTTCAAACATATAAAATCATTCAATCATTGCATCTTCTCAGTTCTCTTATCTATAATTTAGAAAAAAGAAACATATTATACTACTATCAGAAAAACATAATTCCACTCATCTGTACTTAATTTTGACTGATAATTTGATTGCCTCCCTTTTTTGAGTGAGGCGATTATGTCCTCCAACGCTCCCCCGTGCTCCAAGTTTGAGTCTACGTTGAATACAAAAATCTTGAAGAGAATCTCGGGACAATCCGGTCCAATTCTCCAATTCCAGTGGAACAGTCTCGTTTGTTAGTTTTTCCCTTTATGGATTTACTTCTCAGGATGACAATTCCTTTCTCAGCTCTCCAACAGAACCCCCAAAACTCCCTAAAATCTCTTATTTATTCCAAGGTTTCTTTGGATAACTATTAAACTGTTTTTCTGTTCAACTAACTCCAGATCTTGAATTTACTTTTACCATTAGTCTTTACTTATGAAACTAATTTCACAAGTAATATTTTATTCCAATACCCAAATTAATGTCTGTTCAAATATTCTGTTTGTAGCAAATAACAATAATGTTTAACAACTCTTAACAACAGCCTAACAATTTGTCAACAACTAAGTCAGTGGTTACAGTTTCCCCCCTCTGAAAGAGAACAACCTCCCCAGTGTTCTTACTCCATATCAGCAAAAAGTTCAGGATATGCTTCCCTCAAAAAACTTTCGTCCTCCCAGGTGGGCCCTTCTAGGCATAAGTGCTTCCATTGCACTTTAATCTGGGCGATCTCTCGTTTCCGGAGCATGATTTCCCTTCGGTCGATTATACTGTGGGGCTTGACCAGAAATTCTCCGTCTTCTTCTACCTGCACACAATATCCTTTGTATTAGTTTACATAAGTCCTTAACATATAATATATTAACTATTATGTTTACCCTCTACCTGAATGTTCTGCCAATTGATTATATGTCTTGAATCATGAATATATCGTTTTAGTAACGATACATGAAAAACATTATGCACCCGGATATGGCTAGGAAGGGCCAAGCGATACACCACAGGCCCTACTATTTCCAGTATTTGGAAAGGGCCACAAAACCTGGGAGCTAGCTTTGCACAAGATGCCCATCTTATCCTACTCTTCTTTGGCTTAATTCTCACATACGCGTGATCTCCCACTTCATATTCATGATATGATCTCATTTTATCTACGTACACTTTTTGCTTGTCTTGGGCTACTTTTAAATTTTGTCTGATTTTCTTCACTTCTAATTCCATTTTGGCTAACATGTCTGGTCCCAGCATGAGCTTGGTCTCAGGACTACTCCAATTGATAGGAGTTCTGCACTGTCGCCTGTATAGGGCTTCAAACACACTCATTTTTAACAATTCTTGATAACCATTATTATATGCGAATTGTACTAAGTGTAAATATTCTTCCCACTTAGTCGGTTGTTGGATAACATACATTCTCAACATGTCTTCCAACACTTGATTTACTCGTTCTGTTTTCCTGTCCATTTGTGGATGATACGTAGTGCTGAAATTAACTTGAGTCCCTAAACCCGTAAACAGTGCTTTCCAAAAAGCTGATGTAAATTTTACATCCCTATCTGAAATAACAGTGTTGGGAATGCCGTGCAGTCTGAAAATTTCCCGCATAAATAAATCTTCTATCTGTACTGTCTTATAGGTGGACTGAACTGGTATGAAGTGTGATGATTTATTTAATCGGTCCACGACTACCATTATAGAGTCATTACTTTACTTCTTTTTGATCTTGGTAGTCCAATGATGAAATCCAATGAAATCACATCACATTTCCATTCTAGAATTAGTATAGGCTGCATTAACCCAGCCGAATGTCGGTGTTCTACTTTTACTTGCTGGCACTCTAGACACTTGTTTAGATAGGTTGCTATATCTTTTCTCATACCCGAACAATAGTAATCCTTTCTTATTGCTGTCAACATCTTTTGGTATCCAGGATGCCCTACATAATTTCTTCTATGATATTCATCCAATATTAGAATCTTCAAATCCATTCTATTTGGGATGACTTTATTTTCTTGAAAACCAGCAATCCATCCTAGTTGAGTTCATAATCTCCCAACCTTCCTTGTTCTTTAGATTCCTGTGCTTGCTGCCACAAAAATTCATATTCAGGATCTTTTCCTACTTCTTTTCTGATTTGATCTAGGAATCTGCATTCAACTTGGTTAACATATAATTCATAGATGTTATGCAACTTTCTGCTTAATGCATCCGCAACCCTATTTTACTTTCCTTTTACATGCTGCATGTCAATGTCAAACTCGCTCAAGAAGGCATTCCACCTTGCTTGTCGGGAGTTTAAATTATCTTGTTTGAAATAGCTGGTTAAACTGCTATGATCTGTCTTCAACAAAAATATTTTTCCAAGTAAGTAGTGTCTCCACACCCAGAGGGCATGCACCACTGCAGTCAACTCTAAATCACAGGCTAAATATCGTTGCTTGTGATATTTTAACTTATGAGATTCATATGCAATCACTTTTCCTCCTTGTGATAAAATTTCCCCAACACCCTCCTTACATGCATCCGTGCAAACCTCGAATTCCTTATTTGGATCAGCTACACTTAACACTGGTGCTGATGTTAATAATTGCTTTAGCTTTTCAAAGTTGTCCTGACATTCTTTTGTCCATTTAAAAACTTTTTCCTTCCTTTGCAGAGAGGTAATAGGAAAGGAAATCTTTGAAAATCTTTTAATAAATTGTCGGTAATAACCAGTGAGTCCCATAAATGATCTTATATTTGCCACATTTTGTGGCACCTTCCATTCCATGATAGTTTTGATTTTCTTTGAGTCCACTGCTATACCTTTTGCAGATATCACATGTCCAAGATATTGTATTTCTTCCTTGAAGAAATCACATTTACTAAATTTCGCATATAACTGATGTTTTCTTAACATATCTAGTACCATTTGCAAATGCTCCTTGTGTTCTTTCGCATTCTTAGAGTAGACTAGAATGTCATTAATGAATATTAGCACAAATTTATCCAAATAAGGGTGAAAGATACTATGCATCAGTCTCATAAAAATGGCTGGTGCATTAGTCAGCCCGAAAGGTAGCACCACGAATTCATAGTGACCATACCTTGTGCGAAAAGAAGTTTTATGTATATCTTCATCTTTGATCCCGATTTGGTGATAACCTGATCTCAAATCAATTTTTGAGAATACATTAGCTCCTCTTACTTGGTCAAACAGATCATCAATTCGTGGTAAGGGATATTTGTTCTTGATGGTCAATTTGTTTAACTGACGGTAATCCAGGCACATTCGCATGGTTCCGTCCTTCTTTTTAACAAATAACACAGGTGCTCCCCAAGGAGATACGGTTGGTCGTATATATCCCTTGTCCAATAATTCTTGAAGCTGCATTTTTAACTCGGTTAATTCTGGCACACTCATTCGATAGGGTTCTCTTGAAATCGATGAAGTTCCTGGCATCAATTCAATTGTAAAGTCTATATCCCTTCTAGGTGGAAAACCTAGTATTTCTTTTGGAAATACATCCTTGAATTTCTGCACTATAGGTATATTTTTCAGCATAGGAGCTTTTTCTTTAGAATCACAAAAAACCACTTGTATATCATACAGTTGACATCCCTTCCTCATGCATTTACCCATTTGGGAGGCTGTAATTGGGTGCAACTGTACTGATTTCTTTATTCCTTGAATTTCCTGACGGGTGTCATCCTGATTTCTGTAGTAGATAATCTTCTCTTTGCAATCTACTAGAGTCCAATGCTTTTCCAACCAATCCATACCAAGAAACACATCATAAGATCCTAAGGGAAAAATATTCAAATCCACAGTTAGTTGATGTCCATCGATTTGTAGTGCAGAATTTGGTATTTTGGCGATAAATTTTCTCTTGGCTCCAGTAGCCAACTGGACTAACCATGATTCCCTAAATTTTTGACTTTGTAATTTACAGATCTCTACTAATTTAGGACTTATATAGCTCAAACTTGCTCCCGGATCTACCAAAACAGAAACAGTTTGAGATAATAGTTTACCTTCTAGTTCAATCATGGTAGGTTGGTAATTAGCTTGTCGATCCTCCAATGCTGCATTAATTCTAGGTATGTTTCGAGCAACATCTCCCACTGTTGAGGGTTCCTGCAGATTGGTTACTGCTTCATTTCTACCCCGCCGTGGGTAGTTTCAATAATAGTGTGCCTCTCCCCAACCCTAGCACTGTAAATGTGGCTTATGGTTTTGAGCTTGCTCCAGTTTACTAGAAGCTTCAACGGTTTTATCTTCTACTGGCCACTTTAGTCTCTGATGGTTCTTACCAAACTACCTACTGACTGAGCTCTTTGTTGTGCTTTTAAAATTACTGGTTCTACCTCTTTTAAAACCAACACTATTCTTACTTTCTTTCCTTGGCTGCCATCCTTTTCCTTGAAATGTCTTGGCTTTAGCTTGCTGATAGCACATTCTGGCCTTTCTAATGGCCTCATCCATTGTTTTGGGATTTACAAATTCTATGCATTCCTTCATGTGAGTGGGTAAGCTGCTCAGAAACCTCTGTACTTTAGCTTTCTCATCCCTTAAGTAAGGTACATAATGTAGTAAAAAAGTAAACTTAGTGATAAAATTGTCCATAGTGAGTTGTGCGAGTTTCAAATCGTGGAATTCTCGAGATTTTTCATCATAAAAGTGCTTTGTCAAGTACTTATCTTTAAAATAATGTTGAAACTCATCCCATGTTACATCTTGATCTTATATTCCGCGAACATTCTTCACTTCTTCCCACCACAAGGTGGCTTTCTCTCTTAACTGGTAAATAGCTAACCGGGCCTTAAGATTACTGTTATAATCATATACTTGAAAATACTTGTTCATATTAATCAACCACGCCTCAGCTACCTCTTCTTCCACTCCATCAAATGTGGGTGCCTTTATCTTTCTAAATTCACCTTGCAGGTCTATCTTCTGCTTTTTACTTTCCTTCTATTCTGTTCCATTATCAGATTCAACTTCCTTAAAAATTTTATTTTGATTACTTCGCTGAGACGGACTTCTTTATTTTCGGCCTGTATCATGATCTCCCGTTTGCTGTTCATTTCCTTCCTGAGATTCTCTATGAGTACTAGGCTTCTCGATTCTTTGGTTTTGTTTATCTGAGAGATTCTTCAAAATTCTCTCCTGCTCCTGCATCAACCTTGCATTATCATTTCGTACTCTTTCCATTTCTTCTTGCAGTTTTTGCACCGTTGTTAGCAAAATGCTGGTTTGATGCTATTGTTCTTCTAACATCCTGCTAGCTTATTGATGTTGTTCCACCCCCAACCGAACCCACATTTCAGGATTCCTTTCCTGTTGGGGTTGGGTCTCCCCAGAATTTCGAGGTGGCTGCTATAAGGGTGTCCTACCCATTTTTCATGTTAACCTTTCCATCTGGGAGCATTGGTAACACACAATTTAAATTTAGTTGACCCATAGGGCCCCAACGTTGTAACACTGCTCTGATACCACTTGTAACATTCACCCATATTACACAAATGAAAACAGTAAAAAAAATTTACTATCTACCATGCATCTAAGTTATACATGTCATAGTATTACCATAATCTACTAAGCATTGGTCTTTTGTTTAAAAGAATCCAGTTCATAATTGTAACCCTTCTAATCATTTTTTATAAAAAAAAATTGTTTACATAATGCGGAACTAAGATATATCTATGCACGCATTGGCTCTTCGGTTGAAACTTATGTTTATACATGATATACAGTCATTTAATCCATAGACCATATGCCATGGTATCAATCATATAATACTTATTTAATTTGACATCATATTTCGTGCCATATCCAATAACTCGAAAACATAATTTTTATTCAATTCGCTTAACTTATAGAGGTACTATGGTACTGATACGTAAATCTATTTCGATTCTTTGGGCAGCTGGCACGCACTTGAATTGATTTGGATTGACGTCTGGCTTTCTATCCATCGTTGATCTTGGATTAGATTCAACGGTGTAAACTCATTAGGGTTGAGCTAATGACTTCAATGTTCTAACTGATTTTCATTCAAATTCCTTCGAACGAAAGTTTTGGAAGTCAGCTCTGCTATATCAAGGTTTCTCCATCCAGTTTCTAGGCTTCATGGCACTTGTTCTATGGTAGCTCAGTGCCTCAGTGAAAGCTTCGCATCCCTTGTTGACTGGTAAACCCTGTAAGCTTCCTGTAAAAGAATGAAATGGTTCGTTTTTATCTTTTGATTACCTGAAACCCTTAATTCCTTTGCTACATGTTTAGGTTTTGGGTTTATTACCTATGTTAAATAGTTATATTCTATTTTCTTTATCCTGTTTGTACATTGGTTCATTGAAGTTTCCAGTTTTCGGCATGCGATCTCTATCTGGCATAGCCGACAGGTATCGCTCAGAAGCATTCCAATTTTCTTCCCTATTTGACTGTTTCTGGTTTAATAACTTGGTTAAATAGAGTAGCAGAGTTTATTTCATTAATTCAATCCCTTTAACTAACTTAGTTTCTTTACTTTGGCAGGTAATATATTTTCATTACCCAAGCGAAATAGACTGTCAAGCTTTGAGGATTACATGGAGCCATTCAGTTTCAGAGTAGCTAACCGGCATTCCAACACTCTAACAGGTACGCCTATCCGAGCTTTAGGGTTTAAACCCATGGCCGTAGGCGGTTGGTGATAATTTTGGCCTTCGAGCTATAATAATTTCCTCAGGGTTTTAGTTGGAAGGATTTATGTTACAGCCACAGGCCTTTCTTCTGTATAAACTTGTTTTTGATTCTCTATCTCGGGTGAACAGCAACTATGAATTTATTTTCCACTATTATTTGTATAATATGACTCTGGATTTCATATCTGCACCAATGGTTTACAATACTGTATTGATAAATGCATATGAAGAAATATGTCAGGAGTTTCGATTTGACAGTAGTAAATATATATAAACAGTTTGTTGATACATGTTTCTTGTCATATATATATATAGTGTCTACTGGACATGCATGAAGTTATATTTTTGGTTCTACTACTACGGTGTATGAAATATTTGGATAGCTTGAAAGCTTTTACACTTGCAATCTCTGTTTAACTCTCTTCTTTTAATTATACTATCTCTTACACCTCACTATTGATGCATGTATTATAGTTTCTCTATTCATTCCCTCAGAGAGGGTTTCTTCCTTTCTGTTCGATTTTAGCTAATGAGGGTTGTGAACTTTACATTATTCTATTGGTATTTCTAGTTACTTACATGAAGAACCCTAACAAACATAAGTCTGCTAGCATCTTAGTCTCTTCATTTTAACTTAGGTATGCTACATTTATTAACTCTGATTCGTGACTAGACCACGTTTTATCTGTGTAATATCATAGGATTTGAAGCACGACCAGCCCAGAATCTAGTCACAGAAGCTTGGCTAACAGTCCTTCAGTTAATCTTGATATAATGTAACTTACTCCTTACTGTACTCTATATATTTTTCTTTGTTGTTAGTTACATATGTAGAGTACAGAAAATAAATCTTTCCTACTTTGCATAACTTTTCTGAGATTTTCTTTCCTGTCTGTAAATTTTTCAAACATATAAAATCATTCAATCATTGCATATTCTTAGTTCTCTTATCTATAATTTATAAAAAAGAAACATATTATACTACTATCAAAAAAATAGAATTCCACTCTTCTGTACTTAATTCTGACTGATAATTTGATTGCCTCGCTTCCGCGAGTGAGGCGATTACGTCCTCCAACTCTCCCCCATGTTCCAAGTTTGAGTCTACATTGAATACAAAAATCTGGAAGAGAATCTTGGGACAATCCGGTCCAATTCTCCAATTCCAGTGGAACAGTCTCCTCTGTTAGTTTTTCCCTTCAAGGATTTACTTCTCAGGATGACAATTCCTTTCTCAGCTCTCCAATAGAACCCCAAAAACTCCCTGAAATCTCTAATTTATTCCAGGGTTTCTTTGGATAATTGTTGAACTGTTTTTTTGTTCAACTAAGTCCAGATCTTGAATTTAATTTTACCATTAGTCTTTACTTATGAAACTAATTTCACAAGTAATCTTTTATTCCAATACCAAAATTAATTTATGTTCAAATATTATGTTTGTAACAAATAACAATAATGTTTAACAACTCTTAACAACAACCTAACAATTTGTCAACAACTAAGACAGTGGTTACAGTTTTCCCCCTTTGAAAGAGAACACCGTCCCCGGTGTTCTTACTCCATATCAGCAAAAAGTTCAGGATATGCTTCCCGCACAAAAATTTAGTCCTCCCAGGTGGCCTCTTCCAGGCCAAAGTTCTTCCATTGCACTTTAACCTGGGCGATGGCTCGTTTCCGGAGCATGAATTCCCTCCGATCGATTATACTGTGGGGCTCGACCATAAATTCTCCGTCCAGTTCTACCTGCACATAATAGACTTTTTATTAGTTTACGTAAGTCCTTAACATATAATATTTTAACTATTGTGTTTACCCTCTGCCTGAATGTTCTGCCAATGGATTATATGTCTTGAATCATGAATATATCGTTTTAGTAACGATACATGAAAAACATTATGCACCCGGATATGGTTGGGAAGGGCCAAGCGATACGCCACAGGCCCTACTCTTTCCAGTATTTGGAAAGGGCCACAAAACCTGGGAGCTAGATTTGCACAAGATGCCCATCTTATCGTACTTTTATTTGGCTTAATTCTCACATACACGTGATCTCCCACTTCATATTCACGATATGATCTCTTTTTATCTGCATACACTTTTTGCCTGTCTTGGGTTGCTTTTGAATTTTGTCTGATTTTCTTCATTTCTAATTCCATTTCAGCTAACATGTCTAGTCCCAGCATGAGCTTGGTCTCGGCACTACTCCAATTGATAGGAGTTCTACACTGTCACCCGTATAGGGCTTCAAACAGACTCATTTTTAACAATTCTTGATAACCGTTATTAGATGCGAATTCTACTAAGTGTAAATATTATTCCGACTTAGTCGGTTGCTGCATAACATACATTCTCAACATGTCTTCCAGCACTTGATTTACTCATTCTGTTTTCCCGTCCGTTTTTTGATGATACACAGTGCTGAAATTAACTTGAGTCCCTAAACCCGCAAACAATGCTTTCCAAAAAGTTGATGTAAATTTTACATCCCTATCTGAAATAACAGTCTTGGGAATGTCGTGCAGTCTGAAAATTTCCCGCATAAATAAATCTGCTATCTGTATTGTCTTATAGGTGGACTGAACTAGTATGAAGTGTGCCGATTTACTCAATCGGTCCACAACTACCATTATAGAGTCATTACTTCTTTTTGATCTTGGTAGTCCAGTGATGAAATCCAATGAAATCACTTCCCATTTCCATTCTGGAATTGGTATAGGCTGCATTAACCAAGCCAGATGTCGGTGTTCTACTTTCACTTTCTGGCACTCTAGACACTTGTTTAGATAGGTTGCTATATCTTTTCTCATACCCGACCAATAGTAATCCTTTCTTATTGTTGTCAACATATTTTGGTATCCAAGATGCCCTGCATAATTGCTTCTATGATATTCATCCAATATTAGAGTCTTCAACTCCATTCTATTTGGGATGACTATTATTTTCTTAAAAACTAGCAATCCATCCTGGTTGAGTTCATAATCTCCCAACCTTCCTTGTTCTTTATATTCCTGTGCTTGCTGCCACAAAAATTCATATTCAGGATCTTTTCCTACGTCTTTTCTGATTTGATCTAGGAATCTACATTCAACTTGGTTAACATATAATTCATAGATGTTATGCAGCTTTCTGCTTAATGCATTCGCAACCCTATTTTCCTTTCCTTTTAAATGTTGCATGTCAATGTCAAAATCGCTCAAGAAGGCATTCCACCTTGCTTGTCAGGAGTTTAAATCAGCTTGTTTGAAATAGCTGGTTAAACTGCTATGATCTGTCTTCAACACAAATCTTTTCCCAAGTAAGTAGTGTCTCCACACCCGGAGGGCATGCACCACCGCAGTCAGCTCTAAATCATAGGCTGAATATCGTTGCTCGTTATCTTTTAACTTACGAGATTCATATGCAATCACTTTTCCTCCTTGTGATAAAATTGCCCCAACACCCTCCTTACATGCATCCGTGAAAACCTCGAATTCCTTATTCGGATCAACTACACTTAACACTGGTGCTAATGTTAATAATTGCTTCAACTTTTCAAAGCTGTCCTGACATTCTTTTGTCCATTTAAAAAATTTTCCCTTCCTTTGTAGAGAGGTAATAGGAAAGTCAATCTTTGAAAATCCTTTAATAAATCATCGGTAATAACCAACGAGTCCCATAAATGATCATATATCTGCCACATTTTGTGGCACCTTCCATTCCATGATAGTTCTGATTTTCTCCGGGTCCACAGATATACCTTTTGCAGATATCACATGTCCAAGATATTGTATTTCTTCCTTGAAGAAATCACATTTACTAAATTTCGCATATAACTGATGTTTTCTTAACATCTCTAGTACCATTCGCAAATGCTCCTTGTGTTCTTCCGCATTCTTAGAGTAGACCAGAATATCGTCAATGAATATTAGCACAAATTTATCCAAATAAGCATGAAATATACCATGCATCAGTCTCATAAAAGTGACTGGTGCGTTAGTCAGCCCTTAAGGTAGCACCATGAATTCATAGTGACCATACCTTATCCGAAAATAAGTTTTATGTATATCTTCATCTTTGATCTGGATTTGGTGATAACCTGATCTCAAATCAATTTTTGAGAATACAGTAGCTCCTCTTACTTGGTCAAACAGATCATCAATTCACGGTAAGGGATATCTGTTCTTGACGGTCAATTTGTTTAACTGACAGTAATCAAGGCACATTCGCATGGTTCCGTCCTTCTTTTTAACAAATAACACAGGCGCTCCCCAAGGAGATACGCTTGGTCGTATATATCCCTTGTCCAATAATTCTTGAAGCTACATTTTTAACTCAGTTAATTCTGGCACACTCATTCGATAGGGTGCTCTTGAAATCGGTGACGTTCCTGGTAGCAATTCAATTGTAAAGTCTATATTCCTTCTAGGTGGCAAACTTAGTGTTTCTTCTGGAAATACATCCTTGAATTCCTGCACTATAGGTATATTTTCGAGCATAGGAGATTTTTCCTTTAGAATCAGAAAAACCCACTTGTATAGCATACAGTTGACATCCCTTCCTCATGCATTTACCCATTTGCGAGGCTGTAATTGGGCGCAACTGTACCAGTTTCTTTATTCCTTAAATTTCCTGATGTGTGCCATCCTGATTTCTGTAGTAGATAATCTTCTCTTTGAAATCTACTAGATTCCAATGCTTTTCCAACCAATCCATACCAAGCAGCACATCATAAGATCCCAAGGGAAAAATATTCAAATCCACAGTTAGTTGCTGTCCATCGATTTGTAGTGCAGAATTTGGTATTTTGGCGATAACTTTTCTCTTGGCTCTAGTAGCCAACTGGACTAACCATGATTTCCTAAATTTTTTACTTTGTAATTTACAGATGTCTACTAATTTAGGACTTATATAGCTTAAACTTGCTCTCGGATCTACCAAAACAGAAACAGTTTGAGATAACAATTTACCTTCTAGTTCAATCATGGTAGGTTGGTAATCAGCTTGTCGATCCTCCAATGCTGCATTAATTCTGGGTATGTTTTGAGCAACATCTTCCACTGTTGAGGCTTCCTGCAGATTGGTTACCGCTTAATTTATACCCCGCTGTGGGCAGTTTCGATTATAGTGTGCCTCTCCACAACCCGAGAACTTTAAAGGTGGCTTCTGGGTTTGAGGTTGCTCCAGTTTACTAGAAGCTTCAATGGTTTTATCTTCTACCGGCCACCTTAGTCTTTGATGGTTCTTACTAAACTGCCTACTGACTGAGCTCTTTGCTGTGCTTTTAAAATTACTGGTTTTGCCTCTTTTAAAACCAGCACTATCCTTGTTTTCTTTCCTTGGTTGCCATCCTTTTCCTTGATCTGTCTTGGCTTTAGCTTGATGATAGCACATTTTGGCCTTTCTAATGGCCTCATCCATTGTTTTGGGATTTACAAATTCTATGCGTTCCTTCATGTGAATGGGTAAGATGCTCAGAAACCTTTGTACTTTAGCTTTCTCATCCCTTAAGTAAGGTACGTAATGCAGTAAAGAAGTAAAATTAGTGATAAAATCATCCGTAGTCAATTGTCTGAGTTTCAAATCATGGAATTCTTGAGATTTTTTATCATAAAAGCGCTTTGTCAAGTACTTATATTTAAAATACTGTTGAAACTTATCCCACATTACATCTTGATCTTCTATTCCACGAACGTTCTTCAATTCTTCCCACCACAAGGTGGCTTTCTCTCTTAACAAGTAAATAGCTAACCAGGCCTTAAGATTACTGTTATAATCATATACTTGAAAATACTTGTTCATATTAATCAACCACGCCTCAGCTACCTCTTCTTCCACTCCATCAAATGTGGGTGGCTTTATCTTTCTAAATTCACCTTGCAGCTCTATCTTCTTCTTTTTACTTTCCTTCTGTTCTGTTCTATTATCAGATTCGGCTTCATTAAAATTTTTATTTTGATTACTTCGCTGAGATGAACTTCTTTCTTTTCAGCCTGTATCATGATCTCCCATTTGCTGTTCATTTCCTTCCTGAAATTCTCTATCAGTACTAGGCTTCTCGATTATTTGGTTTTTTTTATCTGAGAGATTCTTCAAAATTCTCTCCTGCTCCTGCATCAAACTTGCATTGTCATTTTGTACTCTTTCCATTTCTTCTTGCAGGTTTTGCACCATTGTTAGCAAAATCCTGGTTTGATGTTGTTGTTCTTCTAACAGCCTACTAGCCTGTTGATGTTGTTCCACCCCCAACTGAACCCACATTTTGGGATTCCTTTCTTGTTGGGGTTGGGTCTCCCTAGAATTTCGAGGTGGCTGCTGTAAGGGTATCCTACCCATTTTTCTTGTTAAACTTTCCATTTGGGTGCATTAGTAACACACAATTTAGCGTTAGTTGACCCATAGGGCCCCAACGTTGTAACATTGCTCTAATACCACTTGTAACATTCACCCATATTACACAAATGACAACAGTAAAAAAAAATTTACTATCTACCATCCATCTAAGTTATACCTGTCATAGTATTACCATAATCTACTAAGCATTATTCCTTTGTTTAAAAGAATTCAGTTCATAATTGCAACCCTTCTAATCATTGTTTATAAAAAAACATTGTTTACATAATGCAGAACTAAGATATATCTATGCACACATTGGCTATTTGGTTGAAACTTATGTTTATACATGATATACAAGGATTGCATCCATAGACCATATGCCATGGTATCAATCATATAATACTTATTTAATTTGACATCATATTTCGTGCCATATCCAATAACTCGACAACATAATTTGTATTCAATTCGCTTAACTTATAGAGGTACTATGGTATTGATACATAAATCTATTTTGTTTCTTTTGGTAGCTGGAATGCACTTGACTTGATTTGAATTGACATCTGGCTTTCTATCCACCGTTGATCTTGGATTAGATCCGACAGTGTAAA
Organism: Pinus albicaulis; assembly: GCA_034641835.2. Lineage (NCBI taxonomy): Eukaryota > Viridiplantae > Streptophyta > Pinopsida > Pinales > Pinaceae > Pinus > Pinus albicaulis. The sequence continues at coordinate 594,288,635 of CM076583.1, forward strand.
CTCATTAGGGTTGAGCTAATGAGTTCAATGTTGTAACTGATTTTCATTCGCATTCCTTCGAATGAAAGTTTTGGAAGTCAGATCTGCTGTATCAGGGTTTCTCCATCCAGTTTCTAGGCTTCATGGAACTTGTTCTATGTCAGCCTGATGCCTCGGTGAAAGCTTCGCGTCCCTTGTTGACTGGTAAACCCTGTAAGTTGCCTGTAAAAGAATGAAATGGTTCGTTTGTATCTTTTTATTACCTGAAACCCTTACTTCCTTTGCTACGTGTTTAGGTTTTGGGTTTATTACCTATGTTAAAGACTTATATTCTATTTTCTTTACCCTGTTTTTACATTGGCTCATTGAAGTTTCCAGTTTTCGGCATGCGTTCTCTATCCGGCATAGCTGATAGGTATCGCTCAGAAGAATTCTAGTTTTCTTCCCTATTTCAATGTTTTTGGTTTAATAACTCGCTAAAATAGAGTAGCATAGTTTATTTCATTAATTCAATCTCTTTAACTAACTTAGTTTTTTTACTTTGGCAGGTAACAGATTTTCATTACCCAAGAAAAACAGATTGTCAAGCTTTGAGGATTACATGGAGCCATTCAGTTTCAGAGTAGCTAACTAGCATTCCAACACTCTAACAGGTACCCCTATCTGAGCTTTAGGGTTTAAACCCTTGGCCGTAGGCAGCTGGTGATAATTTTGGCCTTCGAGCTATAATAATTTCCTCAAGGTTTTAGTTGGAAGGATTTATGTTACAACCATAGGCCTTTCTTCTGTATAAACTTGTTTTTGATTCTCTGTCTCGGATGAACAACAACTACAAATTTATTTTCCACTATTATTTGTATAATATGACTCTGGATTTCATATTTGTACTTATTGATTTAATGCGTATTCGTACATATGGTATATGTTAGGGTTTTGATTTGACGGGTAGTAGTATATATAAACGATTTTCGATACTGTTTACTCGGTATATATATATATATATATATATATATATATATATATATATATATATATATATATATATATATATATATATATAGTCTCTTTTGGTTATGCATGAAGTTATATTTTTGGTTCTACTACTACGGTGTATGAAATATTTGGATAGCTTGAAAGATTTTACACTTGCAATCTCTGTTTAACTCTCTTCTTTTACTTATACTGTCTCTTACACCTCACTTTTGATGCATGCGTTATAGTTTCTCTATTCGTTCCCTCACAGAGGGTTTGTTCTTTTCTGTTCGATTTTAGCTAATGAGGGTTGTGAAATTTACATTATTCTGTTGGTATTTCTAGTTACTTACATGAAGAACCCTAACAAACATAAGTATGCTAGCATCTTAGTCTCTTCATTTTAACTCAGGTATCCTAGATTTATTAACTCTGATTCATGACCAGACCACGGTTTGTCTATGTAATATCATAGGATTTGAAGGACGACCAGCCCAGATTCTGGTCACAGAAGCTTGGCTAACAATCCTTCAGTTAATCTTGATAGAATGTAACTTAGTCCTGACTATACTCTATATATTTTTCTTTAATGTTAGTTACATATGTAGAGTACAAAAAATAAATATTTCCTACTTTGCATAACTTTTCTGAGATTTTCTTTCCTGTCTGTAAAATTTTCAAACATATAAAATCTTTCAATCATTGCATCTTCTCCGTTATATTATCTATAATTTAGAAACACGAAACATATTATACTACTATCAGAAAAACAGAATTCCACTCATCTATACTTAATTTTGACTAATAATTTGATTGCCTCCTTTCCGCGAGTGAGGCGATTACGTCCTCCAACTCTCCCCCGTGCTCCATGTCTGAGTCTACGTTGAATATAGAAATTTGGAAGAGAATCTCGGGACATTCCGGTCCAATTCTCCAATTCCAATGGAACAATATCCTCTGTTAGTTTTTCCCTTCAAGGATTTACTTCTCAGAATGACAATTCCTTTCTCAGCTCTCCAACAGAACCCCCAAAACTCCCTGAAATCTCTTATTTATTCCACGGTTTCTTTGGATAACTGTTGAAATGTTTTTCTGTTCAACTAACTCCAGATCTTGAATTTACTTTTACCATCAGTATTTACTTATGAAACTAATTTCACAAGTAATATTTTATTCCAATACCAAAATTAATTTCTGTTCAAATATTCTATTTGTAAAAAATAACAATAATGTTTAACAACTCTTAACAACAGCCTAACAATTTGTCAACAACTAAGAGAGTGGTTACAATAATTAAAATAAAATACTTATAAAATAATACTTATAAAATAAAATTTTCTTTTAGATTTAATTTAAGAAATGTTATAAAATACAATTAAAATAAAATACTTATAAAATAGTTTAATTCTGAAATTAGTTATAGTTTTTGGGAAAGTCGTATTGATAATCCATGGTGTTTTCCATTCATAGTAAAATGTGGGTGAATATCCATGTGTAATAATATTAATAAATTGTATGTTTATTGTGAGCATTAAATTATAGGTTAAATATTTTTTATAAAATTAGACTAAAATAATATATTTATTTTAATTTTTTTTTTATTTGAAATGTGTTAGGCTTCTTTGATTCATCTTGATTCTAGATTGTTTTCTAGATTATCCACATAATGACCCTCTAATTTATGTTTTTAGGGTTTTTCGTATTTATAATCCATTACATTGGCCCATGGTATTGTAAGGAAGCTTATTTAGAAGTTAATAATATCCATGGTAAATTGAGGTGAATCTTCATGATTATGACTCATGTTATATGGTAAATATTCAATTTTTATTTTGTTATTAATTCAATTTAAACATAGTTACAGTACCATTATTTTAATCTATATGGTAAAATATATTTAATTTATAATTACTACTTATACTTTATATATTCTAATGTCATTTATATTATATCTTTTATCTAAAAAACTTTTCTTAATTTTTTTATTAATAAAAAAAAATTGAATTTAAAAACTATTTACATCTAACATCTAACGTGTAACATATATTAGGTTGTAGAGCACCTCTCATGCCAATTATCAAAATATTTTCTTTTAGGACATAGAGGCTTCATGGGATATTAGCAAATAAAAAATATCACATGAAAATAATCGTCAAATGAACCAATCTATAACTTTGGAAGTAAAACAACTTCATTTTCAACACTTATATTTTTCTAAATAAACATGTTCAACATATTCGCTAGAAAATATTCAAGACTTTCACCGTTTTCCTTTTAAAAGTTATTTTAAAATTGATTTCTAAATCATTTCCATCAAGTGCATTTATGGTTATTAGTCATAAATACTATGAAAAATAAATATTTCGTTTATGTATATAGATAAAAAGAGATTGATAACTTCAAAAAATATTTAACACCTAAAAAACAAATAATTTCAAACCACAAATAGAATGAATGAAAAGTAATGAAGTGTATGTAAATATATGAATTTCTTATGTGGTGGGAAGAGGACAGTAAGAACTTATAATCTAGTTACGTAACAATATTTATTACTGGAGTAGATTATAAGTCCCTACTTTCCTCTTCCGACCCTGTAAAGACTTACATATTTGCAGAAACATCATTATGTTTCATTTTATCCTTGCTTTGCTCAGAAGAGGATTTCCCTTACGTGTGATCAACTTATTTGGAGTTATCAAACAAAATTTATATATAAATATTGAGATATATTTCCCATATTTACTTTTGATATATTCTTTATTCCTAAAAGAACTCAAAGAACTAAAAACTTTAGAAATGAAATTATTTTATTTTTAATGTATATATAATGTGATATATAATTAATATATATATTTTTATGAGTATTAGTTTTACTAATTTATATTTAAAATATTTATAGATCAAGTTGAAAAGAAATTTAAAATATAAAATAGTAACATTCACGTTGAGGAGGATTTGAATGGATACAAAAGAGGTCCATCGCATGGTATACATGTATAACTTAAGTAACAATTTATATATAAGGTATATATCTTGAAGAAATTATTGATTGTTTCACAAGTAAGGATGGATGTTTGAAGCCATCATTCTAGAATTTGAAAAGCTCAAACATTGTCATGTTCAGATTCACTTATGATTTTATGGAAGAGAAAAGATCCACAATAATTTTTCTTTTGATATCTCCATTTTCTGCTACTAAATAGAACCATTTTATGTAAATTGAGATTTTCATAAACATACTAGCACTAATAAAAATTACATGAAAACTCTAAAATTCAAACATTTTTTTTTTTTAATGTTACTATTAATATTATTATTTTACTAAGAGACTCTTCTATATAATTACTCTATCTCATTAAATTTTATATAAACCATACATATATCCATAGCTAGCTCATGACTTCTCGTCTTTAGGACAAGGTGGAGGGTGTGCGATTGCATGATCTGAATTAAGATAAACACTATTTTTGTAGCATGGCCAATGACCGAGTCTTCTTAGTGAGTGCATAACTTTTGTTTAGCTTAGATTCTCTAATTATAAAAATATCAACCATAGGCATATATTTAACCAGAAAATGATTAAAAATTGACCAACAACAAAAATCAAGGATAAACACAATATCGACAATGTTTATAAAGAAAAAACATCAATTGAGAGGAAAATCCAAGGCCTAAGGCTTGTATTTATATTAGAGTCTTAGATGTAAAAAAATTAACCTTAGAGAAATATTTAATGAGATAATTATTACAAATTAATCAACAACAAAACCTTCACATAAAGAAAATATACAAAAAAAGTAGATAAATATATTTAATGAGAGAATTATTAAAAATTAAACAACAACAAAAATAAAACATAAACAAAATATACACAATGTTTACTCTAGAAAAACGAGGCTGTGTCTACTAATATAGGACCATTACAATGAAGTCTTTCAAGCCTTTTAAATGCTTCGTTACATGGAATCCACTACCAGAAAACCATTAGAAAACAAAATATTGTGTGCCCAAAACCACTACTATAACCAAAAAAAAATTGGGTATTTCCAAATCAAGTTTACCTAACAATAACCTCCATGGAATATGTGTTTATCTTGGAGTTGGATCTTGTGCCTAATTTCTTTATTTTCTCTCTTTTAATATGGAATTCCTTATATCTCAAATATAAAGTTATAATATATGTAATAGATATCTCTCTAATATATAATAGATATCTCTTTATGATACACATACATAGAAATCTTTTTCTCATACCCACCCATCCATATATATATATATATATATATATATATATATATATATATATATATATATATATATATAACTTGTTATCTCAATCATGGGATTAGCGTTTTTAAAAAATGAATTACATAATCATGAGATTAGCGTTTTAAAAAAATGAAGTACATGTCAGTGAGTGATGGGGGTGCATATTTTAAAATTTCAAAATAAAAAGTAAAAGCAGGGTAAATAGCCATCCAATTGGGATGGTGGAGTTTAAATTCTCTTAAATATTATATTATATTATTACGATATAAAAATCAAAAACTCATAATTATATAAAAAATAAATATGTATTTTTATCTTTTAATTAAATTGATTAATTAAAAAAAATATAATATTAAAAAGTGCCATATCAAATTGATAAACCACTTTATTTCCCATGGTATTAAAAAAAGTTCATTTACACATGAAAAATATTTATGATAAAATGAATATAAATGTATATTGTTCTTTTGAAATTTCTAAAATATATTTAAAGCTTAATTAGGTAAATCATATTCTTTGTTATATAAACAATAGAGTTTGTGTATATAAATTTAACACAATAATTACTATTATTAAAAAATCAAAAGAAAGAAAATCATAAAACTTCAAATTAACTCTAAATATATATAACAACTAAACAACAAAATCTTATAATAATAAAAATTGAAAATTTAACTCAAAATAAATATGATAAAACAAATTATTTCATTATAATGCATTTCTCAACCTAAACAACACTAAAATTAATTAAAAAAAAAAATAATGAAGTTTGTTTCTCGATTAGGATGATGTATCTGGACATTTGACTAAAGATGAAAAAAAAAAGAGAACAGAAAGAGAAAAATAAAAAGTACTACCAAATTTACAAAAAAAATAAAAAGTACTACTAAACTTATTTTATTTGAAAAGATAAAATAAAAAAATCATAAATTATTTAATTCAATCAAAACATAGAATCTTTATTTTAAATTCATAACTAAATGCAATGAATTTTGTTTTCCTAAACTTAATGTAATATTATTTTTCCTATTACTAAAAATATAAAATAGAAAATTAAATAAAAATATTAAGAGAAGATTTTATAACTGAAAAAACTAAATAACTCTTAAAACATTTAATATATATATATATATAATTTGAACTATATGCATAATAATATTATTATTAAAAAAACATAACTAGCAATTGCACCATATGTTGCAAAGGAAATACCTTAAGTTTGTGGTATACGAAAGAATAACATATAAGAAAGAAGAGGTAGTAGGAACTTTCTCGGCTCCCACTTTTCTCAAAAGATTATTATTAGCCTAGATTAGGAAATTTTTCTTTGGATGGATAAGTCAGATAGGTATTTAATAGTATAGATCCATCTTAACTATGGATCTACCAAGAACCCTACAGGATGAAATCTCGTTTCACTATAAAATAGGTTTTCATATCAAGAGATTTGATCCTCTGGAGGCTTGGTAGATCCAGAATTAAGATGGATCTATGTTGGTTTAATTACACCCTTTAAATAGGCTAAATTCCACATGAATACCATGGGGACAATATCATGGGCCATTTTTGTTTTTATTTTTATACCATCGGTCAATACCATTGGTTTTCAACACCATGGGACAATATCATGAGCCATTTTTATTTTTATTTTTATACGGTTATTTTAATTTTAATTTTTAATTTATTTTGCCACAGTTAAAATGTTTACATTAAATCTTTTATTTAATTTTATTTTTATGTAATTTGATTTGGTCAAAATTTCAAATTTTAAATATTACATTTAAACATCTCTAACATACTTGGATGGAGAGTCCATTTTAGTTTCTTGGTTTTGATTGCCATTATCTAATTGTTTAATTATTTTAAGTTTTAACGTTTATATTTGAATTTAGTGAAACGATAATTCTTTGTTATTTATAATTCATTTTTGACTACATATATAGATTTAACGCCCCAAAATATCCCGGGACACTCAAATTGTGGAAAGTTCCTTGCAATATTTTCTGAAAATTCAAAAAAAAAAATATTCTCCCAAAATTACAATATTAAGCTATGTCAATTAATTATCTCTAGATATATATCAATAGATTTATAATCAAGTTATTTTTTTTAAGTTGTTCTTATTAAAAGAATACGAAAATATTATTTCTTTTTTGGAAAATAATGTTAAAACATTTAGAAATTGTAACCTCCTACTTCCTAGGATTTAAATGGATCACTTAATTTTTATTTAATTGGTATCGTTATTTGTTGTGATCTTAGATTTTAATAATCAATTTCCCAAACTATGTCCAAAAAAACTCCAAAACTTATTAGAAGTATAATAACATTTTAAATTTTCACCTACGCTAATTTAGGTAATTGTGACAGCCGATTTAAGTGCTAACTAGTTTTTGACTAGTTGTTATGTTATTTTTTTTTTTAAAGAAACTAAAACATTTTATTTATTTTGGAAATATTTATCGATGACCATGGGTTAACTTTATTTTTTAAAAATAAATTAATTATGGAAACGTGTTTCCATAAAAGTAAAAAAAAAAAACTCATGGTAAAAGTATTCCAAGAACTAAGATGTGGTTGGTTAGTTCACACAATACCTTTCCTTTGAGGATAAAGGCACATCCCAAAGAGGAAAATGGGTTCTGTTCTATGAAGGAGAAAGAGGAGAGTGAAGAAAATTCCAGACCTGATAGTGGCCATTGGAATACTCTGTACTCCTAAAGGTTTCTAGAAAGGAAGATGGACTTGGAGTCCTTAGGTCTCTTTCGAATCCTCTATCAACCTACTCAACTCAGGTGTGGAGCACTAGGGAAGAGAAGGACGTAATCCCCTCTCTTATGGTAGGGCGGCCACCATCAATAGCGACCCAGATAATATAAGATAAGTAAGAAGAATTATTTATTTCAAATGTTATTGACATAACTGGAGGACGTAATCACCTCTCTTATGGTAGAGTGAACACCATCAATAGCAACCCAGATAAGATAATATAAGTAAGCAGAATTATTTATTTCAAATGTTATTTCCATAAAAAATTTATTACACGAATGCATTCTTACTATGTAATTCTAGTATCTGAAAAATGTGTATTGCAGTAAAGAAATAATGTCATTACTATTTTTAATTTTTTTAACTAAAAAATATGTGCTGCAAAAAAGAAAGAACTTAAATATACTGTGTAACTCTAGCATGTGGAAATATATATTTCCAAAAAGAAAGAGTGTATTGTACAGTGCATATATATATATCTAGTATTTTGAAAAAGATGTAATACAACAAGAAAAAAATACATTCAAAGAAAATAAGCCGTAACGGAACTGTTAGACTAGGGTCCTAGGAGAAAGCACTGGACCCCAGGTTTGGTCGCTCTTCCTGAAAACTAAATTATATGCGTATAAAAGAAGATGTTTTTGGCCATCATCCACAACTAGAAAAAGAAATATTAAAGAGATACTACTTTAGAAAATGTTAGAAAAAATCCATGACCACAAAGGAATCCATTTTATAAATTATTCGAGACAGGAAAACTTGGAACCAGCATGCAACCATGTATAATTGAAACAAAAAAAGAAATTCCACATGAAAAATGGACGATATCCAAAAAAACACCAACATGTTGAGTTCATGCATGGAAGCAAATAATGTAACTCTGAAAGGGTCAAAACAGTTTGTCACCAAACCCTTCTAAATTTTGTACTAAGAAAATGTGTTATAGATCAGATTCATTCTATGGAAATGGAGAACATAAAACATTACAATCGTAAAAACAAAATGGTAAACATGACTTTGCAGAGTAGAGGAAAATTGTATTCAATATAAGAACATAAGCAATAGATTTTCGTTGTTGAAAACGGGAAACGATAAATAAGAAACCCCAATAAAATTATACAGGGTCAAATCCTGAATTACATGAATATTATAAAAACGCACATATTCTTATGGTGCTACAAATTACAACTAAGACTTAGATAAACCTTTCAAGGAAATATTGAAAGAAGCTTGCAGGGGTTCCATCTTAGCAAAACCTTGCAACCAAAAAATTAACCTAGTAGACATGGCTAGCTACCACCTGTATGCTAAGCTTCGAAGGCAGCGTTGAGCTTTCCTTAAAAATGAGGGCGTGCTCTTGGCACCAAAAATAGAACTACCTGAAAATAGAACTACCTGAAAAAGGAATAGAGATAATTTTACAAAGCAATAAAGAAAATTAGCTGAAAGAAAAACGTAAGAAATATTCACTGATAATCAAGGGCGGTAAGAAGTGAAACTTACTTGAATGCATCGGTCTTGCTGTCCGAGGGTTAGGTGAGAATAGTTCCCAAAACAAGATATACCAGTTAGAAACCTTGAAAATGAAACTGCAAATCGATGAATGAAGAGGAAAATGCATTTAAGAAGTGGTAATTACCTACTGCTATGGTGGGTATCTCTTCCTGAGGATTTGGAAGCACTCTGTTGGCCCAACCTCTGGAGAAGACCCGATGAGAATAGTTTGAAACCTGTCAAACTTCGATTAGAATTCGATAGGGCAACAAATCTCAGAGAAATTCTATACTAATCGACGAGAACATGTATGGAATGTGGTAAGAGTAACACCACACGAGATTCGATAACCATATCCATTACCTATCAATGCAAAGAGGCACATGAAATGCAACCACCGCCGTGGAGCTTATAGAGCCATCGGGTGAACCAAGCAGTGAAATGAGCCAGGTCAGTTACGGTTGCAAGGGGTAGTACCCTAAGTGGTTACCTAGTAGATCTCTGCGGTCGATCCTGGGATTCTAGATCATATGGTAAGCATTTAGACAGGTGGTCACTTTAGGCCAAACAGAATCCTGAAGCTCACACCTCATTAAACACTGATTTAATGAAAAGATCGCAATGGATTAAGCCGTATGACTCAAATCGGAAACGTTTGGAAATCCGATCGAATAACCTAATTCGTCAATCTTTTAATAAATAATAACATGATGCATAAGTATAAAGCATGAATTCTTGTTGTGCAAGTTTCGAGGGTTATAAACCAAGCAGATGAAACCATAGTATATAAAAGAGAGAAGTAATAAAATCTTGCTTAAGCACATGTTAATCTAATCCGGAACCGATTAGGATATAGTAAGGTTTAGTAAGAAATGTAAAGAATTCAGTTTTTTTTTATGATGTATGTTACAATAATGCAAACATTTTGAATTTTCACCTATGCCAATTTAGGTAATGCAATTGTGCCTAGTCTATATTTCACTTGATTCTTAAGTAAGATAATTTTATTTGAAATAGTGCTTCCTAAAAATAATATTAAAATATTATTTATTATTTATTTCTTCAATAACATTTATGTAAAAATTGTAATGGGTAACTACTTTTCCATATTAATTAATAGAACATATTATTTAGAAGATAATTTATTAGATTAAAAGTAAAAATAGTTATTGATATTATAATAAATTATTATTATTTATATATGAGTTTAATAAGTTAGTTATATTATTGTGTTGAGAGGTGATCTCTAGTCTAGTATGGTAAATATGTTGTAATGCAATGTCATGTTAAATATTTCAATTGTGTCAAATTTCATAAAATTACAAATAAAATGAAATTAGAAAAAAAAGCACATAAAATTAATATCTAAATGGAGCCTTCTATAAGTATATTTATTTATATATTTCTCTTTAGAATACATCACATAAATGTATTGATTTCTCAACCTTTTTGAAGAAACCAATGTGGTTCACCATTATCTAATCTATCATGAGCCACATTGGTTGGCTAAAAACCAGTTGGAAATTAATACAATTATCTCATGGATTTGGAAGACATATATCCAAATAAAATTACTAATTATAATTACAATTACAATTATAATTAATAATTAAATTAGCATATATCCATCTTAACTTTGAATCTACCAAGAGATATCAAATCTATTTTACTCTGAAAGAGGTTTGCACATCAAAATATTTAATTTTCTCATAGATCCCAAGTTAAGATAAATCTAGTTGGTTTATAAATAAAAAAATTATATCTAAATAATTTATATATATCCATAATGAAAAAGCCTCTCATATTAATCACATTCCTAGGATTTGGTCGACGTTTTCCTCAATACAATGGTGATAAAATCAACCTACCCCATATTTTAAGTAGTAGAAATGCATTTGGGTCTAGGGTTGGCCATTAAGTTATTGGGATAAAATTATATGAATTTTTATTAAGGATATAAAAAGTTACACAACATATGAATTAAGCATTCAAAAATATATAGGAAGAGCACCCAACAGTGTTATGTGGAATTATGAATTACAGATAAAACACATTCCCTAATGTGGTGCTATGAATTTAGAACAATAGGTCAAAGACTTTGTAGACACTTTTCCTAAGTGTAAATAGACACACAGAAAGATAGAGAAACCTACTTGGAGTCCAAGCACTTCCTATTCTCCTTCTCTCACTCTTGTTGTAGCTTCCAATCCAACACTGATCGCCGGATTAGTTCTCGCAAGCATAAACACTAAACAGAAAATATATTGCAATACACAGATGGCTATTTACCTTAATCAGTTAAATCAATGAAAAATGAAACATATACATCAGCTAAGAATCCATAATATGAAAGATAGAAGCTTATACAGATACATATGTGGGAAAATGAGCAACAATATTTATTAATGGATAGAAGGGGGAGGTTAAAACCACTGATTGATTTTATGTCACCAACTCCAGCATCATCCCAGCCTCATCACAATGAACATCTCTCCAACATCATATCACTCAAATCAAATACTCAATTGAGAATCCAACAACATTTCTCTACCATATTTTTTCCTTTTCAAGAAGTAGCATATGTTATCAATTTATAGAGTAGCTGAAGGTAGTTTCAAAATCAATGACTTTCTAATAATATGCAAGACATGTTCCCAAGCTTAGAGGTGTTAAATGGACACATGGATTCAAATTTTGACACATATGGACTCTTCTAGAAGGCACTGGCCATGTGGAGATTCTGGAACAATGATAATTTTGCTCCCAATTGACCAACACACACTTTAAGGATGATAAGTGCTTTGAAGATCACCCTTGAATGGAGATAAATGCATATGCAAAGCAGTTAGACCCTTGAGAGACTGCGTTGGTGAGCTCGTAGGTGATATAACATGTACTTCAAATCTTGGAAACCTTGCAATGGAAGTCATGGATGATTTGTTCTTGTTCTTTGTCTTAGGGCATGTAGCAACTAAAATGATAGGGGATGATAGACCCTATTCATTGGTTATGGGGATGATATCTAGTTTAACGAGGTCATTGGGAATGATGCCAAAATTGACCTATAACAGATTTCCCCCCTAAATCATGAATTCAGAATAATAATAACAATATTTTTTGAATGAGATTCTTTACACTATGATGGGATGGTGCTTAAGTGGAGTGGCGACCTATATCAATATTACAATACATTACATCATGATATATCCTCTTGATCACAAATTGATGAGGGAAGGCATTCCCATGCTCAACACATAAACTATCTAATAACATGTACATAGTGCACAAAGTCATCTATATTGTAATGTTGCCCAATACAGACATGCCTAGAGATATAAGCCCATGTTTGAATGACGTTCTATATGTATGGTCACCGTACAGATGATGTGAGCAAAAATCCCAAAATCGCAGTCTGGATGGCTGGAACTAGATCTGGGGTCTTCTTATCTCGTTCACTTGATCGTTCAGGTGTAAGTCTAGCCATGCGAATATATTATTTGTAGTCGAACATGGTAAGACATCGTTTGATTACCAGCCAATGATGTGAGCTGCTAAAAAGTGTGAGAGAACCACCATTAATGTTAATGTCCCTCAATGTAGTCTAGTATATTTCATAAGGCATGAATAGATTATTTGATGTCGAACGTCAAACAAAATATTTCAGTCAAAAGTCCGGAAGCGAAGATATTGTCGATGCTGTAACAGGTATCACGGTACTGGAAGATGATGTTTCTAAGTGAACTCCCTGGATGATGATTTGATGTCGACAGGAAGACACTTTATTGAAAAATAGGAGTTACTTATTTCAGAGACAAAGTATGACTTGATATAGCAATGTTCAGTGATGAATTTCATGAGAATGAAGGTTTATGAGTATTGCAGAAGGATGAGTATTCACCGAATCACTTCTCTTGAACATATCGGTGACACTAAGATGAGTTGGCGGCATTGACCCAAAACCAAAGTGAAGGTATGATGAACCATAGGTATAAATGAACCGTCGAGAATATTACCCAACCCAGACAGTCACAATGATGGAGTGAAGTTTCATGTTCAAGAGCGACCTGCTACTGTAAAAATTTCTGTTCATTTTCCCAAATTTTTCTCAGTCATTTGTCAAATAGTACCTCTATATTTTTTAACAAGCTAGAGGAGGATAACATATCCTTGATCTATAATTCAACCCTTTGGGCGAATAATGTATCGATATTTACTAATTTAACGAGTCTAGCAATGAATGAAACTTGATTCTTGCCATGATCGACAAGCCCGTCGCTATTTTGTGTTTTAGCGAGCCTAACGATAGTGACAACCCAGTCATTTTTCATATTTAGAGAGTTTGAACAAGAGGACAAAAGAAAACTCCATAAGTACTTTTTCATAAAATTGTCGCTTAGATCCGAAAAAGTGTAAAATAATATCTGAGAGAACCTCCTAGCCATGTTCGACTAAGGTATTCATTTTTCGTAAATAATCTATCTTAGTCTGGAATAGGGTTAAAATTATAATGAGTAGATATCAATTCATTTAATTTGACGAGTTCTAAAATACAATTGCTCAAGAATATTTTCACATTATTAGAGTTCGAAAAGAGCTAAAAGAAGATTTCAGGGTCCCTTTTCTCTGTTATAAAAGCTCAAAAAAGAGATAAAAGTGCACTTGAAATCCTTTTTCGTTTTTTATCAAATCTCGAAAAATAAGGATAAAAAGTATGCTTTGTGGTCAAATGATTCTTGAAATAAATCTGCCTGACTAATCTACTCATTAGTTTTAAAACCTAATTAAAAATACCTATTTCATGATAAAAAATGAATAAAAGCATAGTCACAGCAATAAATATTCATAGAAAATAATCAAATGACTAATTAAAAGACATTTACTATCAGCCAACTAGAAATTACGCAATGAACTAGTGTATGTGCGACATGAACTAACACAGTGCAGGAAGGAGGTGGTGCCATTACAATAATATTAGGCACTGCTAAAAAAGTTCACTGACCTATCCTCCACAGAAGATGAGACATTTTCCCAGCTTAGAGGAGAGCAGGAAAAGGTTAAAGTGGTACAAGAGTAGGTGGAGCGAGCTAAGAAGCAAATCTCTACAATTTTCTCTCTATTTAATGATGCGGTATCATGTAGAGCTCTGGCAACCAACTATGCCTTGTTCCTAATAGAATGGTATTTACTCTTGAAAGTTAAAGCTATCAGGGCAGGAAGATCCACTACTTTCAGGACCATAGAAGAATTTTTCCATTGTTGTAATGATCAATATGAGCAGGTCCAACACCTCTTCTATGAGCTTTACATGCATAAATTTTTCTTAGAAGAAGACACATACAACAAACCTAGCCCCTTCATAGGGGATGTGCAGCTGCAAGCCTTCATTTCATTTGCTAAAAACCAGATCAGGTGGGCCAAAGCCTACGGAATCTTCCAAAAAAGAGAGCATAGCCTAGACTTATGGGTCAGGGGGGAGCCTACAAAACCCCTGAAACTAATCATCCAGCACAAAAACTTCATGAGAAGAAAAGGCGTGAGGACCAAGCTAGGGCCCATCCATAAATATATCATAGAAAATGCATGAGAATACTTTGGGGACATTCATGAAGCGGCCTTAGCAGTAGCCAAGAAAAGATGGATGGCCTCCACGAACAATGTGAAGAATAGGGAGCCATTCACTTACAGTAATTTCAAGGCTGCTACCTCCAGATTCCTTTCATACAACAGCCTAGTCTACAGCATGGGGCCTGCCTGGTTGGAATGTAGATACCGAAAACCTCTCCTATGGTATCCTCCCGAGGATTATAATCACAATTATGAATTACCAGAAGGAGCCAAAGGCGCTGCCTTTACGCTCATGAAACGAAAACAAGGCTTCAGAGCATACAACGAAAAGGACTACCTTGCCTACTCCTTAACGCAACTACATCTCAATCATCTGTTTGCATGAGGAAATGCAACTAGGTAAGCAGGGGAGTATGTTGGGCCAAAATTAAGGTATTTTCTCTCCCTGTAAGTACTTCAAATTATGTTATAATCTTGGGGGAATCCCTCTTCATATTAACAAGAAAGAGAATAAAAGATCGTGAAAACAAGAACAATTAGTTAATGATGAAAATGATGTTTTTGTAATAGAAAATTGACTTCTCTTATCTCCGCATGTAGAAAGGAAGAATAGTTGGACCAATAGGAAATGTAAGCCAACCAACAGAAGCAAACATATGAAATCCTGGTAACTCCCAGTGGCTAGCAGAAGGCAAACAGATAAATTCGAGTCCAAGAACTCAAACAACAGCCACACGCAGTAGAGTGTCATTTGGGAAATACTTTTGCATTTTTGAAATCACCTTTAAAAGGGTGAAGGACGGATGAGAAGGAGAGTCGGAGAAAGGATAGGAAATTCATTATGTAATAGATGCATCAGAAACAATATGCCTAATTGTTTTTTTGTAACATCACTAGATGTAATATAGAGATTTGAACAATAATATTTTGAAGCTTTTATTGCGCTAGGGCTTTTGGTGGTTTGGGCCCAACCTTTAGAATTTCCACGCAAGTTTTCATACTTTGTGTAATTGCAGAACTAGTGCTTAAATATCTGACATAGTTGTAAAGTATATTTCCATTAAATAAAGCTACAGTTCTCTTTCTTTAGGATTGTTAGAAATCACGTTCTTGAATTAGGACAATAATAATCATATTTTCCAACTTACGACAATATTTCATTATCAATAGACTGTTACACCATTTTTTTGGTCATCTAACCTATTATCATTAGATGGACCCAAGTACACCATGTAAGACCAATTTTACCCTAAGTAAAATTGCTTTCACTATGTAAAATAACTTAGTAAACCACATTTATTAGGTTGTTTATGGTCTAAACAGGAAACCCCAAAAGGAAATATTAAACAAACCTATATTTGTTTGATTTTTCTCATGGAATAATTAATTAAACCATAATTTAATTATTATTCCTAGTCATGTTTAACCCAAAAACAAAGAAATTAATTAGATAAACCTTTATTTATCTTATTATTTTCTAGGAATATTTATTTAAATCTTATTTAGATAATATTCCTTGTTAAATATGACCAAATCACCCACAAATAATTAAATAAATCATTATTTATTTGATTATCTTTCAACCACTTCCTTAAAATGATAAATAAATCATTTATTTATTTATTATTTACAAATAAAGGAATTTGACCCAAGTCAAATACCTTTTCCCTCCAACAAATATAATAAAATATTCCATAAAAGGTGGATCTAGATTTGGTTAACGTTATTTTAATCATGCACCAAGATCTAGAATGAACCAATATTTTGTTATAAATAGGAGGGTTTTTCCTACCATTATTCACCTTTTGTTGCCTATTAGATCACTCTGGATCTATACACTTGGTCACATTTTTCTACATTATTTGCTGTATGAGCTCCCTTTGAGTTCTATCTTTGTCTGGGTTTTCTACACCAACAAGAGAGAGAGATTCTAGATCTGAAGTGCTGAGGACTTCCAAGAACCCATCCCATTGAGGAGAATTGGATACACCTTCTTGTTTTCCTCCCAAGTGCCCTTAATACAAAAATTCTTTCAAAAAACATTGTTCTTGTCTTGTCTATTGGATGTATGGAGCAAACTCTTAATTTTACTGCTTAATGTCTTTCTATGCATAGATCTGGTTTTTTGCAGCACTTGTCTTGATCAACTAACTGCAGATCTGAAGATATTGGCAGCCACATTTGATGTTAGGGCTATAAGTTATGTGTAGCTAAAGTGGTCTTTTTTCGTACGCTTCGACAAAAGATTCATACTAACAATTGGCGACTCCACATGGGTTTTCAATTACGACCGCTGTCGTTTTTCATATTCCTGCATATCCAGCTACTTCAGACCCTAGGGTTTCTTTTCAGCTTTTTATTTTTCCTATTTTCATGTTGTTTTTCACCCATAAAACCCTAAAACATTAAAATTTCTAACTTCCGCATGTTTTTGGCCCTATTACGCAGGTGACAGACATCAGCCGCAACTGAGACGACAACTTTTCCGCAAATCTGCCGTCGGGACAATCGGAGTTGGAGGTCGCACTTTTCAGCCCATAAAATGCGACCTGGACCTCCAGGTCGCACTTTTCAGCCCATTTTCTATGACCTACACAGAAAATAGGTCAGAACCTGCGACCTGCCAATTTTTCTGCTGTTTCTCTGCAATTTTTCTAGGTTTTTCTGAAGCTTCTGTCAGGGTTTTCCAGCCTCTATCTCAGCCCATTTCGACCTGTTTCTAATCTGTTTTTCTCATCTAAGTGGGAACATAGCCACCTAGGGCTTCAGTACCCTCCACTTTTGGTGGAAGATTTTTTATCTGTTTCAGGTCTGTTTTTTCAGAGTTTCATCCCCCCTTTTTCCAGATCTGATACCTCCTTTTCAGACCTCTTCTAATTAGCTATTCTCCCTTTCAAATCACCTCCTGAATATTTTTTTGGACCTACTTTTAGGGACTCCTCCTTGCCCCTTCTACTTTTTGTTGATTTCCTCCTTTTTTCCAGCCACCTTGCCTCTGCCTCTTGGCTGTGATCTGCACCTCTTTTCAGCAGCTTTTCCCTTTAGGTCCCTGTCCCTTTCGACCCTAGATATATTGGCCTCTTTTTAGTGTTTTTTGACTAGATGTTTTCCCTATTTTAGATTATTTTTGAGAGACCCGCCTTTTTGGGTTAAATCGATGCAATAGTAGCTGTTAATTTTCTGTTATTTCAGCATTATATACTGTCTTTGCAACATTTTCAGTTACGCAACACACTTTTTCTCTTGCTCTCAAAACGAAAAGGGTTTAAAAATTAAAATTAATGCATGCCACACACTCACCCTAAGCGAAGAAGAGCCTGGTTTACACCGCCAAGCAAAGACTTTAAAATCAATTGACACTGCACCTATCTGCCCTTGTTTCGACATTGTAATCACTTGATTCTGCACCTCCTTGCCCTTGTGGTCGTTCTTCTTCCCCTTGTGCCGTGTTTTTTTTTTCACCATTGCGCCCCCAAGGCGCGCCTCCCAGAGACTTCTTGGCCTTCACCCTCAGTTTCCGGTCGGTCGACCTGCTCCGTCCCGCCATCGTCGAGCCAGTCCCTCTCCGAGTCCGCACTCCTACTCCTCTTCTGATTCATTGGGTTCTCCTTTTACTTCTGGTTCTCCCCCTGTCACCTTCACTATGTTTGGACCAGGGCCTAACGCTAGCGATAATCCTGGCCCTAATGCCGGAACTACTACTAGCGGAACCGCCACAGGAACTACCTCCGCCGCACCCTTGCTGCCATACATCGCAGGCCTCAGCCTCCCCGATTTCAATCAGTTGACCAATGACCTATCCGCCACGATGTTGGTTGGTCTGCTATGCCAACCAAGCTCCCCTCCGACATCCCTAAGTTCGAAGGCCTTGCTGGAGAAGATCCAACCAACCATGTTCGATCTTTCCACATGTGGTGTTCCTCCAATTCCATTACCGACAATTCCATCCATCTTCGGTTGTTCCAACGCACGCTTACCGGTGAAGCTTCTAAATGGTATGTTGACCAAGCCACCTCTTCCCATACCACCTTTGCGACCATTTCCCAAGCCTTTTTATCTTATTTCCAGCTCCCTCTCCGATACGATACTGGTACGGAGCTCTTGACCTCCTTTAAGCAAACCTCTTCGACCCGCCTTTCTACCCATGTCCAGGAATGGCGATGAAGACGGAGCTTATGTCGAGCCCCCCCCTTCGAAGATCGGGTTTATATGGACTGGTTCCTTCGCACTCTCTTAGCTCCTATCGGCAAAGATGTCGCCTCACATTTCCCTCAAACCGAAGAAGTCGCCCTCCAAATAGCCTTGAAATATGACCTGATCTATGCTCAGTCTGGTTATGTTTATATCGTCCTTCCTGACCTCCCCAGGTCCGGAGGTGCTAACGCCCCGGGGGCATCTCATTCCGCCGACGGTATCGTTGGATCCCTTTCCCATCCGTATGCTCAGCCTCCTATGGGCTATGGTCTCCCTCCAAGAGGGGCCAGCACCTCTAGCACTCTTCCCCCTCCAGGTAGCATGTATCCAGGATACGGCATGCCTCATCCTTTTGCCCAACCTCCTGCTTACCTCAATGTTTCCCAACCTAACCATTACCCTTATCCGCAGCCTGGTGCACCAGCTCCTCCAGCATATGCGCTTCCACCTCGCTTGCCTTCTCCAACCCCGCAACAGCACCTACAGCCCCCTCCAGGGCACATATTTTCACAGCAGGGCGCAACTAATCCTCCTTCTTCTCAAAGAAGGCGGAGAGGCAATCCAAACCAATCTTCCCCTGGTACTCGTGGACCCAATCCTCAAGGTATTGACCCTAACACTGCTAACCAGCAACAGGGCACTCAACCCAAGCTGGACAGGCCTCTTCACACAAATAAGCCTTGTTCGTGTTGCGGTGTTTACGGTCATTACACCCACGATTGTCCCCTCTTACCACAGATGCGGCAGATGTGGGAGTCTCAAGACACATTGCGAGGAAAACATGCCTCCCCTCATGCTCCCCCTAATGTGGCCACTACTCAACCAGTTGTGTTTACTGATCCTTTCCCTCAGCAAGGACTCGTGGCTGCCCAACCACCTGACGGACAGGTTGCTACTCAACCTTCCCCTTCTGGTTCCTCCGATTACCAGATCCTCATGATGAGCTTTGATCCTTCCCCAACCGTCGACCTTCACCTTCAAACTTGGTCTCGCCAGTACCCCAAGCCTCCCACTCAGTCTACCCCCGAGTCCCCTTCTTCCGGTTCTACAGAGTCTCTTTCGACATCCAATGGCCCCTTACATATCCCTCAACCAAAAGTTGGGGTTCATACCAAGATTCCTAAGGGACCATTACGTCGAAATGCTGCTTCTGGTCGAGCTGCTCATTCGTATAGCATAGTAGATGATTTGGCGCAATCCCCTGCTGCCATTTCCACATTGGAACTCCTCCATTCGTGCCCTTCCCAAAATAAGGCTCTGCTATCTGCCGTGGGAACTGTAGATCCTGCTGATGACCAAATGATTGTTTTCGACGCCCATCAATCAGAACATCCTCCTCTTCCTGCTTCCGTCGCCTTCCAAATCCCAGTCAAAATCCGGAATGCCAACGTTTCTCGGTGTATAGTTGATGAGGGGGCATCCACCTGTGTGATGTCCGCTTCGGTTTGGAAGCAACTCGGATCTCCTGACTTGGCCCCTTCCATGATCACCATTCGAGCGTGGGACGGCCACGCCTCTCAGCCCATTGGCCTTTTTCGTAATTGTCCTATCACCCTTGTCGGTAAGACTGTTTGCATTGACGTCGAAGTCATCGACGCCCCTCTAGACTACAACATTCTATTGGCGCGAAGCTACACCTATGCCATGTCTGCTGTCCCATCCACGATTTTTCGCAAGATGTCTTTTCCTCACAATGGAAAGATAGTCACCATCGACCAGTTGACTTATCATGAGCCAAAGTCTCAGGCCTCCCCTGAGACGACCATCTCTTCTGTAGCCAATAAATAAACCATCGATTCCTTGACCAGTGTCTCCCCCGGCGTCTACAAAGATTCCTCCCTACTTGGAACTTTTCCTGGTCTCCCCCCTCCTCCTATCTCTGATCCCAGCTTGTTGAATGTTTGCATGATGCAATCGTCTCAGGCTACCATTAAGCGACCCGCTTCAGCTAGTTAACAACCTCAGACTCAACCTTGCCCATCGCACCTGCTCCTAGCCCTTCATCTCCGCCAGCTGGACCTCCTCCTTCTGGCCCTTCTCCTACAGCTGGTATCCCTGAACCCCTTTATCACCCTGGATCGGTTCCCCCAGGCCTTAACCATCTCAGAGCTGTCCCTCTTTGTCATTACCCCGCTGGTAAGATACCTTTCCTGGCTCCCCCTCTTGGAGTCTATTCGGTCCCCGTCATGGCCACCCTCTCTCTCCCTAACCTGACCCTAGGTATACCCGTCTGGTACCTTGACCCTCCAGCTGCTACCCCGCCCTACCTTGCTTTGACATCGGTTCAACCGGTCCCGCTCACTTCCTCCGTTGCCATTGTGCCTCCAGCACCTCCACAGGACCCCTCTCCTGTTGTGACGGCTCCCAGAAAGAAAGGCAAAGCTCGCAAGGGGGCATCCAAAGACAAAGTCACCCCGACTGACCCGGTTCCTCCTCTGCCCGCAAAGCCTTGCACCTTGTGTGATGTCATCGGTCATGCCACCCATACTTGTCCTGAATTGCCCCGCATTAAAACCATGGTTAAAGTCGCGTTCCCTGAGTCTACGGTCCCTGACCCCTCTCTCCCGTCCTCGTCTGTAACCAAGAACCCAAAAACTATTCGCACCAGCAAACCCTGTGCTTTGTGCGGTGTCCATGGCCATTATTCCCACCATTGTCCTCACCTGACGCATTACCGCGCTTCTTTAGAAGTAGTTTGAGAGTATGAGGTTGAACAAAATCAGTCCGCCTCTCCCATACTTGCGCAGTATGCTTCAGGACAGCTTGAGGATCCCCCCGCTCCCATTGACATCCCCCCCCTGATGTCCAGATGACGGAGTCCACTACTACCATCCTCTACCTATCATCCTCTGTGAGACCCTTGGAGAACACCCCCCTTGAATCCTCCCCTGTTGTTTCGCTCGATCCCCCTTCAGCGACCACCCTGGGCTCAACATCTTTCAACCATTCATTTCCCTGTTCTTTTGTCATTCCCCGTGACGATTCGTATGCGAGCCTTTCTTCCCCTACGGATGCTTTAGGTAACTTTTCCATGTCATGTGGTGTCTTTTCCACCTTTGACCCCCTCTTTTCCTCCCCTACACGAGACAACTCCACCCGTATCTCTGTTGAACTCCGCAGCCCGAGTCCCCGCCATACCTCCCATAGCCCTCATATACCACCCTCTAGTTTGTATATGAGTCATAGCCATCCTGCTCATCGCACTCCCTCCCGCAGGTGCCACTTGATGTATTCTGTACGCTCACGCTGCCCTCATTGTCCCTCCTCCCCCCATTTGTTGTCTTGTAACACTATTCCGTAGGACCTCCTGTCCCCACCCTATATCGGTTACGCCGATGGTGCAAGTCGTTACTCCCGGAATCTAGCCTCAGCAGGTTGGGCCATTTTCACCCCCTTGCATGCCCTTGTGCTCTCAAACAGGGTCTGCATTGGTACTGCCACCAACAATCAGGCCGAATATGATGCAGTGCGTGGTCTCTTAGCCGATGCCCTCTTTCATCGCATCCTCCATCTGCATGTTCGTTTGGATTCCCTACTTCTTGTCATGCAACTAAATGGTGTTTATCATGTGCATAACCCTGTGTTGTTTAGACGATATTTACGAGTGAAACTCTTGATACGTGAATTTGAAACCATAACTTTCAACCATGTACCTCGAGAACAGAATCACTATGTAGATAGTATTGCAAACGATGTTCTAGATTGGCATTTATCACACACATTTCATACAAGACAATAACATTCATAATCATTAACAAAGATGCATATCCCTAATATGTGTCGCAAAACATGTGTTTAGAGTCCATCTACTCTGATACATATGACATGCCCATCGCATGTTACACAAACTCAAAACTGGGGGCACCACCTGCCCCTACATACACACTAGGGGGCACCACATGCCCCACACCTACTCACTATCTGGCGGATCCCGAGCCAATGGCTTTGCTCCTGCAGCTTGTAGATCACGTATGCCTTGACCAGCCATCGCCATGCGCTGCATGACATCTCGCCATTCCGAGGGTAGACCAATACATGGCTCCACGTACTGGTCGTCTAAGTCTTGCCACCCGCGCTCTGAAACTCCGGTCAGCAACCTCTTGCATCTATGGAAGATGTCCTCCAGAAGGGCGGCCGCATCCTCATTGCGCGCTGCTCTCGACCCACTCGGCCCTGCAGCTCCAGATGCTGCCGGTCGTCCCATATATCCGGCCGATTTTACCGGAGCTATATCTGCATACCAAAAGTACATGAATCAGTACCCTATATACTATTCAATAACTTTAACATGCCCATACAAGAATAATAATTTGTCACTTACCATCGGGCCCCCATACTCGACCAGGCGGACGTGGCAGGTCTGGATCTCCACAATAACTCATCCCATTATAGGGATAGTCGTCTATGTATAGCGGCATCTGATCCCAATGGGAAAAAAAAAAATCAGGACGAAACACCCGTCCGATCGCCCCTCCTCCTCCTCTGCACAGTAGGTACCCCCACTGGCATATCCTGGGCTCCCTCAGGCCCCCATTTGGAAGCTGTATACAAGGTCGTAGGGTCAGGATCTTCTCAAAAAAGAAGGCACACAATAAAGTCCCATACGAGCAATCGCGGTTCACTTGCCACTTGCAAAGCAACAACTATCGTTTTAACGACACCAACATCATTTGGGCCCACCCATAGTAGGTCCCACTCAACACACTCTCCACGATCATCATCTGCCCCCCAGTGATGTGATGGAACGCCTGGCTGCCCAGGATCTGCAGCACCGCTGCGGCCACTCCCTGGGTCTCCAGTCTCTCTAGGTCCCTGATCGATATCCGCGTCCCTTTGACTTGGAGACCCGGTCGGAAATGCCTCTCCACATACTCCATGAGTTTCCGCCCCCGTGGTAACACTGGCTGTGTGTTTCCCACCATCCCAAGTGGCGGGAGACCTGTCAGAAAATACACATCCTGGACTATCAGTTCGATCCTGTGCCCCTGCACTACAAAGACCTCATGCTCTAGATCCCAATAACTGATAATCTGGGCCAACAAGGGCTCTCCAGATCTCATCAAAGGGTTCTCCAAAAACTTCAGAACCCCAAACCTGGCCAACACACGATGGACACCCTGATCTGCCTAGATCTCTGCCTACAATGTAACCAGGTCTCTCTCTCCAGTTCACCTGTATATCTACCATATCTGCACAAAAAAATCATCTTTGTCAGCCTACAGATAGGGAATACTGTAACCAAACAAAAAAACCCAACTCTCAGCCATCAAACAGCACTAAAACCCCCTCATCTTCCAGGTCGCACTTTTCTACCAAATCCTGGGACAGGTCGCACCTTTTGGCTCAAAACGTGTGTCCCAAGTCGCAGATTTTGGCCCAAAAAGTGCGACCCAGCCGAAAATATGCAAGGGGGGCTGTTCCTGAGATTCTGGGCCCTAATCTGAACTTTCAATCCATCAAAATGAAAGAGTAAGGTTAGGCCTCTTACCTGCAACTGACGGATATCGATTCCAATGGTCGGTTTGTCCGCTATGCTCGCCGCAAGATTTATGGCCTTCTCTCCTCTCTACATTCACCACAACAACACTAGCAAATGAGTGGATTTGGAGGGAAAACTGCCTTATTAAAAGAGAACCCTTGTTTCTTCTTTCGCCTGCTGCGACCATACCGTAGCTCTGTTTGACAAACCGTCTGCACCGTTGGAAAGCTCTCTCCGAGCTCTCAAATGGGTATCTAGTAGTTTTTTGTGATTTTATACTTCACCAGGACACATTTTTTCCAAGCTGGGTCACTTCACCTCTCCTTAAAATCACACTTCTTCACTTACAACACTTGTACTTGGGGCACCACTTTGCCTCCTTACTTGTCTTTGTTCGTGTTGATTTTCGTCGTGAGTTACCATCTTGTACTCATGTTTTCATGGTCCCCCATTAGACCTTTACTGTGTGGCAGCACCATCGATTCGCCCTTGTTTAGAGCATCCAAGTGGAGTCATCATCACATTCATGGAGTCTATCCCAAGTCCCTTTGTACCCCGCTATAGTCCTCCATCCCTAATTGCTTGGTTTCTCTCTTGTGTCGCACATTATGACCTTCAGTCCCATTGTCCCTTATCCATGATGATATTGTGTCAGTCACTGCCATGTCATTCATGCCCTTTATGCTCTAGCAAGGGAAGTCGTCCATTCGCTACTCAGTCCCCTCCATTCCACCATCACCATTGGTATTAGTCTATCCGTCGCTCTACTATTTTCTCTCGTGCCTTAGTTGAGGATCTCTCATTGCCTCACCTATGGTGGACCTCCTTTTGTCGACATCAGCTCCTTCATTCTAGAAGACAGGTCTAGAAGGTGGTGTACCTTGGTTCCAGCTTCCACTCTTTTTCGGTGCCTCGGATCAGGCAAAGGGATCTCTCATTTTCCTTTGACTTGATTGTTTCTCCACTCCAGCTCCTTTCAGCATGATCGAGATCCGTATACTTGATGGTTCAGTGATGCAGCAACAACTCTTGGTGATTCCCGGGTGTGTGTGAGATGTCTCAGCCCTCATGAGGGGGTGGCCCTGCAGGTAGCCCCCCACATGCCCGGATGACCTCTTCATTGCAGCCCTTGATGTAGCTCCATATATTTGATGATGTCGGCCTTAGCCGCTTGTAGCGCCTCTTTGATTTGCATGTATCAGTCAGATTTTGCGAGCCCTTCCCCATTTACAGGGGGCATTTGGGTTGTATTTGTATCTCATGTACTCGGATATTATTGTATAAGTCCTGGCTGTTATCCCAGGCACAGCATGTATGTGGGATTCCTCATTGTATTTTTATCTGGCTCATGATTATGCCGGCTGTACTTTATGGTTCGGTCCCTTGTTTACTGGACACACTATTCTTTTGTACTTTGTCACGGCGGGCATAGGTATGCCTCCCCCGCCGCCTTCAGCACAGGTACCCTCTCATAAAAAGAGACTTGTTGCACCTGCGAGTCTCGTCTCCTCAGGGTCTAGTTCTTCAGCACACTATCTACCTTGCATTTCTCTCTCTAACTTCCCTTTTGTTGTCTAGTGATTGAGTTCTTACAACGTACTTCGGTCATACGATTTGCTCCTAACACTCGCACGCTGGGGGGCAATCTGTTACACCATTTTTTGGTCATCTAACCTATTATCATTAGATGGACCCCAAGTACACCATGTAAGACCAATTTTACCCTAAGTAAAATTGCTTTCACTATGTAAAATAACTTAATAAACCACATTTATTAGGTTGTTTATGGTCTAAACAGGAAACCCCAAAAGGAAATATTAAACAAACCTATATTTGTTTGATTTTTCTCATGGAATAATTAATTAAACCATAATTTAATTATTATTCCTAGTCATGTTTAACCCAAAAACAAAGAAATTAATTAGATAAACCTTTATTTATCTTATTATTTTCTAGGAATAATTATTTAAATCTTATTAGATAATATTCCTTGTTAAATATGACCAAATCACCCACAAATAATTAAATAAATCATTATTTATTTAATTACCCTTAAACCACTTCCTTAAAAAGATAAATAAATCATTTATTTATTTATTATTAACAAATAAAGGGATTTGACCCAAGTCAAATACTTTTTCCCTCCAACAAATATAATAAAATATTCCATAAAAGGTGGATCTAGATTTGGTTAACGTTATTTTAATCATGCACCAAGATCTAGAATGACCCAATATTTTGTTATAAATAGGAGGGTTTTTCCTACCATTCTTCACCTTTTGTTGCCTATTAGATCACTCTGGATCTATACACTTGGTCACATTTTTCTACATTATTTTTTGTGTGAGCTCCCTTTGAGTTCTATCTTTGTCTGGGTTTTCTACACCAACAAGAGAGAGAGATTCTAGATCTGAAGTGCTGAGGACTTCCAAGAACCCATCCCATTGAGGAGAATTGGATAAACCTTCTTGTTTTCCTCCCAGGTGCCCTTAATACAAAAAAAAAAATTCTTTCAAAAAACATTGTTCTTGTCTTGTCTATTGGATGTATGGAGCAAACTCTTAATTTTACTGCTTAATGTCTTTCCATGTATAGATCTGGTTTTTTGCAACACTTGTCTTGATCAATTAACTGCAGATATGAAGATATTGGTAGCCACATTTGATGTTAGGGCTATAAGTTATGCGTAGCTAAAGTGGTCTTTTTTCGTACGCTTCGACAAAAGATTCATACTAACATAGACAGTTCCAATTCTTTTAATACCATTGCATTTGAGTTACAGATCATAGAATAAGATGATTTCAATATTATCTGTCTTTATGAATTACATTATTCTTTTAGCATAATGAAGCGTTCAACCATCAATCAATGTTGATTAATTAATTCAAAAAGAGAATTCCATTGCAAAATTACTTAAATAATTGATGTACGATTTATTTAATTCACTTCAGTTATACTGTTGTTCCATTACTGTTCAACTTATTTACACTGTTGTTCCATTATTGCTCAGCTAGTTATATTGTTGTTCCATTACTTTTCAGTTAGTTATACTGCTGATTCAATTCAATTCCATTACTGTTCAGCCTAGTTAGACTGTTGTTCCATTCAATTCCATTTTTTTTCAGTTTATTTAGATCGTTGTTTAATTCAATTCAACTGTTGCTTGATTTCTCTAGATTGTTGTTTGGTTTAGTTAGACTATTGTTTAATTATGTTATATAGATGCAAAATCTTTTTGCTCAATATTAGGTTAAAAACAAATCCAAGCCACCCCTCGTAGGATAAGAAAAATTAGGAAGTTAGAAAATTCTTCCTCATAAGTGACAAGGAATAACTATTAGATGACCTGACTCGCATTTATTGTGCCAACACTCTTGAAATAAAAAGACTTACCCCGGGTTGATAATTAAATGAGAAAGCACTAGATTTTTCAATAAAAATCCATCTCTTTCAGCACCAACACCAACTTCCTTGTAATACCCCGTAATTTGACTTCCTTTCCTTCTGAAAAAAAATCAAGAAAATTTCTTGAAAATTAAAACCTACCGTCCCCAAATATTGTAACCATTGTACTCCTAGTACAACATCAGTGCCTCCCATTGGAATGGAAAGCATTGGACTATTCAATACATATTCTACCATGGTTAGCTTGATATTATGGCATTTTCCATAGAAATTTATAGTTCTTCCATTTGCAACCATCACTTCACATTCTGGTGTTGGGTATAAGAAACAATTCAATTCCTTGGCTACCATACAACGAATAAAATTATGGGTAATACCCGAATCAATCAACATTATTACCTTTTTCTTCTTGATATGTCCTTCTACCTTGAGAGTTTAAGGAGTGGTAATTCCTACCAATGCATTACACGATATGATCAGACTCATTTCTTCCTCTTCTAGGGTTGGTTCCTAATATATATCCTCTTCTTTTGAAGATTCTTATTCATTTTCTTCTTCCTCTTCACAATCTATGTAAAATAATTTCTTCTCGGCAGATGTATGAACTTTAGTGTATTTTCTATCACAAATATAGCAAATCCCTTTTGCTCCTTTTTCTTCCAATTGTTTTGGTGTCAACCTTTAGGTTGTAGAAGCCTAGGAGTAGCAACATTTCCATCTCTATATATGTGAGTGGTAGGCTTCCTTGTCAGCATAATTTTACATTCAATTTTTCTTGATCACCTAAATTCCTTTTCCAATGAATCAGGTTCCCAGACACAAACTTCATGTTGGATGTTATCCTTTAAAGTACCTATGAAGACATCAATCCTGTGTTCCTCTGAAATATCAATTACTCTTATATTCAATTTTTGGAAGACCTCAATGTTCTCCACCACTGAACCTTTTTGTTTCAGATTTATCAATTGGCTAAAGAAGGTGTTGAATCTTGATTTTTGTACCCTCATAATGTGTTATCATTTCCTCCGTAAAAATTGACCAAGTGACAATTTTTTTAAGGGAGAAAATGTAGGTTTTAACCCTGTACAGAAATTATCTGCAAACAAATCTTAAAAATAGAAAATAAACAATAGTCAGAGCATAAAACATAAATCAAATATACACAGAGATTTTTCCCTGGATCCCAAATCGGGATGACTAGCTTGATTTCTCATTATCATTCATTTCAGTGTTACAACACATATATATACATGCCGAAGCATACATAAATCCCAATCCATTAACGTTGGATTAGAACATAACCGTAGTTCCCTTGATCAGATCTACAAAATACCAGGGGCTGAAAACCATCATGCCCCAAAACATTTGCAAACCCATGCACAAAACCATGGGCGGCTCCACACACCAAAAAATAGGGTCCAATTTTTTTTTCCTAGGGCACTGCCCAGAACTTCGAACGGGGGGGATGCTGCCCTCCCTGTGACCCCCATGCCACTCCCGGCACCAGGTACAGGGGGTACTATCACCCCCCCATGCCCCCCCCCCCCCCCCCCCCCCCCGCGTGTGACTAGTCGTGGAAATAATATAACACATACCCAACATTCTCCCACTTGCTGTTTTATTTTCGCAGGGGGCCACAGGAGAGCTTAGTCATAAGCCCAACAATGAAATTTCCATTGTTTCTCTACACCAAGAGAAATTCTTAGTGTTCACAGAATTTTTCAATGCATTTGTAACATTCTTCAAAGTTTCCACCTTTACCGGCAACACCCTTTTAAGCTCAACCATATCTCTCACAAGGTGATATTGAACATCAATGTGCTTTGTCTTTGAATGATAAGCAGGGTTCTTAGCCAAGAAAATTGTACTTTGGCTATCACAATCTAGTATTATATCTTGCTGCACCAACCCCATACTTGAACACAATCACTGCAACCAAATTTATTCCTTTCTTGCATGAGTGGTTGCCATGTATTCTGCCTTTGTAGTTGAAAGAGCCACTACAAACTCTCTTTTACTCATCAAACTAAATGCACCTCCAAATCGAATAAAAACATACCCACTTGTAGATCTCCTTTCGTCCAGATCTCCAACCCATTCTACATCAACAAAACCAACTATTTCCAAAACTCTGTCCATTCCTGGTCTTCCTTGGTAGCACAATCCATAATCACTAGTGCCACAAAAATATTTGAAAACCCGCTTCACTGTTGTCCAATGCCCCTTCCCTGGGTTTGACATAAACCTGCTCAATACTCCCGCATCATGTGCAGTGTCTGGTCTAGTACAGACCTTTTCATATATCAGGCTACCTATTGCACTTGCATATGGAGCACGGGACATATCCTCCTCTACTTCTTGTGTCTTGGGACATTGTTCAACAGACGACTTTACACCTACAAGAATAGGAACATTCATTGGTTTACTATCATACATACTGAAACTCTACAATATAGTCTCAACGTACTTCCTCTTGTTTAACCAGAGCTTCCTCTTTGCCCGATCTCTCTTAATTTCCAACCCAAAATATAGTTTCTAGCACCAAGATCCTGCATGTCCAATTTGGAGAACAATTGGGTCTTCAAATCTTGGATAATATCTTTCTCATTTCCAATCAACAACATATCATCCACATACAAGACCAAATAAATAACATGGTCACCAATTAATTTAAAATAAACACAGTGATTCTCCTTGCTTCTGGTGAAGCCAGGTCCTCGTATATAGGTATCAAATTTCTGATACCACATCCTTGGTGACTATTTTAACCCACACAAAGACTTCTTTAACTTGCATACCATTTATTTCTTCCCCTTCACCATAAAGCCTTCAGGTTTTTTATGTAGATCTCCTCTTCCAGATCCTCGTGAAGAAATGTTGTCTTCACATCCATCTGTTCTACCTCAAAATCAAATGCAGCAACAACATGCAAAATTAATCTAGTGGAAGTAACTTGGGCAATAGGAGAAAAAATATTACCAAAATTAATTCCTGACACCTTGGAATAACCTTTCGCTACCAACCGAGCTTGTGTTTCTTCACCTTGCCTTATACATTCTTCTTCTTCTTAAACAACCATTTCGTAAAACATGGCCTCCTTACAGAATTTTCCATCCTTTGAATCTACTGCCTGCTTGACGGTTCTCGGATCATCATCAGTTATATTTAAAGAAAAATTTGAACAAAAAGCAGATGGACTATACCTTTTTGGTTGTCTTCTTTCCCGAACTGATCTTCTCACAGCTGGAGTTTGTGGCTCTTCCTCTTCTGAGTCTTCTTCTGTTGTAGAGTCCGATTCATCCTCCTTTAGCTCAAACTCTATCTTCTCAGGTTCCTTTGGTAGGGCTTCATGTTTAACAACATATTTCACCTCTCTAAACACCACATCTTGGTTGTACACAACCTTCCTTGTTTTCGGGTTCCAGAACTTGTAACCCTTTAAACCATCCTTATACCCAATAAAGATGCACCTTTCAGATTTATTATCCAACTTTGTCCTTTTCTCCTTTGGAACATGTACATATGCATCACATCCAAATACCCTCAGATGTGAAAGAGAGGGTTTCTTACCAGTCCATACCTCATGTGGAGTCTTATCCTCCAACGCTGATGAAGGTGATTTGGTAACCAAGTAACATGCAGTCTCCACTACCTCTACCGAAAATTCTTGTCCTAACTCGGCACCACTGAGCATGTTTCTTGCCTTTTATGTCAGCGTTCTGTTCATTCTTTCTACAACTCTATTTTGTTGAGGTGTGTATGGAGTATTCTTTCGTCGTGCTATACCACACTTCTTACAAAACTCTTCAAATTCCTTGTTGTAGAACTCCCCACCTTTATCTGTCCTCGACACCTTTATCTTCTTCTCTGTCTAGTTTTCCACCAGAGCCTTAAATTCTTTAAATCTGTCAAAGACATTATATTTCTTCCGCAAGAAATATATCCATGTATTCCTTGAGAATTCATCTATGAATGAAACATAGTACACAAACTTACCAGTGATGGAACCGACAGAGGTCCAAACACATCACTGTGCACAAGCTCTAATATCTTGTTCACCCTCTTAGCACCAGAAGGAAAACTCACCCAATTTTGCTTCCCATATACACAATTTTCATAGAAATCAAAATCCAAAAATCTATTAGACATTCCTTCTAACATACCATTTCCGCATAGTATCTGAAGGCCCTTCTCTCCAATATGTCCAAGCCTTTGATGCCATAGCATGGTATTTTCTCTAGAGACCGCTAGGCTTTCTGCTCCACTTTCGGGAATCACAAAACTGTTGCACCCTTCAATAATACTGCTGCCATGAAGTTTGTACAGATTTTAAATCTAAACTCCCTGCATTAATACTAGTGCTCCCTAAACCATATTACATGTATCTTTCTCGAACAATGTTTTTACACCTGCATCATCCATATTGGTTACAAAAATCAAATTTCTGGCTAATGCAGGAATGTGCAGAACACTAGGAAGTGTTCTAATCCTTCCACCTTGTAGCTTCAGCTTGACTTTTCCATGTTTGACGATTTTGGCCTTCCTATCATCAACTAAGAAGACATAACCTCCATCATATTTCTCATACTCACAGAGCCACTCCCTATGGGGAGTGAAGTGAAAGGATGCACCCGAGTCAATCAACCATGACTCATAATCTACATGCATATTTGAAAAAGAAGCCAAATACACATCCCCATTTTCATCCAAGGTGGTTTTTTCCTCTACAGAAGGAGTATCATCAGATCTCTTTCCTTTCTTAGGAGCTTTAGATATGCAGTCCTTTTTGTAGTGCCCTTCCTTTCCGCATTTCAAGCACACCTTTACAAAATTTCCAGGATATTTAGATCTCCCACTCAAAACCTTATTCCTGTTTCTGTTCTGGGACCTTCCTCGTACAGATAAAGCGTATCCTCTCTGAACCTCCATATTTCTCCGTCTCATTTCATCCAACATCAAGGCTGAGACAATGTCATCAAAATTCAAGGTAGTTGTATTTCTACCTATTGCAATAACCAGACTGCCCCACGAGTCTGGTAGAGAACAAAACAAACTAATGCACTTATCTTCATCTGAGATTTTAATATAAACAGATGATTGCTGACTTACCACAATATTGAAGGCATTTAGATGCTATGTCACTGAGTCTCCATCCTTCATCCTCAGGTTATACAAAATTTTCCGTAGGAAAAATTTATTCACCAGATACTTAGATTGGTACAATGCCCTAGGTTTTTCCCAAAAATTCTTCATCGTAGCTTCCCCAGATACATTAAAAAATACCGAATATGAGACACACAACTGTGTTGTGCTCTTTTCCTTCTGATCCTTTTTCCAGTCTTCATTTGACATTGTCATTAGTTTAGTACCTAGATCTACTGTGATCCACTGGTCTTTATCCACCAACAGACCCTCCATCTTGAGCTTCCACAACTCAAAACTCTGACCACTAAATTTCTCAATCTCTATCTTTCCACTGCTCACCATCTTCTTTCACCGTAAGAATCGATCCCATGGATCTTCCACTAAACAGTGTCTACCACGGGCCCGAGAAAAAAAACACCTCAACAGAAAAGGCATCCCCTTGAAGCTGAAACATCTCTAATACCAAATGTAGGTTTTAACCTTGTACAAAAATTAGCTGCAAAAGAATCTTAAAAACAAAAAATAAACAATAGCGAGAGCGTAAAACATAAATTAGATATACACAGAGATTTTCCCCTCGATTCCAAATCGGGACGACTAGCTTGATTTTTCATTATCATTCCTTTTAGTGTTACAACACATATATATACATGCTGAAGCATACATAAACCCCAATCCATTAAACTTGGATTATAACATAACCATAGTTCCCTTGGCCAAATCTACAAAATACTAGGGGCCAAAAACCATCATGCCCCAAAACCATGTGCAAACCCATGTACAAAATCATGGGTGGGTCTTCCCACCAAAAAATAGTGTCCAAATTTTTTTTTCCCGGGGCCCTGCCCCGGACCCTGAACAGGGGGGCTATCGCCGCCCTGTGACCTCCTTGCTGTGCCTAGTGCAACGTACAGGCCAAACGGCAGCAGGGGGGTTGTGGAAAGAATATAACACATACCCAACAAGAAATCAATTGATACCATACAAATGTATTTTTTTCTAAATGTAAACTTGCAATGCATACCTTTTGTGTGTTTTTCACATTATTGAGATCAAAATATTGCTCCATCTATATTATCCATGTTACGGGATCCTTTCCATTAAAATTCCTCATATCAATATTTGGAATATGGCGGGTCTTCCATCCAACATTACATTTTATGAAATCGTGATTTACATTTTTTATTTTTTTCTCATCATGAGTTTCCTCTACTATTTTTTTGCTATTAGGAAACGTTTCTTGTATCAACTTTTTCAAACCTTCCATGTTTGCTTTTAGACCATTCTTCATATTTTCTATGTTTTCTTTCATTTTTTCTTCGATCTCAACTTCCATGCCATCCATATTAGCTTTCGTACCAGCTTCCATGCCATTCATATTATCTTTTGTTTCTCTTTGCGAGAGAAAAATTTGGTGCACTTGCTCTTGTAATTTTGATATGTAATGTTGCATTTCTTCATCTTCATGAGTCATAGTAGAGACTTCTGAAGACTTAATGGGTATTGAATTATTTTTAGGTGGAATTTTAGAACCCAATGCTGATATCTATGCTATAATATGTCCTTGGAATCAATTGAAACTGATTTTTCACACAAGATTTACACAATTCGAAAAAAAATACACACATTTTTCTTACTTTTGAGGAGCTCAATATTGAAACTAAATTATCTCTATGGTTTATGATCTTCAATATCTAAAATTTGGCACTTTAGTAGCCCTCTGAAGCTTATTTCAAATCCCATAGGTCTGACCTGATTTGGATTCTTCAAAGAAAAGTTATACCTAATCACCCACAATGACCTAATTATGGATTGGTTCAGCAGGGCGACCTTGTACGACCTGCCACATGCCACTATTTCCTCCTTCGGCTCTGAAAGTGATACAAATGAAACTTCAATCTATGTACTTGCGACTAATTTCTACAAAATTTTAATCTGATGCTCAGAGAGAGAGTTATGACAATTTTTCCACGGTCACCTCTTTGAGATGAAATTCGGGAGCCTGAAACAACTTTAACTTCCACAAATAATATCTCTGAAAATATTGAGAATAAATATATAAAATTTTTCCATGACATTCCTCAAGATTTCTGCTTCGCTTTGTAAATATTTCAGCTTCTGAACCCTCGTAGAAAAAAATTTATAGCGAAACTTTGATGATGACCTATTTGGGTTAAATTCAAGAGTGTGCAAAAGCCCTAACTTCCACCAATCATATCTCCGAAAATATTGTGATCTAAGATCTAAATTTTTTTGACGATGTTCCTTTGGTTTTCTTCTTCGTGCTATAAAATTTCATCTTCTTAACCTTATTAGAAAAAAATTACAGTGAAAATACCATGATGACTTTTTTAGAGCAGTGAAACCCTAGAATCCAAAGCCCTGATACCAAATGTTATGAAACTAGCTCCAAAAATAGAAGTAAAGAGAGAGAAACGCCTTAGAAATCAGCCACTTAAAGGGGTAAACCTCCAATACATGACATAAATTAACAATTCTTAGATGATACAAATGACCAAAACCTCCTTCTATATATAGGAGTCCATGGGACTAGAGGTGAAAATGGGCCACACGAGAGAGGGAAGAGGTGTGAATGGATGGAATATTGTAAGAGGAGGAAAAGGGACTCGGGATAGACTCCATGAATGCAATGATGACTCAACTTGAATGCTCTGAATTAGGGTGACTCAATGATGTTGCCACATGGAATAGGCCAAGTGGGGACCATAAAAACATGAGAAAAATGTGTTTACTCATGACGAAAGTCGACACAAGCATCGAAAATTATGAAGGCTAAGTGGTGCCCCAAGTGCAAGTGGTGCGGGTGCATAAATTCGATTTTGACAGGATACGAAGTGACCCTTCTTGGAAAAAAGGTTTCTGGGTGAACTTTCAAGTCACCAAAAACGAACCAATACCCATTTTAGAGCTTAGTGAAATATTTCCAACAATTTGATAGTTTTTTAAATGGAGCTATGGTTTGGTCGCAATTAGAAGAAGAAAAATTAGTGGGTATCTTTTAATAGGGTTATTTCCCTCCAATTTGATTCAATTTCTAACGGAGCTGTAGTGAACTTGGAGAGTAGGACAAGGCCCTAAATCTTACAACGATCATATCAAAAAAATTGATTGTTGGAAAAAGGATCCACGACTTTCAGGTAAGTGGCCTTACTTGTCTAAACATGTCCTTAATGCTTCTTAGAAGGATGGTTCCTAGAAAAGAATCAGGGTAAGAAAGGAATACAGGAATGAATTATTAGAGAAATTATATAATCATCCCCACCCACCAAGTCAAATAAGGGGACCAAGTGGTAATTACGCTATCGCATAAAGTACAATATTTGAAGATATGTTATGCATCGTCTATGATATATGGCTGTTCAGAGAGGCTGGTATGACAAACTATGCAAGGAATGGGAGGATAATCGCCCATACCTAGATCAGTGGAGTTTGGGTCGAGACTTTTGAAAATCACATGAAAATATGGCCAGGGGTGTCATCATGCTGCCAAGCAATGTGGTTGAGGGAAGTGATATGGTATGCTAAGGTGTGGATGACCCTAGCTAGAGGTTAGTCAAGAACAATGTCTAAGGGACTGGGTTGGTGATGTAATATGAAGGAATGAGTAAGTGGATCATCCTTAGAGTGATCTGAAGTGATGTGAGACTGTAGAGGTTATTCTAAATAGGGAAGAATAATAGTACTAGAGTCTACACTAGCAGATGCACGAGGAGGGTTGTGGAGAATTTCTTCTCATGTACTCTCAAATATGGGTACCCCCTTACCCAAAAATTGGGTGTCATTGTAATAGCCGCAAGGTGTATGTGGTTTGAATGGAAAGGTTCAAAGTAAGGGGTTATATAACCAATCGACCTCATTGTGGATGAAGTGTTTTAACTCCACATCATGTTGGTCATGGCTCTGCTGCGGAAGGAGGTATGCACAATCGTGCATATCATCCCAAGGAAAGTCACAGGTGGCCATTGCTTCCATAATGTCTTCATTAGAATGAAATATGGGGGGAATGGTAGAAGAAATACCACATAATGTGGCGGGGCTACTTGACACTTCATCGTGAGAGCTATGGTTCACATACGAATCACTACGAAGGGTAGACGAAGAGCTAGTAGATGAAACATCTAATGATGTTGAGCCCAAGGTGATCGTTGAAAGAGTTTCAGTCAAAACAGAAGGTAATGCCATAGAGGGGTTTTATACCAAGGATCTCATGGATGATGACAGATAGAGGATAGTGGCTGAAGGTTATGTCATCTCCACATTGGGTGGAGGTAGGAAAATATCCTCTAGTTCTATCGAAGAAGAACACATAATTAGAGAGGTATGAAGAATCTTCTTAGATTAATCACATTGTTAGGATTTGGTCGATGTTTTCCTCAGTATGATGGTGAAAAAATCAATCTACCCCATATTTTAAGTAGCAGAGATGCATTTGGGTCCAGAGTTAGCCATTTAGTTATTGGAATAAAATTATACGAATTTTTATTAAGGATATAAAAAGTTACACAAAAAATGCATCAAGCATTCAAAAATATGTAGGAAGAGCACCCAACAAGGCATATAGTCTAGTAGAAACCTTTTCTCGAGAAATCCACAAACAAAGTCTCAAAAATCACATAGTTGAAAACCAAGCCTCTCCACATTTGGAGAAAATGACCTGCATAGTAACACTACATCTTCATACGAAACTAACACATGGGGAGCATGTAACATTAATGAAAAAGAAAGTGCATAACGTAAACGGTAACAAGTGACAACATGGAGAGTAAGAGACGATGCACCCAAATCACCCAATGAAAAAACTTTGGAGTGATAGTAGCATATAATAACAACATAGGAAAAAAAGGAACCCCTACAGAGCTTATAAATTATATGGCATGATGTTTTATGTACTAACAATCCCATACAGATTCTTGGAAATGCGCCATGAGTCCAAATCCTATTATATGCCCTCCTTGGAAAGGAGGTCTTCATCCGTATTATGTTCCCTGTACATATGGCACACAATAATAAGACAAAATGACATATTTAAAAGGAATGTTTCTTCAATGATAGGAATCAAAACATGATTTTGACATCTCCGTGTTTTTTTGAACCGGTTTATGACATTGATGTAATCACCAAAAATTTGAACCTTTAATATCCCCATCTGTATGAGCTAGCAAAGAAGGAGTTTTAATGAGAGAATCTCAGCGAAAATATTTGTGCCAGAACCAATAACCAGAAAATATTTTAGAGACATGTGATTTATGTAAATCACCAACCCTGCACCACATCTATTATGACCATTTGATGCCCCATCAAAGTATGCCAAAGGAATATCATGATTTATCAATTATGTGCTTATATTTCTATTTTTATGAGGAGTATCATTTGAAGGGAGCATGGAGAGGATTGACACACATTCTGCCACTACCAGTGACAGGGAAGAGGTTGAATCTCTAAATTTAACCTTATTTCTTGCTAGCTAAATACCCCATGAGATGATTAGGGGGATTTTTTTTATATGATCATCTGATGATTTAGTCCACCAGTTTTTCCAGGCTACCTCACAGTTCTCCCCATGCCATATATTTTTTATTCCTAATGGGGACAATGTAGCCTCCCACACTTTGGATGAGAAGTAACAACTAAGAAACACATGATTGATTAAATCTTCATAATCCTTACACAAGATACACCAGCCTGGACCATGTTTATTTAGTTTTTGTAAATTGTGCCAAGCAGGTACTTTGTTTTTTAGGATGCACCAGAAGAAGAGACTATATTTTGAGGGAATTTTCAGCTTCCACAAAGGTTTTTTCCACCATACTTGCACTCCCCGAGATCTACTATTAATCATTAAACCATAGCCAAAATTCGGGGCATAATGACTGGTATGAACATACACCCAATGAAGAGAGTCCGACATTTTTTTAATCTTGATATTTCTACGTCTAGGTTCCTCTAGTTAATTAGCCAACTCCAGTCCCCAATTACTCTCCAGCTGTATATCCTCCATTGTTTTCCAACATTGTTTCCAAATTGAGGTAGAATATGCCTTTTATATTTGGCTCAAGAATATGATCCTTTTTTAATCAAGAGACTCCAACACTCCTCTAAAAAGAGTGATATTCTCATTGCATCAAAACAATGGGTCACTAACTAATTTGTTCTTCTCCCCATTTCAGACTTGCCATGCTAGGACCTCTTCTACCAACTTAAATTAGTTTAAATACACTTTCTAAATGATTGATTGATTTACATAGTATTTCCCAGGATTTCGAATCGAATATTCCAAAGGAATTAGATGAATATATTTTCCCTTCACCACTGTAGTCCAAAGTTTATCCTCTGTTAAAATACTTCACCGCGATTTTGCTGCAAGTGATGTGGCAAAGGATTGGATCTCCTTTATCCCCCAATTTCCCCACTCTTTTGGATGGGTGGCGATATCCCAATCAACATAAGGAAGCACAATCTCATCCTTTGACCCATCCTAGAGGAAACAACTATAGACTTTCCTATTTTTGGATTAAATTCCTTTTAGAACCCAAGTGATTGTGATCCAATATATTGGAAGAGCTATAAGAAATAATTTGACAAGTACTAATATTCCATACCTAGACAACCATTTGTATCTCCAGTGGTTTATATGTTTCTCTATCTTTGAGAGGAGCCAATGCCAATCCTGTTTTTTATAGGAGTCATGTTTTAAATAAAAGCCCAAATAATAAGAATATCCCCCATAAGAAGTACTTCATAGGGGAGTGAAATTTTGATTCTTTCAAGATCCATAACTAAGAAACCTTCATGATCTATTGACATTCTTTGGGAATTGAAACTCATGGCTTTAGGAAATAAGTCCAAGGAGGATTTCAGTTGGTTGACATCTTCCCTGCTCCCATTACTGAAAATAAGGATGTCATCCACAAAGAGAAAGTGGGATATGAAGAGTTTTGTT
Source organism: Pinus albicaulis (assembly GCA_034641835.2). Lineage (NCBI taxonomy): Eukaryota > Viridiplantae > Streptophyta > Pinopsida > Pinales > Pinaceae > Pinus > Pinus albicaulis. Next base: position 594,328,867 of record CM076583.1, read on the forward strand.
GCAACTTATATACCTTTAATATCACCATTATTTTTTTCCAACAAGACCAGATGAATTAGCCCCTCAACAGCTAATAAGAACAACAAGGGGGGTAAACGAAAACCTTGTTTGATTCCTCTCTGGATGTGAAAGAAAGGGGATCATGCCCCATTTATGAGGAAAAAAAAAGAAACATTTGATATACATCCCATTATCCAATTATTAAAACCAATACTTAATCCCAAATGAGTCAACATAAGCGTAAGGTATAACCAATTAATCCCAACATAATATTTTGAGAGGTAAATCTTGACAATGAAGCCCTTTTTCTTTGACTTCTTTATATTATGCATCATTTCTTTTCCTCCCCATATAACTTCATGGATTTTTATGCCATCAAAGAAACCAAATTGTTCTTTAGATATGTTGCATGATAATATAGGTTTTAATCAAACAACAATAATTTTTACTATGATTTTTTGTGTGCACTTGCAGAGAGAAATTGGTATGAAGTATTCGAAGGAGTCAGTGGAATCAGATTTAGGGATTAGAGACAAAAGGATAGTATTGAAAGGTTCATGAATGATACCCTTGCTCCTTGAATATTTCACCACCCCAACCAATTCTTCCCAAATATGTTTGATAGATAGGGTTTTACTATCCCTCGAATGAAGTTTCTAAGGAAGATTGTCAAGTGAGAGGGTAGGTATAGTTGTTATTATACTTTCTAGATTATGCGAGAGATTTTATAAACATGATGAATCATTTTTAGGAGGCTTGGAAGGACCAGACTTTTGCACACATCGGTATAAGTTCAATTAGGTTTTGTCGAGGACCACTTCATTAAATTCTCTCTCAGGGTGTGAAAACCTAGTTCCAGCACCCCCCATATTGCTTCGCATGATAATTTAGTCTACAAAAACAAATCATTTCTGAAAGGCCAGTAGTTGGAAGGTTTTTTGGTTTATCAATATATTCCAAACATGGGTCAGAACCCCACAAGACAACAAAATATGATCAAGGAGATCATCTCACGGAGTGAATATGACTCTCTAGAAGAATTTGTCTAGAATATATTTTCCATAAGTAAACAAGAATGAATTTCGTTAATTAATGGAGTTATTGTCGGTATGCTTGTACATATAAGAGTTGGTATTTTAGGGCAGGTGTGAATAAAATGAACAAAGCTGAATATACTAATTTCCTTGACAATTATTAGTGTATTTTTCATCATTTCACTTGTTCTACTTGCTCATGAACATGTGTCTAGGAATGATTTGTATGCATATTCTGTTACAAATCAATAGTCAAAATCACCCCTTTAAAATTTTGGTATGCTAGCTTGTCTTGTCTCAAGGAATCTTCCACCAATCCTTGAGAATCGAAATTTTTTCTTGCTATGAATATGCACATGAATTTACAGGCATGGATATAAATATGACTCTCTAGAGTATGTATTATAGTATAATCAATTAAATGAGATCTATGACAACTTTTCTCTAAATTTGAGTCATGAGATTGTCACTTAGAGGTCTTAGAGCTATGACATCTTCCAATCAGTTTGCAATACTTACGATTACAATGACATGTGAATTTTTCGACCCATTTTTTGTATTTTATCAGTGTTGGTCATTTTCCATTAAAGAATGATTAATGAGTGAGATTAATGTATAATAAAATATGCCATGGTATTTTGTATATTTTCAATTACCATTAAGGAATTCCTTAATAGATGTCATACATGATTGTGTTGAATTCTTGGATATGCAATGACTAGGTACCATGTTATTCACTCTAGATTCAACTTCTTAATGCAACATGCATTCATAGTGTCGGAAATAATTATTGAAAGCCCCCAAACATGTTAGTAAAATGATTCGGGCATAGATGTATTACTCTTTTGTATGTTGTATTTTCTTTTACCAATCGAATTTTAGTAGTAAATTTTAAAAAAAGATGAATCAAAATTACTCTCTGTGCACGAAAATAATTTTGATGTTTAATGTTGAATGTGTCTATCCTCTAATTATACAAATGAGTACATGGGAGAACCACACATGAGTTGTATGGAATGAAAAAAAAAATCACAATGGATACATCGTGCAACTGGTATTGACCCCAAGGGAATCCTCTTATTTCCTTCTTGATTTGAAGATGGAAATATTTATTTCAACGATTGAGCCATGAAAAAGGTACATTTTAACCTCATAATTAGCTCGATTTATTACTAAATTTCATATGTTTACCTTCACTTTGGAAATAAATCTAGAAGAATTAATTGTAAATGAAGGGTAAAACTAATTATCAACCAACTATGTGATAAATGGCATAAAAGCTAACGTTTGTTGTTTTTATGTCCAGGAAATATGAACCAAATAATTGTTGTTCAAACGACTGAACATCAATGGCCAAGAAAAGGAAAATATCATATCATGTTTTTGCGAACTAGGGAAAGATGAGGAGAATCACGCCTATTTCATAATGCATTCTATTGGAAAACTGTGAAATCCTCAGGATCTCTTGATCATGAGGATTCACTATTATCCATTTTTTTTTCCATAGGTTATAAAAGACTGACAGGTGAAATAGAATGGGATAATTTTACACGTATGTTGTAATTTTATATTATTCAAGAAAGGGTTTCCGCTCTCAGCGATGTTGTACCTTGACTACTGAATTTAATGAAAGAGATAGAGGTTCCTTTGTAATCATGCTCTAAATATCTTCTGGAAGAAATTTATGGAGGCTCTGGGGCTGGTCACTGGGAGCCCTACTGCTTTTCTGTGTTATATTCTTATTTTCCCTTTCTGCAATTAATCATTTCCATGTTTCGTATAATTTCAATTGATTTAATGATCATCAACGTTAAGTGGTTTGTGTTTCCATTGATTTGAAGTTTTAATCACTTTTACTTTCCACATGAACGTTAGTCTTTCACTTACCTGAGTTATTCAAGCATTTTGATTGTTTGTCATTATGAGTGATGCTATTTGGTTAATCAGTCATTGATAATTTAAATTGCAGAGCATGAATAGGTTAGTCACTGCTCCATTGCTGCAGTATTATTTTTCTAATTAAATATATTTCCATATGTATCATTTATTTATTATGGTTAAGTGTGAATTCTTTAATTCTTGCATTTTATATTTATTTCTGCATAGTATTGATTACAATTAAGTTAAGTTGATTGATTGAAGTTATTTCACAGTTGTTTTCAGACTTGTCTTGATTGAGCATCGAGAATTATATTTTACTTCTTGCAAAGATCTAGAATTGTTAACCTCTTATTTCACTTGCATAAAATTTCCTGAACACTCTTGAAATAAACATACTTACCTTGGTTTGATAATTAATGTAGGTATTAGGATAGCTTTTAAATAGTCATCTTAATGCACCAAAATTTTGGTGTCGTTGCCAGGGAGACTGTTTACAAGTAATGTTTTTCCATTTTTCTTTTTTTTGAAGAAGAATTCGGTATTGAAAACAGAAGGTAAGAACCTCCGTGCCAGAAAGTAAAACCCTTCAGCATTAGCTCGCTTTTCAGAAGAAACATATGGTCAAATAGGAATAGGTGCTTTTTATGAATGAATAGAAAGAAAAATATAGAAATAAATCTGAACCCATCATCCATATCCATGAAACCAAACAGACCGATGACCCTTGGAAGAACAACGTTCATAGACACAATCATAAGAAAATTTTAATCTGAGGCCTCCGTAGGACCCAATATCATCTCGGAAAAAAATCCTACTATAATCCCTCAGGAAGCAGGCTCACCATCTGTAGCTTACGCTGAGAACCATAACGAAAAAAAAGGGTCTGAACAAAGCTTTGAGGTCACAAAAAACTTGAGACCTAAACCTTCACAAGAGGTAAATTATTGCAACTTGCAAGAAGGAGAGGGAGAAACTAGTGGTGCTGTAAAAAAAAAACTCACAATCTATAGAACCTAGAACTCCTAAAATCTTGGTTGCAGAAAAAATGTCCGACATCCGAGATCATGGTAGTACTGTAAGATGTTTTCCAAAACTCTCTTCTAGTCCAGTTTGAATTAATTTCCCAGGCCAGGAAATTCCTGAAGGTTATTGACACATCTTTGACCATATGGCACATAATCAACCTTAGGGACAAACATCAACATTGGAGTACCCTATTGTTGACCCAGACGCTGATGTCCCCATGAAAGCTATTACGTGGCAAAACATCCCTACTTTCCATGGATTAACATCTAAATATCCATATCCTTTCTTGTTTGAATTTGAATTTTTATGTAGGGGATACGATTACACCACTGACCCTCAGAAATTAAAATTGTTTCTATCTACATTAAAAGGAGAAGCTTTGCGCTGGTTTATGGAGCTCGGTGGAGGGACTATTAATTCCTTGGATCAAATGAAAAACTCTTTCCTTGTTAAATACCAAGATTAATTCAGCACTAGAGAATTAAAAGATGAAATATTCAACATGACTGAAAAAGATAATGAAATAGTAGAAGAATATGTTGAACGGTTTCAATATAATCTACAAAGGTCTCCTTATGCTACATTATCTAAAGATGTTCTAAAAGTGACTATGATAGAAGGAATGAAAGATGAGTGGATAGAAACATTAAATCTAATGTGGAAATGAGATATCTATCAAGAAAATTATGACAATATTATTTCATTGTGTGTTAGGTGCTTTAGAGGCAGCAGATGAATTCGGCTAGGAGGATGGGATTCGACTGCTAGGAATAATAGAACTTCAAGCAGTAGTGTGATATGAAAAAAAACAAGAAATATCATGTAATATTTCAAGACCGATATCTTGGGCACCCTCACAACACAATTAGATGTCCTGTAGGCGAAGAAGAAATGATCATTATTAGAACATAACTTGGCCATATTTTTCCCACGCTGTCGAAAGAAGCACATCCAGTGGGAATGCCCACTGGACATGGTCCAAACATGTTCCATCTACTCTAAATACCATGCCACTAAATAGTGCCCATCACTTTCAGGGTTGAAAGTAGTATTCAAGGAAGAAGAAGAAGAAAAATAACCAGTATATTTAATGAATCAACATTGACAATGGCAAGCCCGATCTTTAGGTATGTCACAACACCCATCTCAGTTATTTCCTTCTTTGCAATTCAATCAACAACAAAACTCTGGAACAACGTGGCAAGCCCGATCACATTTTTCCTCTTAGCCATCCCAACCATTCTTTGTGCTCCCTTGTCCATCTCAATCCTTTCCAGGTAGTGGTTCGCCAATTTCTTCTTTGTCTCCATTTTGGCAGAATAATCCATACTCCTCCTAGTGGCCTGCCTCTACTTCACAAAATCAAAACTGGTCCCAAAAATGGCAGCGACCCTTGGGAATAACCAATTCACCTATGGGAACGGGTCCTCAAACTCAACACACATTAACAACTCCATATCCATTACGACATAATTCTCTTCCTCTTATACGTCCTCAACTGCCAGCTCAACCGAATCCAAATCCCAATAATAGACCGGTCCAACTAATACAAATCGTCAAAAATCTAAACCTTGAAATTGAGAAAAAAGAATGTAGTGAACTTAGGCTAAGATGAGGATGGGTTATTGACCATGGGGAAAATGAAAACTTGCAACAAGACAAATTAGAACCCCCAGCCGTAATCAATCCATCAATTGTGATCAACACATAAATAAAATAGGGAGAAGACACAGTTGAACAAGAGGATCTTGGAAAACTGATCAATATTTCTTCCCCGTTCCCTGAAAGATTAGTGATACCTAAACCAATTGTCTATCCAGATTTTGATCTTCTAAGGGAACTTAAAAATATTTGTATTAAAATTCCTCTCTTCCAGGCCATTCAAGTTATTCCTATCTAAGACAATTAAATAACAGTGCATTAAAGAGCTTGTGAGAAAAACTATAACTTCACCAAATTTCCATGTCGTAGGGATCCTGTCTAATTTACTGTTGGGTAGAGAAACACCAGTAAAATAAAAAGATCCAGACAGTCCCATAGCTACAGTCCAAATATATGGTTGCTATTTTCCAAAAAAATTAGTCGACTTGGGCACAACCATTAATATTTTGACTGTGGAAACCTGTGAAACACTTGGTATCATAGCTTTGGAACCAACCACCACCTTGCTGGAACTTGCTGACCAATCACTTCTTAAACGAGAAGGAAATTTATAGGATATCATCGTTTCCATTGACTCGTGGGAGTACACGATGGATTTTGTAGTTATTAATCCGAAAATTCGACTAGATGGACACCCCTTCATTTTGGGTCAACCTTGGTTGGCAACAACCAATGCTTACATAGGATGTCGTAAAGGTAGCATAACCATTGCTAAGGGATATGCTGTAAAAAATCTTGTTCTATATCCCCCTTCCAAACCAAGTCTTCCCATTGTAAAAATTCATAAAAATCTGCCCGCATACGTGGAAGAAAATATATTTTCACCACTCACAGTAGAAGAAGCACTCGAATTCAAAAATCAGACTGAAGATGATATAATTAATAATTTTATTAATAAACTAGATGCTGCAGAAAAATAAAAAATACCAAATGTTCAGACAAAATTTTTGACAATGAGCCCTAAAAGATCCATTAAAAGATAATTATGACCAGCACATACCCACAACTGTTGTTCATAATATAAGACCTATTGAAATTGAACCAGGAAAAATTTTAAACATCAATGACAATCTGGACAGTGACCAACAACGCAAGCTCATTAAAGTTTTACAAAAATATAAAGGGGACTTTGCTTGGGACTCTCCATACATGAAGGGCATATGTCCCCAACTATGTACACATCATATCTACACCGAAAAATATGCTTGTCCCATTAGGCAACATCAACAAATATTGAACCCACAACTTAAAGACATCATAAAAGAAGAATTACAAAATTTGTTGGATGTAAATTTTATTTATCCTATTTCAGATAGCAAATGGTTCTCTCAACGGGTAGTTATCCCTGAGAATAATTACAAGTGGTGAATCTATGTAGAGTACAGGGAATTGAACAAAGCCACACCTAAGGACAACTACCCTCTTTCATTTATCGATCAAGTCCTTTATAGACTGGAAGGAAAGCGATTCTTTTCCTTTCTTCACGGCTTCGACGGCTATAACCAAATCAAAATTTCCCATGAAGATGAAGGCAAAAATACCCTCATCTACCCATGGGGAAATTTTACTTACAGAGTATTACCTTTTGGGTTATGTAATGCCCCAACTACATTTCCAAGAGCCATACTAAGCATTTTCTCTGATCTGATAAACAAAGGACTTGAAGTATATATGGATGAATTCACCCCATATGGGGATTCTTTTGAACAAGTGCTGAAAACATTGGAAAAAGTGTTGGAACGGTGTATCACCACCAGGTTATGTTTGAGTAATGAAAACTATCACATGATGATGATGGAAGGCGTAATCCTAGGACACTAAATTTCTGTGACTAGAATACAGGTAGATCTGGCAAAGATAGAGGTAATTCTCTTACTATATACACCTTGTACTCAGACGGAGGTACATAGCTTCCTTGGATACACAGGATATTATCGGAGGTTCATAAAAAAAATTCAGAAATTGTTGTGCCTTTTTATGCTTTAATCGGAAAAGTTGAATTTAAATGGTTTAATAAATATGACACTAATTTTATAGATTTGAAGAAATTAGTCTCGACTGCACCAGTATTGCGTGGTCCAAACTGGGAAATACCATCTCATATTTCATCAGACGGATCAGATACAACGATAGGTTCTGTTCTCGGTCAAGAAGATGACAAAAAGCCTTACGCTATTTACCATATCAGCAAAAATATCACCCCTACTGAACTAAATTATACAGTAACAGAAAATGAATTCTTAGCTGTCATATATGCCATAAAAAAATTTAGACATTACATAACTGGCTATCAAGTATTTATGTATACTAATTATTCTTCCATTCGGTAATTAGCTAATAAACCAATTACAAATGGGTGAGTGACTCATTGGCTATTACTTTTGCAAGAGTTTGACATCAATATTAAAGTTTGTCAACGAAAGGAGAACTCAGTCGCAAATTTCCTATCTTGGGCTCCAAAGATAAATGACCCGCTAGCAGTAGGTGACCAGTTTCCTCATGAAAATTTGTTTGTCATAGCATTGAAAGGGCCATAGTATGCAGATGTAGAAAATTATCTTGCAGTAGGAAAACTGGCCAAGCATTTAACAACAAAATAGAGGAAGTTGATCGTCTAGCACATCGTCTGATTTTCTTGGATTGGTGGATATATTTTCCACACAAGGTCTAAAATGTACATATGTAGATGCATTCGAGAAGATGAAATTTACGACATCCCGAAGGCCTGCCATGACGAACCTTGTGGTGGACACTTTGCAAATCATAGAACCGAGCACAAAGTATTACAAATGGGTTATTATTAGCTGACTATTTTTAAAGATGTCAAGAAGTATGTGCAGGCCTATGATAGCTACCAAAGGATGGGCTGTCCCGGTCAATCTAAAGAAATGCCATTGCAGCAAAAACTGGTAATAAAACCTTTTGAATGGTGGGCGTTGGATTTTCTTACCCCATTTAATCTGCCATCAAACCAGAAATCCTACATGATGGTTGCTACAGACTTTGTAACAAAGTGTGTTGAAATAATAGCTTTCCCAAGAGCTGCATAATAAACTATTATTAATTTTCCTTTTGAGATATTTGTGGGGTATAATATAGCCAGGGGAAGTGATAACAGATTAAGGAGCACAGTTCTTAGGACAAAATATTACAACCACTCTATGGAACCACCACATCATGCATAGAATCTCTTCTCTGTGTCACCCATAGGAGAACAGGCAGGTCAAAAGTACCAATAACTCGTCGTTGAAGCAATTCTGACGAAGACAGTTTTGACACATCGACAGGACTAGGATACTAGACTGCCAGAGGCATTGTGGGATTATCACACAACTTGGAGAAATACTACTGGATATTCTCCGTACCAGCTTGTATTTGGTAAGGAACCTATTTTTATTATTGAATTTGAAATAAATACTCTTAGAACAAATCAATAAGTGGGACTGGACTTGATGAAGGCTCAAACTAAAAGACTTCAACAGATAAACTAATTAGATGAAGCCAGGTTAATTTCTCTACAATGTACCCCAATCATTCAGCAGCAACAGGCTAAGTGGCATGACAACCTTATCAAGAAGAAGATATTTCAAGATGGAGACTGGGCACTCCTCTACTATTCCATATTTCAAGACTTCCTGAGAAAATTACAAAAAATATGGCTCGGCCCATATGAAATTCAAGAAGTACATAATAATGGAACTCTCACTTTTTCCACCATAGATGGGTCTGACTCTTCATTCTTGGTAAATGGACATCAGGTACGTATTTATCATAAACCACTCACAAAGGAGTCTTTTTGCCAACAGGGACGTGACGACCCCTCTATGAAAATTTTAGCGACAGGAAATAGTGACCCAACAACTTTACCTTCATGAAAATATGTTTCCTTTCAGTTTGTAAATAATGTATATATTTTCTTTCATTTGATTGTAATTTGTTGTTTTTAAATAAGAATCATTGTACAAATGCAAAAGCCCCCTATTTTCCTTTCTTTCTTTCTTTCGCTTTGGCATGTTTTTTTTTTTCCAATCAATTGAATAGATGTTGTTCAATCGATTGAACAGTTGTTGTTCGATCAAACGAACGACCAATTTTTCTTTTGTGTTTTTTTGTTTTTCAATCAATTGAACACTTCTTGTTTGATCAAACGAACAACTTATTTTTCTTTTGTGTTCATTTGTTGTTCAATCAATTGAACAGTTTTTGTTTAGTCAATTGAACAATTATTGTTTGATGAAACGAATAACTGATTTGTATTTTGTGTGTTTTTGTTGTTCAATCAATTGAACAACTGTTGTTCAGTCAATTGAACAACTTTTTTTTGTTCAAACGAACAACCGATTTTTCTTTTCTGTGTTTTTGATGTTCAATGAATTGAACAAGTGTTGTTCAGTCAATTGAAAAAATGTTGTTCGATAAAACGAGCAACATATTTTTATTTTGTGTGTTTTTGTTGTTCAATCAATTGAATGGCTGAGGTTAAGTCAATTGAACAACTACTGTTCTATTAAACGAACAACCAATTTTTCTTTTGCATGATTTTGTTGTTCAATCAATTGAACAACTGTTTTTCAGTCAGTTGAAGAAATTTTGTTTGATCAAATGAACAACCGATTTTTCTTTTCTGTGTTTTTTTTGTTCAATCCATTGAACATCTTCTATTCGACCAAATGAACAATCAAGTTTTTGTGTGTTTATTTGTTGTTCAAACAATTGAATGGCTGATGTTCAATCACTTGAATATCTATTGTTCAATCAAATGAACAAACACAATTTTATATGTAACAAATAGTTGTTCAATAAAATGAAATTTTATGATTTTTTTTTCCATTTAATCATTTTCTTCATACATTCTGTCATGTAAAATCATGTTGTTGGATGGGGAATGTGTACCTAGGAGAGATAAAAACATCGATACTAATAACATTATGATTTTTTTTACCTTTGATGGGTATCTTTATTTTCATAAATTGATATGGTTCATCTATATAATGGCTTGCTGGATATCTCATCTTTAGACATATTATAAATAATTCATTACCTTAATACCATGTTGGTTTATATTTTTATAGTATCAATGTATGATCCTCTTTTGCATGATGACTTAGGAATAAGGGCATAACTGTTATTGGCATTTCTTTTACTTCTCACACCATCCCTAACTCTTGAATTAATTAGCCTCCCTCCATTTATGATGAAAAATAAGAAAATAATATGCAAATATTCTTAGAGAGGATAAGGGGTCTCATCATGAGACAACCTACCATGATCATAAGGATGTAACAAATTAAATTCCCATCATAGCCACCACAATAGGGCAATGGCCTTATAGACAGGAAAAAACTGCTTGAACAAATTATCTACGGCCTAAACAAAGGATTCTAGCTCATTTTTGGGGTTAAAAAGAAACCCTGTCGAGGCTATGGACGCCAGCTGGTAGCAGTGCCCCTGCTTGTGGTATTGAAGTTTCATGATAATATCTAATCATTATATATTCACTTATTTCCTACTGACTCATTTCCAAATATTAATTTACGATTTGAACATCGTTATCTTTATATTAACATATATGCACGGTAAACTACCCTTTCATATGGATTAAATTAATTATGCCTGATCACTTGATACCAGCAACTATTATCATTCCTTACCTATCATGCTTCTCTCAAATATTTCCATCAAAGAAAATTATTTTCCTCATAATAATTATTTCTCCGTTTTTCTCCTTTTTGGTCATTTTCCCACTATTCTTATGATTTATCCTGATTTGAATGATTTCTGCCACAAATTACATTACTCTAACTATTATTCTGCTACATTTATGATCCTCAATGTCTTTCCTCTTTTTATACGCTCTAAGGGCGTAGACACCCTTCTCTAATTACAGGGGGAAAGGTGTACATTATGAGCAAGCATGTGAACTAATTATTAAAATCTGCCAAAACCTGTTGATGTGAAAAAAATATATTATTGCATTTACGTTTAATAAAAAACAATAGTTTCAAAGTATTTCGTGTAGTGTTTGTGCTATTCCAAATTAACGAAGTCGTGAGAAGTGCCTGTAGAAGTGTGAATTCGGCCCTCGAATCGTGACAAAAATGGGTGGGAGTTATGTTCGCAATGAACACATAGTACTCAATATCACAGAAAATGCTAGCATTATTCTTCAGTGTGTTTGATGGATTCCATATCTGGACAAATTACAAGGATTTCACATTGAGATAGCACTAGAATTCCTACAGAATGTGCAAGATGTACATACAATTGTAAAGGTTATAAATATACCAGTATCACAAGCTATAATAGATGAGGTCTCTGGACTTCAGACAACAAAAACAAGGTGGAATGATAAGCATTTCCTCTTAAATGAAAAAATTGCAGTGTTTTCGGACCCAAAAGAGCAATTGGTACGCAAAGGAAACGAGATTCACCCTGCATGTTTGAACAAACCTTGGCAGGAACTAGAAATCATTGTTTAGAAGTATAGCACGTGCGATAGACGTCAAGACATGGTAAAACCGTGACAACTCAAACTTCTAGCCATACTTAAATAGAAAAATTCAATGATTTTTCATTCTTTATGAATTCCTTGTTGCATAACATTTCTAATTGGGTTAGGAGGGCTAAGAATCCACATACAATTATCAACCATCATAGTCTGATAAATCTGATTTCCATTCATGAGTTGACTAATCATTAGTTAACTTGGGATAGCTTTGTAAATCCTATCCTAACCCCACTAGAAGAAAACCCTAATAATAGAGAAATTGAGGAGGCGAGGATAGAGATATGAGTTCCAAATAAAGCTAGAAAAAGGAGGACTTGTCTCTCGGCCTCAGGCCAGGTAAAATGAAGAAGCTCTGAAAGGTTAAGTTCACGAAAAGATACCTCAACTTTGGAAAATGAGGTAGGGCCCTCCCATACACCTCCTCTAAGCATGCAATGTTAGTTCCCATAGGGATATGAGGAAGAAATGGCCCGATTTCTAGAAAGTATGAGTGCATTTTGTGAAGAAAGGAATCCATCTGAGAATTATGAGGGAGAAAATTACCACCTAGACCAGTCTGCCTTTGTTGGAAATTCTAGCCACATTGATATTTTACCTTCTACCGAAGAATTATAGGATTTAAGGGATTCAGCCCCCTTTGGTAACAAATATTTGGAAGAAGAAAACCGTACAGAGAGAGCCCCTGAATCCAAAAAACATTCGAGAGATACTGTTCCATTGGACCAGGATACCAATATAGGCACAACCCCTATGGTGGCTGAAGATAACAATGTCCCATTAGATCAATACATCAATATAGGAACAACCCCTCTACTATCCTAAGAAAGAACTATCCCACTAAATCATGGCCTATAAATTGGCACAAATCCTCTTTTCCATGAAAAGGATAGGAATCAGTTAGGACTAAGTTGAGAAAGTTGCGAAAGAAATACAAGAAATTGAATAAAACAGTCAAGAAATTAAGGGAATGGTTAAAGGAGGTAGAAAAAGCCTGGAAGACTAAGAGAGAAAGAGACACTATGGAAACCCAAACGGACTTGGAAACATAGATAGAGGAAACACAGACAAAGGAAACACCTTGTTATAATCCTCTGGTAAAATAAGTTGTTATTTCAAGGCTTCAAAATGAATTGACACAGACCCAGCAGGAGTTGGCCAACTATAAGAAGAAAGTGGCGGCGTTACAGGTACATCAGGAGTTGCTGGAGAAACTCAACAAGCTTGCTGCGACCGAAGATGAAACTTTTACCAACCTCACAGGTGAGAAGGAGAAGGTAAAGAAAGCACAAGCTCAGTTTGAGAAAGCCACAAAGTAAAAAAATATTGTTTTGTCTCTTTACTCAGATGTTTTATCTTGAAAATCACCTTCTGCTGATTATGCCTTGTTTTTATTAGAGTGATATATGTTGCTTAAAGTGAAATCCATTAGAGTAGGAAAGGCCACTAAATTTAAGACCACTGTAGAATTTATCCAGTGTTGTGGGGAACAAAATGAGAAGGTTTAGTGCCTCCTATGTGAATTGTATTTACACAATTTCTTTTTGGAAGATGAGTGAGATAGTAACCCTAGTCCCTTCATCGTGGTCATCCAATTTCAAGCTTTCCTTTCTTTTGCTAATAATCAAATCAAATGGGCTAAGGCCTATAACACTTTCGAGATAAGGGAACATGGTTTGGATCTCTAGGTTATAGGAGACCCCACAAAACCCCCGAATATCTTCATCCAACACAAGAGATCCATGAAATAGGAAGGGTTTATAGCTAAATTAGGGCTACTCCACAAAGACATTGTACATGGAGGGAGAGAGTACTTTCAGGAGATTAGAGACGACTCTTTTTCGACATCCAAGAAAAGATGGTAGGCTTCCACGAGCAGCCTTAAAAATTGAGAGCCATTTAATTACAGTGACTTTAAAGTAGTTTTTGTTCATTTTAACAAATACAACAACATAATTTTATGCACGGTTCCTTCATGGATACAATTCCACTACAAATGCCCTATTATATGGCACCCTCCTGAAGGCTATCACCATGACTATGATCTCCCAGAGGGTCATGTAAACCAGGCTTTTTCAAAGATCAAACATAAACATGGTTTTAAATTATATAAGGAGGAAGTATATATTGCTTATTCCTTGACACTGTTACACCTCAACCATCTCATTGCATGAGGACATGCAACAAGGTAAGCAAGAGAGTATGTTGGGCCATGAAAAATGTACATTTTACACTCATAATTAGCCCGATTTATTACTAAATTTCATATGTTTACCTTCAACTTGGAAATAAATCTAGAAGAAGTAATTGTAAATGATGGGAAAAACAAATTATCAACCAACTATCTGATAATTGGCATAAAAGCTAAATTTTGTTATTTTTATGTGGAGGAAATCTAAACCAAATAAGTGTTGTTCAAACGACTAAACAACAACGACCAATAAAAGGAAAATATCATATCCTGTTCATGCCAACCAATGAAATATGAGGAAAATCACACCTATTTCATAATGCAATCTGCTAGACAACTGTGAAATCCTCAAAATCTCCTGATCCTGAGGATTCTCTATTATTCGTTTTGTTTTTCCATAGGTTATAAAGCACCAATAGATGGAATAGAATGAGAGACTTTTACTCATATGCTTAATTTTATAATATTCAAGAGAGAGTTTCCAGTGAAAGTGATGTTGTACCTTGACTACTGAATATAATGAAAGTGATAGCGGTTCCTTCGTAATCGTGTTCTGAATATATTATGGAAGGGACTTCTGGAGGCTCTAGGCCCGATCACTAGGAGCTCTACTAGTTTAATGTGTTATATTTTTATTTTCCCTTTATGAAATTACTCATTTCCTTGTTTCGTAGAATTTCAATTGATTTGATTATCATCAACATAGAATGGTTTGTGTTTCCATTGATTTTAATTTTTAATCCCTTTAACTTTCCACACAAATGTTAGTATTTCACTTACCTGAGTTATTCAAGTGTTTTTATTGTTATTCATTATTAGTGATGCTATTTGGCTAATCAGTCATTGATAATTTCAATTGCAAAGCATGAATAAGTTACTCACTGTTCAATTTCTGCAGTATTCCCTTTCCGATTAAACAGATTTCCATAGATATCAATTAGTGATTCTGGTTAAGTTTTAATTCTATAAGTCTCTCATTTCAGATTTCTTTCTGCATAGGATTGATTAGAATTAAGTTAAGTTGATTGATTTAAGTTATTTCACAATTGTTTTAAGACTTGTCTTGATTGAACTTCAAGAATTAGATTTTAATTATTGCAAACATTTAGAATAGTTAACATTTGATTTCACTTGCATAAATTTACTGAACACTCTTGCAATAAACGGATTTACACTGGGTTGATAATTAATGTAGGTATTAGGATTTATTTAAAATAGTCATCTTAATGCACCAACATCAACATCCTTGTTTGTATATATTCTTGTTTGTAGGGTTACCATACTAGATTTTGGTTTTAATGCCATTATTATGTGTAGAATTGAAGTCATAACACTTTCCTCTTCCATGTATAAAAACAATTGAGGAGAAATGACCAGTTTGTGTTCCGTGGGAAAATTGAATTGTGGAACACAAGAACACCCAAATTATTATTATTGAGTAGGTTTGATTGTGTAGGTTGACATCGATTGGAAGAGAAGATTATAAAGATATGTGATTTCTTCTTACAAGCATAACATGTTAAAAGAAAAAAAATTACCTTCTCATTTGAAGATAAATAGAAGGTATCAGTGAGGAGAAGGGGTTCTGTGATAATAGAAAGGAAAAGGATGCAAAATGATATACTTCTTAGAGATATCTTGAGTTGTTTTTAACCAATGGAACTTTGTAACTGACACTGGGAAGAGAAAGTTGGACATGAGACTTGATGCCTAGCCTCTGAATGATTACTATTGCCTTAGGCTCTAGTGTGGATCATGGGGGAGTTGAGGACGTGTATGAGAAGGCTTATCTTCAAAAAGCTATGTCTTTCTTTGAATGAATGAAATCTTATTCAAAACCAACAAAATTAGAGCTCTAAAGTATGTGTTTGTATAATCACTTCTCTAATGGACTTTGGCTCATACTGATAGATTTAGAATTGGACATTGATGATTGATGGTTGTACTTCAAATAATGGAATTTTAACTAAATCAATTTAAAGATTTTATGACTTTCTACTTTTATGTTTTTTTAAAGAATAATCTCATTATGATTATATTTTAAAATTCAAATCTTATCGTATTGAGTAAATGTAAATATATATTTGACTTTCTATTTTTATGTTTTTTTAAAGAATAATGTCATTATGATTATACTTTAAATTTTAAATCTTATTATAATGAGTAAATGTATATATATGATTGTAAATGAATTAGAAAAAATATATTTATTTATTATTTTAATTTTTTTTGTCATAAAATTTTATTTTAATTTTAATTTTATATTTTTATTAATCGTAAAAATAATATTACATCGATTTTAGGATAACAAATTGCATTGCATTTAGTTATGAATTTAAAATAAATATATTTTTTTATTTTGATTGAATTTAAATATCATTAAATTAAATTTAGACACAAAAGGTTAGTTAATATTTTTTGAGTTAATTTTTTCAAACTTTTATTATTATAAGATATTTTTGTTTTGTTGTGATCTATATTTCGAGTCAATATAATTTTTTTTATGATTTTTTTCTTTTCAGTTTTTTTAATAACAATCAATATTTTGTTTGATTTATATAGACAAATTCAATATGATTTAGTTAATTAAACTTTGAATTTAAATTAAAATGTTTAAAATAATAATATATATGTAAGATTTCTAACATGTAAAAAGATTTAGTTTCAATATCAAGGTTTATCAATAAAAAATATCAAAATACATAATTTATTTGAGATGGCACTTTTTCATATTAGATATATTTTTAATTAATTAGTTTAATTAAAAGAAAAAAATAAACATAATTATATTTGATGAAAATATGAACTTTTAATTCTTGTACACTAAAAATAAATTATTATATTATATTTAATAGAAGTTAAATTCCACCATCTGGCTGTTAAATTTGAGGCCTATTTACCCTACCTATACTTTGTCTTTTGAAATTTTAAAATATACACGCGATGAGTGACATTTGAGATTTTAAAATATACATGCCATGTCATGATTGAGATAACAATTTATCCATATTTATTTTTGTGTATATATATGTTTGTATTTGTGAGTAGGTATGAGAGAACTCCAAGATAAACACATATTGAACCTGTGATGAGTGCTATAACAGCCCGCCTCATCACTATTTAACCAAGACCCCACAGACTATTGTTAGGTAAATTAGAATTGGGGAAAGACCCAATTTTTTTGTGTAATAGTAGTGGTTTTGGGCACATAGTATTTTGTTTTCCAATGGTTTTGTGCTCATGGATTTCATGTAATGAAAAAATCTTGGAATAATTCATTGTAATAGACCTAGATGTGACCAATGGACTTGGCCTAGTTTCCACTAACTAAGTTTAGAGTAAACATTGTGTATATTTTGTTTATGTTTTATTTTTTTGTTGCTTATATTTTAATAATTTTCTCATTAACTATATGTCTCTAGGTTTTCTGTATATTGTGTTTATGTTTACATTTTTTTGGGCAATTTTTAATAATTCTCTCAATAAATATTTCTCTTTAATGTTTTATTAGAGTTAAAACACTAAGATAAACACAAACTGATTTTCCTTGAAGCTGATGTTTTTCCTCCATAAACATTGTCAATATTGTATTTATATTTTATTTTTGGTGTTGGTTAATTTTTAATAATTCTCTCGTTAAATATGTCTCTATTTTTAATACTTTTATGGTTACAGGCTCTAATGCACCATGACCAAAAGGCTAGAACTCATGAGCTAGCCCATGGACATATGTATGGTATATATAAAATATAATGGGATTGAGTAATGTGATATCCATGTATGTGTGTATGATAGAGAGAGATATCTATTACATGTATATTATAGTTATATATATTATAGATAATCAGAGAAAATGAAATAAATTAGTCACCAAATGGAAATCCAAGATAAACATTACTATAATTAGGGAAAGAGTCAAATTTGATCAGGTCATAGTAGTCTTTTTGGGCCCATGGTATTTTGGTTTCCTACGGTTTTGTGTTCATGGATTGCATGTAATTACCATTTAAATGGATTGAAAAAATTCATTGTAATGAGTTTAGATGTCACTATGGTTTGGTTTCATATGGTTTTGTGCTCATGTTGTTGGTAAATTTTTTATAATCCTTTTAGTAAATATGGTTGTATGGTTTTAACAGTTAGATACTCTATTATATATGATTGAGTAACGCGATATCCATGCATGTGTGTATGACATAGATATATCTATTACATATATATTATAATTATATATCTTATAAATAAGAAATTCAAAATTCTAGGAGAGAAAATAAAAGAAATTAGGCACAATATGGAAATCCAAGATAAACACACATTCCATGGTGGTTATTGTTAAATAAACTGAAGTGAGGAAAAAGCCAAATTTCATTGGGTCATATTAGTGGTTTTGGGGCGATGGTATTTTGGTTTCCTTTGGTTTTATTTTCACGTATTCCATGTAATAAAGAATTCAAAATGATTGGAAGACTTAATTGTAGTAAGATTAGATGTGACTACTGAAACATTTGTCTCTCTACCATTTATATATATTTTGTTTATGTTTAGGTCTTGTTGTTGGTTAATTTTTAATAATTTTATCGGTAAATATAGCTCTACATTTAATATTTTTTTACAGTTATAGACTCTAAGATAAACATAAACCTTAACCTATAATTGAGGATAAAAATTGTGTATATCATGTTTATGTATGGTGCTTTTTCCTGTTATCTTTTAATAATTTTTTCATTAAAGATCTTGTTTTTATCCTAATTCACATAACGTAATTCTAATTCCACACCGTGCATCCTGAACCCAAAGGTTGAAGTTGATTTTCTTTCCCATGGGCATATGTATGTTATATAAATTCTAATTCCACACTGTGCATCCTGAACCCAAAGTTTGAAGTTTATTTTCTTACCCATGGGCATATGTATGGTATATAAAAAAAACCTATGGGGATAGATTAACTATATAGAAGGGTATTTTAGTTCTTAAATAAGAATAATGAAAGTAATGTATAAAAAATGTTTGTTTAAATTTAAGAGTTTTTATGTAGTTTTTTATTGTTAGTATGTTCATAATAGATATCAATTTTTATAAAATGGATATATTAAGTGGCATGAAATGAAAATACCAAATGGAAAAGTATCATGACTCTCATATCTTCCATAAATTCATAACTGAATGTGAACATGACTAGGTTTGGGACTTTGAAATCTTGGAATGATGGTTGGAGAGACCCATCTTTACTTACCAAACAATCAAGAATTTCTTCAAGATGCATACCTTATATTTTATTACTCCTTCAAATATTAGAAACCTCCCAAATATATATTTAAAAGTAATAGTAGATTCAAGTTTGTTTTATCATTTACAAGTGTATTTGTAAAATTTTAGATCAATTTCTCCTCTTCAAAATACTTTATAGCTAATAGGTTTGAGAATCATAATTGAGAGCTTTTGTAGAATAATTCAACATGACTTGCAAGAACTCTAATACATAAACAATAAGTATATATATTTTTCTAAATCATTGACGACTTCCATAGTAAAGAAGATGATTCAATATTTTTGTTCTTTGTATTATTTTACTTAGTTTCATTATGCTTTATTTTCATCCTAGAATTAATTAAATAAAACATAAAATAGGCATATGTGTGTAGGCATGTTTAAAAATAAAACATGTCATAAAATTTGTAATTTTTACTTGTTACTCAAAATTTAAATTTATACTCAACAACCAATTATCTACTAATTATTGACAATTAAATTAAATTTGATAAATTATTATTTCAATTTAAAATATGTTAAAATAATAAAAAATTAATATCTATATTTTTAGAATAGATTTTTAATAATATATAATAATAAATTAAATATAAAAGTAGAAATAAATTCAATTTTCTTTATGTATTTTAGAAAGGAATCTCATTAAATATATTTTTATCAAATTATCAAAATTTTATTCATTAAAGCTAGACAAATGCTAATTCAATTTTAATATAAAAAATAATGATTTTATAATTAATCGGAAAACATTTGACAATATTAAAAAATCACACGATAATTCCCATCAAGTCAATTAATATCTAATTTTTAAAATAGAACAACTTCGAGATTTTTATACTTTCAAGACACTTATTGAAAGTTGTCCAATCTATACATATTTGTACCTTGCAAATATAGCCAAATCAATTCGAAACCTCCCCAACTTGAACATCAACGTTTTATATTTTGAAATTTCTTTTAGGTTTAGTTTCTAAACCATTTAGAGATATAGTAGTAAGGTTATATATATATATATAAAATAATGACTAACAGCTTTACTAATATATCTCTAAATGTATGTATATATATATAATTTCATATCTTATATTTATTATGAAGAAAATAATATAGTTTTTAGAGTTTTAGTTTTGAGTTATTTTAAGAATAAAGTAAATATTACATGAGAAAAGTGAATACAATGAAATGTATTATTATTTAAATAGAAATTCTGTTTAATAACTCTAAATGAATTGAAATGATTCTTTGAAAGTGAAATATTTTGAAAGAAGACACGATAAGAAGAAACATGATGGAAAACACGATAAAAAGAAACATGATGATTTTTTTGTAAATCTGTTAGTTTTTACAAGTTTTGATGGGGTTGGAAGTGGAAAGTAAGGGTTATAATCTACTCAAGTAACTTTGATCCTACATTGTATGCCTTGCTGTGTGAAAGCTTATCTCTTCTAGTAACCCCAATACTACATAATAAGTTGTGTTGCATGCAAGGTTATCTTATATAGGTAAAGAAACTAATGAGAGGCAAAGGAAGAGAAGTTATGTTGGATAGGACAAGGCTGAATAAGAGAGGAAGATGCCACTCTTAAGGTATTTGTTGCAACTAAAGAGTTTCCCCTAATTTGATCGATTTTGCAGTTGCGGGTTTTCACTAATGATCCATATATTTCTTTTGGAATGAGCTCATATATTTTTGAGTCTTCATTGAGCATGTTATGTGTTCCTATCCAACACTTTTTTTCATTCTGCACTTTTTAAGTTGAAATCTCAGGGAGAAGAAAAAACATTGGCTAGGAACACATGACACACCACATGAAGCTTCAAAAGTCTATGATATCACTACAAAAGAAAAGTCCAGATCGTTAGAGAAAATCCTCAACTCCATGATCAATCAAAATGGAGAAAACTCTTTAGTTTAAGTTGGTACTTGAAGTATGGTGTCCACCAATATTTTTCAACCTTGTCCTGTCTAACATAAATTCTTTTCCTCCACCTCTTTTCTCATTCATTTACCTTAAAAATATAACCTTACACACAACAAGGCTTATTACACAAGATCATGTTTACTCGAAGATATAACCTTGCATCCAGTATGACTTATTACGTATGATCTAGGATACTTTAGTAAACTACAAGACCTTACTTTCCTCTGCCAACCCCTTAAAAATTTCTAGACACTCATAGATTTGCATAAGCTTAATTACATTTCATCTCATCCTCTTTTTGGTCCTTCCTCTCTTTCAAGTGATCAACTTTTTTAGAGTTATCAATCTCTTTAAGCGATTAACTTTTGTGATGTTCATGTTGAGAGGGTCTTGAATTGACTTGGAAGTGGATCTATTGAAGGTACAAGTATATATAGAGTTGAAAGAAAGTGGAAAGTAGGGGGTTATAATTTACTCAAGTAACTTATATCCTATGTAATAAGCCTTGTTGTGTGAAATTTTATTACTTTTGGTAACCCCAATCCTATGTGATAATCCTTGTTGCATGGAAGGTTATCTTCTACATGTAAAGGCACTAGATGAGATGCACAAGAAGAGAAGTTATGTTGCATGTGACAAGGTTGAATAAGAGAGTAAGAAGCCACTCTGATGGTATTTGTTTCAACCGAAGAGTTCCCCTGAATTTGATCTATTTTGGAGATGAGGGTTTTCACTAATGATCCATTCATTTCTTTTGGAGCAACCTCATATATTTTTTAATCTTCATTGATCATGTTGTGCGTTCCTAGCTAATGTCTTTTTTCATTCTACTTTTTTAAAGTTGAAATATTAGGATGAAGAAAAAAAATTGACTAGGAACACATGACACGCCAAATGAAGCTTCAAAATTCTATCATGTCACTACAAAATAAAAATCCACATCGTTAGAGAAAACCCTTGACTCCACAATAATTAAAACTAGGGGAAAATATTTGGTTGAAGCTGGTACTCAAAGTATGGTGTACACCTATATTTTCAAAATAGTCCCATCTAACATAAATTATCTTCCTCCACCTATTTTCTCATTCGTTTACCGAAGAAAGATAACCTTACACACAACAAGGCTTATTACGTATGATAATTCTTACTTGAGAGAAAATGTTGCATGCAGTAAGGATTATTACGTAGGATCTGGGTTACTATAGTAGATTATAAGCCACTACTTTCCTCTGTGAACCCCATAAAAAATTATAGAAACTCATAGATTTGCATAAACTTCATTATGTTTCATCTCAGCCTCTTTTTGGTTCTTCCTATCTTTCAAGTGATCAACGTTTTTGGAGTTATCAATCTCTTTCAAGTGATTAAATTTTCCAAATTTCATGTTGAAAGGGCCTTGAATTGACTTGGAAGAAGATCTATGCAAGGTACAAGTATATAGGTGTATGTAATATTTTATTGGAAATATGTTGAACATTTTTTTTTGGAAAAATACAAGTGTTGAAGACCAAGTTTTACTACTTGGAAGGTTATAGATTGGTTGACTTGATAATTGTTTTCTTGTAATTTTTTTCATTAGCTAACATTTATGAAGCCTCCATGTCTTAAAAAAAAATATTTTGATTATTACTAATAAAAGCAAACTGCTTAGATAAAAAATGAGCTTTCATTTTTTAAAGAATTGATAGCAATAATGTTAGTAGCTTTAGATAAAAAGTAGCTTTCCAAGATAGCAATATTGTTATTTATAAAATCAGTTTCAATATTATAACACATGATATTATTAAATTTCAATGTAGCCTCAATTGGTCATTTCCTACTACTAAATATCTCGCTAGTGAGGAGGTCACATGGTAAAACATCATCCACACCCTTGGGGTTAGGCCCTACCTATTTTCCATAGAGATAGATCCCTTGGGGTTGAGCTTCCTAGATTTTTGTGGATGTAGTCGTCAACCACCCTTAAAAATATATATTATTAAATTCCATTTCTTTAAAAAATTATCAATTAAAGAGAAATTTTGTTTACCATTTTGATAAATAAAAAGCTTAAAAGATATAAAAATAAATAATACAAATTCACACTTAAAAAAAAACATTAATTTTACAAAAAAACAATATATAGGAATTAAACAAATCCACCGGGTGCCTCAAGCCACTGGGACGTGGTTGCATGCCTCCATAACTATTTATTCCACATGCAAAGGGAATAGGAAAACCTCAGATCCACCTCATTATCAACCTCATGACAATTCTTAACAAAAACTTAAAAAGAATAATAAAAATATGTATAGTTATATCTAGAAACAAATTTGATAATGATACTTGTTGCTGGAATGAGCTTATAATTTACTCTTTCCTCACTCTTGCCTCATTGAGACAAAATTTAATAGTTGTCAAAGTGGTTAGAAGTAGGTTCAAAACTTTTATTCGAGGAATAATTTCACGTCATTCCCATGAATTTTAAATAATCAAGGTCAAGTCACGACACACTAACACGTGGAATGGGAACTATCATCGTGCATGTTGGAGAAGTATCTATTTATTTTATAAATGGATATTGCTCATTCCTCTCCCACTCTTTTATTTATTTTTATTTTAGGTCTCATTCTTCACACATATATCCACTATGGGGCTATATAGAAAATAAATAATAAACGCACTATTTCCATCGCCCCTAATACAATATAACTTGACTCAACCTATGTGGGTGCAATGGAAAATTCTCGCTATCACTCTTTCCTTTTTTTTTTTGTGACTTAGATGTGTTTAAACCAGATATGTGGGGACCACCCTCGCTATATCCCATCTTCTTTACTCATTTTTCTAGTCTAGGATGTTTAGTGATGTGAGAGAGTTTAACAACTGAGGATTTTAGGAACCGTGTAGATTGGGCCAAGCTTGGATATGATCTTTCCTGGGTCACTTGCCAATGCTAAAGTCCATGAAATTTTCATATTAAGCTCTAATATTGTTAGCCACCCAATAGACACTCCTTACATTTTTCAAATGAAATCCCATGACATTTTTCAAATGAAATGGCCTCTCTTCTTAACTTTTTTTTATTTCAATTTTCGTTATTTTGTTTTTGTAACATGGAATGATTATTAATATTTCTAAGCATAAGTTTTATTCTTATGTTCATTTATTTTATACTTTCACATGGTTTTCATTTAATTGGTACATAATTTTATGATGATCTCAAAATATCTTAAAATCACAATCCAAATCCTAATGAAAATTGGTTGATGATTGTTTCATTGCCTAGTTAATGTTACATAATATTTATAGAGTCATTGTTTTGTGAGGAGCTCTACAACTTAGTATGGGGTAGATCTCATGTAAACACTAAAAGTAAACATTTAACATGTATTTTTTAACACTTAACATTTACATT
Organism: Pinus albicaulis; assembly: GCA_034641835.2. Lineage (NCBI taxonomy): Eukaryota > Viridiplantae > Streptophyta > Pinopsida > Pinales > Pinaceae > Pinus > Pinus albicaulis. The sequence continues at coordinate 594,353,753 of CM076583.1, forward strand.
TTTAATCTAATGTCAACTCTAAATCTAATTATTATTATATATAAACAAATATAAATTTAAAAAATAAAGAGGTTAACAAACAATTAAAAAAAGTATATTAAATAAATAAAAATATAAATAAACTAGAGGTATGGTTAACAAATAAAAGTTCCTTTTATACTTACTCCATAAATATAGTAAATAAATGAAATATAAATAAACTAGATGTATGGTAAGTAAATAAAATATATATATATTACAATTAGAAATTAACATCTAATTATATACCAAGACTATGGGCCAAATACAATGGCAAATAAATAAAAATAAAAATAAACCAAATGTATGGTTTATTTACATTCGGGGTAGATCTCATGTAAACACGCAAATTGTATAAATGTAAACATTTAACATGTAATGTTTAACATTTAACATTTAATATTTTTAATCTATTTCCGACCATATTTTAAAATAAATCTTATTATTATGATGTATAAACATAATATAAATTTAAAAAATAAAGAGGTTAACGAACAACTAAAAAAAGGTATGGTAAATAAATAAAAATATAAATAAAATCGATGTATCATGAATAAATGAAACCTATTTTTATACTTACTCCATAGGTTTGGTAAATAAATAAAATATAAATAAACTAGAGGTATGGTAAATAAATAAAATCTATATAAAATAGGATTAGAAATTAACATCTAATTATATACAAAGCCTATGGTCCAAATACAATGGTAAATAAATAAACCAAATATATATTAAATAAATAAAATCTCAGTATGGGGTAGATCTCATGTAAACACTCAAATGTAAACATTTAACATGTAATGTTTGACATTTAACATTTAACATTTTTAATCTAATGTAGACCCTATTTTAAAATAAATCTAATTAGTATTATATATAGACACAATATAAATTTAAAAAATTAAGAGGTTAAACATGTAGAAATAAATAAAATCTCTCTTTATATTTGCTCCATAATCCTCTTTATATTTAAGACCAGCCTAGATCCATCTTAACCTCGGATCTATCAAGCACCGAGAGGGGTCAAATCTCTCGTGGTGCAAACCTCTTTTTTGAGTGCAAAACTTGAGGAAAGGTTTGCACCTCGAGAGATTTGATCCCTCTCCACGCTTGATAGATACGGGGTTAAGAATGGATCTTGGTTGGTTTTTTGCGGTCATACAAAATTTTTTGAACATACAATTATTTTTATCATTTTAAATATGCTAAAAATTTCTAATATTAATGATGAATGATGAGACAATTACTAACTTGAATGATAAAAAATGCTGAAATAAAAATTTTAAGTGCAAAGTGACAATATAGCAATGTTGAATGAAAGAAAATGTGAGTAATAAGAATGAAGTCAATTACAAACAATCTTCAATTCTATCAATATGAAACTATTTTACTTTACTGTTCTTATTGTCACACATTTAGTTATTATCTATTACCGTGTTTGAATGAAAGGTGACTAACAATGTTGAATGATGTAAAATGGGAATAATAAGGATGTATCCAATTAAAAATGGTTTATAGTTTAAAGAGGAAGACATTTCAGGTAAGTGAAAATTTTATTTAGGATGAAAATTCAAGTTTTTCATTTATGGTTGAATTTTTGCAATACATAAGTCAACTCATGTCATGAATAATGTTTATGTGCTCACAATAAGAGTTTGTGTGTATGTTTTGTGGGTGAGATAACGATATAGATGGAGGGGGGGATATAGGGGAGGAGAGAGATTAAAATACAGGGTAGGTAGGAAGAGATATGGACATGGAGAGAAAAGTGTTAGAGAGAGAGAGAGAGAGAGAGAGAGAGAGAGAGAGAGAGAGAGAGAGAGAGAGTCTGGGGGGTGAGATAGAGAGATAATGAAGGAGAGACAATGGGAGATAGAGATATTGATGGAGGGGGAAAATATGTGCTTACACTGAAATCAATGCACACTATTAATCTAATTACTTTGAAATTAATGTACATCATAAAACTAGTTGCATCAAATCGGAAATCAACATATACACTAAAATCAATGCATCTAGTGCAAAAATTCAAATAGGATTAGAAATCAACTTCTACACTAAAATAAATGCATCTTTTGAAAACAATCAAATAGGATTAGAAATAAAAATCTACACTAAATTCAATGCATACATTGCAAGCAATCAAATAGTATTAGAAATCAATATCTACACCGAAACCAATGCATACAGGGGAGAAGAGAGATGCAAATAGAGGGTGGGGTGGAAGATATATAGATATGGAGAGAGAAGTGTTATAGAAAGAGAAAAGAAGAAGAGAGAGAGAGAAAGTAGAAAAGGGGGAGAGAGAGAGAGAGAGAGAGAGAGAGAGAGAGAGAGAGAGAGAGAGATATGGAGAGAGTGTGTGTATGTTTGGGGGGTGAGATGGAAATATAAAGAAGGAGGGACAATGGGAGATAGAGATATAGATGGAGGGGGCAGAGATGTGCTTACACTAAAATCAATGCACATTATTACTCTAATTAATTTGAAATTTATGTACATCATACATTTAGTTGCATCAAATTAGAAATCAACATCGACTAAAATCAATGCATCTAGTGCAAACAATCAAATATGATTAGAAATAAAAATCCACACTAAATTGAATGCATCTATTGCAAGCAATCAAATATGATTAGAAATTAATAGCTACACTAAAATGAATGTATCCAGTGCAAGAAAACAACTAGGAGTAGAAATCAACATCTACACTGGAATCAATGCATCTAGTGTAAGGTATTAAATATGATTAGAAATCGACATCTACACTAAAATAAATACATCTAGTGAAAGTGATCAAATATGATTAGAAATCAATATCTACACTGAAAATCAATGCATTTAGTGCAAGCAATAAAATACGAGTAAAAATCAACATCTAACTAAAATAAATGCATCTAGTGTAAGGTATTAAATAGGATTAAAAATCAACATCTACATTGAAATCAATGCATCTAGTGCAAGTGATCAAACTGGATTATAAATCAACTAGTACACTCAAATCAATACATTTATTTTAGTGAAAAACCAAAATATTCATGACTTTCTAGATCTAACTTCTATGTCTATATGTGTCTTTGTGTGTCGCTTTTTTTCCCTCTCTCTCTACCTTCCATTCTATGTCTATCTCCCTCCCTCTCTCCTTCTCTCTCTCCACCTCCCTCTCTCCCCTGTCTCTCTCTCACCACCTCTCCCTCCATTTCCCTATCTTTATCTTCTTCCCTGTCCCCCCTGCCATCTATATCTATACCTCCCTCCATCTTTCCTTATTTTTCTCTCTATCACATCCCATGAAACACATGTCATGATCTCTCTTTCTCTCTCTCTCTCTCATCTTCTTTGTCTCTCTCGTCTTCCCTCTTTCCCCATAGGTATATATGTCCATCTCCCTCTATCTCTCCTTATTTATCTCTCTATATCATCTTGTATATATTATCTCTCCATATATATCTATCTATATATCTCTCCCTCTTCCCGTCCCTCTCTATCTCTATCTCTTCCCCCCCCCCTCTCTCTCTCTCAACCCCCAAACATATACACTATATCTCCATATATATCTATATATTTATCTTTCTCTCTCCCTCCCTCCCTATTCCTCTCCCTCTCCCTCCTACCCTCTTCCTCTCCCACTCTCTCTCTCCCTCCCTCTTCCTCTCTCTCTCTCTCTATCTTTGTCTCTCTTCCTCTTCTCCCTCCATATCTATATCTCCTCCTCACTCCCTCTCTTTTCCTCTCTCTTATGCCCTCTCTCCCTCCTCCATCTATATCTCTATCTCCCATTGTCTCTCCTTATGACTCTAGAAACATACACACTCTCTCCATATCTATCTATCTCTCTCTCCCTCCAGCTTCCTCTCCCTCTCTCTCTTCCCCTTCTCCCTTGTCACTCCCTCTCCCTCTCCACCTTTCTCTCTTTCTCTTTCTTGCCCTTCCAACTCCATATCTCTACCCTTCTCTCTCTCCTCTCTCTCGAATTCCACTCTCTCACTTTCTCACCCACCTCCTTCTATCTATCCCTCCCATCACACACCAATGGTAGAATATAATGTTCAGATGATTCCAAAATTTAGATTGAGAGATATAATTATATTTTGTTATTATTATTATAAATATATCCATTACAAATATATTGAGCCAGCATTAAAAACGTGGAAAATATTTCTTACATTACATCTACACATTAATATGAATATTAGATAACCAACCTAGATCCACCTTAACCCCGGATCTATCAAGCGCCGAGAGGGATCAAATCTCTCATGGTGCAAACCTTCTTTTTGAGTGCAAAGCTTGAGGGAAGGTTTGCACCTCGAGAGATTTGATCCCTCTCGGTGCTTGATAGATATGGGGTTAAGAATGGATCTGGGCTGGTTTCATTCATGTGAGGTCATAAAATATTTTTTGAACATATAATTATTTTGATCATTTTAAAAATTCTAAAAATTTCTAATATTAATGATGAATGATGAGACAGTTACTAACTTGAATGATAAAAAATTGCTGAAATAAAAATTTTAAGTGCAAAGAGACAATATATAAATGTTCAATGAAAGAAAATGTGAGTAATAAGAATGAAGCCAATTACAAGCAATCTTCATTTCGATCAATCTGGAACTATTTTATTTTACTTTTCTTATTGTCACACATTTAGTTATTCTCTATTACCATGTTTGAATGAAAAGTGATTAACAATGTTGAATGATGTAAAATGGGAATAATAAGGATGTATCCAATTAAAAATGGTTTATAGTTTCAAGAAGAATACATTTTAGGTAAATGAAAATTTTATTTAGGATGAAAATTCAAGTTTTGTATTTATGGTGAAAGTATTGCAACACATAAGTCAATTCATGTCGTGAATAATGTTTATGTGCTCACAGTAAGAGTGTGTGTGTACGTTTTGTGGGTGGGATAGTGATGTAGATGGAGGGGGGGATATAGGGGAGAAGAGAGATGAAAATACAGGGTAGGTAGGAAGAGATATAGATATGGAGAGAGAATTGTTAGAGAGAGAGAGAGAGAGAGAGAGAGAAAGAGAGAGAGAGAGAGAGAGAGTATGTTCTGGGGGTGAGATAGAGAGATAATGAAGGAGAGGCAATGGGAGATAGAGATATAGATGGAGGGGGAAAAGATGTGCTTACACTGAAATCAATACACACTATTAATATAATTATTTTAAAATTAATGTGCATAATACGTCTAGTTGAATCAAATCAGAAATCAACATATACACTAAAATCAATGCATCTAGTGAAAAAAATCAAATAGGATTAGAAATAAACTTCTACACTAAAACTAGTACATCTTTTGCAAACAACCAAATAGGATTAGAAATAAAATTCTACACTAAATTCAATGCATATGTTGCAAGCAATCAAATAGGATTAGAAATCAATACCTACACTGAAACCAATGCATAGAGGGGAGAAGAGAGATGCAAATAGAGGATGGGGTGGAGGAGATATAGATATGGAGAATGAAGTGTTAGAGAGAGAGAGAAGGAGAAGAGAGAGAGGGAGTGGAAAAGGGAGAGAGAGAGAGAGAGAGAGAGAGAGAGAGAGAGAGAGAGATATGGAGAGAGTCTGTGTATGTTTGGGGGGTGAGATGGACAGATAAAGAAGGAGGGACAATGGGAGATAGAGATATAGATGGAGGTGGAAGAGATGTGCTTACACTGAAATAAATGCACATGATTAATCTAATTAATTAATGTACATCATACATATAGTCGTATCAAATTATAAATCAACATATACACTAAAATCAATGCATCTAGTGCAAAAAATCAAATATGATTAGAAAGAAAAATCTACACTAAATTAAATGTATCTGTTGCAAGCAATCAAATATAAGTAGAAATAAACATCTACACTATAATCAATGCATCTAGTGTAATGTATTAAATAGGATTAGAAATCGACATCTATACTAAAATAAATGCATCTAGTGCAAGTGATCAAATATGATTAGAAATCAATATCTACACTGAAATCAATGCATTATGTGCAAGCAATAAAATAAGATTAGAAATCAACATCTAACTAAAATAAATGCATCTAGTGTAAGGTATTAAATAGGATTAAAAATCAACATCTACATTGAAATCAATGCATCTAGTGGAAGTGATCAAACTGGATTAGAAATCAACTACTACACTCAAATAAATACATTTATTTTAGTGAAAAACCCAAATATTCATGAATTTCTATATCTAAATTCTATGTCTATATGTGTCTTTTTGGGTCACATTTTTTTCCCTCTCTCTCCACCTTCCATTCTATGTTTATCTCCCTCCCTCTCTCCTTCTCTCTCTCCCCCTCCCTCTCTCCCCTGGCTCTCTATCACCACCTCTCCCTCCCTTTCCCTATCTTTATATTCTTCCCTGTCCCCCCTGCCATCTATATATATACCGCCCTCCATCTCTCCTTATTTTTCTCTCTATCACATCCACTGAAACACATGTCATGATATCTCTCTCTCTCTCTCACCTTCCCTCTTTCCCCCTAAGTCTATATATCTATCTCCCTCCGTCTCTCCTTCTTTATCTCTCTATGTCATCTTTTATACATTATCTCTCCATATATATTTATCTATATATATCTTCCCTCTCTCTCTCTCTCTCTCAACCCCGAAACATACACACTATATCTCCATATACATCTATATATTTATCTTTCTCTCTCCCTCCCTCCCTATTCCTCTCCCTCTCTCTCGTACCCTCTTCCTCTCCCACTCTCTCTCTCCCTCCCTCTTCCTCTCTCTCTCTCCCTCTCTGTCTCTCTTCCTCTTCTCTCTCCATATCTATCTCTCTTCCTCCCTCCCTCTCTTTTCTCCTCTCTTCTGCCCTCTCTGCCCCCTCCATCTATATCTCTATCTCACATTGTCTCTTCTTATGACCCTAGAAACATACATACTCTCTCCATATCTATCTATCTCTCTTTCCCTCCATCTTCCTCTCCCTCTCTCTCTTCCCCTTCTCCCTTGTCACTCCCTCTCCCTCTACACCATTCTCTCTCTCTGTCTTTCTTCCCTTTCCAACTCCATCTCTCTGCCCCCCTCTCTCTCCTCTCTCTCGAAGTCCTCTCTCTCACTTTCTCACCCACCTCCTTCTATTTATCCCTCCCATCACACACCAATGATAGAATATAATATTCAAATGATTCCATGATTTAGATTGATAGATTTATTTATATTTTGTTATTATTATTATAAATATATCCATTACAAAAATGTTGAGCCGACATTAAAAACGTTTACAAACTTTATTACATTACATCTACACATTAATATGAATATTAGATAATAATATTAATTTAGCCCATGGTATTTGGCCCATAGGCTTCACCTAAATAAAACATTCTTTTTGAGTGTCATTAAATATAAAGCTCATTATGGAGTAAATATAAAAAGAGGGTTTATTTATTTATCATACCTCTCGTTTATTTATATTTTTATTTATTTACCATACCTATTTATTCCTCATTAATATTTATTTATTTAAATATGGTATTTGATCCAGGGTATTTATCCCATGGTATTAATAATAATTTGTTCCATGGTATTTGTCCCATAGGATTCACCTAAATAAAACCTCTTTTTTGAGTTTTCTTAAATATATAAGGAGGTATATGGAGTACATATAAAAATGGCGTTTATTTATTTACCATACCTCTAGAGTAAGTATAAAAATAGGTTTTACTTATTTACCATACGTCCGATTTTGGGTTAAAAGGTATGGATAATTATTACAAATACATTAATTACAATTAAGCCCACATTTCAAAATGTTTACAAACTTTCTCACATTACATCTACACATGTACCTTATATATTGAGCTGAAATTACAAATGTTTACAAAATTTCTTACATTACATCTACACATCTACCCTATACTGGGCTGTAGAGGGCTTATCGGTGTAATAATATTAATTTGGCTCATGGTATTTGGCCCATAGGCTTCACCTAAATAAAACATCCTTTTTTAGCGTCCTTAAATATAAAGCTAATTATGGGATAAATATAAGAAGAGGGTTTATTTACTCATCATACGTCTAGTTTATTTATATTTATATTTATTTACCATACCTATTTATTCCTCATTAATATTAATTTATTTAAATATGGTATTTGACCCATGGTATTTATCCCATTGTATTAATAATAATTTGTTCCATGGTATTTGGCCCATAGGATTCACCTAAATAAAACCTCTTTTTTGAGTTTTCTTAGATATATAAGGAGGTTTATGGACTAAATATAAAAATGGGGTTTATTTGTCTGTGGGGTCTTGGTTAAATGGTGATGAGGTGGGCTGTTATACCACTCATCACAAGTTCAATTCCCTTCCTCGGGGTGATGTATTTGGACATGTTGATGAAAATGGAGTGAAAAAAAAAAGAGAAAAAAAAGTGAAAAATGAAAAGAACTACCAAGCTTACCAAAAAAAAAAATGGGGTTTATTTATTTACCATACCTCTAGAGTAAGTATAAAAATAGGTTTTATTTATTTACCATACCTCCAGTTTATTTATATTTTTATTTATTTACCATACCCTTTTCAGTTTCGTAAATATAACTTTGGGTTAAAAGGTAGGGATAATTATTACAAATGTTTGCAAACTTTCTTACATTACATCTACACTTCTACCCTATACTGGGTTGTAGAGGGCCTCTCAGAGAAAAAACTAAAAGGTAGGGATAATTATTACAAATGTTTGCAAACTTTCTTACATTACATCTACACTTCTACCCTATACTGGGTTGTAGAGGGCCTCTCAGAGAAAAAACTCAAAAAATAGGTTTTATTTAGGTGAAGCCTATTGGTCAAATACCATGGGCCAAATTATTATTAATAACATGTAAAAAAACATTATTAACCCAAATATTATATTAAAATATTATTATTTGTAATATCCCTATTTTTATTGCTTTTATTAGAGAGTTGAAAATCCTAAAGGTTAAGTGGACCTAAAGGAAAACAATATTGCAGACATATTATATTTTTTAAATTTATAAATGTGGAATTTTAATTATTAAGAAAAGACTAGAGTATATTGGAGACGAGGATTTAATTCCATGAGGATGGAGTGAAATCCAAAGAATTTCCCAAATTCTCCAAAAATCCTTGGAGAAAATAAAATAAATTAAAAATATTAGATTGGAGATAAAAATCTAAAAGATACCTCAGTAAAGTGGAATGTTACTGAGAATAGCTGAAATAAAACTAGAAAGAGGAAAAAACTAGTTTTAAAGTGCTTTTGTGGAAAAAACAAAAGTAAAGCCTGGGAAAAAGGAAGACATCATCCTAATTTAACTGGACAGAGTTATGGAAAAATGTCGAAGGGAAATCAAGCTTAAATAATCAATTCCTGGGTAGATAAGAGGTTGGCTAATCTTTGAAAGAATTTGTCTTTGCTTGGGGGGAGTTGTGGAGAGAAAGCAAGGTTGGGTGGCAAATTGTCTTACCAAAATTGGTATGCAAAAGTAATTTAATTTTGTTTTATGAAATTGTTATTATGACGAAAGTTAGTGATATGATATGGGTGGATGACTTGTTTTTATATTGAAGCACCTCCCACTCAATTAAAAAAAATAAGTATCTTGCTTATACATACATGTGCGGAATTGAATTCTTGATTCAGGTGTATGCGTTTTAACTATTTTAAGGACTTATGTGTGAGAAATAAAACATTTGTTTAAGTTGATTAAAAGCATGTACTGCAACCATAAATTATAGGAAATTAAGCAACAACACATAATAGAAAACATAATAAAGGAGTTCACCCTCAACACTTGGGCTATGTCTCATTGAGCCTTCGTCAATGGACTTGGCTCTTTGGGATTAAGATGGTAAATTTCTTGTACAAGTGGATGCTCAACTCCCATTGTTGTTTGGACTGTAAAAATGGGTTTTGAACACCAAAATACCTCTGGATTGACTACTCAATCTGTAAAAATGGACCTAGGCTACCTTGGGCTTCACCAATTCTGCTAGTGTCCTTGATCTTCCCTAAGCTCCTCTATGGAACAAAATCTCCTAGAAGTCCTTTGAATCTTCTCCTGAAACATGTGCTATTTCCAACACATATCAATCATCCAAAATTGGCTATTCATTCAATCAGAATGACCTCAGGCTCCTTGTTCTATGCCTTCAACACCTGGTGGTACTAGGCTCACTGAAACTTCCCTGTGGCTTATTCAGCTCTATAGTTTTCGAAATGGCTATAAAAATACCTCCATTGGATTCATTATGTCCAAAATATTCTAAAATTACTACTCATTCACTCAAAATGGCCTCTTGCTGCTTTGTCTATGCCTCCAACACCTGGTGGCACCCTGTGGCTCTTGGCTCACAGAGAATTCCCTTTAGCATCTTGGCCTTCAAAAATATCCAAATGCTAATGGAAACCACATATTTGGATTCAAAAGGTTCAAGATATTTAGAAATGACTATTGGCTTCTCGAGAATGGACTCTGGCTGCCCTAGCTAGGCGTCATTCTCCTGCTGGCTCTTGGTGGCCCTAGTGGCCCTTGGAACTTCTCTAAAACAAAATCACGCTCAGAATTCCTTAGCTGGCTCTGCAAACCTCACCAATGGCTATATAATTCTTGAATTAGTCAAGAATGACTCTTTCTTCCCCCATAACGGTCGAAAATTGAGCCTTATACACTTTTTCCCAATATCTACTAGGAAAACTCCACTAAATGTGGAGAACTCTAGTTAACTAGAGTTAGATTAGGGATGACCACCAAATTTTTCACGCCATTATCTTCTCTACCAATAAATCCATGCATTGAAAGTTATGGTTAGGGCGGTGGTCACATGCACACCGCCAAACGTTAAGTGGCTTATGTGTTACCGGAAACAACAAAATACCATATTGGAGTTTCCTTATACATACATACATTCACGATCAACATCGGATTCATTTTACGGGACTTTTCAATATAAAAAAATTTTGCAACCGTAATACAAGGTACATCACAGATCTCATGTCGCAAAATATAATAATACCTTTAACGTTTAAAAAATACAAGTGCCGACACAAAGTTGCGATGTCATCGCCACATCCCAATTTGGCTGAAATATGTTTTCGCAGATTGCGAATGTTAAAATTTCATAATATCACCACTTTACTGACTTCGCAGACCGCAAAAAATACATTATTTCTACCACATATGATATGCGATCTCATCGCATCGCATACTAAGAAGTTTATCGTGCGAAATTATTATTCATAACCAAAAAAATTTGTGATATGCGCTTAAGCGCTATATCGACACGTGGCTCCTCTCGCATCATCGCATCACCTCTTATTTATTTAATTTGAGATGTCTTCAATGTAAACAAAACCATTTCCAATTGTGATGCACACAATCTCTCCTGCTGCGATTTAAACTCTCTACCATTGATCTCCCACTGCTGCTTCTACAATTTAATCGCCATTGTTCCGCCCTCATTGTTGATTGGATCATGGTTGTCCATTCCACCTGCAACATTTCGATGGCTCTGCAATCCCTGATTCTATATGCAGAGTTCAGGACTCCATGACCGCCACCAATGTGGATCCCAATCTGATCACTGCTTCTGACTGATGGGCTTTTGGACCCACAAAAGCTGATGATTATCTTCCTTGAGCTTCAACAGTTTGTCACTTTCAAGTTATATCAACTGATTTTTCTTGGAAATTCCCTTTGGCAATCACCCTGACATGCCTTGCATTTCAACAGGCTATGTCTCTTGACCACCGCTCTGTGGATGTTGTTGACACAATTCAGCATTGTTGGCTGCCATAAACTAATGCATACCCTGTTGTACCACTGTTCTCTCTATGTGCTTGATAGATTGCTAGCCTTCCCCCGGAGAATAATGTCACTCTTGAAACTATCGCATATAAGCTTCTTCTTGGAAATCCACTTTCCAAATTAAGTTCGCAAGATGAGTGAACTCTTGTTGTCAACAAAAACACCAGCTTGTTCTGTAATTGCTACAAAACACCTTGCATCTTGTCCAATTTGTCACTAAATGGAACAAAAATTCCTGCAACATCTTGTCACAAGAGCACACGATCAATCTTGAAAATAAATTCTTATGCAACAATTGAAATCAAGACCACCTCTTTTTGCTTCTTCAAATCACTAATTTTCACCTTCCTCTGGCATCACATACATCGCGATCCTCTTGCACATTGGTGCATCCATTTATTGACTCACAATCGACAAACACCCTCGACTAAAACATAAGTCATGCAACATGTGACATCAACAACAAGTAAACATGAAATGTGCAATAGAATATACACAAGTCGATATACAACATGATACTTATAGAAAACATGCATGCATGTAAGATTCAATATTTTTGTTCATTAACGTGCATTTCTATTATTTTACTTAGTTTCATTATGCTTCATTTTCAACCTATAATTAATAAAATAAAACATAAAATAGGCATATGTGTTTGTAGAGAAGTTTGAAAATAAAACATGTTATAAAATTCTTAAATTTTACTTATCGGTCAAAATTTAAATTTATACCCAACAACCCTTTATCATTTATCAATTGATTATTGATAATTAAATTAAAGTTAATAAATTATTATTTCAAATTAAAATCTATTAAAATAATAAAAAATTAATACAAAATATATTCTATAATAATATATAATAATATAAAAAATAATGAGTTTATTATTAATCGGAAAAATATTATACAATATTAAAAAATCATATGATAATTTCCATCCAGTCAATTAATTTTTAAAATAGACCAACTTCAATATTTTTATATTTTCAAGACACTTATTGAAAGTTATCCAAGCTATACATATTTGTACCTTGCAAATATCGCCAAATCAATTCGAAACCTCCTCAACATGAACATCATCGTTTTATATTTTGAAATTTCATTTAGGTTTAGTTTCTAAATCATTTAGAGATAGAGGACTAAAGTTATTAGTCATATATATATATATAATTTCCTATTGTATATATACATTAAGAAGAAAATAATATAGTTTCTAGAGTTTTGAATTCTTTTAAGAATAAAGAAAATATTAAATGAGAAAATTGAATATGATGAAATGTCTTATTATTCATATAGAGATTGTGTTTAATAACTCTAAATGATTTGATTATTTGAAAGTGAAATCTTCTGAACCAAAAACACGATAAGAAGAAACATGATGATTTTTTTTCCAAATCTGTAAGTTTCTACAAGTTTTTATAGGGTTGGAAGTGGAAAGTAGAGGTTATAATCTACTCAAGTAACTCTGATTCTACATAGTATGCCTTGCTGTGTGAAATCTTATCTCTTCCAGTAACCCCAATACTACATAATAAGCCGTGTTGCATGCAAGGTTATCCTATATAAGTAAAGAAAGCAAATGAAAGGCGGAGGAAGAGACGTTATGTTGGATAGGACAAGGTTGAATAAGAGAGGAAGATGCCACTCTTAAGGTATTTGTTCCAACCGAGGAGTCTCCTTGAATTTGATCGATTTTGGAGCTGAGGGTTTTCACCAACGATCAATTTATTTCTTTTTCAACGACCTCATATATTTTTGAATCTTCGTCGAGCATGTTATGTGTTCCTAGCCAACACTATTTTTCATTTTGCACTTTTTAAGTTGAAATCTTAGGACAAAGAAAAAAAATTGGCTAGGAACACATGACACACCACATGAAGCTTCAAAAGTCTATGATATCACTACAAAAGAAAAATCCAGATCGTTAGAGAAAACCCTCGACTCCATGATCAATCAAAATGGGAAAAACTCTTTAGTTGAAGATGGTACTCGAAGTATGGTGTCCACCTATATTTTTCAACCTTGTCATGTATAACATAAACCCTCTTCCTCCACCTCTTTTCTCATTCATTTACCTTAAAAATATAACCTTACACACAAAAAGGCTTATTACGCAAGATCATGCTTACTCGAAGAGATATCCTTGTTGAAGTATGGCTTATTATGTAGGATCTGGGTTACTTTAGTAGATTATAAGACCCTACTTTCCACTACCAACCCCTTAAAAATTTATAGAAACTCATAGATTTGCATAAACTTAATTACATTTCATCTCATCCTCTTTTTGTTCCTTCTTGTATTTCAAGTGATCAACGTTTTTAGAGTTGTCAATCTCTTTAAGCGATTAAATTTTATGATGTTCATGTTGAGAGGGTCTTGAATTGACTTGGAAGTGGATCTATTGAAGGTATAAGTATATATAGAGTAAAGGGGAAAGTAGGGGGTTATAATTTACTGAAGTAACTTATATCGTATGTAATAAGCCTTGTTTTGTGAAAGGTTATCACTTTCAGCAACTCCAATCCTACATGATAATCCTTGTTGCATGCAAGGTTATCTTCTACATGTAAAGGGACCAGATGAGATGCACAGGAGGATAAGTTATCTGAATATGAAAAGGTTGAATAAGAGAGTAAGATGCCACTCTGATCATATTTATTTCAACCAAATAGTTTCCCTGAATTTGATCTATTTTGGAGTTGAGGGTTTTCACTAAAGATCCATTCATTTCTTTTGGAGCAACCACATATATTTTTTAATCTTCATCAATCATGTTGTGTGTTCCTAGCCAACGTCTTTTTTGGTTCTGCACTTTTTAAGTTGAAATCTTAGGACGAAGAAAAAACATTGGCTAGGAACACATGAAACGCTAGATGAAGCTTCAAAATTCTATCATGTCACTACAAAATAAAAGGCCACGTGGCTAGAGAAAACCCTCGACTCCACAATAATTAAAAATTGGAGTAATTCTTTGGTTGAAGCTGGTACTCGAAGTATTGTTTCCACCTATAGTTTTTAGCCTTGTCCCATCTAACATAAATTATCTTCCTCCACCTATTTTCTCATTTGTTTACCTGAGAAATATAACCCTACACATAACAAGGCTTATTACGTATGATCATTCTTACTTGAGAGATAATTTTGCATGCATTAAGGATTATTACATAGGATCTCGGTTACTGTAGTACACTATAAGACCCTACTTTCCTCTATGAACCCCATAAAATTTTTTAGAAACTCATAGATTTGCATAAACGTCATTACGTTTCAGCTCATCCAATTTTTGGTTCTTCCTCTCTTTAAAGTGATCAACTTTTTTGGAGTTGTCAATCTCTTTCAAGTGATTAACTTTTCTGACATTCATGTTGAGAGGGTCTTGAATTGACTTGGAAGAGGATCTATGCAAGGTACAAGTATATGTAGCGTGGAAAGCTTTCAATAGGTGTATGTAATATTTTATTGAAAATATGTTGAACATGTTTATTTGGAAAAATACAAGTGTTAAAGACCAAGTTTTACTACTTGGAAGGTTATATATTGGTTGAATTGATGATTTTTTTTCATGTAATTTTTTTCATTAGCTAGTAATTTTTTTCATGTAATTTTTTTTTTTCTTTTTTTTTCTTTTTTTTTTTCTGGGTTACTATAGTAGATTATAAGCCCGTACTTTCCTCTGCAAACTCCATAAAAATTTGTAGAAACTCATAAATTTGCGTAAACTTCATTATTTTTCATCTCATCCTCTTTTTGGTTCTTTCTTTCTTTTAAGCGATCAACATTTTTTGAGTTATCAATCTCTTTGAAGTGATTAACTTTTCTGATGTTCAGATTGAGAGGGTCTTGAATTAACCTGGAAGAGGATCTATGCAAGGTACAATTATATATAGAGTGGAAAGTTTTCAATAGGTGTATGTAATATTTTATTGAAAATATGTTGAACATGTTTATTTGGAAAAATACAGGTGTTGAAGACGAAGTTTTACTACTTGCAAGGTTATAAATTGGTCGACATGATGATTTTTTTTCATGTAATTTTTTTCATTAGCTAACATTCATGAAGCCTCCATGTCTTAAAAGAAAATATTTTGATCATTACTAATAAAAGCAGATTGTTTAGATAAAAAATGAGCTTTCCTTTTTTAAGGGATTGATAGCTATATTGTTAGTAGCTTTAGATAAAAAAGTAGCTTTCCAAGATAGCAATATTGTTAGTAATATTGTTATTTATAAAATTAATTTGAATATTATAGCACATGATATTATTAATTTTCAATGTAGTCCCAAGGATTACCTCAATTGGTCATTTCATGTTGCTAATTATCTTGCTAGTGCGAAGGTCACATGGTAAAATACCCTCCAAACCCTTGGGGTTAGGCCCTACTTGTTTCCGACAAAGATAGATTCCTTGGGATTGATCTTCCTAGATTTTCTCGTGGATGTAGTGGTAAACGACCCTTAAAAAATATATTATTAAATTCTATTTCTTTGAACAATTATTAATTAAAAAAATATTTTTTTACCATTTTAATAAATTAAACGCTTAAATGATATAAAAATAAATAATACATATTCACACTTAAAAAAAATACATTAATTTTACAAAACCATACATAAGAATTAAACAAATCCACCTATGATGGGTGCCTCAAGCCAATGGGATATGGTTTCATGCCTCCCTAACTATTTATCCATGCACATGCAAAGGGAATAGGGAAGCGTTGGTTCCACCTCATTGTCAACCTCATGACAATTCTTACCAAGAACTAAAAAATAATAATGAAGAATAATGAAAATATGTATAGTTATATCTAGAAACAAATTTCATAATGATACGTTTTGATGGAATGAGCCTATAACTTAGGCTTGTTTACAAGGAAACTCTTGCCTCATTCACACAAAAGTTAATAGTTGTCAAAGTGGTTAGGAATAGCTTCAAAACTTTGATAGAGGAATATTTTCACATCTTTCACATCACTTTTCAATAATCAAGGTCAAGTCACGAGACACTAACACATGGAATGGGCACTATCATCGTGCATGTTGGAGAAGTATCATATTTACTTTATAAATGGATATGGCTCATTCCTCTCCGAGACTGTAATTGCTTTTTATTTTCCGTATTGTTCTTGACGTGTATATCCACTACGGGGCTCTATAGAAAATAAATAATAAACGCACTATTTCCATCACCGCTAATAAAATATAACTTGACTCAACCTATGGGTGAAATGGAAAATTATGGCTATCACTCTCTCGTTTTCTTGATTTGTTTATCTCTATATCGTTTAGGATCGTCTAGGAATCCAAGGTTTGAGGCATACATATGTATCACCCTGTTTGTTTTTTGAGTTGAATGTGTGTAAGCGAGATATGTGGGGACCACCTTGTTTATATCTTATTTTTTTTACTCATTTGTCTAGTCTAGGATGTTTAGTGATGTGAGAGAGTTTAACAACTAATGATTCCAGGAAGATTCTAGGAAGGGCGTAGATTGTGCCAACCTTGGATATGATCTTTTCTGGGTCACATGCCAATGCTAGAGTTCATGAAATTTTCATATTAAGCGTCAAGATTGTTAGCCACCCAATAGACACCTTTTACATTTTTCAAATGAGATGGCCTCTCTTCTTAATTTTTTTTATTTTAATTTTCGTTACTTTGCTTTTGTAACATGGAATGATTATAATATTTTTAAGCATAAGTTTTATTTTTGTGTTTATTTCTTTCATACTTTGACATTGTTTTCATTTTATTGGTACATAATTTTATGACGATCTCTAAGTATCTTAAAAGAACAATACAAATCATAGTGAAACTTGGTTGATGATTGTTTCATTGCATAGTTAATGATACATAATCTTTATAGAGTCATTGTTTCGTGAGGAGCTTTACAACTCAGTATGAGGGTAGATCTCATGTAAACACTAAAAGTAAACATCTAACATGTAATTTTTAACACTTAACATTTAGCACTTTTAATCTAATGCCAACCCTATTTAAAAATAGATCTAATTATTATTATATATAAACACAATATAAATTTAAAAAATAAAGGGATTAACGAGCAATTAAAAAAAGTATAGTAAATAAATAAATCAATAAAAGGTATATATATTAGAATTAGAAATTAACATCTAATTATATACCAAGACTATGGGCCAAATACAATGGTAAATATAAAAAAAAATAAGTAAACCAAATGTATGTTTTATTTACATTTGGGGGTAGATCTTGTAACACCCCTAGTTTTATGTTTTTCAAGTTAGACATTTGAACTTCAATCCAAAGGGGAGTGGACCCCAATGGATAATTATTGTGTGGATGTAATTATTTAATTATAAAAAATAAATAAAATATTTAGGTGCATGTTGACCAAATGAGAATTTTGAGATCACTTGCCAAATCCATGAGGTATGGAAAGAGGCTAAGACTTTCCCCAAAAATCTTTCAAAAATCCTTGAAAAAAATTATTTCTAATTTAGATTTTTGAGGAAAAATATAGATTTCCCCAATGAGGTGGAGAGTAGTTGGGAAGAGGTAAAAAGCTGGAAAAACAGAAAGCAGCTTTAAAAGTCCCTAAATAAGGGAAGCCTAGGAAAATAGGAACAAAAGCATCCTGTAATTCTGGACGCAAAATTAGAAACATGCTTTGGGGAGCATAAGCTTAAATAAGCTACTCCAGAACAGATTGGGGTTGGTCTGTTCTTGGAGAAGATCTCAGCTCGGGGGTGAGTTCTGGAGACAAAGGAACTCTAAGGTTAGGAGGATTGGTCACCTGCATAATTGGTATGCTCATAAGATTTTTATGAATGGTTAAAATAATTGTTGGAGTATTGTACTGGTGAATGTTGTAGCTATTATTTTATTTAAGTCAAAACTTCTGTTCCTTACTTTTAACAGAACTCCATAGAAGAAATAACTCTTCTAGATTTCTGTAGTGTAGTAGGAGTACCGTCTAAGGAATGCGATCAACCACAATATCTAAACCATAGTCTGGTCTAAATATGGAGATATTAAATAATTCCTTAGATATTAAACGGATTCCTTAGAAAAAATAAACTGTAACTTTAATCCACTTTGGGAATATATTATTTAACTTATTTGAAAATAATTGAGAGTTAAATAGAGTGAGAGGAAATTATTAGTCTCTGTTTGGCTATTTCCACTTAATTGCATGTAGGACATTTAGTCATATTACTAGTTCAATGAAGAATGTTAAATTCAAAGCAGAAGTAGATATACTAAATTAACAATACTTATGGAATGGAAAGAGAATACTGATAATATATACTTGCTCTTGGTAAGGATACTTATGATATTAATGTTCTGAAAAATTAGCAAACTGAAAAATGACAGAAGCTATTATTACTCCATAAAATTATACTGAATGATACCTTGATATACTTGAGAAAAATCCCAAATATCAGCAGTAGATGTCTATATAAATTTATAGGTATAGAGTGGAAATCAATTACTAAACGAGTACATGACAACTTAATCTTTAACCAGCTCTACTTATATAATAATAAAGTTAACTTTCTGCCTCCGTGGATAGGGAAACATTATACTGGTATCTGATAATTTAGTTATTAAATTCCGCGGTGATGGAACTACAATCACAATAAAATTTTCTGTAGACTGATAAAGAAGGGAAGTATGAATAGAAAAAGAGTATTAGTGCTATTTCCACACATATAGATAAAGTGGAATAATTATAAAGAACTCAAGAAGCTACATTGAAATACAGACATTCTCTTATATGACAACTACATTATATCCTCGTATGAAGTGATATGACAAACATAGCAGAAATAAGACCTCTCATTGTCATATGAGACCTCTGTAGAGTAGAAAAAAATTATAAGTGAGAAAAGTTGGTTCATAATAATCTAATTAGGGTGCACTAAGTTCATGAAACCTCTTGATTAAATAACAAAAGAAATTTCCAGCCATTAACACATGGATTTAAGTAGAATTTCTCGACCATCTATGTAGCTAGTATTAAATAGAGGTGGATGCTATTATAAGAGGAACGCATAATACTGAACCTAACTAAAGTCTGTACCAAAAATTATTTTACAAATAAACATTATGGAAAAAAAAAATAACGGAGGGTATTCTAGGAATGATATCTAGTTAGACCAAAAACATATTTTATGCCACAGAAGTTAACCTTTCGAAATGTCAACAGAACAGTATACCATTTCTTTCGCCCTTGCGTATTGAAGAGTCTAAGCATTCTAGCAACTCTGTGAAAAAATACGAATACTTTTATAAATCTTCTGAGGGAGAAACCATAAAAATTTTGAGTATTAAACTCCAGATAGCAACGAGATGAAATGATAAAGGGCAATGCTATGAGAGAAGAGAGTGGTTATGATACCAGAGCCATATCGCTTGAGAAATCGAAATGAAAGATGAAAAACAAAAAGAGACATCTATATTATCTCTAACGATAACACACAACTAATCACTTACCATATGTGTAGGGCAGGAAGAACCAAGCCATTCCAGGCGCGAAAATCATACACCAGTCGAGACAAGAATGAGGTCAAATGGTTCGCCTAGAGTGAAGAATGGAACAACAATTGACAGAGAGGAAAAATGAAGATGACTCATTTGGTTTTATGTTTTAATACAGTATGAAACACTAGAAATCGAATAGGGATCATCGTCCACGTGTTCGACGATAAACCACTCTATATCACTAAACTACATAAAATCACCTCGACAGTACAGAGAATAATCCCAAGTGATATGATAAAATTTGGACTTAAATGCATCGTCCTCAGAAAACCAAAAACCAATGTATATAAATTTATGAGGAGCAGAGTTGTATGCTGAGGAGGATTTGAAGTCGGATTTGGATTTTGGGGCAGTGTAACGAGACTTAAAAAGTACGTTCCTTCAATGCAAAACCATCATGGCACTCGCAAATATAGTTGGACATTAAACGCATGAAATTTTTAATTAATAAGTCTCGAATCCCAAGTGTGTCAAGTGGAGCGAATAGGCAAACATGTATAAATATCAATCCAGTCCATATAATGTACTTAAAGTTCCACGCATGGGTAACAACTAGTTGGCAACAAGCATTCAAAAACGTAGTTCAACTACGAGTGAGACGTACGAGCATGAGTATAAATCCCCATAGTGGGTTTGGTGGTAATTGAAATCGAAACAAAATCCAAAAGATGTGTAATGGTATACCAAAGTGGGACGTATAGCTTGTAAGTGGGAAACATATAGATATAATAAGGATATATGGAAATGGTTATATCTTTGATATGGTTGTGTATTTTATGTATGGTGTAACCCTATGTAAACCTATAAAAGGTTGGAGGTGGATTAAAACACCTATGTATATTAGACATGATTAAATAACATACATATAATAAATTTAGTTGGTAGGGAATGGTCCTTAGATATGAAATATCCACTAATTCCAAGGGAATTTATGAAAATTCTACTATATGTATAGAAATTATAAATGAATCAATGGGAAAGATTGTGTGTAGACATAGGAAAGACTCCAAAAGAAAAAAAAAAAAATTGCTTAGGAGTGATGTTACAGATCTCATGTAAACACGCAGCTGTATAAACGTAAAAATTTAACATGTAATGTTTAACATTTCACATTTAACATTTTGAATCTATTTCTCACCATATTTTAAAATAAATCTAATTAATATTATTATTATATATAAACACAATATAAATTTTAAAAATAAAGAGGTTAACGAACAACTAAAAAAATGTATGGTAAATAAATAAAAATATAAATAAACTGGATGTATGGTGAATAAATAAAACCTATTTTTATACCTACTCCATAGGTTTGGTAAATAAATAAAATATAAATAAACTAAAGGTATGGTAAAAAAATAAAAAATATATAAAATTGGATTAGAAATTAACATCTAATTATATACCAAGCCTATAGTCCAAATCAAATGGTAAAGAAATAAACCAAAGTTAAATAAATAAAATCTTAGTATGGGGGTAGATTTGATGTAAACACTCAACATTTAACATTGTAAATCTAATGTATACCCTATTTAAAAATAACTCTAATTATTGTTATATATAAACAGAATATAAATGTAAAAAGTTAAGAGGCTAAACTGGTAAATAAATAAAATCTATTTTTATATTTGCTCCATGATCCTCTTTATATTTAAGAATACTAAAAAACGAGGTTTTATTTAGGTGAAGCCTATAGGTCAAATACCATAGGCCAAATTATTATTAATAACATGCAAAAAAACATTATTAACTCTAATATTAATATTAAAATATTGTTATTTGTAATATTCCTATTTTTATTGCTTTTATTAGACAGTTGAAAATCCTAAAGGTTAAGTGCATCTAAAGGAAAACAATATTTTGAATATATTGTATTTTTTAAATTTATAAATGTGGAATTTTAATTATTGTGAAAGCAATAGAGTATATTGGAGGCGAGGATTTAAGTCCATGACAATGGAATGAAATCCAAAGACTTTCCCAGATTCTCCCAAAATCCTTTGAGAAAATAAATTAAATTAAAAATATTAAATTGGAGATCAAAATTTGAAAGATACCTAGTAAAGTGGAATGTTACTGAGAAGAGGTTAAATAAAACTAGAAAGAGGAAAAAACTAGTTTTAAAGTGCTTTTGTGGAAAAAAGAAAAGTAAAACCTGGGAAAAAGGAAGACAACATCCTGATTTAACTGGACGGAGTTATGGAAACATGCTGAAGGAAAAGCAAGATTTAATACTCCATTCTTGGGTAGAAAAGAGGTTGGCTACTCTTTGAAAGAATTTGTCTCTGCTAGAGGGGAGTTGTGGATAGAAAGCTCAAGGTTGGGTGGAAAATAGACTTTCCAAAATTGGTATGCACAAGTAATTTAATTATGTTTTATGAAATTGTTATTATGATGAAATTTAGTGATCTCATATGGGTGGTTGACTTGTTTTTCTATGCAAGCACGTCTCACTCAATCAAAACAAATTAAGTATCTTGCTTATACATACATGTGCAGAATTGAATTCTTGATTCAGGTGTATGTGTTTTAAACAGAGATAATTTTAGGGGCGAATTTTAGCCCAAAGGCGAAATTTAAGGGGTTTTAGATTTTAGAGGGGAGAATTTTTTATATAGAACCTATTTTGTATAGTTTTGTATAAATAGCCCCAAAATTATTTTAAAAATAAATAATTATTATGGTTTAGCCAAGAAAAATAAAAGGGCGGATGAACCTGAAATGTTGCATTCGCCTTCGATTCACCGATTCGTGATTTTATGGGGTTGTATTCGCCCCTGATTTACTAACTTGCAGGGTTTTGGATATGCATTCGCCCTTTGATGATGCTGCGGTTGCGTACGCCTGCGGCCTGCCGCCTCAGATTTACGATTTACGTAACTGTAGGATACCGGGCAGCGGTGTTGGAGAGGGTTCAGCAAAGGTCTGTTGCATTCGTTGGTGGAGATTCCTCTACATCGTTGGAAGGAGAGGGGACTTGGTCCGTCGATCACCCACACTTCTGCAAGTTACCACTTTGCTCATCTACCTTACATTCTCCTGCAAGTTCTGAAATCTGGGTTTCACCTACATTTTTATTGGCACGAGTAGATCTTCTCGTTGATTCCGAATTAATATTCACCAGATTTTTAGCAGAAAGGGTACCTTCAGCTTGCAAGTTACCACATTTCTCATATGCCTTGCATTCTCCTGAAAGTTTGAAACCCTAGTTTCACTTCCATTTTTCTTGGCACGAGTAGATCCTGTAGCTGATTTCTCCCCGTAGCTGAAAATTCCTAGGTAGATCTCCAAGAGCATGCATGGTACATACAACCAGCTTTTCCCTCATACATTGGAGGCATATTACCCTTTGGTGTAGTTTCTATCACGTAGCTCTCTATCTAACATCTATTTGGATGCATCTATTTTATTACATTTTTGGGTTTCTGGTCATTGTCTTATTTATTCTTATTGTTACTTGTACAGAGATCACTATTGTCCTCTGCTACTTTCATTAGTGTAGTGAGGAGTCAGGACTACCACTGGGGGTGGAGAGCTTATCTAACTTCAGGCTCATCTGCACTTTACCTCTTCCTGTATCATTGTATGCTACATTCCACTTCTTCACCAAGATGACATACGAACCTTGTCTTTGGCATTTCCCATCGCCACATGACAATTATCTCATATGCTTTCTTTGTATTGATGGGTAGTTGATTTTTAAGCACATGCTTCTATGGTTTGCATGTTAATTATTACATTCTTGAAGATTGACTTCAGTTGGAAGCCGTAGTCAAATTTTCTCAAGGTTCAAATTCTGTATCCTCAAGGTTCAAATTCTGTATTTGCTAATCGTGGTAGAATGCTAGATGTGTGTTCTTTTGGAACTATGTTCGGTGGAAAATAGAGTAGGAATTTTGTTGGGCTAGCAAGAGGAGATATCTGACTGGATATCATGAATATCACGTATTAGCTGGGTATCATGAGTTCATCATGTCAGATATGCATATCGAGGTATTTGCAAACCTATAAAGATGAACAACCAATGAAATCTGAAAAACTATGAGATTGATAAATTGAAGGCATGGAGCTATTTTGATGGAGTTTGTCAAGGTATTCCTGCAAAATATGGAGGAGGAGGCAATATAATTATTGGAGACAACCATGTTGTTGCTTTAAAGGCAGTAGTCGAGGTTGATACTAATAACATAGTAGAGATATTTGCACTTTGTTGATGCTAATAATTGTTATTGAAAGACGTATAAACTTTCTTCGGATAAAGGATGATTCCAAGTGAATTGTAGAATGGGAAAATGGTGAACCATGGTGGTTGCTCTGTGGGCTATGAGTAGATGGCCTGAGCCCAAATGAAGGGTATAAGATTCGATGTGTCCAGAGAGCCTCCAGAGTACTAAGAAGATGAAAAGTCACACAGAGACCAAATTCATCCCCTCTTAGATGGTGCTTACAGCTTCTTCCTTCCATTTACACCGGAAATCACCTCAAAGCCTCTCTCAGTACTCTACCATGCAAGTCCATTTCTGTCATTAGGCATTACAATGCTCCAATAAGTACTTTCATGGCCTGCTCTGTTTCCAACACATCACTGGGCATCTGTTTGTGCTATTCTCAATATCAGATTCAGAACACACCACAGATCTGAGTTCATGAAACAACATGAATTTACGATAACTGGGGTAGTTTCTAGAAGCTGTTAGCACTTGTGATGATTTCACAATAAGTAAAAAAGAGTGGTAATCAGAGGATTATCAGCAAATTCACTAACGAATCTTGCATATGAGAATTTTGCTCCAGTAATTACCAAGATACCTAGAATATAACCCAACTCAAATCCGTCCTCTCTTTGTATCTTAATGCCAGTTGGTTGTTTCTTGATCTTAAGGGTATTTTGGGCCTCTTGGTCTTTCTATTTTTGGGTCCTCTGTAAGTTTTGACATTTCGTAATCAGTTTTTATGTTTATCTTCTGGTTAAAAAATCTGATAGGAGTGAGGCTACAAGAACAGTAAAATCTAGACAGTTATGTTGTAATCTTTGCATGAAAGGCAACCATGTTGTTGCTTTAAAGGCAGTAGTCGAGGTTGATACTAATAACAGAGTAGAGATATTTGCACTTTGTTGATGCTAATAATTGTTATTGAAAGAGGTATAAACTTTCTTCGGATAAAGGATGATTCCAAGTGAATTGTAGAATGGGAAAATGGTAATTACATGGTTGCTTCTAGGGCTATGAGTAGATGTATTCAGGAGCTCAAAATGAAGGGCATAAGATTTGATGTGTCCAGAGAGCCTCAGAGTACTAAGAAGATGAAAAGCTCCAGTGTGGAAGACCAAATTCATCCCTCTTAGACAGTGCTTGCGCTCTTCCTTCCATTTACACCTGCAATCACCTCAAAGCTCATAATTTCCACCATGCAAGTCCATTTCCTATTGTTAGCTAGGCATTACAATGCTCCAACAAGTACTTTCATGGCCTCAAGCCCGTTTCCACGACATCACCCGGCACCGTTTTGTGCTATTCTCAATATCAGATTCAGAACACACCACAGATCTGAGTTCATGAAACAACATGAATTTACGATAACTGGGGTAGTTTCTAGGGTGCTAGGCACTTGTGATGATTTCAAAGGCTAAGAAAAAAAAGATGCAACTAGAGGATTATTCACTAGCAAATCTACTAATGAATCTTGAATATGGTGAACTTCGGCCTCCGAAATTACCAGATAATGAAATGGATAATCCAACTCCAAATCATCCTCTTGTATCTTAATGCCAGTTGGTTGTTTCTTGATCTTAAGGGTATTTTGGGCCTCTTGGTCTTTCTATTTTTGGGTCCTCTGTAAGTTTTGACATTTTGTAATCAGTTTTTATGTTTATCTTCTGGTTAAAAAATCTGATAGGAGTGAGGCTACAAGAACAGTAAAATATAGACAGTTATGTTGTAATCTTTGCATGAAAGGCAACCATGTTGTTGCTTTAAAGGCAGTAGTCGAGGTTGATACTAATAACAGAGTAGAGATATTTGCACTTTGTTGATGCTAATAATTGTTATTGAAAGAGGTATAAACTTTCTTCGGATAAAGGATGATTCCAAGTGAATTGTAGAATGGGAAAATGGTAATTACAGGGTTGCTTCTAGGGCTATGAGTAGATGTATTCAGGAGCTCAAAATGAAGCGCATAAGATTTGATGTGTCCAGAGAGCCTCAGACTACTAATAAGATGAAAAGCTCCAGTGTGGAAGACCAAATTCATCCCTCTTAGATGGTGCTTGCAGTTCTTCCTTCCATTTACACTGGCAATCACCTCAGGCTTCATACTCTACTCACGCAAGTCCATTTCCTATTGCTAGCTAGGCATTACAATGTCTAATACATCATGTACCGTCTGCTTTCCAAGATGTCGGGCATCCACAGCTATTTCAACACGATTCGAACACACCACGTATCCGAGTTCATGAAAGTTTCTAGGTTGCTGTGCACTTCAGATGATTTCAAAGGCCAAGAAAAAAGATGCACCAGAGATTGTCCACTACAAACTGTCACTGAATTTGCATATGAGTAAGAATGTAAAATTACCGTACAATGAAACTAAATTTCCAACTCAAAATCATCCTTGTATCCAATGCCGCTGGTCAATTCTCGATCTAAGGTATTTTGCGGCCCTTGGTCTTTCATTTTTGGGGTCCTCCTGTAGTTTTGACATTTTGTAATCGTTTATGTTTATCTTCTCGTTAAAAAAATCGAGAGAGTGAGGCCAAGCAAGAACAGTAAAATCTAGACAATTATGTTGTAATCTTTGCATGAAAGGCAACCATGTTGTTGCTTTAAAGGCAGTAGTCGAGGTTGATACTAATAACAGAGTAGAGATATTTGCACTTTGTTCATGCTAATAATTGTTATTGAAAGAGGTATAAACTTTCTTCGGATAAAGGATGATTCCAAGTGAATTGTAGAATGGGAAAATGGTAATTACATGGTTGCTTCTAGGGCTATGAGTAGATGTATTCAGGAGCTCAAAATGAAGGGCATAAGATTTGATGTGTCCAGAGAGCCTCAGACTACTAAGAAGATGAAAAGCTCCAGTGTGGAAGACCAAATTCATCCCTCTTAGATGGTGCTTGCAGTTCTTCCTTCCATTTACACTGGCAATCACCTCAAGCTTCATACTCTACTCATGCAAGTCCATTTCCTATTGCTAGCTAGGCATTACAATGCTCCAATAAGTACTTTCATGGCCTGCTCTGTTTCCAACACATCACTGGGCATCTGTTTGTGCTATTCTCAATATCAGATTCAGAACACACCACAGATCCGAGTTCATGAAACAACATGAATTTACGATAACTGGGGTAGTTTCTAGGTTGCTAGGCACTTGTGATGATTTCAAAGGCTAAGAAAAAAAAGATGCAACTAGAGGATTATTCACTAGCAAATCTACTAATGAATCTTGCATATGGTGAACTTCGGCTTCCAAAATTACCAGATAATGAAATGGATAATCCAACTCCAAATCATCCTCTTGTATCTTAATGCCAGTTGGTTGTTTCTTGATCTTAAGGGTATTTTGGGACTCTTGGTCTTTCTATTTTTGGGTCCTCTGTAATTTTTGACATTTTGTAATCAGTTTTTATGTTTATCTTCTGGTTAAAAAATCTGATAGGAGTGAGGCTACAAGAACAGTAAAATCTAGACAGTTATGTTGTAATCTTTGCATGAAAGGCAACCATGTTGTTGCTTTAAAGGCAGTAGTCGAGGTTGATACTAATAACAGAGTAGAGATATTTGCACTTTGTTGATGCTAATAATTGTTATTGAAAGAGGTATAAACTTTCTTCGGATAAAGGATGATTCCAGGTGAATTGTAGAATGGGAAAATGGTAATTACAGGGTTGCTTCTAGGGCTATGAGTAGATTTATTCAGGAGCTCAAAATGAAGGGCATAAGATTTGATGTGTCCAGAGAGCCTCAGACTACTAAGAAGATGAAAAGCTCCAGTGTGGAAGACCAAATTCATCCCTCTTAGATGGTGCTTGCAGTTCTTCCTTCCATTTACACTGGCAATCACCTCAGGCTTCTTACTCTACTCATGCAAGTCCATTTCCTATTGCTAGCTAGGCATTACAATGCTCCAATAAGTACTTTCATGGCCTGCTCTGTTTCCAACACATCACTGGGCATCTGTTTGTGCTATTCTCAATATCAGATTCAGAACACACCACAGATCTGAATTCATGAAACAACATGAATTTACGATAACTGGGGTAGTTTCTAGGTTGCTAGGCACTTGTGATGATTTCAAAGGCTAAGAAAAAAAAGATGCAACTAGAGGATTATTCACTAGCAAATCTACTAATGAATCTTGCATATGGAGTAGTTGTTGTTTGTTTACAATGGATGTAACCACTTCCATTGCATTGACTTAGTCCTATATCCCTACTTAAAATAATGCCAACACCCCCTTTCCTCTGTGGTCATAAATACAACAAACAAATTGCAGTTAATATATATTTACTTTTCCAATCTTTGCAAGTGTTCAACAACAAAGTTATCTGTAACTAGTTCACTGGGAAGCTCTGTAATATAATAGCTCTAAATAGGTCTGCACTAGGTAATTGTTGATGCATATTAGTGCCAACCTGTACCAGAATATTCTAATATGATACTCAGTCCACAGATCTGAAAGGACATGTGACAATCTGTAAGAACGAGCTGTGTGCTAACACTGCATTCCGTCTAAGATCAAACCTTCAATAACACTTGATTTTGTCATCATCGTGACGTAATAAATGTTGGTACACCCAAGGACCCTCCTTCCTACTGAATATGATAGCATGATTATGAGAGAAAGCTTGGATTTCCCTTTGAACCAATAAGATAGGCTACAAAAGATGAGTGGCATTGTCTTGCCAAGGCCATTTTAACCGTAAAAAGCAAAATGTTGTAGTTAATACCTTTTTTCCTAGGAAAACATCACATTGGATCCTGCAGGAGCTTCTCATGTGTGATGACATATCAATAAAACTGTAATCCTGAGGTCATGCATATTTATCATCAAAGGCTTCCTTCCATAGGACTCCCCTTGTATTCCAGATTCTAGAATATATATGCCAATCCATGTGCAAACTGTTAGATAGGATATGGCTTTAACTTGGGGCAAGTGCTCCATAAAGGAGTTTTTGAGAACCCTCAAATATGAACATATCAACATAGATTTGTTAAGGCAAAATCAATGATCCAATGAATCCACTTGATCTTCTCAAGATTGCAGTGTCCCTTTCCCGTGTTTAGTCATCATGAAAAAAAGTGACATGTTAAAATAAGAGTACTTACAAGCCACAAGTGTTGTTTCTGGTGGATTAGTGTCCTCATTCCCTTCCTTTGATACCATGGGATCATGAATTCTCAACATTCTAGGCAAAAATCGACCTATAAGTCCTTGATCACAGCAAAAATAGCATATTATGGGAGAGAAACCTTCCTTATCACTGATAACTTCATTAAATCCACCCTCTAAAGCTCTCTTTGGTTCATGAAAAATATATTTTCATTCTAGCAGAGGAAAGGTTGTCTCCAGGGCCAAGAACACTCCTGTTTGTATCATGGTTTGGGCTCGAAGAATGATGCTCTTTCTGATAAGGAAAACCTTATCATGACGTCCCTGGTGTTGATTTTGAATCAAACCTTTATTCAAACTTACAGAATCTGATTCACAGAGAAACCCTTCAGAAGGTTGATTTGAGGATCCTTTTACTGGTCTTGAAATCTCGTTTCTAACACACTTAACCTCAGCCCTCTACACAAACTCCTTTCCTGGGTCCTCATTAGATGGTATGCATGAAGACTTTAAGTTAAATCCCTCCAAATGTATGGCTATAAAAGTGTAATTATTTTGCTCAATTTCTGAGTCCAAAACAGCAATACTTTCATCAATATCATGAGCATGGTTTGGTGTCATGAGGTCTGCATTTTACAATAGGAAATGATGTCTTTCAGCCCCATTCATGAGCACCATTCCTTTCATATGCCTTTGATGAAGATTAGGTTCCTTTGAGATTGAGTCTTAATTTCTTCTTAGGTTGTTGAGAGAGGAATCTGAGAGGAAGTCTCAACTACTACAACCTATTCAATTTCACCAAATTTAATTTTTTTCTAACTTCTACCCATTATGTAGTTGTTTATATCCTACAGCCAAGCTAAGAATCCATGAATTATGGTAATGTGAAAACAACTTCTAGGTGGATGGGAGAAGATAATGGGGAGTTGGCATCTGAAGGTTTAGACTTTCAAGACTAGGCATGAATACTTAGATGTAGATGCAACAAATATTTGAATCTTGTGTAACAGGAATCAGCCTAGATGTGTAAAATGTAATGGTTGAAGCAGAATTTAAAGAAATAAGTGTTAACCCTTCAAACCAACCTTCGAAATTTCAACCACTAAAACCTGTTTAGTTTCAACAACTTTAATTTGTGCTATAAGCCTATAACGACTATTAGAAGTCAAAATTTTCAGCACCAAGGGAATCCACAGCATATTATTCAATGTTAAGCACAGAACTTGCTGCAACAACAACCACAACAACATATCTTACACCATGTTCAAAATAAGTAATGGAAACAATCACAGAATAATCTTCTCCCATATAATCTCTTGGCTACCAGAGAAAAAGAAGAAAATAAAAGCATTATCTTTAGTTCTTGCTTCCTACATTATGCAAAATTGTATTGAAATGTGAAGGTTGCAATGCTCTCAGCATATGTAAAGGCCATAAACAAGTGTTGGAACACCTTTTGCAATTACTAGAAGGTGTTTTCCAAGTAATTGTTGATACAATTTAACTGACATGTATCATAAAAAAATTGTTGAAGAGTGATGAGATGAAAATTCAAGTGACAGCAATTAATTTCTTCTAGTTTTGCTAGCATTGGAAACTTGGCCAACCAATTACTACTGCATTTCCATTGATTTAGACAAACTGGTTTCTCTTGCACTAATTGGAGCCTTTGTCAACAAAGTGGAAATTTTAACAATGAAAGTAATCAATTCATAGTGGTTCTTGGTCCAAGTGATAAGGATATGCTGCCTTAATAGTGTCCTACCACAACAATAAAAATATGGACAGATTATCATACCTATCTAAATAATTGGTTTCCTAGCTTATCCATCAATCATTACAACTGCACTGGGGAACAACAATTCAAGGAGAGGGAACTATTAAGTACAAAAAAATAACTATATTCCAACAAGCATATACTAAGTCACTAACTACCATTTAATAATTCCTACATCTTTTCACAAGAACAAAATGTTAATAACATTATCTAAAGTGTTTCCCTGGAAAATGGTTGATTCAAGGTTCAATACCTTAAGTGTTTCCCCAAAAAATAGTTGCCTCGGGGTTTAATTTTGATAAGTTGGGTTTCTTGAAAAATATGTAAATAAGGAAGACGGTCAACAATAATGAAAAGTCAGTGAATTCCCACAATGTCCAATTAGGATGAAATTATCCAACTTGTTCTTTGAAGAAGATTAATACAAATCAAAGTAGATCCCCTAGATCCAATAATGGACAACAAAGTTGATTGATGATAAAAGCTAGAGGTGAAACTCTAAAAGATTTTTTAGTTTTCCCAGTTTGGGTTACTAGGATAAGAGTGGAAAGTCTCAACTACTACAACCTACTCAATTTCACCAAAATTAATTTGGGATACCCATTATGTGGTTGTTTATATTTTACAGCCAAGGTAAGAAACCATGAATTATAGCAATGTGAATACAACTTCTAGGTGGATGGGAGTGTTAGCCCAGGTATGTCAGTGATCAAATGACTCTTTCAGTTGTTTCCCTTTAAGTCATAGGTCATAAATTTTACTTTTTCGAACCAGTTCTCAAAAATAATTTTGGTCACTGAAGAAGGCTAAACCATGTATGTTGCTGCTTCATTTCATTTATCATCACCATTGTCGAGGTCATCGCCATCATCAAATTCAAGGTCACCATCTCCATCATCATCATTCAAAAGGTCTAGGGTTATGTCATTTCATTTCATTTAGGTCAAGTCTAGGTTCAGCCCTGCCTTTGGAAAAATCTTCAAATTTTCACTGAACATAAGGTAGTAATCCTCCATTTCATCCATGAAACCCTAATGAAGGAGCAATCAAGTTTATGTAATTAAAATAAAGCCATCTTTCTTGTTTCATATGGCTCAAATTTCAAGAAAAATTTTCAAACATCTCATCTCTGTCTCACTATTTGAGGAAAATTGAAGAACTCTGTCTCAATGTCTCTTTTAAAGGATCCACTGTCAGAGCTCCAAGGGAGGTCATTTTGACCTACTGTCCTAGTCAAATGCAAAAGAGTGTCATTTCAAGCTTCAAAGACATCTTTTCTGGTTTGAAGAATCAATATCAAATGCAAAATTCCAAAGGTGAAAGATTTCAAAGTTTTTAATAATAGTCTTGTTGTCTCATGAAAACGAGAAAATTTGTCTCAAGAGTCAATGTCTCATTTTAAATGCCTAAGAAGGTCATCTCAAGTGTCGGGGAGTGCAAAAGAGGTTAACTCTATCCTCTCATCTTACTCAAAGAGCTAAAGAGTCACCTTTCATGTCAAAGGGTTCAAAGAGTGTTATTTTGTCTTCTTACCTCATTTGAAAGAGAAACATGTCACTTTCCAAGTTGCACAAAGGGTCAAAAAGGTTATTTGCAAATGTCAAAGGGTAAGGAGTATTTCACAAATTTGAAACGGAGAAGTTTATTTCGTATCTCATTTAAAACATGCCAAATAAAAGGTCACTTCAAGAGTCAAAGAGTGAAAAGAGGTTCATTCTATCTTTATCTCTCATTTGAAGGTGCAAAAGTCCATTTTCAAGTGCAAAGGTTCAAAGGTCATTTACAAGTGTCAAAAGGGAAAAGGTAAGGGTTGTCAAAGCTTATAAAGGGAAAGGAAACTTCATTCTTCTTTTATTGATCAGTACAAAGTTTAACTCCATTCCTCTAACTGAAATAGTTAAGAATGATCAGTACAAAGTTTAACTCCATTCCTCTAACTGAAATAGTTAAGAATGATCAGTACAAAGTTTAAGGTGCTAAGTTCCTTCTAGTTGATCAAATGTCAGACATGGTTAATGTGAGTGATGATCACCCTGAGTTTCTTTTTCATCTTGTTGTTGATGGCGATTTAGAAGATAGTGAAGTCCCTCTATTTTATATAAGCCTCAAAATCCATGACTTTATCCTCCATAATGCCATGCTTGATTCCGGAGCCTCTCACAACCTCATGCCCGTGGCCATTATGGATAGATTAGGACTGGACATTACAATACCTTATCATGATCTTTACTCATTTGATTCAAGGAGGGTGAAATGTCTTGGCCTCATCAAGGACCTAGTGGTGTCATTAGAGCAAATCCTAGCCAAGAATGTCCTCATGGATGTTGTGGATGATATCCTGCCCAGACATGGAATGCTACCTTCTCGGTCATGGGGATAGAAGCTTAGAGATACCTTACAACTTGATTTTTCTTATGCTACCATTATCATCTTTGGACAACTTAGGAAACTATACCGGGAAAGTAAGATGAAGTACATGATCAACAGTTGAGAAAAGCCAAATGACCATCCTATACATGTTGTTTATAAAAATTTAGAGTCATTTATCTTGTACAATGATGAATGCTCAACGTCTTCCAAAGTTTTGATTGAAGAAATTGTAGAAAATTCTGAATTTTCAAATTCTGTTTTAGTATTGGCAAATGTAGAAATTTGTAAAAAGGTGCCAAATGATGTGGAACCAAGTGTATCACCTCAATAAAGTGATGGAACAATGGAAGAATCAGAATTTTTTGGTACAACAGAGGTCTCTCAAACAACAAGCAAAGTTCAACCATCATCCCCTTTCTTCTTTACATTAGTGATATTGTTCTTACGGACATGACTCCAGCTCATTTTGAGAAGCGAGGATTATTAAGGATTTTTGTTCTAGCATAGCTATGCGAGTAAATGCTAATAAAAAAAGGTTGTAATAATCAATCGAGTAGTCTTTAGTGCGACTTTTTGAAGGCTTTTACGATGAATTTTTACGGTGTAATTTCTCTAAATTCAGGCAGGAATTTATTGAAAAGAGAAGTTTGATTGCTAACTTTGCACAATCGAAGTGCCTTACAGGTTTTTGAGGGCGCTGAATCCATATATAGAGTCAAAAAACCAGTTTGAATAACAAAAACCAAGATTTTACCTCAAAATTTTTCACCGGATTTCGGCACCTGAAACTTCAAAAAGTCGCACTAAAGACAGCTCCATAATCAATTACCAAAAGGCAATTTATGTTAATTGTGAGCGATAATAACAAATCAAAGAAAGTTATACAATAAGGTCTTGAAGTCAACCTTCATCACAATCTTAACTAGAAATACAATGTTGGGAAAATGATTAATAGAAAGTGGAAAACCAATTTTTGTCTTAGGTGCAATTGTAGGTCAACAAATTTTTGGTTTTGGAAAAAAGAAGAAGAAGCTCATATTTTAGACACCTCTTCATCTTTTTATCTTATATGGAGATGAATTTTGTTGTTGAATTTTGTTGTCTTATATAGAATCATAGAGGGAAATTGAGAAAATCCAAAAGTTTTTATAGTTTATGATCTTATTAAATGCAATATACCCTATCCTATCTTATAGAAGCTAGTCTTTCACCCATTGAGAGTTTTCCTATGACTAAGTACCTAATATAGAAGGACAAGACAAGTAACATGAAAACAAGTGGCTCCCTAAGAGTGCTTCAAAATGCAGTCAAAATTTGGTGTGGCATAAAACTGGTTGGCATAAAGATTCTCAATCTTAGTCAAACTAGTGGAGAATAGAGGAGGCCACTCTAAAACGTGAACACCAATAAAATTGCTATCGCATATAAATTAAAGTTGAAATCATGGTGTGATAATGCAGTAGAGAATAAGAGAAAAACAGAATATTAAAAATTGGTCATTAACCATAATCCAAAGGATCAAGTGTCATATTCTTGTAGCTAGTTTTAAGAAGAAAAACATCATTACCAGAATAAAAATGAACTTTGAGGAGCTTAGGAATTGAGCAAGACCTAGAATTTCATAGGATGCAAGTAAATGTCATTGCGATTTTAGAAATGTGAAGGATGAAAAACACTTCCTTTTACAATGTCTTGCTTATTCTTATTTGTGACAGGAAATGAAGCTGGATTTGATGATTTTGGGACCTATTTTCACATAGATAGCGTTTGACTAGTATTAAATGATAAATAACTAATTTAACAAGACTAATGCAAAGCATCAATGGGCTCATTCAAGCACATGAAACTACCTTGATGTCTAGCTTTGACATCTTAGAAAATTTTAATGGTATATATGTTGCTTGTGTTTGGGGAATTTTGCTGAGTTTCGAGTTTTATATTTTCTTGGAAAATAATTATTGATATTTGGAAAATGTGTGATTTTATCTTGGTATTGGAAACGAAGCTAGTTTTGATCTTTGATTGGAAATGAAATCAGATTTGATGAAGTTGGGACCTATTTCTTTTCACATAGATAGTGTCATAGTATTAAATGATAAAGAACTAATTTAAGAAGTCTAACGCCAAGCAACAATGGGCTTATTCAAGTACATGAAATTGTGTTAATGTCTAGCCTTGATATCTTTGAAAATTTTAGTGGTTTGTTTGTTGCTTGTTTAGAGGATTTTGCTGAGTTTGAAATTAGTCTCTTGA
This sequence comes from Pinus albicaulis, assembly GCA_034641835.2. Taxonomy (NCBI): domain Eukaryota; kingdom Viridiplantae; phylum Streptophyta; class Pinopsida; order Pinales; family Pinaceae; genus Pinus; species Pinus albicaulis. The sequence goes on from CM076583.1 coordinate 594,389,836, forward strand.
ATGCTTATGGTTCTCATATCATGCATATATCGATAGATCGATAGATCTAGTTCTATTATTATAATCATTATTGTTTTTTTTATATATTTGGTGGTTTGAGGAAAGATATTTTATTTCCTTTCACTTTGTGGCATGATTTCGACATCTTCACCTTTTAGAATATAGTAAAATATTTTTCTTATTATAGATTTTTCTTGGAAAAGAATTATTGAGAGTTAGGTGCAAATGCACAATGTTGTGTAGCATTAGTATGATAAATATGGGATAGTGAAAAGCATAGTTTTGAAGATTAGTCTAAGTTGACTCGTACCTAATCAACTTAGTCAAGTTGATTGTTGGTTGAACGGCTAATTGTTGGTTCAATGGATAGAAGGTCTTGCAGGCACAAATACCAAAGGGAAAAATGGAGCCCATCATGGGGTACTCTTTGTAATTCTCCACCACTGCTACCTTTCCTCAAACTCCTCTCCAACCTCAATATCAGTGCTAGTAGTAGCATGACAAACAACACTACGCTTAGCAGAACTAGAAGAACGTATTTTCTAAACTACACGAGAACTACTTCCCTCACGAGTCACCATGTGCCATGCTTGGTCTCGGTGGTTCTCTTCCTTCTACTCCTGGTTCAATTACCATATCTTCATTGGAACCAACACTCCGAACTCCACTAGACAACGATTCACCATTTTGTAGTAGTGATTCGCCATGATTTTACAGGATAGTATAATCTCGTGAGAGATTCGCCAAAAAATTATATATACATATTATATTATTAATAAAATCGCCTTCCATTTTTCCTATGTATCATGGGGATTCGCCTATTTTTTATATATATAAATTTAGGGGGGTTCTTAAAATTATCCCTGGTTTTAAATGGTTTAAGGTTTTATGTGTGTACAATTAGGAATTTGTTTAAGCTGATTTAAATCATGTACTGCAACCATCAATTGCAGGAAATTAACCAAAAACACATAATAGAAAACATAATAAAGGAGTTCACCCTCAAAAATTGGGCTATGTCTCCTTGAGCCTCCTTCAATAGACTTGGGTCTCTGGGATTAAGATGGTAAATTTATTTTACAAGCTAATGATTAACTGCAATTTTGTTTGGACTATACCAATGGGTTTTGAATACCAAAATACCCCTGGATTGACTGCTCAATCTATGGAAATGGACCTAGGCTCCATTGGGCTTGACCTCTTCTGTTGGTGTCCTTGAGCTTCCCTAAGCTTCTCTGTGGCAAAAACTCTACGATAATTCCTCTTCTATTCCTAAAAAAATTTCTACTATCTCTAGAAATATCAATCATCCAAAATACGTTGTTCATTTGCTTAGAACAACCTCAAGCTCCTCATTTTATGCCTCCAACCCCTGGTGGCACTAGGTTCCCTAAAACATCCCTCTGGCTTATTCAGCTCTATAATTATCCAAATGGCTCTGAAAATCTCTCCATTGGATTCGTTATGTCCAAAATACTCAGAAATGACTATTCATTCGCTCAAAATGGCCTTTGGCTGCTCTCGCTATGTCTGTAACACTTGGTGGCACATTGTGGCTCTAGGGTCACTGAAACTTCCCTGTAGCATCTCAGCTTTCATAAGTCTCGAAATGATAATTCAAACCCCATCCTTAGATTCATAAGGTTAAATATAGTCATAAATGACTATTGGATTCCCGAGAATGGCCTCTGGCTACCCTAGTAGGCCTCATTCTCCCGGTGGCTCTTGGTGGCCCTAGTGGCCCTTGGAGCTTCTCTGAAACAAAATAATGCTCAGAATTCCTTATCTATCTCTAAAAACTGCACCAATGGATCTATACTTCTCGAATTAGTAAAAAATGGCTCTTTCTTCCCCCACAATGGTCAAAAATTGAGGCTTCTACACTTTTTCCCAATATCTCCTAGGAAAAGTCTACTAAATGTGGAAAACTCAAATTAACTGAAGTTAGATTAGAGATGATCGCCAAATTTGGCACGCCATTATTTTCTCCACCAATAAAACTGTGCATTAAAATTTATGGTTAGGGTGGTGGCCACATGCACGCCCCCAAATGTTAAGTGGCTTATGCATTAGCGGAAACAGTGGAATACCATATCAGAGTTTCATTATACATATATATGTTCGCAATTAACATTGGATACATTTTACGGGACTTCGCAATATCAAATAAATTCACAAATGTAATACAAGGTACATCACAGATTGCACGTCGCAGAATATAACAATACCTTTAACGTTTAAAGAATACAAGTGTCGATGCAAAGTTGTGATCGTATCACCACTTCGCAATTCGACCAAATAAATTTTTGCAGATCGTGAATGTTAACATTTCACAATATCACAACTTTACTGACTTTTTAGACCGGAAAAATACATTATTTCTATCGTATACAATATGCAATCTCATCGCATCGCATACTAAATAGTTTATCGTGAAAAATTCTTATCCATAACCACATAAATCTACGATATATGCTTAAGTGTTATATCAACACGTGGCTCCTCTCGCATCATCACATCACCACTTATTTATTTCATTTGAGATGTCTTCCATCTAAATAAAATGATTTCCGATTGTGATGCACGCAATCTCTCCTGCTATGATTTAAACTCTGTACCGTTGATCTTCTACTGCTGCTTCTGTGATCTAATCACCACTGTTTGGCCCTAACTGTTGACTAGATCACGACCATACATTCCATGTACAAAATTTCTACAGCTGCACAATCCCTGATTCTATGTGTGGAGTTCAGGACACCATGACCGCCACCAATGTGGATCCCAATCTGATCAGTCCTTCCCACTGACGAGATTTTCGACCCACAAAAGCTGATGATTATCTGCCTAGAGCTTCAATAGTATGTAGCTTTCAAGTTATATCAAATTATTTCTCTTGACAAGTCTCTTTCGCAATCACCCTGAAATGCCTTGCATTGCAACTGGCTATATCTCTTGACCACTTCTCTCTGGCTGTTGTTGACGCAGTTCAACATTTCTCGCTACCGTAAACTACTGCATACCCTATTCTACCGCTATTCTCTCTATGTGCTTGACAAATTGTTATCCTTCCCACTGAGAATATAGTCCTTCTTGCAACTATGGCATACAAGCTTGTTCTTGGAAATCCACTTTCCAAATTAAGCTTGCAAGATCAGTGAACTCTTGTCGCCAACAAAAACACCATCTTGTTCTGTAATCGCTGCAAAACACCTTGCATCTTGTCCACTTCTTCACCGAATGGACCAAAAATTCCTGCAACATCTTGTCACAAGAAAACACGATCAATATTGAAAAGAAAATATTATGCAAGAATTGAAATCAAGACCACCTCTTTTTTCTTCTTCAAAGCAGTAATTGTCACATTCCTCTTACATCACATAAATTGTGATCCTCTTGCACATTTGTGTATCAATTGATCGACTCACAAAAAAAAAACACCCTCTACTAAAACATAAGTCATGAAGCATGTAACATCAACAAGTAGACATGAAATTTGCAATATAATCTACACAAGTGGATATACAATATAATAGATATTGACAACACTCATGAAACATGCAACATCAACAACAAGTAGACATGAAATGTGCAATATAATCTACACAAGTGGATATACAACATGATAGATATTGACAACACTCATGCACGTAAGATTCAATATTTTTTTCACTAACGTGTATTTTGCTATTTTACTTAGTTTCATTATGATCTATTTTCAATCTAGAATTAATAAAATAAAACATAAAATAGGCATATGTGTGTAGGGACGTTTGAAAATAAAATATGTCATAAAATTTTTAATTTTTACTTGTCGGTCAACATTTAAATTTATACCCAACAACCATTTATCTATTAATTATTGATAATTAAATTAAAATTGATAAATTATTATTCCAAATTTAAATATGTTAAAATAATAAAAAAATTAATATCTATATTTTTAAAATATATTCTTTAATAATATATAATAATAAATTAAATATAAAAATAAAAATAAACTCAATTTTGTTTTAGTGTTTTAAAGAGGAATATATTAAATATATTTTTATCAAATTATCAAAATTTTATTCATTAAAGTTAGACAAATCCTAATTCAATTTCAATAGACAAAATAATGAGTTTATCACTAATTGGAAAAATATTTGACAATATTAAAAAATCACACTATAATTGAGATCAAGTCAGTTAATATCTAATTTTTAAAATATAACAACTTCGATATTTTTATATTTTCAAGACACTTATTGAAAGTTGTCCAAGCTATACATATTTGTACGTTGCAAATATCGCCAAATCAATTCGAAACCTCCTCAACATGAACATCATCGTTTTATATTTTAAAATTTCTTTTAGGTTTAGTTTCTAAATCATTTAGAGATATAGTAGTAAATTTATTAGTGTATATATATATAATTTCATATTTTATATATACATTAAGAAGAAAATAATACAGCTTCTAGAGTTTTGGGTTCTTTTAAGAATAAAGAAAATATTAAATGAGAAAAGTGAATATAATGAAATGTCTTATTATTTATATAGAGATTGTGTTTAATAACTCTAAATGACTTGAGTATGTGAAAGTGAAATTCTCTGAATCAAAAAAATGATAAGAAGAAATATGATGAATTTTCTACAAATCTGTAAGTTTCTCTAAGTTTTTATGTGGTTGGAAGTGGAAAGTAGGGGTTATAATCTACTCAAGTAACTCTAATCCTACATAGTATGTATTGCTATGTGAAAGTTTATCTCTTCTAGTAACCCCAATACTATGTAATAAGTCGTGTTGCAGGCAAGGTTATCTTATATAGGTAAAGAAACCAAATGAGGGGTAGAGGAAGATAAGCTATGTTGGATAGGACAAGGTTGAATAAGAGAGGAACATGCCACTTTTAAGGTATTTGTTGCAACCAAAGAGTTTCCCTGAATTTGATCGATTTTGGAGCTGAGGGTTTTCACTAATGAACCATCCATTTCTTTTGCAATAGCCTCATATATTTTTGACTGTTCATCGAGCATGTTATGTGTTCCTAGCCAACACTTTTTTTCATTCTGCACTTTTTCAGTCGAAATCTTAGGACGAAGAAAAAGCATTGGGTAGGAACACATGACACACCACATGAAGCTTTCAAAGTCTATGATATCACTACAAAAGAAAGTTCCAGATCGTTAGAGAAAACCCTCGACTCCATGATCAATCAAACTGGGGAAAAATCTTTAGTTGAAGTTGGTACTCAAAGTATGGTGTCCACCTATATTTTTCAACCTTGTCCCGTCTAACATAAATCCTCTTCCTCCACCTCTTTTCTTATTCATTTACCTTAAAAATATAACCTTACACACAACAAGGCCTATTAAGCAAGATCATTCTTACTCGAAGAGATAACCTTGCATGCAGTACGACTTATTATGTAGGATCTAGGTTACTTTATTAGATTATGAGACCCTACTTTCCTCTAGCAACCCCTTATAAAATTGTAGAAACTCATAGATTTGCATAAAATTAATTACATTTCATCTCATCCTCTTTTTGGTCCTTCCTCTTTTTCAAGTGATCAACTTTTTTAGAGTTATCAATCTCATTCAGAATGTTGTTGCTTCTGCGATCTAATCACCACCGTTCGACCCTCAGTGTTGACTGGATTATGACTGTCCATTCCACCTGCAACATTTCCGTGGCTGTGCAATCCCTGATTCTATATGCAGAGTTCAAGACTCCATGATCACCACCAATGTGGATCCCAATTTGATCACTCCTTCCCACTGATGGGATCTTTGACCCATAAATTCTGATGAATATCTACTTTGAGCTTCAAGAGTCCACCTCTTTCAAGTTATATCAATTGATTTTTCTTGACAAGTCCCGTTGGAAATCACCCTGACATGCCTTGCACTGCAACTAGCTATGTCTCTTGACCACTACTCTCTGGCTGCTGTAGACCCACTTCAACATTGCTGGCTATCGTAAAATGATGCATACCATGTTGTACCACTGTTCTCTCTATGTGCTTGACAAATTGTTAGCCTTCCCACTAAGAATGAAGTCCCTCTTGCAATTATGGCATACAAGCTTTTTCTTGGAAATCCACTTTCCAAATTAAGCTTGCAATATCAGTGAACTCTTGTTGTCAACAAAAACACCAGCTTGTTCTGCAATGGCGGTAGAACACCTTGCATGTTGTCCACTTCTGCACTGAATGGACCAAAACTTCCTACCATATCTTGTCACAAGAACACGCGATCAATCTTGAAAATAAAATCTTATGCAAGAATTGAAATTAAGACCACCTCTTTTTTCTCCTTCAAAGCACTAATTTACACCTTCCTCTAACATCACGTACATCATGATCCTCTTGCACATTGGTGTATCCATTTATCAACTCACAATCGAAAAACACCCTCGACTAAAACATAATTCGTGAAACATGCGACGTTAATGACAAGTAGACTTTAAATGTGATATATAACCTTCACAAGTCAATATACAACATGATAGATATTTACAACACTCATGAATGTATCTATTTACAATGAACTTATTTACAAGTCCGTCATTTACACATACAAACTCATGCATGTAGACTTTCGACTCTTCCTTTCAAGTACAAAAAAGTACATATTCCCAAAACATGTGGGTGACTATAAGAGCTGAACTGAATGATATTGCTGCAACATAAGTGAGTAACATACCCATATTTTACACCTCCACGAAGAAATTGTGCAACAAAGAAAAATGCCTTCAACTGAACAACATTCACATGCAAACTTGCATCATAAAAGTTGTGATAATATGTTGCAATTTGTCATACTTTCAACAAACATTCAGGCATACATAAGGCTGAAAATTGCATCTATGTACAAAGAAAATTCATGCCTTACTTGGTCAAGAAATCGAGCCATTTCTTACCAATCCACTTCAATGGAAATTTTTCATGTTGAACATCTTCTTCTTGTGAATCATCTTGACTCACATCGATGATGGAATCGCTGGTCACATTCTCACAAACATTTTTATCCTCTTGCTTCATGTGGTTGGGATGAGAGGTTGGATGCAGTGTCGAACATTGGGCAATGACATGTCCCTTTTTTTGCCATTGTGTGAAAATAGTTTGCATCTTCTATGAAAATCTCCTTCGCTTCGACTGTTTCCTGTATGCTTTCATTCTTTTCCAGAATTTTGAAAATTCATAGTTACAAAAATCACAATATCAACAGAAAATATGTCTCCCATTCATGCATGCAGATTTGTCATGCTTAATATAATCATAAAAAACATGATTATAGGAAGAATTGTACGTTGAACTATTCTTTGAATGTTCATCTTTTTCACCTTGTTGAGAAGATGATCTTGAAGAGGTTCCATCATTCTTTCTAAGACCAACAACATTGTTCATGTCCTTATATCTATCAAAACTCTCTTGTTTTCCATAAGTTTCATGTCTAAAAGCATCTTGCTACAACATGGGTTTCAAACAATTGCATTCATCTTGATTGAAAACTTTGCATGTTTGAGGATTTTAACTTGCAATAAAAGTTCTTCTTAGAACTATTTCAAGTGCCTTCATGGCTTTAGAACTTTCTCCATAAAGTTGTCCATAACCAAGACCCAAATACTTAGGCCTTTCATCAACCATAATTGGCTCAACCATGCCTTGTGCATGTTTTCATAATCCTTGAATTTCATAGCCCATTTTCATCATCAATTTGGACCCTATTCTTCTAGTGTATTTTTTCAAAAGAACCTACACATTTATCTTGAGAGAAAATTGAAGACAAAATTGAATTATTTACCTCTTCTTCAAGCACATGCTTGGCTAAGCCTTATTTCGCATCATGGAGCTGAATCTCCTTCTCATTCATATTTTGAATAAGTTATTTATTCTCTTTCTTCATAGCAACCAATTTCTCTTGAATTTTAGAGCTCTCCCTTACATCTTCAAACAATTGTTGCACCATATCTTTCATGATGTGAAAGTCATGCTTCATCTCTTTAACAAAGAGTCTTGCAAAGGAGGAGGATTTAGAAACATCACTTTAAGAAGTTTTCGTCACTATTTAAATGAATTAAAGAACTTCAACAACCATTCAAAAATCTTCAAAAACAATTTTCAAAGCCTCAAAAACAATTTTTTTGTAGATTCAAGTTCTTCTCTGCAGCTTGTATCTCTTCTTCAAGTAGCCTCTTTCGCAAACAATCCCTCTTGTGCTTCAAGGGTTTCCCTGAGGTCCTCTGGGTAAGGAGGATGATTTCAGCCTTATTTCTACTTATCTTCTTCACCTATAGCAAAATCAAACTTGTAAGAATTAGTAAATTTGCAAACAGTTAAATTCTTTGCACTGTTAAACACCCTTCAAGTCAAACAAGCAAACAAGCAACCTTGTGCTCTCTCAAGGAAGCAAACTAGTGCTCTATCAAGAAATAAACCTAGTGCTCTGATACCAACCTGATATGATATAGGTGGTTGACTTGTTTTTCTATGCAAGCACCTGCCACTCAATTAAAACAAATTAAGGATCTTGCTTATACATGCATGTGTGGAATTGAATTCTTGATTCAGGTGTATGTGTTTTAACTGGTTTAATGATTTGTGTGTGAGAAATTAAACATTTGTTTAAGATGATTAAAATCATGTACCGTAACCATAAATTGCAGAAAATTAACCATCAACACATAACAACAAATAATAAAGGATTTCACCCTCAACACTTTGGCTACGTCTCCTTGATCCTCCATCAATGGACTTGGCTCTTTGGGATTAAGATGGTAAATTTATTTTACAAGATAAATCTCAATGCCAATGGTTGTTTGGACTATACCAATGGGTTTAGAATACCAAAATTCCCCCGGATTGATTGCTTAATCTCTAGAAATGGACCTAGGCTCCCTTGTGCTTGACCTCTTTTGTTGGTGTCCTTGAGCTTATCTATGGAAAAACATCTCATAGAATTCCTCTTCTGCTATTGAGACCTATTTTTTTGTCTCTAGCACATATCAACCATAAAAATAGGCTGTTCATTCACTTAGAATGACCTAAGGCTCCCCGTTATATGCCTCCAACACCTGGTGGCACTTGGCTCCCTAAAACTTCCTTGTGACTTATTCTTCTCTAAAAGTATCCATATGGCTCTGAAAATCCCTCCATTGGATTTAGGATGTCTAAAATAGTCAGAAATGACTATTCATTCGCTCAAAATGGCCTTTGGCTCCTCTGGCTATGCCTCGAACACCTGGTGGCACCATGTGGCTCTAAGCTCACTAAAAATTCCTTGTAGAATATTGGCCTTCATAAGTCACCAAATTCTTTTGTAAACTCCATCATTGGATTTAGAAGGTTCAAGATAGTAAAAAATGAATATTGGTTTCCTGAGAATGGCCTTTGGATGCCTTGGATAGGCCTCATTTTATAAATAAATTGTCAAATTTTCAGGTTAAAAAAAAGATATCAAGAATCCGGTGCACTTGTTATGGTGTACATACCGACATCGATGTGTCGTGGTCTTATAAACGCACCACCAAAATAGTATAGGACATCGTACAGTGATCTATTGCAACAAGGAGAACTGGTGCGTTCCATGTCAACCACCGCATCGATTAACAAAGACAAAATAATAAAAATCATCTAGTGTTAGTTTTTGTACCATATGGTGTCATGGAGGGGGTGGTGTGGCTTATTCCAAACAAGGGACCATCATATGGTTCTATCTGTCAACTAGGATACTAGGTGCGGTGCGTTATATGTTACATGGTGCACCGATTAAAACAATAAAAGATTGCTTTAGCAAAATAGTACATTCACGGTGCACCATAATGATATAGTGCATCGGTGCCCTATTTCACATATGGTGCATGGATTAAAAAAAATTGCTTTTTAATTTTTTATCAAACATTACATGCATGGTGCACTGGGATAATCCAATGTGCTAGGTTTTTCTGGGTGCACCGATTAAAAAAATTATGTTTTTTTTTAATTCACGCAAGGGCTGACATGGATTGCGATATGACTATGCAATTTGTCCTGTTTTTTAGATTTAATAGGCCTATATAGAGCAATACAAACCCTATAAATCTAAAATGAAAAGCCCTAATTCTAAACTCACACAAATAGGGAGAAGAGAGGGAAAAAAAAAAGAATGAAAGTTTTAGGGTAAAATGGATTTTTTTTTTTGTTTCTAAAAATGAACAACAAATTGAAATTATTTAGTTACTGCATAAAAAAAAGTGCAAAAAATTAAAAAAAAACAATAAAATTTAATCATGAGATCGTTTGAAATTCTATGCTAAAAGGTTTGAATCACTAGAGGTTTGGAATTATGGTTGTCTGAATACTTCTGTTCAAACGTATTTTGTTGCTCCATAGTGCTCTCGTGCTCTCTACTCGAGGTATGTCTCCTACAAATCTCTGGCTGATTTTTTTTGCAAAAACAGTGAAATACTGAAAAGTGTTTAGTATTTAAAGAATTGTTTTACGAAATTAGATTTTCGAAAATATTTTGCTGCCCATTTTTCAATTTACTACGTTTTTTTTATGTTAAAAAAATAAAGTTTCACTTTTTTTATTCGCGGTTATTCATTACCAATGTGTCACTTAATATCACCGCACTGGTGCATCCATTGATAACACAACACCGGTGCAGTTATCTATACACTAGCACTAATAACAAGAATTCCACTTTTAGGGCACCGAAATTACTTTTAGGTGTGCACACCAGACTTTATTGTTGATTTTTCTCAAATGTGCGGAGAAAATATCATAATTATATCGAATGGATAATTCTTCAAAATCTAACTCGTTCCATAATATTTTTCAATGTCCATCGCAGAGTTCTCCCCATCCATCTCGAGACCTAATATTTACTTCAGATTTGATTTATATTTTCCTTATCTAATTGATTTTATGTTTTTTATCGATGTCAATCATGCAAAACTTAATTAAATTTATAATGTATACAAATTTGCAGGTTCATGCAGATTTAGAATTGAGTTCACATGCAAAAAATATTCAATCAGCTCCAAAACGCCGGAAGCTCTTATCAGGAGCAGCATACTGCAAGGTGCATTTGGTAGATGAATATGGATAGTTGCCTCACCCTGCCAATTGTAACAATATTTCATCTTCTAGCCACAATCCTATGACAATGATGGTAATAATTATAATTGTTTGGTATATTGATTAATGTAATTATTTCAAGGCCAAATAAATTAATCATGTAATATTGTCAACGTGCTTACTAATTGATATCATAGATTTTGTACTAATCATGTTCAAATATATTTTTTGAGATTATTAGGATTCTAGTGATGATGAGTGACCTACCTACTATCTTCCATTGCACTACATGACAATGTCAAATCGAGAGAAGGTTGAATTAAGAGAAAAAATCAGAGAGGAACGATACCAGGAATGGTTGAATCAACTACTCATTTAATTCTCGCTATGTCCAGATTCACCAATTAGGGATGACTACAACAATAGTAGTTTTTCACAAGATGGAAATGGAGGCAATCAAATAGAGGTTGGTATGGATGATTACTTAAGGGATATGACTGGCATGGAGACAATGTTGTTAGATGCATTAAAAAACGATGATCAACTAGGGGATGATTTTCATATCACTGACACCTTTCTCGAAAGCCTTAAATTTGCTTGCACCACCCCTCTCTTTGGACCTGGCAGTCAATCAAATTCTACCCAGTGTGGACAAGGATGTTACTATACAACTTGAAAGCAAAGTTTGGCTTGTCGAATGCATGTTTCTCAGAAATTTTGAGGTAAGTTACCATAAAGTCCTCCCTTATATAAATTTGAGAAATATAATCAGTACACAATCAACATTAATAATGGTTAATTTTATGAACATTAATAATTATATTAGGATTAATGTACATTTATTAATATTTTCCATTATCACCAACTACAGGTTATTCAAAGATAAGGTTCTTTCGAGTGATGATTTCTTGCCCCGTAGTTGCGAAGAGGCAAAGAAATTGTTGAAAATTTAGGGTGTTTTAGTCTTAGCATGGGATTTTAGGATGCAACGGTGCAGAATATTTGTAAAGCATTGGTGTGCTACAGTAATAATGCACACCATGCGGGTTTTTTATGGAGCGAACAATCTCTCGTTGTGTCAATGTTTCTTGCGCAATGGTGCTTTCTCTTGTTGAACGCAATTGTGCAGATTAGGATGATAAGTGCACCGGACGAAAAACATCCGCAAAAACCTCCACCCACCAACCTCCTCTAGTAACCACCACTACAAAGGGATGTCTGGGGTATTTTTATAAGGGGCTCCTTAGGAACATCTACTAGAGGGTCTTTTCCTTGTAATGGATGTACCTACTTAGGACAATTTACAAACACAAAATAAACATGGTCCTAGATGGTGTATCTTTTGTATGGATTTTGAGGAGTTAATCAATCATGTGTTTCTTATTCGTTTCTTGTCATCCAAAGTCTAGGAATCTACATTGTCCCTGTTAGGCATCATAAATCTATGGCATGGGGAGAACTATGAGGTAGCCTGGGAAAATTGGTGGATTGAATCATCAGATGATGATATAAAAATCACCCCCCTAATCATCACACGGGGCCTTTGGCTACCAATAAATAAATTCATATTTAGATATCTAACCTCTTCCCCATCACTAATATCGGCACAATGTTTGTCGATGCTCTCCATTCTCCCTTGAAAGGATAATCCTCGTAAAAACATAAATATAAGCACATAATAGATAAATCATGATATTCCCTCGTCATACTTTGATGGGGCATCATATGGTCAGAATAGATGTGGTTCAAGGCTGTTGATTCATATAAATGACAAAAAGTCTCTTAAAGCTTCCATGGATATTGGTTTCAGCACAAATAATTTTGTTTAGTTGCTTTCATTAAAACTCCTTTGCTGGCTCATACAGATGGGGACATTAAATGTTCAAATTTTTGGTGATTCCAGGAATGTCTTAAACTGGATCAAAAAAACACAGATATGTCAAAATCATGTTTTGATTCCTATCATTGAAGAAATATTCTTATTAAAGATGTCAATTGGTCTTCTCACTGTGTGAAATATTTACACGGAACGAAAAACAGATGTAGACATCCTTTCTAAGGAAAGCATACAATAGGATTTGGACTCATTACACATTTACAAGGCTATAGATGGGATCGCCAGTGTGTTAGACATTAGGCCATATAATTTATAAGCTCTGAAGTGGTTCCTTTTTTGCTTATGATGTTATTATATGCTACTGTCACTCCAAATTTTTTTCATTGGGTGATTTTGTTCCATCGTCTCTTACTCTCCATGTTTTTAGATGTTACCATTTACAATATGCACTTTATTTTTTGTCACTGTTACATGGTCCTTATGTGTCGGTTTCGTATGATGTTGTAGTGTTACTGTGCGGGTCATTTTCTCCAAATGTGGAGAGTCCTAGTTTTGGACTATGTGATTTTTGAGACTTTGTATGTGATTTTGATTTTTACATATTCTAGTATTTTTTTTCCAAAAAATAGACAATATTTTAATATTTTTTTAATAAGAACAACTTGAAACAAAATTAATTTGGTTAAAAATCGAGTGAGATATATCTAGAGACAATTAAATTATGCGGATTGACATATCTAAAAATTTGTATGTTTTTGGGAATATTTTTTGGTTGAATTTTATGAAAATATGACAAGTAATTTTGCACAATTTGAGTGTCCTGCCATATTTTAGGGTAGGGCGTCAAATTCATACATGCAATCAAAAATTAATTTTAAATAATAAAAAATTATTGTTTGAACAAAATTAGTTTTCACTTAATTCACATATAGATGTCAAAGCTTAAAATAATTAAAACAAATAGACAATGGAATTCAAAACCAAGAAACTAAAATAGGCATCCCATATCACTAGAAATTGTAGATAAACAAAATTGTAAATAACTTTTAGTAAACAACAGTCTCCAATTTTAAACAGTAATTTTTGAACTGGCTCGCAATTATTGCCCCAAGAGGCACTCTCCATTTCAATATGTTAGAAATATTGAAATGTAATATATAAAATGTTGACTAAGTCAAATTACATAAAATTAAAATAAAAGGTTTAATGTAAAAAATTTAACTTGGTCAATATAAAGTAATAAAAAAAAAAAAAAAACCCTATAAAAAAAAAAGGGACCCATGGTATTGACTAATAGTATTGAGAACCCATGGTATTTACCCATAGTATTCATGTCGCATTTAGCCTATTTAAAGGTCAGAATTAAACCACCATAGTTCCATCTTAACTTTTGATCTACCAAGCCTCAAGAGGGATCAAATCTCTTGATATAAAAACCTCTTTTAGAGTGAAATGAGATTTGATCCCTCAAGGTTCTTGGTATATCATCTATACTGTTAAATACATGTGAGGCTTATCCAACCAAAAGATTGGTTTAGAATAATATTTTGAGAAAAGTTGCATTGTGAAGTTGTCCTTAACTAAGGATGGGTTGTCTTAGGTAAGGTTGTTTGAGGCAGTGAGAGAAGCTATTTGTTTCGATGTATGAATCAAAGTGATTTAATTTTATAATTTTTTGTTTAGATTTTATTTTATTTTACTTATAATTTAGATGATAAAAATATATATGTAAAATATATATTAGATATTAGATTTAGTCAGAAATCATATTCAAGAGGTACAATAATATAGCTAACCATGCTTTTTACAAAAGGTAGAAGTGATTGTAGGTGTCAAGATATGCAAGAGCCCAAAATATTTAAAACAAAATTAAGGTCCATGACATAACTTCGGCATGCTAGTAATGAGTATGAGGCATAAGAAATTGTTATAAGAAGTACATGTTTTCATTCAACTTGTGTAATATCTCTATGAGGTGCTTTCTATCCATTCTTATTAGGTTAGAGTAGAACCTTGAGAAGTAGGTGATTAAGGTGCCAATACAAGGCCATTCTCTGAATACTCATTAGTTTCTTCAAGCTCTAGAAACTCCTAAGCCAAGAATCTAATCCTCTATGGCTTGTGCACTAGTCCTACTGCTCAATGTTTCATAATTCACATCGAGTGACCCCACGGGCATCCTTCGGATAACATCCGTTAGAATTTGATACTTGGAATCAATCTCTTGAATTTCTATATATGCCACTCTTCTCTCTTTGAATTTTTATTTTTATAAAACGTAATATTTTTTACTCTAACTATTTTTAAAATCAATTTAAAGGTTTTATGACTTTCTATTTTTATGTTTTTTTTTTCAAATAAGCTCATTACAATTACCCTTTAAATTTATTTTTATAAATTAAATTTTTTTTACTTTTAATTATTTTTAAATCAATTTAAAGATTTTATGATTTTCTATTTTTATGTTTTTTTAAAAGAATAATCTCATTATAATTATACTTTATTTTATTTTTGTCATAAAATTTTCTTTTAATATTTATATTTATATTTTATATTTTTATTAACAGGGTAACAAAATGCATTGTATTTAGTTATGAATTTTAAATACATGTTTTTTTGCTTTGATTGAATTTAAATATCATTAAATTAAATTTAAACACACAAGGTTAACATAGCTTTATCATATTAAGTTAATTTTTTTTTTTTTTTTTTTTTCCACTTTTATTATTATAAGATATTTTTGTTTAATTGTTATCTATATTTCGAGCAAGTATAAAAATTTTATTATTTTTTTCTTTTGAAATTTTAATATTTTTTTCTTTCGAATTTTTTTAATAATAATAAGTATTGTGTAAGATTTACATAGATAGATTGAATATGATTTAGTGAGTTAAACATGGAAAATAAATTTAAATTTCCCAAATACTGATACACATGCACATTTATGTTATTATAGAGATTTCTAACATGTAAATAGATTTAGTTGGATACTATGGTTTGTCAATAAAAAAATGTCAAAAAAACATAACTTCTTTGATATAACACTTTTTTACATTAGATATATTTTTACTTAATCAATTTAATTAAAGGAGAAAAATAAGTATAACTAGCAATTGCATCAGATGTTGTGAAGGAAAAGTTGTAAGTCTGATAACATAATATGGAATTTGCATTAAGAATAAAATTGTTTCTGATTCAAGATAGGTTTTACTCATCATTAATAAAATACGTATTAGAAACAATAACACCTCAATCAGATGATTTTGTCTATTATTTTCTTGCAAATGTGAAAATTCTTCTTTTTCCTTGTAGCAGGTTGTTAAAATTCATTCTTACCATAAATCTAATCCTTGGCACAAAAATGGTGTGAGTGAGATCTAAGGTTTTTGCAAGTGCATAAGATGGATTTGAAAATGTGGGGAAAACGCATATTGGGGCTGGAGAAATTGGAGAAAAGGCCAACATTAGAGGTATAAAATCATTAAGTACCTTATCATTTTTTAGTTATTTGTTATAATTCCCTCATCTATAGATTAAATGGGTTTTCGACCAAATATGATCCTTTGCATTAGTAGACACCTTTTGTTAAAAAAAATATGATAGTTACCTATGTTCTAAAGGTTTTTTCATTGTACAATTTGAATCATAGCAATACAAATTGAGGTTGGTTCTGTATAAATTAATGGGCCAACATTGATATTCACACTCATCCCATAATTATAGAATTTATGATGGAAATTTTTGAATCACAAGGCTACAAATGTGTCTTGGAAATGCTTTGGATTGAGTACTCAATCTTGTGTTACACCATTTCAAACCATCATAGGAATACAAATTGAGCTTGGTTATGTATAAATTAATGGGCCAACATTGATATTCACACCCGTCCCATAATTATACAATTTATGATGGAAATTTTTGAATCTAAAGGCTACAAATGTGTCTTGGAAATGATTTGGATTGAATATTGAATCCTATGTTACACCATCCCAAACCATCATAGGAATACTACTTGAGGTTGGATTTGTATAAATTAATGGGTCAATATTGATATTGACACTCATCCCATAATTATACAATTTATGATGTAAATTTTTGAATCTCAAAGCTACAAATGTGTCTTGGAAATGATTTGGATTGAATACTCAATCCTATGTTACACCATCACACTTCCTCATAAGGGTGTGATATGAAGAATAATAGTGTTGGTATACAAGAAAGTGGAGACATATTTTGAAGGATATATTGTTCTTTATGTTATGCTTTATTTTCTTAACTCTAAGCTTGGTTTAGCCTTTCTCTATATACATAAGAAAAGAATAGAAAGTAATATCACAAATTTAAGTTATAGTTTTATATTTCATAATTACAAAATTTAGTTTCTTATTAAAATATTTTACACACATTTATTTATTCAAATAAATTCTGTTGTGAATATTCATTCTCCCTGTGTTACACCATCACATTTTTAAGGGTGTGATATGAAGAAAAATAGCCTTGGTATACAAGAATGTGAATGTCATTTTAATATGGAGACATTTTTGGAAGGAGATATTGTTCTTTATGTTATGGTTTATTTTCTTAACTCCAAGCTTGATTTAGCCTTTCTCTATATACATAAGAAAAAATACAAAGTAAAATCTCAAATTTAAGTTATAGTTTTATATTTTATAATTACAAATTCGGTTTCTTATTAAAATATTTTATACACATTTATTTATCCAAATAAATTCTAGTGTGAATATTTTTTCTCCTATTATTTGATGCTACTTTTTTTAGATGTAAGTTCCCTACTAAATAAAACAATTTTATTAATAAAGTACCTAATTCCAAATTGAAATATTACTTAAGTGAGAATTACTATAATATATCAAAGTGATTTTTTTCTTAATTTTTTTTTTTTTTTTTATACAAATTCACTTTAGTTCATAATTTTTATTTTATTTTTGTAAGTAAGATTAAGATTCTATTGATAATGGAACATAATTTACAAAGAGGCTTGGGCCTCAGCAGTGCTGGCGTGAGTTATCGCCATGATGTCAACAAAAATAGCAAAAAAGACCAAAACTAGAGCTGCCCACAAGGGGAAACCAACCCATATAGAGTATATAATGCTTCCACAAAAGAGGAAACCAGCAACAGAAGACATAAGTTGATATAATCATCATATGCATGAACAGAAAACAAAACTAAAGAGCTGTAGGCCTGAGACCTAAGGAGACCTGGTAATCTGAGCATCAGGAGAAACTGGAGGAGGTTCTTCAACGATCAGACATATGTAATCATCATCATTAGGAGACTGGAGTCCAATTGCATCCTGGTGAGGAGTACCAGCTTCATCACCCTTTCCTTCATCCTGCGACTGCTTCTCTTTATAGTAGCCCGAGCTGTTGCTGCTGTTAGAGCTAGAAGTGTGCATAGGCAAGGCCTGTTGAGATTTTGCAACTTCTGAGGGGCAGGGGTGACCATGCAGGCCAGGTGGCAGAGGGGTTGGATGGGGGCAGGGTTCGCACCAGGGATTTCAAGGAATGAGATGGAGACAGTGGCCACGACGAGAGGGCTGAAGGAGGAGCACTAAAACTAAAAGTGGGCTGAGGCAGGGGATGGTTGGGGCTGAGGGAACGTAGGAGGCTCAGAGGTAGGGTGGTGAGTAGAGGAGCCAAAGAGACGGCCCCGACCACTGTGGGTATCAGGATATCTACCCCTTGAATGTGCAAGGGAGGAGGACGAGGTGCAGGGAGAGGAGGAAGATACAATTCGCGAAGCTCGGCCTCTGCTGCTACCCCGCTGGCATCGCATTCAATGTCTCAAGCGAGGCATATTAGCACAATTTGGATGAGCGCAACTTGAAGCAGTAGAGGAGGCAGGACAGGCATGGAAAATTCGAGAGGTGGAGCGCGAGATAGGGCCAAAAGAGGATGAGAGACGCAAAAGACAAAGGGGGCTCTAGGAATAATAGATACCTGGAAGAAATTTGATGCAGCTGCTAAGACTGCAACGCCTCCCAAATGACGTGCGAGAGCTTGGCTCGGCAGCCACAATGGAGTAACTACTGCTCAGGGGATGAATGCGATTCGGCATAGAACCTGTAGAGGGGGGCTGGATCAACACAGAGAGACTAGGGGAAAAGCTACAAAGCCGATGAGAGTAGCAAGAGAGAGGCATTTTGAAGCCAAGGTTCATGCCTCGACCGCAGCAATGGAGTAATTGCCCCACAGGGTGATGGCAAGGAGTTTTTAATGCAGGAGGAAGCCAGCGAGTTGGCATGCGGGTGGCCATGTGGCCAGGGCACGTGCCATCCCGCAGCGTACCAGCTGAATTAATCGCCATTAACACCCGCATCTGGGGACTTTAGTTCATAATTGAAACACTTAAAGAAAATTTAATTTATAAATTATTTGTTTTATCTGTGGTTCAATTTCTATTACCTATTATGTCCAAACCTCATGGGGAGCTATTGAGCATGAGAGCCAACTTTAGGTAACATCACATTTTTAAGGGTGTGATATGAAAAACAATATTCCTGGTATACAATAAAGTGAATGTCATTTTAATATGGAGACATTTTTGGAAGGAGATATTGTTATTTATGTTATGGTTTATTTTCTTAACTCCAAGCTTGGTTTAGCCTTTATCCATATACACAAGAGAAAATACAAAGTAAAATCACAAATTTAAGTTATAGTTTTATATTTTATAATTACAAAATTTAGTTTCTTATTAAAATATTTTATACACATTTATTTATTCAAATAAATTATATTGTGAATACTTTTTCTCCTATTATTTGATTATAATTTTGTTTAATTGTACTCCCTACTAAATAAAACAACTTTATTAATAAAGGACCTAATTTGAAATTGAAATACTACTTAAGTGAGAATTACTATAATATATCAAAGTGATTTTTTTCTTAATTTTTTTTATACGAATTCACTTTAGTTCAGAATTGAAACATTGAAAGAAAATTTAATTTATAAATTATTTGTTTTATCTATGGTTCAATTTCCATTACCTATGATGTCCAAACCTCCTGGGGAGCTCTTGAACAAGAGAGCCAACTTTAGGTAAATAAACATTCACATGAGATAAATTGGATAAACAAAAAAATTATAATCCTAAAATTCTCTTACCTAATTTTATTTTTAAATATATATTAGACTTCCATTTATTAAAAACGAAAGGAAATATTCAGAACCTCCTAAAGTTATAAAAAGTAACTAACATGAAAAAAAAAACTCCTATTGACAACATAAAAATGTTAATTTTAGTGGAATCATTAAAAAATGAAAAGTCCAAACCTCCTGGGGAGCTCTTGAACAAGAGACCCAACTTTAGGTAAATAAACATTCACATTAGATAAATTGGACAAACAAAAAAATTATAATCCTAAAATTCTCTTACCTAATTTTATTTTTAAATATATATTAGAATTCCATTTATTAAAAACGAAAGGCAATATTGAGAACCTCCTAAATTTATAAAAAGTAACTAACATGAAAAAAAACTCCTACTCACAACATAAAAATGTTAATTTTAGTGGAATCATTAAAAAATGAAAAGTGATAATAGCTTTACAAGTTATATCATTAAAAAAAATCAATTAGATTTTTACAAATTTACTATTTTTCACAATCAAATTTGGACAAATTTACATTTTTTTAGAAACTTATCAAACAATAAACAAATTATAAACACAAATATAAAATATGATACTTTAGAAAGCAGAGAATTCAAAATGTCCTTCACAATATTTCAGCTATTTACATAAAATCAAATCAAAATATCTTAATTTTTTTAATATTATATTTTAATATTATATTTAATAATTATTTTTACTAAAATAATTTTTATTAATTTTAAACAATAACTAAAATGTGATTCCTATTAGTAAAACATAATATAATAATTACTAAAACAAAATTCTCGAAATAAAACCAAACACTAATCAAAATAACTACTCAACAATGAACATTAAGTTAAAAAAACACAGTTACCATAAAATGTCTAGGCTTTATTTATGCATACATTTGATTCTGTCAAGGCCTTATTTATGTATACATTTGGTTCAATTGGGAAAGAGTTTACCCATTGTTAATAAATCTACAATATCTTCAAATTAATCTAGTACAAAAAGATAAAAAATAAAAATTGTTTGATATAATAGAAACATAAAAATAGTAATCTCAACATCCAAATATAAACTACATTTCTTAACTAACTCGAACTTCCAATACAATCTAAAAAGAAAATTTCATTCTATGAAAAAAATCATTTTCATCATTACTTTCATAAATAACTAACTCGAACTTCCAATACAATCTAAAAAGAAAATTTCATTCTATGAAAAAAAATCATTTTCATCATTACTTTCATAAATAAGATAGTTAAAAAAAACAAAAAAAAATTCATATCACAATAATCAATCCACGCATGATCTAATTTAAAAAAAACTTTAAAAATGATTGATATAATAGGAAAATAAAAATTATAATTTCAACGGAATATAATCTGCATTTTTTAACTAACTCAAACCCCCACTAAAATCTAAAAATAAAATTCCATTTCATGATTACTTTCACAAATAGGATAGTTAAAAGAAATAAAGATTAAACAAAAATCATATCAAAAGAATTGGATGAAGCATCAAAAAAGTGAATAGGACGCCACATCAAAAATGTAGTTTTCACCCAGTATGGTGCTTCCATTCCATTGAGTTGAACGGAAAATATCATTCATTAACACTATACATCTACCAGAAAATATCATTCATTCACACCACACCGAAGGCTCATCTAACAGACTTTTCTAAAATCATACCCGCCACCGAATCCTGTATCTTGAACGCTAAAAAATTCTTGTTTGTATCCGCTATCCGAGAAAATAAAAGGAAATCATGACACTAGAATAATGACAATCCCATCATAAAACTTCACAGAAAAAATAATAAACCATGAACTTTGATAAAATTATATAGAATTTTCACAGAAAATGTACAACACATGATGTAGTAGCAGACATAAATTAAATTGATATATTTGTCGAATCTGCAAAAATTGGGATGGTTTGTTAAGTTTTCTATAGATTTTGCTTTAATCTTGTAGGTTAAAATATATAATTACTCTCTGCATGTAGAAGTTAGACAAATAGTTAGGTAAATTAGTTGAGTTGAGTTATAGATAGATTTGGTGAGTGAGTTAAGGGAGCTGATCAAGTTCAGTGATGTGAGAGAGAGTGCATATCAATTTAGGTTAAATACTCTTCACTAGGTTCATTGTATTCAGTTTGAGATTTAGAGTGATTAAGATTAATTGAAGAGCCGCAGCTCATTGTTTCGTGTGTGAAATACTTGTGTTTTGGTGTGTGTAACCACTGTCTTAGTTGTTGACAAATGGTTAGGCTATTGTTAAGAATGAATCAAAACATTATTGTTATTTTGTTGCAAATAGAATATTATGAACAGAAAGTAATTTTTTTGATTTTAGATAAAGATTACTTGTGAAGTTGGTTTCATAAGTAAAAGATTAATGGTGAAAGTAAATTCAAGATCTCGAGTTAGTTGAACAGAAAAGCAGTTCCACAGTTACCCAAGAAAAGAAACTCTCGAATAAATAAGAATTCTGAAAGAGAGTTTGGGGTTCTATGTGGGAAGAGAGGAAATCTGTCATTCTGGAAAGCAAACCCCTGGAAGGGAACTTTCAGAGCAGACTGTTCCATTGGAGTAGGAGAATTGGACCGGATTGTCCCGAATTTCTCCTCCATATTTTCTGTGTTCAACAGAAGCTCAGACTTGGAGCTCGGGGGAGAGTTGTGGGACGTAATTGCCCAAAATCGTGGAAGGGAGGAAAACAAAGATCATCAGTCAGATCTAATCACAGATGAGTGGAATATGTTTCTTGTCAATAGGATAAGTGAATAATTTCTTAAATAGATAAGCTGGAAAGTGCATATCTGACAGTAGCGTAAATGGTTGTTCTTTTTCTTTAATTATTAGATGGAATATTTGAATTCTTACCAGAGAAATAAAAGACTTTTCTTGTATTCATTCCTCTTCTACAGACAGTAAATAAATTTAGGAAGGAACTTGCTTTATATTTTGTAACAGTGAAATAACTCTGCTTAGAAAAGAAAACAAGCTACTAGCTAATTATCTAATCGAAGGACTGTTAGCCAGTAACCCTGACCGGATTTCTTGGTTGGTCGTCCTTCTTGACCTATGATAATACACGGACAGATCGTGGTCCGGTCACAAACTATAGATAAGACTGGCATAGCAGAACTAGAAAGCGAAATACCAGATAGCGAGCAATTTTCACATTAACAGAGTTCCTCAATTAGTGAAGAAGAAAATTGCTAAGCGAATATGTAGATTCGTCATAGGAATAAAAAGAACGAGAACCTCTGAGAGGAATTAAATAACTGTGTACACACATAAATAGGAGCCATAAGATTACCCTTAATAGGAAAAATGAAATAAAGAATTCTTTTAATTCACAATGGAGAGATAGAATGCGTTCGACGAAAAAAATAAGCTACTATGCTTGCCATTTGGATACATTTTAATACTAAACAAGAAGGAGTAAGGAAACCCAATAAATTTACAGTTCACGCATATACAGGAAAAGACATTGCATGTGAAACAAGATAGCTGTAAACTACAGATTAATAAATTATATAAATATAAATATGTTCACAGTCAAATATTTAGAGACAGACTCTGTTGTAGGATTGGAAAGCGTAAACAATACAGTGTCAGCAACGAAGACGTGAATAGTAATCCACGAGTATGATAACTTGGCGAAAGACAAACAAGTCTGTAGCCATTGTGCTTAAACTACATGAACCCAAAATAGAAAATAGTCCTGAGGCCGAATTAGACGGAGCTCTTAATACTACCCTAAGTGAGGCAACTAAAAACCTCACGCCACCGAGTCATCCAAACATTGGAAAAGAAATAATAATGATAACCCTTCGACTGAATATTTCAGGTGTTCACCAGCCGTTTACGGCTGAGGAAATCAACACATAATGTAGATAAGGTACTTGTGCAGGTAAAGAGAGTGCTGGTCAGCATGCCAAGTGGAATTCCGCACAATAATACGTGTAAGGGTAACAAGCGAAAGCGCATACGAAGGGAACTTGTACCTGCCGGGAAGAGAAAAAACACACAAGTTAAATTAGAAACTGAGCCGAGCCAGGGCATAGAGACCCTACCCCTACATTTAAAAAAAATTAACAGCTTGAACCAGAAATTGGAAAGGATAATCGGGAGAATTCCCTGTATAATACCTGTGGGTTGTTGAAGAGTATGTTGCAGGCTATAGACTGAACCATAGAAGCCATGCAAGCTTCCAACAGACAAAACAACGCTTGGGTGTTAAATATCGAGCCTCGAACCAAAGGGAAGGAATTTCTATTTGTCAATGGAATGCGAAAAATAATTGGAACACAACAAAACTTACCATGCCGCTCTGTAGTAGTGGGCAGAATGAAACAACTGACTGAGAGCACAGCATAAGCATAGTAAAGCCGGATCATCACTGAACAGAGACCACAAGCCGCAACTGGGAGGAGAAACTCGGTGGTGGGCTGAGAGGGTACCAGAACCTCCGGAGGAGGAATGCGAATGAGTGGAAAGCGGTTACGGGCCGATAGTCATCAGCCCAACCCTAAAAATTTCCCACCGTTTGATCTATTCTAAGATCAACGGAATAAAAAGAACCACACGCCGATCAACCCAATTAAATGCGTGTCAGTTGCCTAAGGATCCGCCACCCAGATTTGCCAATACAGAATAGTACCATAAATTATGGATTAATAAATTCCAAATCGATGACGGATAATATCCCATGGCGCGAATTAAACGTTCAATAAACATAACTAATGTTCAAATAACACACCACGAATATGACAAAACAAATCATACGCGATCATCATTTTGTAAACTGTAAAGTATAGTGAAGTAATGTTCGCCTTGATACAAACTCCAATATTTAATAAAGAGCCATGTATGTTAAACTCTGTATCAATGAAATCATACCTCTGTGTAATGATTAAAAGAAAATAAATGAGTCTGAACATTACGAATGATGTGTATTGTTATCGATCAGGGTGAAAGATTTATGGTAGATGTATTATACATGTTGGCAGATAGAATAGTAATTTTTTTTTTATTTTACCTAATGTTTTAAGGGTGACAGTGACAAGTGGTATCGGAGTAGGTTACAATATTGGGACCCTATTGGGTCAAACAACGTTAAATTGTGTGTTACTAATGCACAGAGAGAGAGGGAGAGAGAGTGTTAAATGGAAAGAAGAGGAACACCTTTGCAGCCACCACCTCAAAATGTTGGGGAGATCCAACCTCAGCAGGAAAGGTATCCTGAGATGTGGGTTCAGTTGGAAATGGAACAGGATCAATAGATTAACCGGCTGCTTGAAGAATAGTAGCATCAAACTCGCCTCTTGTTAACCACAGTGCAACAATTGCAGGAGGAAATGGAGAGGGTACGAAATGATAATATAAGGTTGATGCAGGAGCAGGAGAGAATTCTAAAAAGCCTCTCAGATAAGCAAAACCAAAGAGAATTTCAGGAAGGAGATGAACAAAAAATGGAAGATCATGAGGCAGGTCGAAAATAAAAGAGTATGTCACAGCGAAGTAATCAAAATAAAAATTTTAATGAGGCCGAATCTGAAAATGAAACTGAGAAGAAGACCAATAAAAAGCAGAAGGTAGAGATGCAAGGTGAATTTAGGAAGATAAAGCCACCTACATTTGATGGAGAGAAAGAGGAAGAAGAAGAGGCGTGGCTGATTAATATGAATAGGTATTTTCAGGTATATGATTATGACAGTGGTATTAAGGCACGGTTAGCTATATACCAGCTAAGAGAAAAAGCCACTCTATGGTGGGAGGAAGTGAAGAATGTGTGCGGAATAGAAGATCAAGATGTGACATGGGATAGGTTTCAGCGGTATTTCAAAGATAAGTACCTGACAGAATGCTTTTATGATGAAAAGGCTCAGGAATTTCATGATTTGAGACTTGGAAAAATGACCATGGACGAGTTAATCACTAAGTTCACTTCTTTACTACGTTACGTACCATATTGAAGAGATGAGAAAGCTAAAGTACAAAGATTCCTAAGTAGCCTACCTGTCCATATGAAGGAATGTATCGAGTTTGTAAATCCCAAAACAATGGATGAGGCCATTAGGAAGGCGAGAATGTGCTATCAACAAGCTAAAGCCAAAACAGACCAAGGAAAAGGGTGGTAATCAAGGAAAGAAAACAAGGGTAGTGCTGGTTTTAAAAGAGGAAAAACTAGTAATTTTACAAACACAGCAAGGAATTCAATTAGTAGGCAGTTCAATAGAAACCATCAGAGGGTAAGGTGGCCTATAGAAGATAAAACTGTTGAGGCTTCTAGTAAACCTGAGCAACCTCAAAATCAGAGACCCCCTCTGCAATGTTGGGGTTGTGGAGCAGCGCACTACTATCGAGACTGCCCACAACAAGGTAAAAACAAAACAGTAACCAATTTACAGGAGGCTTCTATGGTGGGAGATGTTGCCCGAAGTGTGCACATAATTAATGTAGCATTGGAAGATCGACACGCTGATTTCCAACCTACTATGATAGAACTAGAAGGTAAATATTATCCCAAACTGTTTCTGTTTTGGTAGATCCAGGAGCAAGTTTAAGTTATATAAGTCCTAAACTAGTAGAAATCTGTAAATTGAAAAGTCAAAAATTTAGGAAAACATTGCTAGTCCAGTTAGCTACGGGAGCCAAAAGAAAAGTTAGCGCCAAGATACCAGACTGTGCACTACAATTCAGTGGACAGCAATTAATGGTGGATTTGAATATTTTTCCCTTCGGATCTTATGATGTGTTGCTTGGTATGGATTGGTTGGAGAAGCAATGGACTCTCCTAGATTGCAAAGAGAAGATTGTCTACTATAGAGATCAGAATGGCAATCGCCAAGAGATTCAGGGAATAAAAAATCTGGTACAACTGTGCCCAATTACAGCTTCCCAATTGGGAAAATGTATAAGAAAGGGATGTCAACTGTACACTATACAGATTATCTGAATCTGAGGACAAGACTGTCTTGCTAGAAAACATACCTGTAATACAGGAATTCAAGGATATATTTCCAGATGAGATACCCGGATTGCCTCCTAGAAGAGATATAGACTTCACAATAGAATTGCTGCCAGGAGCATCACCGGTTTCACGAGCACCTTATCGTATGAGTGTGCCAGAATTGACTGAATTGAAAATGCAGCTTTAGGAATTGTTAGACAAAGGATATATACGACCCATCGTATCTCCCTAGGGAGCACCTGTACTGTTCGTCAAAAAGAAGGAGGGAACCATGCGCATGTGCATGGATTACCGACAGCTAAACAAGCTGAATGTTAAGAAAAAATATCCCTTAACACGAATTGATGATCTGTTTGATCAAGTAAGGGGAGATACTGTATTCTCAAAAATCGATTTGAGGTCCGGTTATCATCAAATTAGAATAAAAGATGAAGATATACATAAAACTGCCTTCTGCACAAGATATGGCCATTATGAATTCGTGGTATTACCTTTTGGGCTGACTAATGCACCAGCCACTTTCATGAGACTGATGCATAGTATCTTCCACCCTTATTTGGATAAGTTTGTGTTGATTTTCATTGATGACATATTATTTTATTCCAAGAACGTGGAAGAGCACAAGGAACATTTGCGAATGGTACTAGAAATGTTAAGGAAGCATCAGCTATATGCAAAATTCAGCAAATGTGATTTCTTCAAGGATGAAATACAATATCAAGGACATGTAATATCTGAAAAAGTTATAGCAGTATACCCGGAGAAAATCAAAACTATTATGGAATGGAAGGTGCCATAAAATGTGGCAGATATACGATCATTTATGGGACTCACTGGCTATTACCGGCGATTTATTAAATGATTTTCAAAGATAGCCTTCCCTATTACCTCTCTGCAATGGAAGGGAAAAATTTTTAAATGGTCACAAGAATGTCAGGATAGCTTTGAAAAGCTGAAGCAATTATTAACAACGACACCCGTGTTGAGTGTGGTTGATCCAGATAAGGAATTTGAGGTTTTTACGGACGCATGCAAAGAGGGTGTTGGGGAAATTTTATCCCAAGACGGAAAGGTAATTGCATATGAATCCCGTAAGTTAAGAGATCACGAGTTACGCTATTCAGCCTATGATTTGGAACGGACTGCAGTCGTTCATGCTCTCCGGGTATGGAGACATTATTTACTTGGGAAAATATTTGTATTGAAGACTGACCATAGCAGTCTAACCAGCTAATTCAAACAAGCTGATTTAAACTCCCGACAAGCAAGGTGGAATGCTTTTTTGAGTGAGTTTGATATTGATCTGCAGCATTTAAAAGGAAAAGAGAATAGAGTTGTGGATGCATTGAGCAGAAAATTGCATAACATTTACGAGTTATATGTTAACCAAGTCGAAAGCAGATTTGTAGATCAAATTAAAACAGAAGCAAGCAAGGACCCTGAATATAAATTTTTGTGGCAACAAGCATAGGAATCTGAAGAACAAGGAAGGCTGGGAGATTATGAAATTAACCAAGAAGGATTGCTGGTTTATAAGAGAAGGATAGTCATTCCAAACAGAGTGGACTTAAAAACTTGTTACTAGACGAATATCATAGAAGTAACTATGCAGGACATCCTGGGTACCAAAAGATGTTGACAACAATCAAAAACAATTACTGCTGGCCAGGTATGAGGAAGGATATTGAAAACTACCTAACCAAGTGTTTAGAGTGCCAGCAGGTGAAAGTGGAACATCGACATCCGGCTGGATTACTACAGCCCATACCAATTCCGGAATGGAAATGGGAAGTGATCTCGTTAGATTTCATTACGGGATTACCCAAATCAAAACATGGTAATTACTCCATAATGGTAGTTGTGGACCAATTAAGTAAATCAACACATTCCATACTTGTCTAGTCCACTTACAAGATAGTCCAGATAGCAGATCTATTTATGCGAGGGATCTTCAGATTACATGGCATTCCTAAGACAGTTATCTCAGATAGGGATGTGAAATTCACATCAGCCTTTTGGAAGGCACTATTTATGGGTTTAGGAACTCAAGTTAATTTTAGTACTGCATATCATCCACAGATGGATGGACAAATTGAACAAGTAAATCAAGTGTTGGAAGACATATTGAGGATGTACGTCATGCAACAACTGACTAGGTGGGAGGAATACCTACACTTAGTGGAATTTGCATATAATAACGGTTATCAAGAATCATTGAAAATGAGTCCATTTGAGGCTCTATACGGGCGTCAGTGCAGGACTCCCATTAACTGGAGTATTCCCGAGACCAAACTCATGCTTGGACCAGACATGCTAGCAGAAATGGAATTAGAAGTGAAGAGAATTCGGCAAAACTTAAAAGCAGCACAGGACAGGAAAAAAGTGTATGCAGATGAAAAGAGGTCATACCGTGAATATGAGGTAGGAGATCATGTATATGTAAGAACTAAGCCAAAGAAGATTACATTAAGATGGACAACTAGTGAAAAGTTAGCGCCCAGGTTTTGTGGTCCTTTCCAGATATTGGAAAGAGTGGGACCGGTGGCGTATCGCTTGGCTCTTCCTAGCCATATTCAGGTGCATAATGTTTTTCATGTGTCGTTGTTAAAAAAATATGTTCATGATCCAAGGCACATAATCCATTGGCAGAACATTCAGGTAGTGGGTAAGCATAATAGTTTAAAAAAAAAAAAATATTATGCTGAAGACTTATATAATTAACATGAGTATGTTGTGTGTAGGTAGAACCGGATGGAGAATTTCTGGTTGAACCTCACAGTATAATAGACCGGAGGGAAATCATGCTCCGTAAACGAGAAATCACCCAGGTTAAAGTGCAATGGAAGCACTTTGGACCAGAGGAGGTCACTTAGGAGGATGAACGTTTTGTCCGTGAAGCTTATCATGATATTTTTGCTGAATTGGAATAAGAACACCGGGGAAGGTGTTCTCTTCCAAAGGGGGAAAACTGTAACCATTGTCTTAGTTGTTGACAAATGGTTAGACTATTGTTAAGAATGAATTAAAACATTATTGTTATTTTGTTGCAAATAGAATATTATGAACAGAAAGTAATTTTTTTGATTTTGGATAAAGATTACTTGTGAAGTTGGTTTCATAAGTAAAAGACTGATGGTGAAAGTAAATTCAAGATCTGGAGTTAGTTGAACAGAAAAGCAGTTCCACAGTTACCCAGGAAAAGAAACTTTGGAATAAATAAGAATTCTGAAAGAGAGTTTGTGGTTTTATGTGGGAAGAGAGGAAATCTGTCATTCTAGAAAGCAAACCCCTGGAAGGGAACTTTCAGAGCAGACTATTCCACTGGAGTTGGAGAATTGGACCGGACTGTCCCGAATTTCTCCTCCAGATTTTCTGTGTTCAACGGAAGCTCAGACTTGGAGCTTGGGGGAGAGTTGTGGGACGTAATTTCCCAAACTCATGGAAGGGAGGAAAACAAAGATCATCAGTCAGATCTAATCACAGATGAGTGGAATCTGTTTCTTGTCAATACGATAAGTGAATAAATTTCTTAAATAGATAAGCTATAAAGTGCATATCTGACAGTAGCGTAAATGGCTGTTCTTTTTCTTTAATTATTAGATGGAATATTTGAATTCTTACTAGAGAAATAAAATACTTTTCTTGTATTCATTCCTCTTATACAGATAGTAAAGAAATTTAGGAAGGAACTTGCTTTATATTTTGTAATAGTGAAATAACTCTGCTTAGAAAAGAAAACAAGCTACTAGCTAATTATCTAACCGAAGGAATGTTAGCCAGTAACCCTGATCGGATTTCTAGGCTGACGTCCTTCTTGACCTATGATAATACACAAACAGATCGTGGTCCAGTCACAAACTATAGATAAGACTGGCATAGCAGAACTAGAAAGCGAAATACTAGATAGCGAGCAACTTTCACATTAACAGAGTTCCTCAATTAGTGAAGAAGAAAATTGCTAAGCGAATATGTAGATTCGTCATAGGAATCAAAAGAACGAGGACCTCTGAGAGGAATTAAATAACTGTGTACACACATAAATAGGAGCCATAAGAGTACCCTTAACAGGAAAAACGAAATAAAGAATTCTTTTACTTCACAATGGAGAGATAGACTGCGTTCGACGAAGAAAATAAGCTACTATGCTTGCCATTTGGATACATTTTAATACTAAACAAGGAGGCGTAAGGAAACCCAATAAATTTATAGTTCACGCATATATAGGAAAAGACATTGCATTTGAAACAAGATAGTTGTAAACTAAAGATTAATAATTATATAAATATAAATATGTTCACAGTCGATTATTTAGAGACAGACTCTACTGTAGAATTGGAAAGCGTAAACAATACAGTGTCAGCAACGAAGACGCGAATAGTAATCCACGAGTATGATAACTCGGCGAAAGACAAACAAGTCTGTAGCCATTGTGCTTAAAATACATGAACCCATAACAGAAAATAGGCCTGAGGCCGAATTAGACAGAGCTCTTAATACTACCCTAGGTGAGGCAACTAAAAACCTCACGCCACAGAGTCATCCAAACATTGGAAAAGAAATAATAATGATAACCCTTCGACTGAAGATTTCAGGTGTTCACGGGCAGTTTACGGTTGAGGAAATCAACGCATAATGTAGATAAGGTACCTGTGCAGGTAAAGAGAGTGCTGGTTAGCATGCCAAGCGGAATTCTGCACAATAATACGTGTAAGGGTAACAAGCGAAAGCACAGACGAAGGGAACCTGTACCTTCTGGGCAGAGCAAAAGCACACAAGTTAAATTAGAAACCAAGCCGAGCCAGGGCATAGAGACCCTACACCTACATTTAAACAAAAGTTAACATCTTGAAACGGAAATTGGAAAGGATAATCGAGAGAATTCCCTGTATAATACCTGTAGGTTGTTGAAGAGTACGTTGCAGGCTATAGGCTAAAGCATAGAAGCCATGCAAGCCGCCAACAGACAAAACAACGGTTGGGTGTTAAATCTCGAGCCTCGAACCAAAGGGAAGGAATTTCTATTTGTCAATGGAATGAGAAAAACAATTGGAACACAACAAAACTTACCATGCTTCTCTGCAGTAGCGGGCAGAATGAAACAGTCGACTAAGAGCACAGCATAAGCATAGTAAAGCCAGATCATCATTGAACAGAGACCACGAGCTGCAACTGGGAGGAGAAACTCGGCGGTGGGCCGAGAGGGTACCAGAACCTCTGGAGGAGGAATGCGAATGAGCGGAAAGCAGTTACGGGCCGATAGTAATCAGTCAAACCCTAAAAATTTCCCACTGTTCGATCTATTCTAAGATCAACAACGTAAAAATAACCACACGCCGATCAACCCAATTAAATGCGTGTCAGTTGCCTAAGGATCCGCCACCCAGATTTTCCAATACAGAATAGTACCATAAATTATGGATTAATAAATTCCAAATCGATGACGGATAATATCCCATGGCGCGAATTAAACGTTCAATAAACATAGCTAATGTTCAAATAACACACCATGAATATGACAAAACAAATCATACGCGATCATCGTTTTGTAAACTGTAAACTATAGTGAAGTAATGTTCGCCTTGATACAAACTCCAATATTTAATAAAGAGCCATGTATGTTAAACTCTGTATCAATGAAATCATACCTCTGCGTAATGATTAAAAGAAAATAAATGAGTTTGAACATTACGAATGATGTGTATTGTTATCGATCAGGGTGAAAGATTTATGGTAGATGTATTATACATGTTGGCAGATAGAATAGTAATTTTTTTTTTTTTTTTACCTAATGTTTTAAGGGTGACAGTGACAGTGTGATTGTATCCTCTGGCTATCAAAAAAATTGTTATTAGAGCTGAGGAAGGATCAGAAGATCCATGGGCGAGCAGAGCCAGAGAAATAGGCCAAGAGAAAAGGCCATCATTTTTTTTTTTACAAAAAAATTAAAATTTTTTACCCCCGGTGGTCTGCACGTTTCCAGTGCAGAACATGCGAAGGTCGGCAAATTCTCCCAAGAAAACTTGTGGATATTTTGACAACCTTACAATTCAAAAAAATCCGCGTTTAGTCCACAGGTTACCTTCATCGGGAGTGCGGAACCCAGTTTAGAAAAATTAAAAGGCCGACAGTGAACTTGACAGCCGTGAGCAAATTTCAAGAAAAACAAAGTCAACAAACGAGTGTCCTTTTGGTGAGTGAGCCATTTTGAAAAGGTATATACCTTTATTAAACTTTGAATTCACAAAGGTATGGCTTATTTGTTTTTTGGGAAATCCAAAAACAAGTACGTGGATGTGGATGAGAGCCATTTTTGATTGATTAACAAGTTCTATATAGTTCGCATGTAAGGGATTTAATCAAAAGTTTTTTTCAAGATTTTTTTTTATACAAATTATTTTTTATAAAGATTCTTTATATATATAAAACAAAAATATCAAAGGGTTTTTATAAATTCTTTTATAAACTTTTATAAAAATTAAAAAAAAAAATTGTTTTATAAAACTTAGGGTTTTATTGAAAAGGATATTTTCTAAAGGAGCTTTGCAAAGTTTCTAAAAGACAAAAAGAGGAGAAATTTAGGGTTTTTTTCAGAGAAGATTTATTGTTTGAGGCAAGATGGCCACATCAAGTTTTCATCCATAACTTCCATCTTTCACTGGGAAGGATTACGATGCGTGGGCTATTAAAATGGAGACTATGCTAAAAGAGCATGATGTATAGGATCATGTCAAGTTTTGGTTTGCAGAACCTCAAGATGATGTAGAAGAACGAGCCCTCAGTAATGCAGAGAGGGAAAAATAGAAGAAATACAAGCGTAAGAATGCACAAGCGTTGCTTCTTATCCAGCAGGGAGTGGACCAAGTAGTGTTCCAGAAGATCATGATAACTTCTTCAACAAAGGAAGCATGGGAAACTTTAAAGACAAGCTATCAAGGTATGGCCAAAGTTAATATTGTTAAATTGCATAATATTAGGAGAGACTTCGAAAGTCTGCAGATGAAGGAGACAGAGGACATTGATTCATTCATGAATATGGTCATGTCTATTGTCAATTAGTTAAAAATCTATGGTGAAGATGTTAAAGACCGAACTGTGATTGAGAAGGTTCTTCAATCTTTGCCTGCTAAGTTTGATGTTGTGGTAGCAGCCATAGAAGAAGCGAAGGATTTGGAAAAACTGACAGTGGATGAGTTAATGGGATCCTTTCTGTCGCATGAAGCAAGGATAGATAGAAATAAGGATTCCACTTTAGAAACCGCCTTCAAAAGTCAAGTTTATATTTCAAGAGGTCGAGGCAGAGGTCGATCGAGAGGCAGAGGACGAGGCGGCGACTATGGTGGTCAGAGAGATGGCCGAGACGATCATGAGCATCAAAGTGGAAGAAACAAAAATAGAATCTTTCATAACAATCAAAGGTCTGACAAATCAAAGGTAAAGTGCTATTACTGCAATAGATTTGGTCATTATGCTCGTGAATGTAGGAAGAAGATTGTTGATTAAGGAAATCAGAGAGCTAATGTTAGTACATAGAATATTGACTCCATGTTTCTAGCATGAAACACCATGCATGAACCGTCTGATAAGTTCTGGCTATTAGACAGTGGTTGCATCAACCACATGACTGGAAACAAGAATTTGGTTGCCAATTTGGATGCCTCAGTGAAGACAAAGGTAAAGTTGGGGACTGACAAGACTATGGATGTATATGGAAAAGGAGTGGTCAACATTGTGACCAAGCAAGGAGAGCCAAAGACCATATTAGAGGTATGTTATGTCCCTAGACTCAAACACAATTTGATAAGTGTTGGTCAATTGACGCAGAAAGGATACAAAGTTATATTTCAGGGGCAACATATGTCTTATTTATGAAAAATACCCAAGCACGCAGCTGATTGAAAAGGTGCAGATGATGAGAAACAGACTCTTTCCTCTAATTATGAACTACAATGATCAGGTTAGTTCTTTTACAACTTCATGTTCTGATGATTACTGGTTATGTCACTTTCGGTTTGGACACTTGCATTTTTTTGGTTTAAGATTGTTGCAGTAGAAACAGATGGTCAGAGGTTTACCTCCCATCAAAGAACCTGCAAGCACTTGTGAGTGTTGCATCTTGGAAAAGAAACACCGTGAAAGTTTTCCGAAAGGAGTTTCTTATAGAGTAAAGAAACCACTTTAATTGGTGCATACCGACTTCTGTGGACCTATGGGGATAGAGTCGATTGGTGGAAGTTGTTATTTCCTCACCTTTATTGATGACTATAGCAGGAAGATTTGGGTTTACTTTTTGAAGCAGAAGTCTGAAACTTTTGTAAAGTTCAAAGAGTTCAAAGCCTTAGTGGAGAACCAAAGTGATCGAGAGATCAAGGTATTGTGATTTGATCATGGTGGCGAATACGATTCGAAGGCATTCCATAAGTACTGCAAACAACATGGAATCAGAAGACAGTTTACAACCAGATACACACCACATCATAATGGTGTAGCAGAGAGGAAGAACCAAACAATAATGAACATGACAAGGGGCATGTTGAAAGCAAGACATTGGTCTAATGACTATTGCGAAGAAACAGTTGCATGTGTTGTTTATTTGATAAACAGATCTCCTACAAAGAACGTGATGAATAGAGTTCCAGAAGAAGCGTGGTCAGGTATGTCATGCAGTGTATCTCATTTCAGAGTTTTTGGATGTGTAGCCTATGCACAGGTGCCTAAGAAAATAATAGGCAAATTAGATGATCAAAGTGAAAAATGCATATTTACTCGTTATAATGAGCAATCAAAAGCTTACAAATTGTATAACCCTGTCACCAAGAAGGCAATCATTAGCAGAGATGTTGTGTTCAAAGAACAAGAGTCATGGAATGGGACTATAGACACACTAACCGATGCTCAAACACCATTGATCGAGGATGATGATGTATAAGAAGAGGAGCAACAAGAATCAAGAGAGAAGACACTAAATAGAGTCACACCAGCAAGGACTCCAAGATTTTCAGAGCAGCATGGATCTTCAAGCAGATCAACAAACTAGAATTCTCCAAGCAGTGAATTAGGTAATGAATCAATAAATGGTAAGAAAAATATGAGAAGTTTGAAAGATATTTATGATGATTTGGATGTTAGTTCAAATTTTGCATTGTTGGCATTCCAACCTTCTTCGTTTGAAGAAGCAATCAGAGATGAAAATTGGGTGCAAGCCATGGATGAAGAGATGAATTCAATTGAAAATAATGATACATGGGATTTGGTTGATTTACCAAATGATAAAAATCTCATTGCTGTGAAGTGGGTGTACAAGACAAAAGTGAATGAGAAAGGCGAGATTGATATATTTAAAGCAAGACTTGTAGAAAAAAGATTCTCGCAACAACCAGGAATAGACTTTGGGGAAACATTTTCTGTGGTAGCTAGATTGGATACTGTAAGATCAGTTCTAGTGATAGCAGCTCTTTACAAGTGGAAATTATATCGGATGGATGTCAAATCAGCCTTCTTGAATGGAATTTTAGAATAAGAAATTTATGTGCAGTAGCCTCGAGGTTATGAAGTTGAAGGTAAAGAAGATAAATTTTACAGATTGAAGAAAGCACTCTATGGACTGAAGCAAGTACCTAGAGCATGGTATAGCAGAATTGAAAATTACATGATCAAGAATGGATTTTGCAGAAGCAACATTGAGCCTACCTTATACACAAAGGTAAATGAGCATGGAAAGATTTCGATAGTTTTCTTACATGTTGATGATATTATTTTTACAGGTGATCTTGAGATAAATGAATTTAAAGCAGCCATGATGAAAGAATTTGAGATGACAGATCTAGGTCTCATGAAATATTTTCTTGGAATTGAAGTTGAGCAATCCGAAAAAGGCATTTTTATTTTCCAAAATAAGTATCATAGAGATTTTCTAAAACGATTCAGGATGCAAAATTGCAAACTTGTACCTACACCAGTTGGAACGGGTACAAAGCTAAGTAAGGATGATGAAGGAGCAGATGTCAATCCAACTCTATTCAAAAGATTGGTTGGCAGCCTCATCTATCTCATAGTGACAGGACCAGATATTATGCAAGGAGTAAGTTTGATTTCCAGATTTATGGAGACTCCAAAAGGCACACATTGGAATGTTGGGAAAATAATTCTGAAATACATAGCAGGAACCAGAGATTATGGCATAATGTATGCAAGTACAGAAAAGAAAGAATTGATTGGATATACAGATAGTGATTTTGAAGGAAGTTTGGATGATTGGAAGAGCACATCTAGTCATGATTTTCATTTCGGTTGAGGAGAGATAGCATGGACATCTAAGAAGCAGCCTATTGTTACACTATCATCAGCAGAAGAAGACTATGTAGCAGTAACTTCAGCAGCATGTCAAGCAGTATGGTTAAGAAGAGTATTGGATGGACTCAAGCAGAAAAACAAGGATAAAAAACGATATACTGTGACAACACATCAGTGATTGCACTATCCAAGAATAGTGTGTTTCATCAAAAGACCAAGCATATTGATACTAGATATCACTTTATTCGAGAGCTTGTGAGCAATGGAGACGTTCAATTTAAGCCTTGTAGAATGAGTGATCAATTGGCTGATATGTTTACAAAGCCATTAGCAGTAGATTTGTTTGAGTTTCACAAAAGAAACTTGGGTGTTGTAAGCCTAGCTGAGACATAGAACATCATGCATGTTTGAGTTTTCATGAGTTATCTTTTAGTTTAGCGGTCGTAATTAAGGGGGAGTGTTAAAATATATAATTACTTCCCGCATGCAGAAGTTAGACAAATAGTTAGGTGAATTAGTTGAGTTGAGTTATAGATAGATTTGGTGAGTGAGTTAGAGAGTGAGTTAAGGGAGTTGATCAAGTTCAGATATGTGAGAGAGAGTGCATGTCAATTTAGGTTAAATACCCTTCACCGGGTTCATTGTATTTAGTTTGAGATTTAGAGTGATTAAGATTAATTCAAGAGTCGCAGCTCATTGTTTCATGTGTGAAATACTTGTGTGATTGAATCCTCTGGCTATCCAAAATTTCCTTGTACCAAATTTAAAAAACATTGTACTGGGCATGCCCGCCCATGGAGATTTCCCTAAAAATAGTGACCACTCCCCTCTAATAATGGTGGATGGCAGATTATGTAGTGTAATATAAAACTAGAATAATTCCTTTTTTGTGCATGTGGGTCTCACGAATCCAGTATTAGGCTTGTGTTTTCAAATACATTCACCATCATAGGTTACAATCAATACTTTTGGATCGTCTAAACCTACAACCAATACTTTTGGATCATCGAGGGCGCATTCTACAAACAAGGGTGCGTTATACAATCAATAATTTTGGATGGTCCAACGCACATTCTTCTTGGAGGGCAACTTCTTATTGTTCTACATTTGTAATAGTGTCTAAAAGATGGAAGAAAGAAAATACCAGTTAGATCTATTAAAATAGAAAGAAATATTACATATTCTTGGTCTAGCACTTTCTAAAATCTAGGCTTGAGTTAGTTAATTAGTTATTTTAGAAAAAATGAAGGAGGCAGTGTATTTAATGGCCTAAAATGTTTCAATAGTCTAACATTTGATCCAATGACACAAAAACGAATAGAGTGGCATTTGGGGAAATTGTTTTCAAATAAAAACGCCTCAAAACATAATTATTTTTAATGGAAATATCACCTTTTAATTTTTATATACTAAAAATATCATATAATATTTAATAGAAGTTCAATTCCACCATCCGGCTCTTAAATTTGAGGCCTATTTACCCTACCCTTACTTTTCCTTTTGAAATTTTAAAATATACAGGGGATGAGGGACATGTACTTAATTTTTCAAAAGGCCAATGTCATGATTGAGATAACAATTTATCCATATTTATTTTTTTGTATATATATGTCTGTATGTATGGGCAGGTATGAGAGATATCTATTACATATATTATAATTGTATATCTGAGATATAAGAAATTCCATATTGTAGGAGACAAAAAAAAGAAATTAGGCAGAAGATGGAACTCCAAGATAAACACATATTCTATGGAGGTTATTTTTAGGTAAACTTAATTGGGGAAATACCCACTTTTTTTTGGTGTAATAGGAGTGGTTTGGGCACATGGTATTTTTTTTTCCAATGGTTTTGTGCTCATGGATTGCAAGTAATGAAAAATCTTAGAAGACTTCATTGTAATGGACCTATATGTGAGGAGTCCTTTCACTTTGTGGACTTGGCCTAGTTTCCACTTGCTAGATTTAGAGTAAACATTTGTGTATATTTTGTTTATGTTTTATTTTTTTTGTTGGTTAATTTTTAATAGTTCCGTAATACATTCTCTGTATATTGTTTTTATGTTTATTTTTTTGGGTAATTTTAATAATTCTCTTGGTAAATATTTCTCTTTAATGTTTTTTTACAGTTAAAACTTTAAGATAAACACAAGTCGATTTTCCTTGACGATGATTCTTTTCCTCCATAAACATTGTCAATATTGTGTTTATATTTGATTTTTGTTGTTGGTTAATTTTTAATAATTCTCTCGTTAAATATGTCTCTATGGTTAATATTTTTACCATTACAAACTCTAAGATAAACACAAGTTATGCACTCACTAAGAGGACAGTCCCTGTGCACCATGACCCAAAGGCTAGAACTCATGAGCTAGCCCATGGACAAATGTATCGTATATCTAAAATATAATGAGATTGAGTAATTATATATGATTGAGTAATGCGATATTCATGTATGTGTTTGTGATAGAGAGATATATCTATTACATGTACATTATAATTATATATCTTATAGATAATAAAATTCAAAATTCTAGGAGAGAAAATGAAATAAATTAGCGAGAAGATGGAAATCCAAGATAATCATACATTCCATGGCCGACGGTTATTTTGAGATAAACTTAACTAGGGAAAGAACCAAATTTAATCTGGTCATAGTAGTCGTTTTGGGCCCATGGTATTTTGGTTTCCTATGGTTTTGTGCTCATGCATTGCATGCAATGACCATTCAAATGGATTGGAAGAATTTATCGTAATGAGTTTAGATGTGAGTACTGAAGCCTTTGTCTCTACCATTTGTATATATTTTGTTTATGTTTAAGTCTCGTTGTTGGCTAATTTTTAATAATTTGGCGAGTAAATATGACTCTACAGTTAATATTTTTTACAGCTTCCGCTTATCTTTTAATAATTCTCTCATTAAATAAATGTCTCTACCATTAGACTGGGTCATTGCGCATGTTGCAAAGATATTGTGTTTATCCTAATTCACATAATGCAATTCTAATTCCACACACTCCATCCTTAACCCAAAGGTTGAAGTTGATTTTCTAACCCATGGGCATATGTAAGGTATATAAAAAAACCTGTTGGGATAGATTAATTATATAGAATGGTATAATTTAGTTTTCTAATAAGAATAATGATAGTAACATAACCATTTTTTGTTTGAGTTTTAGAATTTTTATGTACTTTTTTAGTATTAGTATGTTCATAATAGAAATCAATTTTTATAAAATGGATATATTAAGTGGCATTAAATGAAAATACCAAATGGAAAATTATCATAACTCTTATACCTTCCATAAATTCATAACTAAATTTGAACATGACTAGGTTTGGGCTTTTCAAATATTGGGATGATGGTTGCAAAGATCCATCTTTACTTGCAAACAATCGAGAATTTCTTCAAGATGCATACCTTATATTTTATTACTACTTGAAATACTAGAAACCTCCCAAATATCTATTTAAAAGTAATAGTAGATTCAAATTTGTTTTATCATTTACAAGTTTATAAATTATTTGTAAAATTTGAGATTAATTTCTCCTCTTCAAAATACTTTATAGGTAATGGTTTTGGGAATCATAATTCAGAGCTTTTGCAGAATAATTCAACATGACTTGCAAGAACTCTAATACGTAAATATAAATGTACATATTTTTTCTAAATCATTAGCTACTTCCATACTAAATAAGATGATTCAATATTTTTTGTTCATTAAGATGCATTTCCATTGTTTTCCTTAGTTTCATTATGCTTTATTTTCAACCTAAAATTAATAAAATAAAACACAAAATAGGCATATAGGTATGTAAAGAAGTTTGAAATTAAAACATGTGATAAATTTTTTAATTAAAATAATAAAAAATTAATATCTATTTTTAGAATATATTTTTTAATAATATATAATAATAAATTAGATATAAAAATAAAAGTATAATCAATTTGAAAGAAATCTCATTAAATATATTTTTATCAAATTATCAAAATTTTATTCATTAAAGTTTGACAAATCCTAATTCAATTTTTATAGAAAAATAATGAGTTTATTATTACTCGGGAAAACATTTGACAATATTAAAATATCACACGATAATTGCCGTCAAGTCAATTAATATATAATTTTTAATATAGAAAAACTTCGATATTTTTATATTTTGAAGACACTTTTTGAAAGTTGTACCTTGCAAATATCCCCAAATAAATTCGAAACCTCCTCAACATGAACATCATCGTTTTATATTTTGAAATTTCTTTTAGGTTTCGTTTCTAAATCTTTTAGACATATGGTAGTAAAGTTATTATATATATATATAGTATCATTTTGTATATACCAGCCTAGATTCATCTAACTTTGGATCTATCATGAGCTGAGAGGGATCAAATCTCTCAAGGTGCAAACCTATTTTTGAGTGAAAAACTTGAGGAAAGGTTTGCACTTCGAGATATTTGATCCTTCTCGGCGCATGATAGATCCAGAGTTAGATGGATCGAGGCTGGTTCCAGTCGAAGGCATCAATGTCACATTTTTCAGATTATTAAAATTTTTGTATATTTTTTAGATATAAGATGGATCTAGGCTGGTTTCATTCGTGTGCTGCCAAGGAAAATCTATCAAAGATATGATTAATTTTATGGATAATATGTAAATATATCAAATATTAATATAATCATTTTAAATATGCTAAATATTTCCGAGATTAACTTGGTCATTTTAATTTTAAATTTTCTTAGTTACCTCAATTCGTTGAGATAATAATTATTGTTAATAACTATAATGATGAAAAATGATGAAATATTTTTTTTAAATGCAAAGTGATAATAATAGTGTTGAAAGATAGAAAATATGAATAATAAGAACGTACTCATGTTACAATCAATCTCAAACTATTTTCTTCTACTATTCTTATTTCCTCCCTTGTTAGTTTTGTTATCTTTTCATATCGATTATATGAAAAAGAAAATTTAAATCATAAACCATTTAAATCTTTAGCTCGATCTGTTGTAGTAAACATGATACCTTGTCTCTCTCGCTCTCCAATATTAATAGCTTAAATTACTATAACACAAAAATAAATCTACATTGTTAATATATTTTGTGCTTACACTAAAATCAATGCATATTGTTAATCCAATCACTTTAAAATTAACGCACCATCATATATCCAATTATATCAAATCATAAATCAACATATACATTGAAATCAATGCATTTAATGCAAGCAATCAAATAAGATGAGAAAATGACTTTTACATTGAAACCAATGCACCTAATGCAATCAATCAAATAAGATTAGAAACCAACATCTACACTGAAATCAATGCATTTACTCAAAGCAATCAAATAGGATTAGAAATCGCCATCTACACTGAAATCAATGCATTTAGCGCAAACAATCAAATAGTATTAGGAATAATCTACATTGAAATCAATGCATCTAGTGCAAGCAATCAAATATAATTATAAATTGAAATCAACACATCCAGTGCAAGCAAGCAAATAGTATTAGGAATCATCACCCACACCGAAATCCCACGCATCTAGTGCAAGTAATCATATCATTAGAAATAAATATCTACACTAAAATCGATGCATCTAGTGCAAATAATCAAATAGGATTATAAAT
Source organism: Pinus albicaulis (assembly GCA_034641835.2). Lineage (NCBI taxonomy): Eukaryota > Viridiplantae > Streptophyta > Pinopsida > Pinales > Pinaceae > Pinus > Pinus albicaulis. The sequence continues at coordinate 594,432,752 of CM076583.1, forward strand.
CACCATCTCCACTTAAATCAATCCATCTAGTGCAAGAAATATTATTCCCTCTCTCCACCCTCCATCCATATCTATATCCCCGTCCATCTCTTTTTTTTTTGTCTCTATCTCACCCCCCTAAACACACACGCTCTCGCACTCCATATATATCATTCTCTTTGTCGATCACCCTCTCTCCCCATCTCTCTCTTCTTCCCTCTCTTTCCCTTCTCTCCCTCTCCCCCGCTAATATCTCTCTTTCCTCCTTTTTTCCTCTCTCTCTCCATCTTCCTTATCATTCACTCTCTCTCACTCTAGGAACCAACATCTACACTAAAATCAATGCATTTACTTAAAGAAATAAAATAGGATTAGAAGTTGCCATCTACACTGAAATCAATGCATTTAGTGCAAAAAACCAAATAGGATTAGAAAACATCTACATTGAAATCAATTCATCTAGTCCAAGTAATCAAATATAATTATAAATCGACATCTAAATTGAAATCAACACATTTAGTGCAAGCAATCAAATTGTATCAGAAATCACCACCTACACTGAAATCAATGCATCTAATGGAAGTAATCAAATACCATTAGAAATAAATATCTACACTAAAATTGATGCATCTAGTGCAAATAATCAAATAGGATTAGAAATCACCATCTCCACTTATATCATTCCATCTAGTGCAAGAAATCTTCCTCCCTCTTTGCACCCTCCATCCATATCTATATCCCCCTATCTATTCTTTTTTCTCTCTCTATCTCACTCCCTAAACACACGCACTCGTACTCCATATATATCAATCTCTTTTTCAATCACCCCTCTCCCCATCTCTCTCCCTTGCCTCTCTCTTCACCTTCCATCTATATCTCTATCTTACCCTTCTCTCCCTCTCCCCCCATTAATATTCTTCCTCCTTTCTCCTCTCTCCCTCTCTCTCCATCTTCCTTATCACTCTCTCCCTCTCTCTCTCTAGAAACCAACATCTACACTGAAATTAATGCATTTACTCAAATAAATCAAATAGGATCAGAAATCGCCATCTACACTGAAATCAACGCATTTAGTGCAAACAATAAAATAGGATTAGAAATCATCTACATTGAAACCAATTCATCTAATGCAAGTAATCAAATATAATTATAAATCGACATCTAAATTGAAATCAACAAATTCAATGCAAGCAATCAAATTGTATTAGAAATCACCACCTACACTAAAATCAATGCATCTAGTGCAAGTAATCTAATATTATTAGAAGTAAATATCTACACTAAAATCGATGCATATAGTGCAAATAATCAAATAGGATTATAAATCACCATCTCCACTTATATCAATCCATCTAGTGTGAGAAATATTCTTCCCTCTCTCCACCCTCCATCCATATCTATATCCTCCCTCCATATCTTCTTTTCTGTCTCTCTATCTCACCCCCTTAAACACACACACTCTCGCAATCCATATATATCAATCTATTTGTCAATCCACTCCTCTCCCCATCTCTCTCTTCTTCCCTCTTTTCACCTTCCATCTATATCTCTATCTTCCCCCTCTCTCCCTCTCCCCCGCTAATATCTCTCTTTCCTCATTTTTTCCTCTCTCCCTCTCTCTCCATCTTACTTATCACTCACTCACTCTCTCTCTCTCCACCTTTCTCTCTCTATTTCTTTCTTCTTACCTCTCTCCCCCTCCCCTTCCAAGTTCATCTCTCTTTCCCTCCCTCTCTCCACTCTCTCACATCCTCTCTCTTCTTTCCTCTCTTTCCCTTTCGCTCCCATCTCTCTCTCCCTCTCTCTCTCTCTTCACCCACCAACTATGTTACTATATCCCTCCCTCTCTCCTTATATCTCCTTCTCCCCCCTTATCTACATCTCTCCTTATTTGTCTCTTTATCTCAGCCCCAAACACACACGCTCTCTCTCTGTCTCTCCCTTGTCACTCCTTCTCTCTCTCCACTTCTCACTCTCTATATTTCTTATTTCCTACATCTCTCCCTCTCCAACTCCATCTCTCTTATCGATCCCTCTCTCCTCCTCTCTCTCTCTCTCTCTCCTAAATCCCTCTCTCTTCCCTGATCTCTCTCTCTCTCTCTCTCTCCAATACTCTCTCTTCCCCCATCACTCTCCTCCTCTCTCTCATGCTTCCTCTCTCTCCCTTTCTCTCCCACCTCTCTCTCTCTCTCTTTTCCCTCCAATCCTCTCTCTTCCCCCATATATATATATATATATATATATATATATATATATGTATATATATGTATATATGTATATATATATGTATATATATATGTATATATATATATATATATATATATATGTATAGATATATATATATCTCTCTCTAATCCTCTCTCTTCCCCCATCCCTTTCTTTCTCTCTCTCTTTCCACCCCTCTCTCTCTCCAACAACATTACTATATCCCTCCCTCTCTCCTTCTCACTTCTTCTCTCCCCCCTTCTTTCCATACATCTTACTTTGTCTCTTTTTCTCACCCCTAAACATACACACTCTCTCTCCATCTCTCCCTTATCACTGTCTCTCTCTATCTCTTCTTAGTTATGTAAACTAATGAACATAAATATTCGTAAATATAAAGCAGATTATGGAGTAAATATGAAAAGAGGTTTTATTTACTTACCATACCTCTAGTTTATTTATATTTTTATTTATTTACCATACCCCTTTTCTTTACTATGGTATTTGGCCCATAGGCTTGTTATATAATTATATTTTTATTTATAATCCTATTTGATATATTTTTATTTATTTACCTTACCTCTTTATGCCTCTTTTATATTTATTTATTTACCATACCTCTTTATACCTATTTTATATTTATTTATCATACTTTTTTATACCTCTTTTATATTTATTTATTTACCCATGGTATTTGGCCCATGGTATCAATATTAATTTGTCCCATGGTATTCGTCCCATAGGCTTCATCTAAATAAAACCTCTTTTTAAAGTTTTTTTTTGAAATATAAAAAGGTTTATGGAATAAATATAAAAGTAATTTTTATTTATTTACCATACATCTAGTTTATATATATTTTTATTTATTTACCATAGCTCTGGAGTAAGTATAAATTCATTTTACAAATATTTAATTAAAAGAAATATTAAAAGATTTTGGATTTTGATTGTTTGCGTTGAATTAACTCTTTAGCTTTGATTTAGGAAATGGTATTGACTTTAATAAAGAGTAAATATGTTTAAAATTTTACTTAATTTGGAAATTCAATGTGGTAATTTTTTTTGTTAAAGGTAAATTTATAATCCATTCAAATTCACGTATATAATTTACTATCCATTAAAATTATATAAATAATAAGTAATTGTATTAGAAAATGATATATGTTCTAGCACAATGCGATTTTTATTTTTTATTTTTTATTTTAATTTAAAAATTAAGCCGAAATTTTGTATGAGGACGTGACCCACCTGACATCGGGGTCAAATTGGGCTATAGATGCGCCTCTCGACGCAATAAAGAAGAAAATAATATAGTTTTCACATTTTTTTTATTTTTAAGAATAAAGAAAATATTAAATGAGAAAAGTGAATACGATGAAATGTCTTATTATTTATATAGAAACCATGTTTAATAACTCTAAATGACTTGATTACTTGAAAGTGAAATCCTCTAAAGCAAAAACACGATAAAAAGAAACATGATGAATTTTCTACAAATTTGTAAGTTTCTACAAGTTTTTATGGGATTGGAAGTGGAAAGTGCCGGTTATAATCTACGCAAGTAACTTTGATCCTACATAGTATGCCTTGCTGTGTGAAAGCTTATCTCTTCCAGTAACCCCAATACAAAATAATAAGTCATGTTTCATGCAAGGTTATCTTATATATGTAAAGAAACCATATGAGAGGTAGAGGAAGAAAAGTTATGTTGGATAGGACAAGGTTGCATAAGAGAGGAAAATGCCACTCTCAGGTTATTTTTTGAAATCAAAGAGTTTCCCCGAATTTGATCGATTTTGGAGCTGAGGGTTTTCACTAATGATCCATTCATTTCTTTCGCAATGGCCTCATATATTTTTCAATTTTCATCGATCATGTTCTTTGTTCCTAGAAAACACTTTTTTTCATTCTTCACTTTTTAAGTTGAAATCTTAGGAGGAAGAAAAAAAATTGGCAAGGAACACATGACACACTACATGAAGCTTCAAAATTCTGCGATATCACTACAAAATAACAGTCCATATCATTAGAGAAATCCCTCGACTCCATGATCAGTAAAACTAGGGAAAATTCATTAGTTGAATTTGGTACTTAAAGTATGGTGTCCACCTATATTTTTCAAACTTGTCTCGTCTAACATAAATCCTCTTCCTCCACCTCTTTTCTCATTCATTTAGCTTAAAAATATAACGTTACACACAACAAGGCTTATTACGCAAGATCATGATTACTTGAAGAGATAATCTTGCATGCAGTACAGATAATTACATAGGATTTGGGTTACTTTAGTAGATTATAAGACCCTACTTTCCTCTGCCAACCCCTTAAATTTTTTTAGAAACTCATAGATTTGCATAAACTTAATTACATTTCATCTCATCCTCTATCTGGTCCTTCCTCTCTTTCAAGTTATCAACTTTTTTAGAGTTATCAATCTCTTTAAGCGGTTAACTTTTATGATGTTCATGTTGAGATGTTCTTGAATTGACTTAGAAGTGGATCTATTGAAGGTACAACTATATATAGAGTGAAAGGAAAGTGGAAAGTAGGGGGTTATAATTTACACAAGTAACTTAGATCCTATGTAATAAGCCTTGTTGTGTGAAAGGTTAGCACTTTCAGTAACCCCAATCCTACGTGATAAGCCTTGTTGTGTGCAAGGTTATCTTCTACAGGTAAAGGAACCAAATGAGATGCACGGGAAGAGAAGTTATGTTGCATATGAAAAGGTTGAATAAGAGAGGAAGATGCCACTCTGATGGTATTTGTTTCAACCAAAGAGCTTCCCTAAATTTGATCTATTTTGGAGTTGAGGTTTTTCAGTAGTGATCCATTCATTTCTTTTGGAGTGACCTCATATATTTTTTAATCTTCATCAATCATGGTGTGTGTTCGTAGCCAACATCTTTTTTCATTCTGCACTTCTTATGTCGAAATCTTGGGATGAAGAAAAAACATTGGCTAGGAACACATGACACGCCAGATGAAGGTTCAAAATTCTATCATGTCACTACCAAATAAGAATCCACATCGTTAGAAAAAACCCTTGACTCCACAATAATTAAAACTCAGGGAAACGCTTTGGTTGAAGCTAGTACTCGAAGTATGGTTTCCACCTGTATTTTTTAACCTTGTCTCGTCTAACATAGATTCTCTTCCTCCACCTCTTTTCTCATTCGTTTACCTGAGAAAGATAACCTTACAGACAACAAGGCTTATTATGCAGGATCATTCTTACTTGAGATATAGTGTTGCATGCATTAATGCTTATTATGTAGGATATGGGTTACCATAGTAGATTATAATTTGTTACTTTCCTCTGAAAACCCCATAAAAATGTGTAGAAACTCATAGATTTGCATAAACTTCATTATGTTTCATCTCATCCTCTTTTTGGTTCTTCCTCTCTTTCAAGTGATCAACTTTTTTGGAGTTATCAATATCTTTCAAGTGATTAACTTTTGTGACGTTCATGTTGAGAGGGTCTTGAATTAACATGGAAGAGGATCTATGCAATGTACAAGTATATATAGAGTGGAAAGTTTTCAATAAGTGTATGTGATATTTTATGGAAAATATGTTGCACATGTTTATTTGGAAAAATACAAGTGTTGAAGACGAACTTTTATTTCTTGGAAGGTTATAGATTGGTTGTTATATATAAAATTTATTTCAATATTATAACACATGATATTATTAAATTTTAATGTGGCCCCAAGGATTACCTCAGTTGGTCATTTCATGTTGCTAAGTATCTCACTAGTGTGGAGGTAAAATATCCTCCACACCCTTGGCGTTTGGCCCTACTTGTTCCCATAGGGATAGTTCCCTTGTGGAGGTAAAATATCCTCCACACCCTTGGGGTTCGGCCCTACTTGTTCCCATAGGGATAGTTCCCTTGGGGTTGATTTTCCTAGATTTTCCTGTGGATGTAGCAGTCAACCACCCTTAAAAAATATATTATTAAATTTCATTTCTCTAAAAAATTATTAATTAAAAAGAGCTTTTTTTTACCATTTTGATAAATTAAAATTTTAAATGATATAAAATAAATAATACAAATTCACACTTTGAAAAAAATACATTTAGTTTACAAAACCATACATAAGAATTAAACAAATCCACCTATAATGGGGTGCCTGAAGCCAATGGGATGTGGTTGCATGCTTCCTTAACTATTTATCCATGCAAATGCAAAGGGAATAGGGAAGCCTCAGATCCCCCTCATGACAATTCTTACCAAAAACTGAAAAATAATGAGAATATGTAAAATTATATCTAGAAACAAATTTGATAATGATACTTGTTGATGGAATGATCCTATAATTTACTCTAATTTACCCCTGCCTCTCTAGAATAATTTCACATCATTCCCATGACTTTTCAATAATCAAGGTCAATTCACGACACACTAACACGTGGAATGGGCACTATCATCGCGCATGTTGGAGAAGTATCATATTTATTTCATAAATGGATATTGCTCATTCCTCTCCCACACTTTTATTGCTTTTTATTTTCGGTCTTATTCTTCACACGTACATCCAGTATGGGGCTCTATAGAAAATAAATAATAAACGCACTATTTCCATCAACCCTAATACAATATAAATTGACTCAACTTATTTGGGTGCAAATGGAAAATTTTGGCTATCACTCTTTCCTTTTCTTGATTTGTTGATCTGGATATACTTTAGGATGGTCTAGGAATCCAAGGTTTCATGCATACATATGTATCACCCTCCTCCTTTTTTTTAGTTGCATGTGTTTAAGGTAGATATGTGAGGACCACCTTGGTTATATCCCATTTTTTTTATTCATTGGTCTAGTCTAAGATGTTTAGTGATGTGAGAGAGTTTAGCAATTGATGATTTTAGAAAGGGTGTAGATTGTGTCAAACTTGGATATGATGTTTCCTAGGTCACATGTCAATGCTAGAGTCCATGAAATTTTCATATTAAGTTCTAATATTGTTAGCCACCCAATAGACACCCCTTACATTTTTAAATGAAATGGCCTCTTTTCTTAATTTTTTTTTTTATTTCAATTTTTGTTACTCTACTTTTGTAACATGGAATGATTATTAATATTCTTAAGCATAAGTTTGATTCTTGTGTTCATTTATTTTATACTTTGACAATTTTTTCATTTAATTTGTATTATGATGATCTCAAAATATCTTAAAAACACAATCCAAATCCTAATGAAAATTGGTTGATGATTGTTTGATTACATAGTTAGTATTACATACTCTTTATACAATAGTTGTTTTGTGAACTGAATATGGGGTAGATGGTAAGCACTAAAATTAAACATTTAACATGTAATTTTTAACATTGAACATTTACTATATTTAATTTAATGCTGATCCTATTTAAAAATAAAGCTAATTATTATTATATATAAACACAATATAAATTTAAAAAATAAAAGGTTAATAAAAAATGAAAAAATTATGATAAATAAATAAAAATATAAATAAACTTCAGGTATGGTAAATAAATAAAACTTTTTTTTTATACTTACTCCATAGGTATGGTAAATAAATTAAATATAAATAAACTAGAGATATGGTAAGTAAATACAATATATATAATAGGATTAGAAATTAACATCTAATTATATACCAAGACTATGGGCCAAATACAATGGTAAGTAAATAAAAATATAAATAAACCAAATTTATGGTTTATTTACATTTGGGGGTAAATCTCATGTAAACAGGCAAATGTATAAACGTAAACATTTCAAATGTAACGTGTAACATTTTACATTTAACATTTTTCTTCTATTTCCAACTAAAAAAGGGCATGGTAAATAAATAAAAATATAAATACACTGGATGTATGGTGAACAAATAAAACCTATTTTTATACTTACTCCATAGGTATGGTAAATAAATAAAATATAAATAAACTAGAGATATGTTAAATAAATAAAAAATCTATAAAATAGGATTAGAAATTAACATCTAATTATATAACAAGCCTATGGTCCAAATATAATGGTAAATAAATAAAAAATATAAATAAACGAAATATATGTTAAATAAATAAAGCCATAAATCTCATGTAAACACTCAAATGTAAACGTAAATGTAAACATTTAACATGTGATGTTTAACATTTAACATGTAATTATTAATATATATAGACACAATATAAATTTAAAAAATGAAGAGGTTAACGCGCAAATAAATAAAATCTCTTTTTATATTTTCTCCATAATCCTCTTTATATTTAAAAACACTCAAAAAAGAGTTTTTATTTAGGTGAAGCCTATGGGTCCAATACTATGGTCCAAATTATTATTAATAACATGCAAAAGAATCATTATTAACCCTAATATTAATATTAAAATATTATTATTTGTAATACCCCTATTTTTATTGTTTTTATTAGAGAGTTGAAAATCCTAATGGCTAAGTGGACCAAAAGGAAAACAATATTGCAGAGAAATTTAAATGTGAAATTTTTATTATTGTGAAAAGACTAGAGTATATTGGAGAATAGGATTTAATTATAGGAGGATGGAATGAAATCCAAAGACTTTCCCAAATCCTCCAAAAATCCTTGGAGAAAATAAAATAAATTAAAAATATTAGTTTGGAGATAAAAATATAAAAGATACCTCAGTAATGTGGAATGTTACTGAGAATAGGTGAAATAAAACTAGAAAGAGGAAAAATATAGTTTTAAAGTGTTTTTGTGGAAAAAACAAAACGAAAGCCTCAGAAAAAGGAAGACATCATCCTGATTTAACTGGACGCAGTTATGGAAACATGGTGAACGTAAATCAAGCTTAAATAATCCATTCCTGTGTAGACAAGAGGTTGGTTGCACATTGAAGGAATTGGTCTCTACTCGAGGGGAGTTGTGGAGAGAAAGCTTAAGGTTGGGTGGAAAATAGTCTGACAAAACTTGGTATGCACAAGTAATTTAATTCTGTTTTATGAAATTGTTATCATGATGAAATTTAGTGATCTGATATGGGTGGTAGACTTGTTTTTCTATGCAAGCACCTCCCACTCAATCAAAAAAAAATGGATCTTGCTTATACATGCATGTGCGTAATTGAAATCTTCATTCAGGTGTATGTGTTTTAACTAGTTTAAGGCTTTATGTGTGAAAAATTAAACATTTGTTTAAGCTGATTAAAAGCATGTAATGCAACCAGAAATTGTAACAAATTAACCAACAACACAAGATGATGCTCAAATCCAATGGTTTTTTAAACTATACTAATGGGTTTATAATACCAAAATAGCCTTGGATTGACTGCTCAATCTCTGGAAATGGACATAGGCTCCCTTGGGCTTGACCTCTTCTGTCGGTGTCCTTGAGCTTCCCTAAACTTATTTGTGTCATAAAATCTCCTGGAAATCCTCTTCTGCTCCTAAAACCTATTCTACTGTCTCCAGAAAATATCATTCATCCAAAATAGGTTGTTCATTCCCTCAGAATCACCTCAGGCTCCTTGTTCTATGCCTCCAACACCTGGTGGCACTAGGCTCCATGAAAACTCCTCATGGATTCTTCAAATCTAGAAGTCTCCAAATGGATCTGAAACTCCCTCAATTGGATTCATAATGTCCAGAATAGTAAAAAATGACTATTCATTTGGTCAAAATGGCCTCTGGCTGCTCTAGCTATGCCTCCAACACTTGGTGGCACCCTATGGATTTGAGCTCACTAAAACTTTTGTGTAGCATCTCAGACTTAAAAAGTATCCAAATTCTTATGAAACCCCGTCATTGGATTCATAAGGTTCAATATAGTAAAAAATGACTATTGGTTTATAGAGAATGGCCTCTGGCTGCCCTGGCTAGGCCTCATTGTCCTGTTGACTCTTGGTAGCCCTAGTGGGCCTTACAACTTCTCTAAAGAAAAATCAAGCTCAGAATTCCTCAGATGGCTCTACAAGCCTTACCAATGGGTCTAGAATGCTTTAATTAGTCAATAATAACTCTTTCTTCCCCCAGAATGGTAGAAAATTGAGCCTTCTACACTTTTTCCAAATATCTCCTAAGAAAACTTCACTAAATGTGGAGAACTCTAGTTAACTAGAGTTAGATTAGGGATGACCGCCAAATTTTGCATGCCCTTATTCGCTCTGCCAATAATGTTGTGCATTAAAATTTATGGTTAGGGCAGTGGCCACATTCAGATCCCTAAACATTAAGTGCATTATGCGTTAGCAGAAACAACAAAATACAATATCGAAGTTTCATTATACATACATATGTTCACGATCAACATTAGATCCCTTTCACGAGACTTCACAATATCAAAAAAAATTTCAACTATAATACAAGGTACATCACATATTGGATGTCATATAATATAACAATACCTTTAACATTTAAACAATACAAGTTCCGATGCAAAGTTGCGATAGCATCGCCACATCACAATTCGGCTGAAATACCTTTTCGCAGATCGCTAATGTTAACATTTCGCAATATTGCCACTTTAATGACTTTGAATATCGCAAAAAATACATTATTTATATCACATATGATATGTGATCTCATCGCATCGCATACTAAATATTTTATTGTGAAAAATTCTTATCCATAACCACATAAATCTGCGATATGCGTTTAAGCGCTATATCGACACGTGGCTCCTCTCACATCATTGCACCACTGCTTATTTATTTAATTTGATATGTATTCCATGTAAATAAAGCCATTTCTGATTGTAATGCATGCAATCTCTCCTGCTGCGATTTAAACTCTCTAACGTTGATCTCTCACTGTTGCTTCTGTGATCTAATCACCACCATTTAGCCCTCACTGTTGACTAGATCACGACCGTCCGTTCCACTTGAAATATTTCCGCAGTTGTGAAATCCCCAATTATATACACAGAGTTCAAGAATCCATTACCACCACCAATTCAGATCCCAATTTGATCACTCCTTCCCACTGATGGGTTTTTGGACCCACAAAAGTTGATGATTATCTGCCTTGAGCTTCAACACTCTACTGCTTTCAAGTTATATCAACTTATTTTTCTTGACAATTCTCTTGGGAAATCACCCTGACATGCCTTTCACTGCAACTAGCTATGTCTCTTGACCACCTCTCTCTCGCTGTTGCTGACCCACTTCAACATTGTTGGGTACCGTAAACTGATGCATACCTTGGTGTAGCATTTTTTTGTCTATGTGCTTGAAAAAATGTTGCCCTTCCAACTAATAATGAAGTCCCTCTTGCAACTATGGAATAAAAGGTTCTTCTTGAAATCCACTTTCCAAATTACGCTCGCAAGATCAGTGACCTCTTGTCGTCAGGAAAAACACCAATTTTTTCTACAATGGTTGCAAAACACCTTGCATCTTGTCCACTTCTTCACTGAATGGACCAAAACTTTGTGCAACATCTTGTCACAAGAACACACGATCAATCTTCAAAATAAAATCTTATGCAAGAACTGAAATGAGGACCACCTCATTTTCTTCTTCAAAGCATGGATTGTAACCTTCCTCTAACATCACATACATTGCGATCCTCTTGGACATTGGTGTATCCATTTATTGACTCACAATTGAGAGGCACCCTCAAATAAAACATAAGTCATGCAACATATAACATCAACAACAATTCGACATGAAATGTGCAATATAATTGACACAAGTCAATATACAACATGATACATGTTGACAACACTCATGCATGTATCTATTTACAATGAACTTATTTACAAGTTCACCATTTACACATACAAACTCATGCATGTAAACTTTCAACTCTTCCTTTCAATTACAAACAAGTACACAAACCCAAAACATGTGGGTGACTATAAGAGCTGAACTTAATGATATTTCTGCAACATAAGTGAGTAACATACCCATCTTTTACACCTCCATGACAAAATTTTGCAACACAAAGAAATGTCTTCAACTGAACAACATTCACATGCAATCTTGCATCATACAAGTTGTGATAATATGTTGCAACTTGTCATACTTTCAATACAAATTCAGGCATACATAAGGCTGAAATTTGCATCTATGTACAAAGGAAATGCATGCCTTACTTGGTCAAGAAATGAAGCCATTTCTTACCAATTGAATTCAACGATGATTTTTCCTGTTGAAGATCTTCTTCTTGTGAATCATCTGGACTCACATCGATCATGGAATCACTGGTCATATTCTCGCTAGTATTTTTATCCTCTTGCTTCATGTGCTTTGGATGAGTGGCTAGATGTAGTGTCCAACATTGGGCAATGAGATGTCCCTTTTTATAGAAATGTGTGCAAATATTTTGCATCTTCTATGCAATTCACCTTTGATTTGATTGTTTCTTGTATGCTTTCATTCTTTTCCAGCATTTTGAGACATCATGGTTACAAAAACCACAATAGGAACAGAAACTCTTTCTCCCATTCATGCATGAAGATTTTCCATGCTTAACATAATCATAAAACACATGTTTATATGAATAATTATACCTTGAATGATTCTTTTAATGTTCATATTTTTCACCTTCTTGAGAAGATGAACTTGAAGAGGTTCTAGCTCTCTTTGAAGACCAACAACATAGTTCATGTCCTTAGAGCTATCACAACTCACTTGTTAGCCTTAAGATGCATGTATAAAAGCATCTTCTGTAACATGGGTTTCAAACAATTGAATTCATATTGATTGCAAACTTTGCATGTTTGAGGATTTGAACCTGCAAAAAAAGCTCTTCTTGGAACTGTTTCAATTGCCTTCATGGCTTTAGAACTTTCTCCCTAAATTTTTCCATATCTAAGACCTAGACACTTAGGCCTTTCATCAACCATAATTAGCTAAACCATGCCTTGTGAATGTCCGCCTAATCCTTGACTTCCATAGCCCATTTTCATCATCAATTTGGATTCTATTCCTCTAGTGTGTTTTTCAAAAGAACCTACACATTTATCTTGAGAGGAAATTGAATAAAAACTTGAATTATTTACCTCTTCTTCAAGCACATGCTTGTCTAAGGGTTCATTGGCATCATGGAGCTGAATCTCCATCTCATTCATATTTTGAATAATTTCTTGCTTCTCTTTCTTCATAGCAACCAAATTCTCTTGAATTTTAGTGCCCTTCCTTACTCTTAAATCAACTGTTGTACCATATCTTTCATGATAAGATTTAGAAACATCACTTGATGAATTTTTAATCAATATGTAAATTAATTAAAGAACTTCAACAACAATTCAAAAATCTTCAGAAACAATTTTCAAAGCTTCAAAAACTATTTGGCTGTAGATTCAAGATCTTCTCTGCAGCTTGTATCGCTTCTTCAAGTAGCCTCTTTTGCGAACAATCTCTATTGTGATTCAAGGTTTTCCTTTAGGTCCTTTGGGTAGGGAGGATGATTTAAGACTTATTCCTACTTATCCTCTTCACCGCTAGCAAACTAAAGCTTGTAAGCATCAGTAAATTCACAAACAGTTAAATTCTTTGCATTGTTAAACACCCTTCAATTCAAACAAGCAAGAAAGCAACCTTGTGCTCTGTCAAGTAAGCAACCTAGTGGTCTAATACCAACCTGATATGATATCAGTGGCTGAATTTTTTTGATATGAAAGGACCTCCCACTTAATTAAAACAAATTAATAATATTTCTTATACAAGCATGTGCGGAATTGAATTCTTGATTGAGGTGTATGTGTTTTAACTAGTTTAAGGCTTTATGTGTGAGCAATTAATTTTTTTTTAAAGCTGATTAAAAGCATGTACCGCAACCATAAATATCAGAAAATTAACCAACAACACATTACAACAAATATAATAAACTTTTTCACCATCAACACTTGGGCTACGTCTCCTTGAACCTTTGTCAATGTACTTAGCTCTTTGGGATTAATATGGTAAATTTATTTACAAGATAATTCTCAACTCCAATGGTTTTTTGGATTGTAATAATGGATTTATAATACCAAAATACTCGTGGATTGACTACTCAATCTCTAGAAATGGACCTACGCTCCCTTGGGCTCGACCTCTTATGTCAGTGTCCTTGAGATTCCCTGAGCTTCTATGTGGCAAAAAATATTCTAGAAGTCCTCTTCTGCTCCTAAAAAATATTCTACTATCTCCAGTGCATATTATTCATCCAAATTTGGCGTTTCATTCGCTGAGAATGACGTCAGGCTCCCTGTTATATGCCTCCAACACCTGGTGGAACTTGGCTCCCTGAAACTTCCCTGTGGCTTATTCATCTCTAGAAGTCCCCAAATGGCTCTAAAAATCCCTCCATTGAATTCATAATGTAAAAAATAGTCAAAAATGACTATTCATTCACTCAAAATGGCCTCTGACTGCTCTGGCTATGCCCCCAACACCTGGTGGCACCCTGTGGCTCTCGACTCATTGAAATTTGCTTGTAGCATCTAGGCCTTCAGAAGTCACAAAATGCTTCTATAAACCCCATCATTGGATTCAGAAGGTTTAATATAGTCATTAATGAGTATTGGTTTCCTGATAATGGCCCTTGGCTGCCCTAGCTAGGCCTCATTCTCCTACTGGTTCTTGGTGGCCCTGGTGGACCTTGTAACTCCTCTAAAGCATAATGACGCTCATAAGCCCTCATATGGCTCTAAAAACCTTAGGAATGGCTCTATAGTTCTTTAATTATTCAAGAATGACTCTTTCTTTCCCTTGAAAGGTTGAAAATTGTGCCTTCTACACATTTTCCCAATATCCCTTTGGAAAACTCCATTGAATGTTGAGAACTCTAGCTAACTGGAGTTAGATTAGGGATTACCACCAAATTTTGTGTGCACTTATCCTCTCCACCAATAAAGCCATGCATTAAATGTTATGGTTAGGGGAGTGGCCACATGCGCACCCCAAAATGTTAAGTGGCTTATGCGTTAGCGGAAACAACGGAATACCATATCAGAGTTTCATTATACATATATACATTTTCGATCAACATCGGATCCATTTTACAAGACTTTGAAATATCAAAAAAATTTGGAACCGTAATACAAGGTACATCGCAGATCACACATCAAAAAATATAACAATATATTTAACCTTTAAACAGTACAAGTGATGACGCGAAGGTGTGATTGCATCGCCACATCCCAAGTCAGCCAAAATACCTTTTCACAGATCGTGAATGTTAACGTTTTATAATATTTCCACTTTAATGACTCCACAGACAGCAACAAATACATTACTTCTATCGCTTACGATATGCGATCTCATCGCATCATATACTAAATAGTTTATCGTGTGAAATCCTTATCCATAACATCAAAAATTTGTCATATGCGCTTACATGTTATATCGACACGTGGCTCTTCTCGCATCATTGCATCGCCGCTTATTTATTTAATTTGTGATGTCTTCCATGTAAATAAGACCATTGTCGATTGCGACACGCATAATCTCTCCTACTGTGATTTAAAATCAATATCAACTACTTATAAGAATGCATGGTTATTATTATAAACATAACATGAAAGTTTTATTATCAATGATAGAAATTATTATTACAAACAGTGATAATTTGTTTGAGAAAGTCCATTGTTTTGTATAAACAGTTACATGAATTATATATAAGGAACTATAATTGAATTCAGTGAAGTGAATTTTATAGATGATATGGACCAACTTCTTAATAGAAGAAATAAAATACACTGTCAAAGTTAACAGAATGATTTTTCAAAGTTGAGGAATGGTAAAATGAGTGAAGTGAAATACCTATATAAAAATAACATATATATGGATTAGTATATGTATATAATAAGAGAAATAATTATATAAATTACAAGAACTTCACTAAGGTAATTGGAATATAAATATTATGTTGTTAGTCTAATGTAAACTGTGGAATCATCCGTGTACACAGAGAAAAAATAAAATAAATGAATAAGTTCATGCATATAAATGAACAAGAAGATACTAAGGAGATAATATGGAAAACATAAAAAGGAAATCACTTGTATTCTGGTAGACAGGGTATGTACTAGGAATCTGGAAAATCTTATTAGAAGAGAAAGAGTTCCTATACAAGCCATTATTTTATTAATTTGAGGAAATTAATAAGACAAGTACTAAAAAAGAGAAGAATATCAAAATTTTCTTATTAAATTAATTTTGGAACAAGTAACATAGATAGAATTACAAGTCCTAATTATAATCAATTAAAATAAAATAAAATTCCGTAAATTAATATAGAGTTATTCTAATTATTTATATATGTATACATAAATGAAAAAATGGGATGAAAACTATAAAGATATTTAAAATCCTATTGCAAAATCTGAGTTAATAAATGAATTCATACATCAAAGAGTTATGGTATGACCAAAACTAATGAGACTATACCAAATGAAGTGCGAGTATGTATTGACGACGAAAAATTTGGAATTATATAACTAATTAAAAATCGGCTACCTATAGTTAAGATTACTGTGACAAATAGATATTTGAATATCATAGAGGAAAAACAATGGTTTATTGAGTACTAGTAGGATCAGCAATGTCATTGCGAGATCGAGAAGCATCCCCATGAGGAGTACGAGTAGCGTAGAAAGAAGCAAGATGTATTTGTAATAAGGGAAAAAAATCGAACAAAGTCGTTCTACTATCCAATGAAGGATTGCAATCAACTTTAAATTATTCATAGTGAAGGAAAACAAATATAAATGAATTATATAAATTATCAATCAAAATCTCTTGAATTAATAATATATGCTCTCTATAATTTCCCCAGAAAGCCAAGGGTGGAAATACATATACGATGTGAAGAGGAGTTCATATCAAATTTAAATGCAAACAAAGAAAATGAAATTCCCTTCCTGGGAATTAAATGAAAAATAAATCTCTGTGGAAGAACATAAATAAATTGGGGAAAATATATTTAATAAACCAAACGTTAAACGACTTAAACTAACAAAAATCATATCACTATATAAACAATGGAATGCAATAATCATAATGAAACCAAAATCTTTCAATGAAGGAACCGTGTCGAGATATAGAGAAAGGTTGTAAGAACATAATTAGTAGGATGAGGGAGTGTCTGTATTATAAATGAAAGCTTAACTTCAAGATTTTCCTCACTGAATTAATGAAACGAGATGAAAAACGAATTAAGGACAATTGTTTTTAGTAAAATAATCCAATGTTGTATTTACCAAAATAACTAGAGACAGAACTTCTTCTTCTTAAAACGATGGCTTCATAAATGTCTCACCTGCAAAATGCTAAAATGAAATTACCTCAGGATGGTGAGGAATAGAAAAAATCCCTGTAATCAAACCATAAAATGAAATTAGTTAAACAGAAGAAAACCAGACATTGATAATCTAAAGCATAGAAAAAAATTCACGAGGAAAAAAATAAACGCATAACAAATTTTTTCCTGAGGTGAGTACGTATTTGTAATCCAAGTAAAGAGGTTTGCGAAAAGGTATAAGCATTTGGATAGACAACCAGATCTAAGACCCCTGTCGGCAAGACCAAACACAAATAAAAGTGAAAACATATCATGCCATCTAAAAACCAAATGCATAGGTCGAAGCGAAGGTATATGACTAAATCTCCTCCGTAAACATGGCAAAAATGATGGAGTAAGACATTGAAATATCACTTAAGCCATCTGATGGATTTAATTTATGAAGTAGCGTCATTAAGAATTGAAAGCCTCCAATAGAGGAATGACACAAATGGGTTGTCACCAAGTTATGAAAAAAGATACTGTCTAAACCCACTACTGATTGAATAAAACCTAAACGTTGAAAATTTGGCTTAGTATGTCAATTACTAGGTATCGAAACTTCAATATAATAAACCAAATAGGTGTCAGCCTATATTTTTCAACCTTGTCCTATCAAACATAAATTATCTTCCTCCAACTATTTTCTCATTTGTTTACCTGAAAAAGGTAACCTTACACACAAAAAGGCTTATTACGTAGGATCATGCTTATTTGAGAGATATCGTTGCATGCAGTAAGGCTTATTATGTAGGATATGGGTTACTATAGTAGATTATAAGCCCGTACTTTCCTCTGCAAACCCCATAAATTTTTTTAGAAACTCATAGATTTTCATAAACTTCATTAGGTTTCATCTCATCCTATTTTTAGTTCTTCCTCTCTTTCAAGAGATCAACATTTTTGGAGTTATCAATCTATTTGAAGTGATTAACTTTTCTGACGTTCAGATTAAGAGGGTCTTGAATTAACCTGGAACAGGATCTATGCAAGGTATGTTTATTTTATTGAAAATATGTTTATTTCCAAGGTAAAGTTTTCAATAAGTGTATGTAATATTTTATTGAAAATATGTTGAACATGTTTATTTGGAAAAATACAAGTGTTGAAGACGAAGTTTTACTACTTGGAAGGTTATAGATTGGTTGAATTGATGATTTTTTTTATTTTTTTATTTTTTTATTAGCTAACATTCATGAAGCCTCCATGTCTTAAAAGAAAATATTTTGATCATTTCTAATAAAAGAAGATTGTTTAGATAAAAAATGAGCTTTCATTTTTTAAAGAATCGATAGCAATATTGGTAGTAGCTTTAGATAAAAAAGTAGCTTTCAAAGATAGCAATATTGCTAGTAATATCATTATTTATAAAATTAATTTAAATATTATAGCACATGATATTATTATATTTCAAAGTAGCCCCAAGGATTACCTCAGTTGGTCATTTCCTGTCGCTAAGTGTCTTGCTAGTGTGGAGGTCACATGGTAAAATATCCTCCACACCTTTGGGCTTAGGCCCTACTTGATTCCCACACAGATAGATCCCTTGGGGTTGATCTTCCTAGATTTTCCAATGGATATACTGGTCAACCACCCTTAAAAAACATAGTATTAAATTCCATTTCTCTCAAAAATTATTAACTAAAGAGAGATTTTTTTTACCATTTAGATAAATTAAAAGATTAAATGATATAAAAATAAATAAGACAAATTCACACATTAAAAAAATACATTAATTTTACAAAACTATACATATGAATTAAAAAAATCCACCTATGATGGTGCACCAGAGATGCTAGTAGTGAGGAATGGGCTTCCATTGTTCCATAATACTAGAAGCCAGTAGGACCTGGTTATATGCCTCTGTAACTATTTATCCATGCACATGCAAAGGTAATAGGGAAGCCTCAGATCCACCTCACTTTCAACCTCATGACAACCTCATGACAATTCTTAATAAGAAATAAAAAATAATAATGAAGAATAATGAAAATATGTATAGTTATATCTAGAAACAAATTTGATAATGATACTAGTTTATGGAATGAGCCTATAATTTACGCTGGCCTCATTGAGACAAAATTTAATAGTTATCTAAGTGGTTAGGAGTAGCTTCAAAAATTTGATGGGAGAAATAATTTAACATCATTAGCATGAATTTTCAATAATCAAGGCGAGACACTAACATGTGGAATGGCCACTATCATCGTGCATGTTGGAGAAGTACCATATTTATTCTATAAATGGATATTGCTCATTTCTCCACTAAAAAATTTGGTCCAATTTTCGACGGCCACTTCGTCGCTATTCCAACACATAGTCATCACAAGAGCGATAATAGAAGGCCGGAAAAAATGTGGTTAGCCATTACGTCACAATTCTGACGCTTTGCCGAAGTGTCGCAATACCGACACTTTTTCCGTTGTTTCCAAACAATCGTCGCTCCTCCGACGTTTTCCAAAGTGTCACAATTCTGACGCTTGCAAAGTGTTGCAATACCAATGCTTGCTCAACTGTCGCAATTTCGATGCTTGCTCAAAGTGTCACAATACCGACGCTTGCTTAAGTATCGCAATTCCAACGATATGTCGTTCGACATTTAGAACATCGCTCTTCCTAAACGTCACTCTTCCTAAAGCGTCGCAATACCAACGAAAGGCAAACATTTTGGTAGGTTTGAAGCGCTGGAAGACCGACGCATAGGAAGCGTTGCAAGAGCGATGAAAGGCAAAAATTTTGGTAGGTTGAATGCGTCGAAAGACCGACGCTTAAGAAGCGTCGCAAGACCGAAGAAAGGGAAAAATTTTTGTAGGTCGAAAGCGTCGAAAGACCGACACTTAGGAAGCGTCACAATACTGACGGACGGTTAAAAATATTTAAAAAAATATATATTTTCACACAGTCAGACGGACAGTCGGAGCATTTCACACAGTCCCGTTTTGTACACTAATATAATCCTGGGTTGGCACAGTAGGCTAGTCTCTTCCTCATGTAGAACAGTGCCTTGATCTCGTATATATTCCAGATCTGAACTCACACAGAATTATCATTGAATGATACTACTCTTAAAATAGTCCTTGCAAATCTGTGATGGCGTAGAGTATCCTTGTTATACATATGTGATCCGCATTAATTTCATACTTAACCATATATTTTATCCTCAATACCAACGGACAGTTAAAAATATTTAAAAAAAAATTGAATGGTCTTTCGACTGTTTTAAAAGATTAAAGAACAGGTCAGCAAGCAATTTTTTTTCCACAAGAATTCATCAAAAAATGGAAATGGATATTTATTCACTTTGTCTGGTACTACACACAATATACAAAGTACATATTTTGAGGTATTCTTCTTCCATCAGATGACAAGAGTCTCTATTCTTCTAGAATTATAGTTACTAACAGAAAAAATATTTTTTGGAATCGTCCTTACAAACTCCTTTTTTTAGATCCATGACCAATTAAGATTACTGTAATAAACATTGGGCATTAATCAATTGAAGGGCTGGAGGCAATAGAGGCCTATTAGTATTTTTTTACTAATGTGTTTCCCATGATAAGACAATATCTATGCAGAATTAGCAGAGATAAAAAGTATCAACGAAGATCATGGGCAATGCTTTTGCCAAGGCATTAGCCAATTTCATATCCCGTGGACACAAGGAAGTTCGAATACTGATGGTAGGATTAGATGGAGTAGGTACACTAATTGAATCCCATTTTTCCTTCTAATTTTTCTAATAAATCCATTCTTTGGTACCAAGAAAAGATGTTAGGCTCTGTTTGGTACCGAGAAAATACGTTAGGCTCTATTTGGTAGTGAGAAAAGATGTTAGGCTTTGTAAATTCATCTTAAATTTGTTGAATTTTCATGTAAATGATGGAGAATGATCTTTAATCAACATATGTTTATTTTGTTGTTCTTAATTTGATGATGGAAAATTTCAATATGTGGCTACTGACCTTAAGCTTGTGGATCTGGTTAAAATAAGGTAAAAGAAGTATTTTGTATAAGCTGAGACTTGGGAAGTATGTCAGAACTGTATCCACGATAGGTTTCAATCTAGAGACAGTCAAGTTTAAGAACTTGAACTTTACAGTGTGGGATGTAGGTGGCCAAGACAAGATCCGCCATCTGTGGAGGAAATATATGGTGAATGCTCAGGTACTGAAACAGGGTTTATGTTTTAATTGTTTTGAATTCACTACCCTTTCATATTTTTTCTGAATAAGCCCATATTTGGTACATCTACTACCTACTCTCCTCACATTTTGCACGCCTGGTTATCCATACATAACCATTCCCTTCCCACCTAATAAAATGTGATAGGTGCTCCTATGCACTTTTAGCCTGTCAATGGCTCATGGCATGATATGGTAAAACAGTTTCAAACAAAGATGCAAAGTGGAAATGGGCTTACTGGAGCTTCTTGTGGAATTTATGGCCATCAAAGAATGGAAATGGATATTTATTCACTTTTTTTGGTACTACACACAATGTTCGAAGTACATATTTTGAGGCATTCTGCTTCCATCAGAGGACAAGAGTCTCTATTCTTCTTGAAAAATGAGATTATAAGGGATAGATTGAGCCAAGAAAGGATCAAAGAAGAGATTAACAAGTACAAAACCTTGGAGAGGCATGGTTTCCACCCACAATGGAAACACAAGTATGATGCATCAAATTTCCTTTGCAGACAAGCATACTGTTTGCTCCAAGCCACTCCATGGAAATAAAAATTCTTACCTGTGTAAGTAATCCGAACTTTACAAGAGATCCAAGATGAACATAAAAGATATTAGTCCCATGATTGAAGCGGAAAGAATCTGGTGCCATTGAAAAGAAAAGCCCAGTACATAATTGAAATTCAGCCCCTAAAAAAATGATTTTAGGAATATTATGTGCAATATCCAAAATTATTCTTAAAATTTATAAAACAACTAAGAAAGAAGAACGATGTGTGTTACCTGTGATTTATAAAGCGTGCAACATTCCCATACTTGGTAGCATCAATAAGATATGGTTATACACCATAAATCAAATCACTTGTATCACTATGGGCGTCAATATCATATAGGTAGCTACAACCTTCATTATCATACCTAAATAGTAGTAATTTACAACAAACAAGAAAAGCAGTGGCAGTAAGCAATAGGTGCATTCAGTTAGAGAACCATTTATGATGAAGAAATAGGAAAAAATAATTTAATACAAGATAAAAATTTACCTTTCTCCTCTTTTATTTGTTTCTTGATCATTTAAGACCTCTCCAAGGTATTCACAAATGAATTTCCCACGTGAAATTGCTTGTGCAGCTCTAACTTTCCAGCCCTAAAATCAAACAGAAAGACAAACCAAAACATTAAAACAGAATTGGGGTCTTTTTGCACCTTGGCTTATTGATAATTTTGACACCAAGCTTTTTCTTTTTGAAAAAATGCATCTGACATTAACAAGTGAAGTTATTTACATTCTAGACCATGATTACATTTCAATAATGCTCCTAATGCACTAAAAATACTAGAACTTCAATAAAAGAAAAATAACACCTTATGCTTTGTTTTATATACTTCAATTCTGACTTTCACGCCCTTTTGCAGCACCCAGTTTAGGCATTCTTTATTACAGCTGCACATAGAGTTGCATTCATATACCAAGAACTCTTCTTGCAGAAAAATAGACATTAAAGTCAGAAAAGATAGGCTAACCACTAGAACTACGATGCTAAACCTTAGCAGTGAAGTCATTACATTAATGAAGTTCACTACACATACTGACAAGAACTAAAACACATTGAGAAACAAGAAATTTATGTGGATTTTTCATGTTTCGGGCACTCTGATGTCAATGCCTTGTACAACACAATTGAAGGACAGCTACAGTGGCCAAATTATGGTAAAAAAATGACAACAGTATGCAAAATTATTTCCATATCATCAGAGAGGCCCTCAAATAACCCATAAATTTGTATGCAAGAGGAACAGTACAGGACAACTCATAATGAAGTTTGTAACTTTGTTGTTAGGAACGCCCACGGATAGATAAACGTACAGTTTATCATAAAATAATATTAGATTGACAGAATTTTCACTTTACAATTTTGTTATGTAAGCATACCCTCATGGGGCGAAGTCGTAGAAATAGGAGTTGTTGATGGAGAAGTAGGAGTGATAAGTTGGAGTGGAAGGGTAGGTATAAACTGAAGTTGAGAATTGATTTCAGAAATTGATGGGAATGCTGATGGATTAAGGGTAGCAGATGTTGATTCTAATGATTCTAAATATGCCAAAGACAGTGGAGGGCACTTTAGGTAATAATAACCCACAGGATGCATTGCCATCATATGATGCTACCTTCAAATTTAGTATTTTAACAACTTCAGAGATTATTCATCCAGAAAGGGCATCTTCACATTGTACGGATTCTGTTGTATTAGGTGAAAAAGATACTTTTTTGCGGTGAAAAGCTGATAAGTATCTTCTGAGGAGAAGTTTGGCAGATGATGAAGATGCATTACCACCCTCAAAAAGAGTTCATCGTGCTCTAGAGGAAAGTTACAGTCTGAAGGCCACATAGCATATCCATTCCATGCTAGTTAATTTTTTTTGTTTTTAAATGAAAATTTCCGTCTGACTCTTTTAAATATTCTCTTTATTTCTATGCTTTTCATATACAAAGCTAATAGACATATTAATACAATAAAATTAAATAAATTCAAATGAATCTGTGCATACTTAATCTATGATTAGCATATATTTTTGTGAGTATCATAATATATAATGCATGAAAATTGAAATAAATCTGTCCATGGTAAAACCATGATTAACATGTCTTTGTCAGTCTCAGCCTCGGATTTTTGATTGACACCCATTTTGCTTATAGTATCTGTCACAAGCTGCATACATCTAGCATTTGGCTTCTTGCGACACAAATTGGTCTTCGTCAAGCCTGCATACATCTAAAATTTCCATGTGACTCTTTTAAATATGATCATTATTTCTGTGCTTTTCATATACAAAGCTAATAGACATATTAATACAATAAAATTAAATAAATTCAAATGAATCTGTGCATACTTAAACTATGATTAGTATATATTTTTGTGAGTATTATAATATATCATGCATGAAAATTGAAATAAATCTGTCCATGGTAAAACCATGATTAACATGTCTTTGTCAGTCTCAGCCTCGGACCTTTGATTGACACCCATTTTACTTGTAGTATCTGTTACAAGCTACATACATCTAGCATTTGGCTTCCTGTGACAGAAATTGGCCTTCCTCAAGCATGCATATATCTAATATTTTGGTTCTTGTGACACCAATTGGCCTTCTCATTCACTATTATAGTTCTTCAAGAAGGACTGTGCACAAATTAAACTCAACAAAGACACTGCAACAAGTACTTCTCTTGCAGAAATTATTTTACAAGAAATATATATACACCACTTGTTTACACTTGACAACACTTGTTTATTTATACCATAACAATGAAACACTTGTTTATTTATACCATAACAAAGAAAAACTTGTTTATTTATGCCCATAATAACATGTGCATGTGCCGAAAAGAATGATGGAGTTTGAAATTTATATAACCTACAGAAAGTGGGTTAGTTTCACATAAAGTGGTTGGCAAAAGGAGACAGAAGAATCGCCGAAAGAGGAAAAAGCTGGTTCCTAGGAAAGCAAGGTAGCATCAATATTTTTTGGGAACTGGAAAGGAATGTGTTGTACTCGAAGGCATAGAAGATCAACTAAAATAAGAACCAAAGGAAGAGAAGGAATTGTCAAGAATCACAAGGCAAAATGATGATAAACATCATGAAACAGAAACAGAACTAATAATTCCATGTGAACATCAAGGAAAATATTGTGTTCCTGATAGAGACACAGTCCCCTTTATAGAATCACCAAATGCACAATGTGAAACCACTCTAGCATAGTCTTATAAAATAAATAGGATCAATAAAAAAAATTACTGAATGTATCAAGATCTACAAATTTCAAATAACAAATTGCTGGTACTGAAAAATGTTTCAGGATCTGCAAATTGGAAATAGAAAATTACTGATACTGCAAAAGGTCTTGTAAAATAAGCAGGAATACTGCTAATTGCATGGAAGCTGGTATTGCAAAAAGTCTGATAAAATAAACATGAAATAGTAATCTAATGCAAAATCCAAGAATTCGTTTGTCGATCATCACCAAAAATCTCATAACATGAACATACCCAACAACGTTTACTACAATGGAAACATATTTAATGTTGGCTCCCTTCCTTAGACCAGCGTGGTGGACTGTCTGGCTGAGATGAAGAATGGGACCTGTGTTGTTGCAAGGATTGGGAGTCAGGGACTGTTTTTCTTTTGGGATGGGCTTCTGATAGCATTGAAACAACATCTCTCATCGATGGCCGGTCCATTGGAGACCTACTAGTATAGAGGAGAGCCACTCTAAGGACCAGCATCATCTCTTCCTTGACTGAGAAACTTTGAACTCTAATACTTTGATCTAAGATCTCTGCCATCCCTTCCTTGGTCTGAACTCTTTCCTTGACCCAGTCAACAATTTTGGCACCTTCTCCAAATTCTAGATCCATTGGCTTTCTTCCAGTCAATAACTATAAGAGGACAACCCCAAAGCTATATATGTCACTTTTCTCAAAGACTTGAAGAGTGTAGGCATATTTTGCACAAATAAAAAAGATGCATAGACTCATGAAAATATGAATTGACATGACTGTAAGTTTGATGGACTTAATAGATTGCTACCATCCTCAATTAATGAAACAGTACAAGTCTATGATATTTTTAACATACAACATTCAGGTATATATTACAAGAGAAAATCTGTGTGAGAATTTGATTGGCTGTATAGAAAACAATGAATGCTACCTTATAGTAAATTTAAGATTTTGAACTAGGCTAGGCTAAAACATAATTCCATACCCATTAAACACTCAGAATCTATAATTTCTGCAAAAAGAGGACTAAATCGAAGCAAATAAGGCTCTATGCAAGTAGTTCCTTCAGGGCAAACAGGCAGGTCACCTTGGCTTAAGATTTTTTTCATGATCTCCCCATCTTTCTTTCTGTTTCTAGTAAACCTTATAGTCTTGATGGGTGACACTGCCTCTGTTACATAGCTGATACTATATGTAACTGCTGTTACAGGCCTTCTAAGTGCTACAGTAAGAAAAAAAATATCAAGAAGAGTTCTACGTGAACAAACATATAATGTACTAGTTTTCTCATCTATGATCTGAACTGGTGGAGGAATTCCTCGAACTCTAATTCTTACCTCCAGGAAAGATCCCACTGGTAGAGCCAACCAGTAAGGTAGGCATAAACCAACCAAATTCCTCGTTATAGCCAATGCAAAACCGATGGGGAACCATAGAAAGATCCCCATTGAGACCAGGGCTTTTAAAATATTTAGGGCTTTTAAAATGTTGCAAGGAAAATCCATATACTTTTAGCATGATGAAGTCACAATCTATTCTAAAAGAAAATTATCATAGCCTTGTATTGTGCCATGCTATGTACACAGATGAAAATGAATATCCATGAATCTTGTTTCATATTATGCCAAATTGCGGAAGTATGTGGATCTTTTATACTTAGTACTTACTAAAGCTTGCTGCAATACTACCCCACAGGCCTGCTATTAATAAGTCTCGAGTCTTCCAATATCAAAGAAGGAATGCACCACAGAATGTATTGCCACACCCTGTTGGATCAACAACATCTTCCATCATAATTTCTCCTTGCATTGAAGACTTTGGCATGGTACAAATTGTGTGAAAAGCTGGAATTTCCCATGTCTCCCGAGTGTTAGACCTGAAATAATAAGATGTAAGATAAAGTGAAACAATGAAATTTTTGGGATGCGGATAACTTTTGGTTTTTATTATGGAATAAGACTAAATCCAAAAATCATAGGTGATGCAGGGAGAACCCTGCACAATCCATACTCACCACTCCCAGATTCATATAAATCTGCAATTCCAATTTCAACAAGTAAATCCACTCACTGGAAATTTCAACTCATGCGGAAGCCTTACCTTTACAAAATAAAACAATGGTTACAAAACCATTGGCATTCCCACTTCATGAACATTCCAATTTCTGGTAATTCAAATCCACTTCAAATTGATACTCCAATAAAAATTCCCATCTGGGAAATTCATAATAATATGGAAGCTAATCTCTATTAAATTCAAACACCCAGATTTCAATTAACTCTCAAGTGGAAGCTTTTACCCCAATCAAAGGAAACCTTAACCTCAACTCATGAGTTTTCATTTTGAAAGTCATAATGTGAGTTCAAACATTTCACCCTTACCAATCTTAATTCGAAGGATAAACTTAGCTCTCACGTGTGTGTATTATCAAACATACTTCAATTTCAATTAACATACCTTGTGATCTCTGCACCTTCAACCAGAAGTTATGGATTTTGCTTCATTCTACTGCTCTTTATTTCATAGTTCCACCCTCACTTTCATGTGTGGAGATACAAAACCAACATCAATTTTTTTTGCAAATCGATCTCTCCTTCTCCCTTAAACTTCGATCCTCTCCAATATGAAGCTACTTATTTACTCAAAGTTTCTGTCTTCGACTTCAATATCTGCCATCTTAATTCTCATACTAATTCCCTTGCAGCTTTAGAAATCGCCCAATTGAAGTTCCGTTCTCTCTAATTGAAATTTCGTCGACCTTTGCTCTTTCAGCATCCGATTGCCATCGCCAACTCATGATCCTCATTTCAATTTGGATCCAAAATTAATTAAATGTGCTTTGCCTTCAAATTCGATCATTCCTTAACCCGTTCGATGATTAAACCTTCCACCCCGTTTCAGGAACCGACATCCATCTGTAATAAAATCGACTTCAATTACCAATCGAATCCGTCTGGGAATTCTGCAGCATAGTTTAGGTTTCACTGTTTAATTTTAATATCCAACAACAAAACTCTGCGTCTATCGCTCTGCGTCCATGCTACCATCGCCTTCTGAAGCACTCTGCGTCCTTTACTTAACTCAGTCTCCAACTCGCTTTCTAATTAAACGTATTCTCTGCATCGACTCTCAATATCGATTTATATATATCGAGTTCTCTCTTTTATTGAAACTCGGTCCTCTTCAGTGTATCCAGATTTGGATCAACCTCTGCTCATCAACTTAATCAAACAGGTTAATGTACATTCAGCAATTCAATGCCATTGTAGCGCTCCTTCATCAAATTTCTTTAATGCCTATTGAACTTTTTGCACATGATAATATCAAATTCAACATTCAATGATTCTCATTAGCGCATTCAACATTCATCTATTCTGGATTGATTCTGTAATATAAAAATTTACAGTGATTTATAAAATCGAGTCTCCATTCATGTCAAAGATTCCACACACGAATCTTTCCATAGATTTATACTAACAACGATTGGAATTTTTAATAGATTTAAAACCCCTTTTCTCAAAACTCATTCCAACTGTTCAATTATGTTTGAAAGCATAAATTCATCCAATTCATATGCGCATAATTCAACTCTCAATTACATAATCTAACAAGAAATTTCCCAATCAACCAATATATATATAATCTAAAACAAAACAAAATTACTTACAAACTCTTGTTTTGGCCAGATATTCGAGATCTATGGCCCTTTACAATTGCCCGAAGGCTCCCAAGTAGAAACCCTCTCACTACTCACCCTCTCACTGATCTCAATGCCTTTGAGGCTTGATAATTTATACAAATTTAATAGAACCAATTTTGGTTCTCATCCCTTTAATCACTCAACAAACCCCCAAATATCTCAAAAAATCATAAAATCACTCTTGAATCCCTAAGGATCCTCTCTCACCCAAAATTTATGAAACTAATTTCTAAATTAATATTTAGAAAAATCTCTCATCCCTTTACATCCTCAACTAATCAATCCTCTCCTATTCTCAAGTATTTACAATATTAAAAATATTTAAAACTCACTCAAATCATCCATAAAAACCTAACTCCTATAAAAATTAAAAACCCCTAAGTTTTAATAATTACAAAGTATTTCTCTTTGCCTAATGCTCCTGCATTAGACTCCCAAGGTTGAAAATGATCATGATCTCCTGATCATGCATTTTAAATCTTTGTCTTTTTCGTTCCGGATTCCATACTTTGTTCTGCAAGTCATCATTTGTTGTTTGCTGCTTTTCTCCAGGTTTCCATATCTTGTTCTGCATCCTGCCTCCAGCTATACTTTCATACTCTGCTTTTGTATTTCCCTTGCTTAAATTATTCTGCTTTCTTGCTGTTGTTTGCTGCCTCTGAGACACCTTCATCATCAGTCTTCTGATGCTTTCAATCTCTATGTCCAGCCTTTCCTCTGTCTGGAAATTTCTTTGCCTACCCCTACTGCCTCCAAATTCTGTTGTTTTAGCTGCTGTAGCTGCTTCTGCTGTTACTACTCTTCTTGCTGCCAACATTGATATTGATGTTGTCAATGTTGCCTCAGTTGCCTCAGGTTTTACTCTTGCAGATGCTACCCCACATGTTGCTGCCTCCCAAACTTCATGTCCCTCTGCAACATTCTTTTGCTCATCACCTGCAAATTTATCTTCAGAAAATAAATTTTCATTTAATTCTCTTCCTACAGTAACATATCCATTTATCTTTGTTTGTATACTAGTAAGCAAAATCAATTTTAACAAACTAGTATCTGCTCCTTTCTCTGCCTCCACTTCATTTCGTGCTCAGAATCTCTTCCCTTCTCAAGTTCAACTTTCCGTGTTCACTTCAGCCATTTCTTCTCAAGCATTTCATCATCATGCTGCAAATTAGTTCCAGCATAACCTTCGTCTTCCCCTTCGACAATCTTCAATAATTGTCCATCATCATCTTGATTGATTCTGGCAATCAAATCAAGTTCTTCAAACACTGTAGCCTCATCCTCTAACACTGTAGAAGTTCCAAAATTCTGCCCCACAGTCTTCTCTTGGCCATACAGACAAGCCAACTCTTTCTTGTCACCCATGGTAACAAGCCTCTGCATATGAGACATGATTGTCTTATCTTCTTCCTGCAACAGTTCTTCTTCTCTCGAGACAATTCCAAGTGATGGACTGTCTTCTATATCACCTGTAAACACAATCAATTTTTTAGCTTCAAAATCACAAGACCCAATGGTCTCACTTGTTGATTCAGTCACCAAGTTCTCTCTCTGCAGTTCCAAGTCTTCTTCAGGACTCAGGAAATATCCACTGGCTTTCTCCTTAGCTTCCTCTGGCAACACTTCAGTATGCTGCCCTGAGTTCCTTTCCGACTCCTCTGTCAGCACATCAGTATGCTAATTTGCATTCATCATGAGACTGTCAGCTAGTCTCTCCTTCTTACCATCCTCTGCTCCATGACTGTCATTCATGAAAACTTTCTTATCTTGCTTCTTCAGCAAATTATCCTGTACATAAGTCCTCTGTCTCTCCAATTCTCTTCTCTGAAGATCTAGTTTCCTATACAATTCAACAATTTCATTAGGAGTAGAACTTGGAAACTTCACACAATTTTCCATACCTTCACTAGCTCTTGACCAATCATCAGATGGTCCTTCTCTCTCTGCACCAACATTCCGATTAGACTCCTTTGTCTCCATTTCCTCCTGAGATCTTGCTATCTCAGCATCGATCTGAACAGCCTTCAGATTCAATTCTCTCTCCTGAACAAACTCTAAAGCTTGTTCATCTCCCTGTGCTATACCTGCAAACATACACAACTCATTAGTTTTTAAACCACAAGACCTTTCAGTCTTGACTACTTTCCCCAGCACTTCCCTTTGAACAGATCTACGTGTGGAATCTTCAAATTCCATCTCTGGCTCAAGAACTCTAAGTTATTCCTTCAATAAGGCAATCACACTTTGCCTCAACTTCATCTGCAATGGTTTCCAAATCACTCTCTTTCCCTTCAGTGGAAAGATCCATCCTTCTTTCTAGTTTTCCTGCTCTTGCAGCCATTCTTGTAGTACTTGCAATTATACCTTCATTACTGCAATCTCTCTTTCTCTGACTTTATCAGTCATCTCACCTCTGTGGCATTCCTCTGAACCTCTTCTCTGATCCTCCATGATCATCTTCTCTATGATTTTCTCACTCACTATGAGTTTCACTAGCCTCTGCAACAGCAAACTCCCTTGCTGCCCCTTACCTCACCAATCCACTTCACTGGATCTGGTCTTTTGGTAAGTACTAGTTCACTGCCTCTGGAACCTCTTGAGCACTCTCCTCTGCTCTCTCTAGGCTATCTCTTCAACTCACTTCCTCTTCAGGACACTGCAATTTTCCACCTTATCCAGCCTTTAGCTGAATGTCAGGTTCACTGCCATCATCTTCTCTGCAACCATAAAATTTAATCACAAATTTCAAATCAGAAAATTATCTCACCAAGATCCTACATGATCTTTTCTTTCCATTCACTTCGCAATCCAACTGAAAAAGGTGTCCGTAGCTTTCTAGGATTTATTTAGAATCATATTCAAATAAAAAACTCTTCAGTTCTCAACAAAACCTTCTTGCACTCATTCAGAAAAAACAAACATCTTCCATTTCAACAGAGCCTTCCTGCTTTGATACCAAAATGACGTAGGGGCAACCCTGCAATACCCAGAATCACACTTCAGATGCATATAAAAATGACAATTCTGGTTTCATGTCAAGAAAGTCCACTTTCTGGCAATTTCAACTCATGCGGAAGCCTTACTTTTATAAAATAAAACAATGGTTACAAAACCATTGGCATTCCCACTTCATGAACATTCCAATTTCTGGTAATTAAAATCCCACTTCAAATTGATATTCCAATAAAAATTCCCATCTGGCAATTCATAATAATATGGAAGCTAATCTTTAATAAATTAAAAAACCCAAATTTCAATTAACTCTCAAGCGGAAGCTTTTACCCCAATCAAAGGAAACCTTAATCTCAACTCATGAGTTTTCATTTTGAAAGCCATAATGTTAGTTCAAACATTTCACCCTTACCAATCTTAATCCGAAGGATAAACTTAGCTCTTGGGTGTATTATCAAACATACTTCAATTTCAATTAACATACCTTGTGATCTCTGCGCCTTCAACCAGAATTTATGGATTTTGCTTCATTCTACTGCTCTTTATTTCACAGTTCCGCACTCACTTTCATTTGTGGAGATACAAAACCGACATCGATTATTTTTTCAAATCGATCTCTCCTCCCTTAAACATCGATCCTCTCTAATCAGAAGCTACTTCTTTACTCAAAGTTTTTGTCTTCAACTTCAATCTTTGCCATTTTAATTCTCATACTAATTCCCTTGCAGTTTTAGAAATCGCCCAATTGAAGTTCCACTTTCTCTAATTGCAATTTCGTCGACCTTCGCTCTTTCAGCATCCGATTTCCATTGCCAACTCATTATCCTCATTTAAATTTGGATCCAAAATTAATTGAATGTGCTTTGCCTTTAGATTTTATCATTCCTTAATCCGTTCGATGATTAAACCTTCCACCCCGTTTCAGGAACCGGCATCCATCTGTAATAAAATCGACCTCAATTACCAATCGAATCCATCTGGCAATTTTGCAGCGCAATTCAGGTTTCAATGTTTAATTTTAATATCCAGCAAAAAAACTCTGCGTCCATCACTCTGTGTCCATGCTACCATATCCATCTGAAGCACTCTGCGTCCTTGAATTAAATCAGTCTCCAACTCGGCTTCTAATTAACCGCATTCTCTGCATCGACTCTCAATATCGATTTATATAAATCAAGTTCTCTTTTTTTTCAAACTCGGTCCTCTTGAGTGTATCCAGATTTGCATCAACCTCTGCTCATCGACTTAATCAACAGGTTAATGTACATTCAGCAATTCAATGCCATTCTAGCACTCCTTCGTCAAATTTCTTTAATGCCTATTGAAATTTTTGCACATGATAATATCACATTAAACATTCAATGATTCTCATTAGCGCATTCAACATTCATCTATTCGTAGGATGCAGCAATATAAAAATTTATAGTGATTTATAAATTGAGTCTCCATTCGAGTCAATGATTCCACACCACAAAAGATCTTTCCATAGATTTATACTAACAACGATTGGAATTTTTAATAAATTTAAAACCCCTTTTCTCAAAAATCATTCAAGCTGTTCAATTATGTTTGAAAGCATAAATTCATCCAATTCATATGTGCATAATTCAACTCTCAATTACGAGAATCTAACAAGAAATTTCCCGATCAACCAATATATATATAATCTGAAACAAAACAGAGTACTTACAAACTCTTGTTTTGACCAGATATTCGAGATCTATCGCCCTTTACAATTGCCCGAAGGCTTCCAAGTAGAACCCTTGTTCTCTAATCACACTCTCTCTGATCTCAATGCACTTTGAGGCTTGATAATTTATACAAATTTAATAGAACCAATTTTGGTTCTCATCCCTTTAATCACTCAACAAACCCTCAAATAGCTCAACAAATCCTAAAATCACTCTTGAATCCCTAAGGATCCTCTCTCACCCAAAATTTATGAAACTAATTTCTAAATTAATATTTAGAAAAATCTCTCATCCCTTTACATCCTCAACTAATCAATCCTCTCCTATTCTCAAGTATTTACAATATTAAAAATATTTAAAACCCACTCAAATCATCCATAAAAACCTAACTCCTCTAAAACTTAAAAACCCCTAAGTTTTAATAATTACAAAGCATTTCTCTTTGCCTAATGCTCCTGCATCAATAGGACAATATGAATGTTTAATTGAGTACTAATATCTTAGCTGTAAACAATGCTTCCCGAAGGGCCTCTTCTAAGAGTCACTACCTGAAATTTGTATTTTATTAGCATTACCATTTCAATTCCAGAGAGTTTGAAGCAGCTCAAAACAACTAATATATGGCAACACAATTTTAATATATACTAGAAGAAAAACCTCATCTCCAAGTTTTGCAATACGCTCGATCATCTCCAATGGTGATCCAGGTCCAACAAGTGAAGCAACTTCCTTTTCGTTTGTGAAAAATATGTTCCCAGCAGAACCCAGTGCCCTGTAAGATGAAAATCCATATTACTAAATTACAGCATTGCTAGGATAATTTAACTCAGTCAAGTTAATATTTCTAGTGATTCAATTTGCAGAGAGGCTGACTGTAGCCTCCTCTTCCTATAAAATTCCCTGCAAGAATAAGGATGTTGCATAATTGAATCGAGTTCACAAGGTTAGCAAACATTTCAAGAGAAATTTTCCATTCAAAAAAGAAGTGCAGACATGAAAAACTACAGGAGGAAATCTAGAAATGCAACCTATTGAAAAACTAGAAGTAGCAGATTGCAACTCCTGATATGTAAAATGCCTGCAGGTATTACTTTGACAAAGGCACTCTAATATCCTTGCGAAAAAATATACAACAACCAAATGAAATCAGTATAAAACAATCTTACAACAACCTTAGCTAATGGTTCTCTTGTCTTTGACTCTTCACTCCATGGTTCCTCTGAGGAGTGTAGCTTTATAGATTGTTATTGCTTTTAATTATGCCTAGCACAAGGCTCTCCTTTATGTGATTTTGTGAACTCTTCTATTGATCCATCCTCAAATTCTTCATCTAATGTGTCTGTAGTTACTGGACAATAGCATATAGAGCACCTGCTGGTAGGTTATAAGGGCAGACTTTGGGTTAGTTTTAGACACTAAAAGGGTGCACTTCATGGGATAGCCTTATCCTTTTTCTAAGTGAAATGGATGAAGCAGCAAATGAATATCAAATCAGAGGTGTTCGTGGTAAATAAAGCATGCATGACTGGTGAAAGAGATAAGACACATTTATCCACGTAGATTGTTTCATAAGTTTCCTTGTTATCCCTACTCGGACTCTGTTTTGTGGGAAAAAAATTCAACACTGGAAGATACCTGAAAGAACCCTAGATCTGTTGTAATATACTCTAGATCTAAAATTCATTGAAAATCTTTGTAGATCTATGAAATATTTGTTGTAAATTCTACAAATGTTTGTAGATCTTAAACAAAATGAGTTTTCAATTCTGGATTTAAAAGGGCTCTTAAATGTAAAATTGCCCAGATAACCATATAAATTTGGAGTTTTCTTTGAGCCATACAAGTGCGCATATAGTTTCTTTCAACCATCATGGATCTAGTTTTGAATATTTGTTCTTTCCTGGTAGTGATCGAGCCATCTAATCGACTAGTTGCTGATTCTATTTTAAAATTTCCCAAATCTTTGTAGATCTGGAAATTCTTGAGTTATAAAATTGCAATTTTTTTGGATCTGCACCTGTAATACGAATTATAAAGTTGTCGATTTTTTTGGATTTGCATCTGTAGTACATTTCACAGTGTGAAATAGTTGATATATCCCATATTCAATTGGATGAACTCATATCAATGTGTTTCTTATTTTACTCAGTACCTCAGCCTCAAATTTCTTCTCCAAACTTGTGCACTTGCATGAGTTTGTCAAACTAAAATCCATAGCTTAAACTTCATGAAACTGGTGGAATCAAATTCATGCAAGCGCAAACACATCTTACACATCCTCTTTGAAAATCATCTGAAAGAACACTGGAAGACATCTAGAGAGAACCCTATAGCCTAACACAATCCAATGGAATTGACCAAAAAAAACTTTAATAGGGTCAACCCTACTATAGGAGGAAGGGCCTGCAGTAAGAACTTACCATTTTGAAAGAGCTGAGGGTGAATGCTGAGGGAAAATGCAGTTCTGCAAGCGCTGAGGGTGAATGCTATTCTTCAAGAGTTGAGGGCGAATGCTGAGGGCGAAAGTGCATGTAGTTTTTAATAAAATAATTTTTATGTCGTCACCCACTGCTTGGTGATAGTAGATGAATGGACAGTCCCTAGTAGTTGTAGAGAGAATCTAACCTGACTTAAGAACTCCCTCATCATATCATGGGTACCACAAGTTCCATTGATGAATTGCTTTGCCCAATGTTTATAGGAAGAAGAAATTGAGGTTATAGTCAAGACATGATCAGTTCTTTCGAGTTGTTTATAAGGCACGCATCAATGATGCTACCAAGTTATCCATTACCTCGACTGTTTATTACACAAACCATGCCCTTTTCTATGGTAACTCTATTTCCACTGAGCAGGGACAATCATTAGGTACGTTGCAAAACATAACCCATGTCATTGAAGATATGCTTCCGACTCCTCCAGTCCCGGACAATGAAGTGACCTTGTGTTTGATTTCTACCTCAGACCTGTGATTATTTCACCCCTTAGATTAGCGAGACCAAGACCTTAGCTTTCGATGCTGATTCCTTGAATTGTATTCATAGCAAGTTGTTTCATTCCTCAGTTACATTTGATTTTTGCATTTGAAATGAGTGCGCATTTGATTTTTTCATTTCAAATAATTTTTATTTGGAGGAAGCCATCGCAATAATGACACGTTGGGGCATAGTGTCGCAATAACGACACGACACGTTGGGACTAAGTGTCACAATTGCGACGTTTGCAGGAAGTCGTTGCAATAGCGATGCTTTGGGGCATAGTGTCAGTATTGCGACAGATTCCTCCAAACGTCGCAATTGCGACACCTTGTCTAAGTGTCGGTATTGCGACACTTGTCTCTAAACGTCGGTATATCGACGGTTTCGGGCGGGATTTGAAAAAGTTGAAAAAATTTGGGGAAATTTCCGACATTTGGTCAAAAGTGTTGAAACCAAGTGTCAGAATTTCTGCCAAATGTACTAGTGCTCTCGCACACTTTTATTTCTTTTTATTTTGGGTCTTATTCTTCACACGTATATCCACTCTGGGGCTCTATAGAAAATAAATAATAAACGAACTATTTCCATCAAATTTACTCAACCTATTTGGGTTCAATGGAAAATTATAGCTATCACTCTTTCCTTTTCTTGATTTGTTGATCATAAATGCACTATTTCCATCACCCCTAATAAAATATAACTTGATTCAACCTATTTGGGTGCAATGGAAAATTCTCGCTATCACTCTTTCCTTTTCTTGAATCGTTGATCTGGATATATTTTAGGATGGTCTACGAATCCAAGGTTTGATGCATACATTTTTTGTGGTGAGTTGGATGTGTTTGAGCCAGATATGCGTGGACCACCCTGGTTATATCCCATCTTCTTTACTCATTTGTCTAGTCTATGATGTTTAGTTATCTAACATATTTTAACAATGGATGAATCTAGGAAGGGCATAGATTGTGCCAAGCTTGGATATGATCTTTCTTGGGTCAATGTCAATAGAGTCCATGAAATTTTCATATTACGCTCTAATATCGTTAGCCACCCAATAGAAACCCCTTGCATTTTTCAAATGAAATGGCCCTTTTTCTTAACTTTTTTTTATTCCAATTTTCATTACTCTTCTTCTTGTACCATTAAATGATTATTAATATTCCTAAGTATATTTTTTATTTTTGTGTTCATTTTTTTTATACTTTGACATGGTTTTCATTCAATTGGTATATAATTTTATGATGATCTCGAAATATCTTAAAATCACAATCCAAATCCTAATGAAAATTGGTTGATGATTGTTTCATTGCATATTTAATGTTACATAATATTTATACAGTAATTGTTTCGTGAGGAGCTCTACAACTCAGTGTGGTGCAGATCTCATGTAAACACTAAATGTAACATTTAACATGTCATTTTTAACATTTAGCATTTAACATTTTTAATCTTATGCCAAACCTATTTAAAAATAATTCTAACTATTATTATATGTAAACACAATATAAATTTAAAAAATAAAGAGATTAACAAACAATTAAAAAAAGGTATGGTAAATAAATAAAATTATAAATAGACTAGAGGTATGGTAAATAAATAAAACTTCTTTGTATACTTACTCTATAGGTATGGTAAATAAATAAAATATAAATAAACTAGGAGTATGGTAAGTAAATAAAATATATATAAAATAGGATTAGAAATTAACATCTAATTATATACCAAGACTATGGGCCAAATACAATGGTAAATAAATTAAAATTCAAATAAACCAAATGTATGGTTTATTTACATTTGGGGGTAGATCTCATGTAAACACAGGTAAAAATTTAACATTTAACATTTTTAATATATTACTGACCATATTTTAAAATAAATCTAATTAGTATTATATATAAACACAATAAATTTAGAAAATAAAGAGGTTAAAGAAGAACTAAATTTTTTTATGGTAAATAAATAAAAAATCTATAAAATAGGATTAGAAATTAACATCTAATTATATACCAAGCCTATGGTCTAAATACAGTGGTAAATAAATAAAAATAAAAATAAACCAAATATATGTTAAATAAATAAAATCTCAATATCGAGGTAGATCTCATGTAAACATTGAAATGTAAACCCAAACGTAAACATTTAACATGTAATGTTTAACATTTAACATTTAACATTTTTAATCTAATGCCGACCCAAATCTAATTATTATTATGTATAAACACAATATAAATTTAAAAAATAAAGAGGTTTAACTTGTAAATAAATAAAATATTTTTTTATACTTGCTCCATAATCCTCTTTATATTTAAGAACACTCGAAAAAGAGGTTTTATTTAGGTGAAGCCTATGGGTCAAATACTATGGGGCAAATTATTATTAATAACATGCAAATAAAAAACATTATTAACCCTAATATTAATATTAAAATATTATTATTTGTAATATCCCAATTTTTATTTCTTTTATTAGAGAGTTGAAGATTTTAAAGGTTGAGTGAACCTAAAGAAAAACAATATTGTGCACATATTATATTTTTTAAATTTATAAATGTGGAATTTTAAGTATTATGGAAAGACTAGAGTATATTGGACACGATGATTTCAAGTCCATGAGGATGCAAAGTCTTTCCCAAATTCTCAAAAATTCCTTAGAGAAAATAAAATAAATTAAAAATATTATATTGGAGATAAAAATCTAAAAGATACCTCCGTAAAGTGGAACGTTACTGAGAAGAGGTGTAATAAAACTAGAAAGAGGAAAAAGCTAGTTTTAAAGTGCCTTTGAGGAAAAAAGCAAAAGTAAAGCCTAGGAAGAAGGAAGGCAATATCCAGATTTAGCTTGACACAGTTATGGAAACATGTTGAATGAAAATTAGTCTTAAATAATCCATTCCTGGGAAGACAAGAGGTTGGCTACTCTTTGAAGGAATTGGTCTATGATCGGGGGGAGTTGTGGAAAGAAAGCTCAAGGTTGGGTGGCAAATACTCTTACCAAAATTGCTATGCACAAGTAAGTTAATTATGTTTTATTAAATTTTTAATATGATAAAAGTTAGAGTAATGATGATTAGGTAGAAAGAGATATGGAAAGGGAGTTGTGGAAAGAAAGCTGAAGGTTGGGTGGCAAATACTCTTACCAAAATTGCTATGCACAAGTAAGTTAATTATGTTTTATTAAATTTTTAATATGATAAAAGTTAGAGTAATGATGATTAGGTAGAAAGAGATATGGAAATTATCCTTTCTATATTAGTAATTAGTATAATATAATGTTGTAAATTATAAGTTACATAGTATGATGTATTTAATAGAACATACTATAAGAGATATAGTTAGCTCTGTATAGTTACATAGACAAATGAAATTAGTAAACCAAAAAAAAGAATCTCTAAACCTAAGTAGTAGGATTGAAATTTGTTGTTAAGTTGTAAGAATCTAATTATTAAGTACATAACTTACATCAATACATGTGGAGAAGGGATAAGAGAAATAATGAGTTTAAATAGTTTGTAAGCGATCATTAAACATAAATATAGACATAGTAAGAGATCATTTGCAATGTAACATGAAATAAGATTTTAAAAATTAAAATTAAATACTTTGTTCTATATTAACAAAAATGTTACATATAGTTATTAATTCTTATATTGACTAGTAAATTAAATATCAAGCCCATCTTACAGTACTATAGGATACTACATAGTACAGGAGAAGTGGTGAAATGAAGTATACCCATACATATATCAACTAATTATAAGAATGAATGGTTATTATTAGAAACATAACATGAAAATTTTATTATCAATGATAGAAATTATTATTACAAATAGTCATAATTTGTTTGAGAAAGTCCACTGTTTTGTATAAATAGTTACATGAATTATAAATAAGGAAATATCCTTGAATTCAATGAAGTGAATTCTATAGATGATATGGACCAAATTTTCAATAGAGGAAATAAAATACACTGTCAAACTTGACAGAATGATTGTTCAAAATTTAGGAATGGTAAAATGAGTGAAGTGAAATACCAACCTAAAAATAACATATATATGGATTAGTGTATGTATATAATATGTGAAATAATTATATAAATTACAAGAACTTGACTAAGGTAATTGGAATAGAAATATTACCTTGTTAGGCTAAAGTAAACTGTGGAATCATCCCTATACACAAAGAGAAAAGAAAAAAAATGAATAAGTTCATGCATGTAAATGAACAAGAAGATACTAAGGGGACAATATGGAAAACATAAAAAAGAAATTACCTGTATTCATGTAGACGGGGTATGATTTGGGAATCTAGAAAATCTTGTTAGAAGAGCAAGAGTTCCTGCACAAGCCATTTTTTATTAATTTGAGGAAATTAATAAGATAAGAAGTACTAACTAAGAGAAGAAACACAAAATTATATTATTAAATTAATTTTAGAACAAGTAACATAGATAGAATTATAAGTCCTAATTATAATCAATTAAAATAAATTAAAATGCCGTAAATTAATAGGGAGTTATTTTAATTTTTTATCTATGTATTCATAAATGAAAAATTTGGATGTAAAATGTAATGATATTTAAAACCCTATTGCAAAATATGAGTTAAAAAATGAATTCATACATCACATAATTACGGTATGACCAAAACTAATGAGACTATACCAAACGAAGTGCGAGTCTGTATTGATGACGAAAAATTGGGAATTATATAACTAATTAAAAAATGGTTACCTACAGTTAAGGTTACCATGACAAATAGAAATTCAAATATCGTAGAGGAAAAATGATGTATGTATTCGTAATAAGGGAAAACACATATCGAATAGAGTCGTTCTACTATCCAACAAAGGATTGCAATCAAAAATAAATTATTCATACTGATGAAAATAAATATAAATGAATTTTATAAATTATCAAACAAACTCTCTTGAATTAATAATATATGATCTCTATAATTTCCCCAGAAATCCAAGGGTGGAAATACAAATACAATTTGAAGAAGAGTTCATATCAAATTTAAATTGAAACAGAGAAAAAGAAATTCCCTTCCTGGGAATTAAATGAAAAATAAATCTTTGTGAAAGAACATAAATAAATTAGGGAAAATCGATTTCATAAACCAAATGTTAAATGATTTATATTAACAAAAATCCTATCACTGTATAAACGATGGAATGCAATAATCATAATGAAACCAAAATCATTCAATGAAGGAACTGTATCGAGACATAGAGAAACATTTAAAGAACATAATTAGTAGGATGATGGAGTGCCCCTATTATAAATGAAAGCTTAACTTCAAGAATTTTGTCATTGAATTAAGGAAACGAGATGAAAAATGAATTAAGGACAATTTTTTTTAGTAAACTAATCCACTATTGTATTTACCAAAATAACCAGAGATAGAACTTAATCTTCTTAAAACGATGGCTTCATAAATGTCTTACCTGGAAAATGCTAAAACGAAATTACCTTAGGATGGTGAGGAATAGAAAAAATCCCTCTAATCACAACCATAAAAAGAAATTAGTTAAACAGAATAAAACTAGACTTTGATAATCAAAAGCGTAGAAAAAAATTCATGAGGAAAAAAATAAATGCAGAACAAATTCTTACCTGAAGTGAGTAGGTCTTTGTAAGCCAAGTAAAGAGGGTTGCAAAAAGGAATAAGCATCTAGGTAGATAACCAGAGCCGAGACCTCTATCGGAGGGACCAAATGTAAATGAAAGTGAAAACCTAACATGCCATCGAAAAACCAAATGCACAGGTTGAAGTGAAGGTATATGACTAAATCTCCTCTGTAAAAGTGGCAAAAATCATGGAGGAAAACATTGAAATATCACTCAAGCCATGTGATAGATTTAATTTATGAAATACCTTCATTAAGAAGTGAAAGCCTCAAATAGAGGATTGACATAAATGGTCGGTCACCAAGTTATGAAAAAAGATAGGATCTAATCCCACTACTCATTGAAGAAAATAAAA
The DNA here is from genome assembly GCA_034641835.2 of Pinus albicaulis. Lineage (NCBI taxonomy): Eukaryota > Viridiplantae > Streptophyta > Pinopsida > Pinales > Pinaceae > Pinus > Pinus albicaulis. The sequence goes on from CM076583.1 coordinate 594,475,425, forward strand.
ACGTTGGAACTTTGGCTTTGTATGTCAATTACTAGGTATCAAAACTTCTAATAACCCAACATAATATCTCAAAAAGGAATCGATGGTATGTGATAGGGATAGGGTATTTAATAGGATTAATGTCATAAGGTAGGTGGGAGAATGTACACTGTAATTTTATTGCATATGTTGGAAGTGGTGTTAAGTTCAAAATTAGAAATATAATTCGAATAATTCTCTATAAGTGGTAATGGAAGTATAGTAGAATGTCGTATGATGTTCATTACCAACATTATACATATATCTTTATAATAATTATGTGATATAATTTATTGTTGAATCAAGTGATATAAGTCTATGTATGGATAAATATCTTTAATATTAATTCTCAATTTTTATATTTAAAGGGTTAAACAACGTTGTATAAGTCTAATAAATGAATAAGAGTATACAGATTAATTAGAGGGGTGTGGATGATAAGTATAAGGTTAGAATATAAGTATACATTCTAAGATAAACTTTAAGGTTGTTATTTTAATAATAATGATAGAAAATGCATGATCTTATGAGGGTATAAATTAATAGTAAAATAAATTACTATTATTGTGTCAAGAGGCGCATCTATAGCCCAGTTTGAACCCGATGTCACGTATGTCACGTCCTCATACAAAATGTCGGCTTCATTTTTAAATTAAAAAAAATAAAATTAAGTGTTGGCTTAACAAATAAATTTTAACAATCATACAAATAAAGAACTAACTCTTTGTATCTGCCAGCTAAAGGATATTTTTTGAGTTATTTATTGAAAAAAGAAGACAAATAAATTTATCTGACACATTACTGATAATATCATAAATGGAGGAAGGAATACCTATCCAGGAATTTGCTTCACCATCACATACACAGATCTAGAAAGCAAATGATATGACACCTACTTTATTGGGTAGTTCCTAGTAAAGATGGAGCCCTCCACTTAATCCAAATTAGTTGTATATATTTTATTTACCGATAGGCATTGCTGAGGGTTCTGAAAGAGATAACTCTCTCTATCTTCCACCCAAAGGATACTTATTCAGCAAGTATTGCATTTGCATTAAAACCTTCTTACTTCTAACAACAACGCTTCATACCATAGTTAGCAAATTTGGTTGATTAAGCGGATTGATATGAAAATTTAACAATTCATTGGTTAGAAAATCATTCGATCAATTTATTTTGATTCATTTAATTAGTACTTCTATCTTTAATATTGTTACTATCTTAAAAGTTATACTCCTGAATTTACCATGGTGGCTTATAAATTCCAGTGATCAGCATAAACATTGTTTCTTTTCATATGATGTATTTTGATACTAGCACTTTAGCTTTACTGGAAATCCCTAATTTCATGAGTATTTTTCATGAAATAAAGTTCAAATAAAAAGGGGGTGTCTCTCTCATTAAAGTTTAAAATTAAGTGTCGGCTTAACAAATAAATTTTAGCAATCATAAAAATAAACCAAAAAAAAAATAAAACAACTCAGCTTGATAGATCCGGCGCATCTACAACCCAGTATCTGTCATAAACTATTTCTACAAGAGAGACAATGGTTGTGATATATGTCTTCTTCTATGGGTCTCCGCCATGAAAACAAACACGGAGAACAAAACCATTACCAGAAAGAAAAAGCATTTACCACTCTCTAATACCTAAATCATTCATCGTAGATACCAAATGCTCACAATGAATGATATCACAAATATCAAGAGAATCTGCACAAGATTACCCAAATCTCCATGGTTCACATAATCTTTGAAATCACCAGGGTTTTAATATATTATATTTATTGGGTCGAATGCGAATTATGCAATTACATAATGGTAAGTTCTAACTTGGGTTCACCGAAACCTCCAGAAATATTTTCCACTTACTTTGGCTATCACAACTATTGAAGGAGACTCATCTATTGGTGAGGTGTCAACCATATCAACGTTTTCAAAATTAGGGTTTCTTATCAACGGAGGAGAGCGAGAATGAGTCGTTATGGAAACTAAACATTTTTATTTTTTGGTGGGAGTATGAAAATTATCATTGCATGGTATTTTTTCACTATTTATGTGCTTGACACCTGTATGGTGAAGGATATATTGAAGAAACTATAATTTAAAAGCATGCTTATAGGCAAGGCAGACAATACTCGTTTTGAAAGATAGCAAGGAAAAATTGTAAATTTTTTTTTGTAATTGATTCTTCATAAAATTACTCAATAATGCCTTTTACTTCTAAATTGCATTATAGACATAGAAATATTTATAGAAGTTAATGGAATAAAAAATCCATATAGGTTATCATTGTAGATTTTAATCATTTGTCAAATTTAATTTTGTATGAAAGCACTCACTATAGAAACCATTATCTACTAGTTGGAAAGGGCCATAAAACATTATGCATTAGAAAACAGTAGAAAAAAAGATGAAAATAAATATGGATATTTTCTATTTCCACTGAAAAAAAGATGAAAATAATTTCAGTGTAGATGTTGATTTCTAATTATATTTGACTACTTCCACTAAATAAATAAGCCTCTTTTTATATTTACTCCATAAATCTCTTTATATTTACAATAAGTCAAAAAATAAGTTTTATTTAGGTGAAGCCTATATGCCAAATACCATGGGCCAAATTATTATTAATACCATGTGCTAAATACCATATTTATAAAAGAGCTATGGTAAATAGATAAATCAATATAAAATAGGTATAAAGAGGCATGATAAATATATAAAAACATATAAAATATCATTATAAATCAACATCTAATTATATACCAAGTCTATGGGCCAAATACCATTGTAAATAAATGAGGTATGGTAAATAAATAACACCTATTTTTTATATTTACTCTATAAATCTCTTTATATTTACCAACACTCAAAAAATAGGTTTTATTTAGGTGAATCCTATAGGTCAAATACTATGGGCCAAATTATTATTAATATCATGCCAAAAAAACCATTATTATCCATAATATTAATATCAAAATATTAATAATAATATTATTATATTTAATAACTTTGGATTAAAACAATATTAAATTTTCTATATTATTATATACATTAATGTATCATGATATATATTAACTCTAGATATATATATGGAAGGGAAGAACAAAGACATAGAGTGATAGAGGTGGAGAGATAGAAGGAGTGAGAAGGGAGAGATGGGGATAAAATCAAGGAAAGGGGAGAGGAGGAATGAAGAGAGAGAGGGAGAGGAGTGAGAGAGGTAGAAAAGGGTACACGACGAAGAGGGAGACATAAATATGGAGGGGGGGGGGAGAGGAGGAGAGAGGGATGGAGATAGTGAGAGGATTGGAGGGCAGAGAGAGAGAGAGAGAGAGAGTTATGGGGGAAGAGAGAGGATTAGAGGGAAAAGAGAGAGATGGGAGAAGAGAGAGGGAGGTAGGAGAGGAAGGGAGAGAGAGGAAGGAAGAGAGAGAGGAGAAGAGAGGGAGGGAGATAGGAAGAGAGAGGTAGAGATAGAGAGATGGAGTTGGAGGGAAGAATAAATACATAGAGAGCGAGAAGTGGAGAGAGAGAGGGAGTGAAAAGGGAGAAATAGAGAGAGCGTGTGTATGTTTTGAGGTGAGATAAAGAGAAAAAGGATAGATGGAGGGAATGGGGGGAGAAGGAGAGAGGGAGGGATATATTGACAGAGTTGGAGGGTGAAGAGAGGGAGAGAGAGGGAAAGAGAGAGATATAGACATGGGAGAGAAAGGGAGAAAGGGGAAGGAAGAGAGAGAGGATGTGAGAGAGTGGAGAGAGGGAGGGAAAGAGAGATGGAGTTGGAGGGGGGAGAGAGGGAAGATGATTTATTTCACTAGAGGCATTGATTTCATTGTGGATGGTGATTTCTAATCCTATTTGATTTCTTGCACTATATGCATTGATTTTAGTGTAGATGTTGAGAGAGAGAGAGAGCAAGAAAGAGGATTGGAGAGAGAGGAATTACAAGAGAGAGGACTTGAGAGAGAGGAAGAGAGTGATGGGGGAAGAGAGAAAATTGGATGGAATATATATATATATATATATATATATAGAGAGAGAGAGAGAGGGGGAAGAATAAATACAGAGAGATTGATAAGTGGAGAGAGAGGTTAAGTGACCAGGGAGAGATGGAGAGAGAGTGTGTATGTTTTCAGATGAGATAAAGAGACAAAAAATGAGATATGAAGAGAAGGGATGAGAGAAGGAGAGAGGTAGAGATATAGTAACAAAGTTGGAGGGTGAAGAGAGAGAGCGATAGAGATGTAGGAGAGAAATGGAGAGATAGGAAGGAAAGGGAGGATGTGAGAGAGTGGATAGAGGGAAGCAAACAAAGATGTACATCGAGGGGGGAGAGAGGGAAGAATATTTCATGCACTAGATGAATTGATTTCAGTGTAGATGAAGATTTCTAATCCATTTTGATTGCTTGAACTAGATGCATCGATTTTAGTTTATATGTTTATTTATAATTATATTTAATTTCTTGCACTATATGCATTTATTTTAATGTAGATGATTGCTAATACTATATTTTTTCTCGCAATAAATGCATTGATTTCAGTGTAGATGACGATTATTTATCCTATTTGATTCCTTGCACTAGATGCATTAATTTCAGTGTAGATGTTGATTTCTAATTATATTTGACTACTTCCACTAGGTGCATTGATTTCAATGTACATGATTTCTAATCGTATTTGATTGCTTGCACTAAATGCATCGATTTCAGTATAGATGGTGATTTATAATCCTATTTTATTGCTTGCACTAGATGCATTGGTTTCAGTGATGTTTGTTTCTAATATTATTTGCTTACTTGCACTAGATACATTAATTTCAGTGTAGATGTTGATTTCTAATCCTATTTGATTACCTGCATTAGATGCATCCATTTCACTGTAGATGTTGTTTTCTAATCCTATTTCATTGCTTGCATTATATGCATTGATTTCAGTGTAAACATTGATTTCTGATTTGATGTAATTGGATGTACAATGATAGTACATTAATCTTAAAGTGATTGGATTAACATTGTGCATTAATTTCACTGTAAGCAGGCAAAATTATTGACAATGTACATTTATTTTTATGTTTTAGGAATTCAACCTATTAATATCGAAGAGCAACAGAGAAAATGTATGATTTTTAGTACAATAGTTCCAAAAAAATATTTAAATGATTTATCATTTCAGTTGTGCTTTTCATATAATCGATATGAAAATATGACAAAACTAACAAAGGTGACAATAATAATAGTAGAAGAAAATAATTTGAGATTGATTACAATGAAGAATATTTGTAATTGAGTGCATTCTTATTATTCACATTTTCTATCATTCAACAGTATTACATTGTTACTTTGCATTCAAAATTTTTATTTCATCATTTTTCATCATTAAATTTATTAACAATATTTATCTCAGCAAACTTAGGCAACTAAGAAAATTTTAAAATGAAAATGACCAGTTATCAGAAATATTTAGCATACATAAAATTATTATATTTATATTAGATGTATTTACATATTATTCATAAAATTAATCATATGTTATATATATTTTCCTTAGATTCACACTACTGGAACTAGCCTATATCCATCTAACTTCAGATCTATCATGCGCCGAGAGGGATCACATCTCTCGAGGTGAAAACCTTTCCTCAAGTTTTGCACTCAAAAAATAGGTTTGCACCTCGAGAGATTTGATCCCTCTCGGTGGATGATAGATCCGGAGTTAGATGGATCTAGGCTGGTAATAGAAGTGGGCACGGTGAAGAATTGTCACAAATGATAGTCAATACTAAAAGAGAAACTGGGAAACTGTTTAATATGGGGTGATGATCATTAATCACAAAATTTTATTCTTTTGACAAACCATGAAGCCGTTAGAGAAATTGTAACGACATAAACTACACATGGATTGAAACATCGCAATATGCAGAAATGTAATAAAGTCAAATGATGATAAAGTAGCATAAATTGTATAAATAGAAAAAAAATATTGGTTAAGTAGAGTTGTTACATTATTACTATTATTATTAGTAAATATAACATTCATATTAATATATTAATATTATTAATTTTAATAACCTTCAATTAATACAATTTTAAATTTATAATATTATAATATATATCAATATATCATTATATATATTAACTCTAGATATATATATGGGAGGGAAGAACAAATACATAGAGTGATAGAGGTGGAGAGATAAGGACACTCACAAGGGTGAAAAGGAGAGGGGAGAGGAGGAATTAAGAGAGAGACATAAGGAGAGGAGTGATAGAGGTAGAGAAGGGTAATATAAGGAGAGGGAGAGACAAATATGAAGGGGGGAGAGAGATAAGTTGAGAAGGAAGGGCTAAATCCTTTGTACTTGTCATACAAAAGGAATGGTGATCTTAGAGGTATATAAGTAGCAACAAAACTCTCCATCTCCCACCTCCCCTTTGTGGATGATGCTTGATAGATTTAGAGCTAAGATTGATCTAAGTTGGAGTTAAAATGAGTGAAGTGAAATACCTGCATAAAAAAAACATATATAAGAATTAGTATATGTATATAATAAGTGAAATAATTATATAAATTACAAGAACTTGACTAAGGTAATTGTAATAGAAATATTACCTTGTTATTCTAATGTAAACAATGGAATCATCCCTTTACATAGAGAAAAAATAAAAAGAATGAATAAGTTCATGCACATAAATGAACAAGAAGATACTAAGGAGACAATATGGAAAGCATAAAAATGAAATTACCTTTATTCTAGTGGATAGGGTATGTACTGGGAATCGGGAAAATCTTGCTAGAAGAGCAATAATTCCTGTACAAGCCATTATTTTATTATTTTGATAAAATTAATAAGATAATAAGTACTAATGAAGAGAAGAATATGAAAATTATCTTATTAAATTAGCTTTGGAACAAGTAATATAGATAGAAATATAAGTCGTAATTATAATCAATTAAAATAAAATAGAATTTTGTAAATTAATACAGAGTTATTCTAATTATTTATCTGTTTATACATAAATGCAATATTGGGATGCAAACTGTAACGAGATTTAAAATCCTATTGAAAAATCTGAGTTAACAAATGAATTCACACCTGACAAAAATATGGTATGAAAAAAACTAATGACACTGTACCAAATGAAGTGTCAGTTTGTATTGACGACGAAAAATTGGGAATTATATAACTAATTTCATATCGGTTCCCTACAGTTAAGGTTACCATGAGAAATAGCAATTCAAATATCGTAGGGGAAAAACAATTTATGTATTCATAACAAGGGAAAATGGACATCGAACAGAGTCGTTCTAATATCCAACGAAGGATTGCAATCAAGAATAAATTATTCATAGTGAAGGAAAATGAATATAAATGAATTTTATAAAGTATCAAACCAACTCTCTTGAATTAATAATATATGCTCTCTATAACTTCCCCATAAATCCAAGGGTGGAAATACAAATATGATGTGAAGACGAGTCAATATCAAATTTAAAACCAAACAAAGAAAGTGAAATTCCCTTCCTGGGAATTAAATGAAAAATAAATATCTATGGAAGAAAATAAATAAATTGGGGCAAATCGATTTCATAAACCAAGCGTTAAACGATTTTCATTAACAAAAATCCTATCACTATATAAACGATGGAATGCAATAATCATAATGAAACCAAAATCGTTCAATGAAGGAACTCTGTTGATACATAGAGAAACATTTAGAGAACATAATTAGTAGGATGAGGGATTGTCTCTATTATAAATGAAAGCTTAACTTCAAGAATTTCCTCACTGAATTAATGAAACAAGATGAAAAACGAATTGAGGAAAATTGTGTTTAGTAAACTAATCCACTATTGTATTTACCAAAATAACCAAAGAAAAAACTTATTCTTCTTAAAACGATGGCTTCATAAATGTCTTACCTGGAAAATGATAAAATGGAATTACCTCATGATGGTGAGGAATACAAAGAATCCGTGTAATCACAACCATAAAATGAAATTAGTTCAACATAAGAAAACAAGACTTTGATAATCGAAAGCATAGAAAAAAAATTTAGGAGGAAAAAAATAAACGCAGAACAAATTACTACCTAAGGTGAGTAGATCTTCATAAGCCAAATAAAGAGGGCTGCGAAAAGGTATAAGAATTTTGGTGGACAACTAGAACCAAGACCTAAGTCGGTGGGACCGAACGAAAATGAAATAGAAAATCTAAAATGCCATCGAAAAACCAAATGCATAGTTTGAAGCAAAGGTATACGACTAAATCTCCTCCATAAACATGGAAAAAATCATGGAGTAAGACTTCGAAATATCACTCAAGCCATGTGACATATTTAATTTAAGAAGTACTATCATTAAGAAGTGAAAGCCTCAAATATAGGAATTACATAAATGGTCTATCACCAAGTTATGAAAAAAGAGACGATCTAATCCCACTACTGATTGAAGAAAATCAAAACATTGAAACTTTGCCTTAGTATGCTAATTACTAGGTATCAAAACTTCAATATAATAACCCAACGTAATACCTCAAAAAGGAATCTATGGTATGTGATAGGTATAGGGTATTGAATAGGATTAATGTCATAAGGTAGGTGGGAGTACGTATATTGTAATTTTATTGCATATATTCAAAGTGGTGTTAAGTTCAGAATTAAAAATAGAATTTGAATAATGCTTTGTAAGTGGTAATGATAGTATAGTGGAATATCGTATGATGTTAATTATCAACATTATACATATATCTTTATAATAATTATGTGATTTAATTTAATGTTAAATCAGGTGCTATAAGTCCATGTATGGATATATAGCTTTAATATTATTTCTCAATTTTTAGATTTAAAGGGTTAAACGATGTTGTATAAGCGTAATAAATGAATAAGAGTATATAGATTAATTAGAGGGGCTTGGACGATAAGTATAAGGTTAGAATATAAGTTGATATTCTAAGTTAAACTTTAAGGTTGTTATTTTAATAATAATGTTAGAAAATGCATGATCTTATGAGGATATAAATTAATTGTAAAATAAATTACTATTATAATAGAAGTGGGCACAGTGAAGAATTGTCACAAATGATAGTCAATAGTGAAAGAGAAATTGGTAAATCGTTTAATATTGTCTCAGGATCATTAATCACAAAATTTTATTATTTTCACAAACGATGAAGTCGTTAGAGAAATTTTAACAACAGAGAGTACACATGGATTGAAACATCACAATATGACAAAATGTAATAAATTCAAATGACGATAAAGTAGCATAAATTATTTAAATAGAAAAAAAAATTGGGTAAGTAGAGTTGTTACAATATTATTATTATTATTAAATCTAATTTTCATATTAATATATTAATATTATTAATTTTAATAACTTTCAATTAATACAATATTAAATTTATAATATTATTATCTATCAATATATCATTATATATATTAACTCTAGATATATATATATATATATATATATATATATATATATATATATATGTGAGGGAAGAAAAAATACATAGAGTGATGGAGGTGGAGACATAGGCACACTCACAAGGGAGAGAAGGAGAGGGGAGAGGAGGAATGAAGAGAGACACATAAGGAGAGGAGTGATAGAGGTAGAGAAGGGTAATATAAGGAGAGGGAGACACAAAAATTAAGGGGGGAGAGAGTGAAGGAGAGAAGGAAGGACTAATTCATTTGCACTTGTCATAAAAAAGGAATGGTGATATTTGAGCCGAAAGGATCATTCTACAATCCAATATGAGGGAGATGTGCAATTATGTCATGTCCTAAAAAAAAATAAAAGAAATCTAAACAATTAAAAATATATTAACACAACAGTTAAGTGTTTATATTATAATTTTATACAAATTTATAGAGATAAAATAATTATATATATATATATATATTTCTCTTATAAATATCTTAGTATAGAACTTAAAGAAATTGTTTGAATATTCATGTTAACTAATATATTTCAGTGTGAAATTTCTCTCTTTATAGAAAGTGTGTATTTATATATGTGTGTGTGTTTTTTAACCTTAGCTGGAGAGGAAAAAGTAATTGAAGGTTAAGTAGAGTAGTTACTTTTTAATAAGAGGAAAATGTGTAACTAATTCAATTTTTAATATAAAATATTAGTAATATAAAATATCAAATTATACAATTTAAACAAGGAAAAATTCCCACATAGATCTATATTAATCACATATTTATGAAGCAGTAAAATGTATGTGAAGGCTACGTATAAGTATGTTCGTCCCTCTTAAAAAAAAAAAAATTCTCTAAATATAAAAAATAATGTCAGCTATAATAAAAATGAAAGAATAAATATATGCTATGCATTTTTAATTAGTTGTCGATATGACCTAATATCATGTAGATTAATTAAAAGTAAAATAAATATGTGAGTAACATGTCTAAACGTTATTTTTTTCAAAAATATTTTAATACGTGATATCAATTTTATATAAATCTATATATAGAAAAAAATGTTAAAAGAAAATATTTTAATGTATGATAGAATAAAATATCCTATGTGAGTTATGAATAACATATTTAATATGAATTAATATAAAATAACTTAATACACATGTTATGTAATCTCTATAACATTCAAAAGTGCAATTTAAATAGTAAAACATTATGCATTTTTTTTGTATTCTAAAATAAGTTTGCAGCAAAAGAAATTTGATCCCTTTAGGCTTATATTAGATCCATATTTTAGATGGATCTATGCTGGTAAAGGTATAGAAGTAGAAACAAAACTCTCTATCTCCCACCTTCTCTTTTTGGATGACATCCTTCTTTTCAGTAATGGGAGCAGGGAATATTTCAACCAACTGGAATCCTCCTGGGACTTATTTATTGATGCTACATCCATTAGTATTCATGCCCAAAAATACTCAATAGATCATTGGGGTTTGTCCATTATGGATCTTGAAAGAATCAACATTTTTCTCCCATATAAACTAATTCCTATGGCAGATAGTCTTAAATATTTGTGTTTCTATTTAGAACCTGACCCCTATAAAAAACAGGATTGGCATTGGATCCTATCAAAAATGGAGAAACATATAAACCTATGGAGCTAAAAATGGTTGTCTAGAGCTCCAATATTGGTAATTATAAAATAAGTTCTAATAGCCATTCTACTATATTGGATCATGCTCAGTTGGGTTCCAAAAGGCATTCTATCCAAAATTAGGAAACTATGTAGTCATTTCCTCTGGGCCTGGTCAAAGTTGGAGATTGTGCTTCATTGGGTTTCTTGGGATAGCATCACCCGTCCTAAAGAGTGGGTAGGATGGGGGATAAAGGAGATCCAATCCTTGGCTACCTCACTTGCAGCAAAATCAAGGTGTAGGATTTTAACAGAGGATAGCCTTTGGACTACGGTGGTCAAACAAAAATATATTGATTTGATTCCTTTAGAATATTGGATTCACAGACCTGATAAATAATATACAAATGCGTCAATCATTTGGAAAGTTAATATAAACTCCTTTAATTTTGTGGAAGAGGGCCTCACATGGAATTTCAAAAATGGGGAGAATATCACATTGGGTAGTGACCCATGGATGGGATGCAATTAGAATTTTTCTCTTTCTAGAGGATTTCTGGACTCTCTTTATTAAAAAAGGATCACCATCTTGAGCCAAAGAGAAAAGGGTGGTTCTACCTAAATTTGGAAATAGAGTTCGAAAAAAGCGGAGGATATACAGTTAGAGCATGATTGGGGATGGGAGTGGGTTAATTACATACAGGCACTTAGACGTACAAATGTCAGGGTTAGAAATAGGCTATAATCTCTTCGTTGGGTGCATGTTAAGACATTTCACTATCCCTTGAAGTTTTTCGATTGTTTACTAATGAACCGTAGAGCTTAGGGAGTGTAGTTATGGTAGCACAAACCTTTTTGAAAGATGAAAATTCACTCAAAATCCACACTCTTCTTTTGGTCCATCCTAAAAAACAAAGTACCTACTTGGCACAATTTACAAACACAAAATAAACATGGTTCGGGCTGGTGTATCTTGTGTAAGTATTTTGAAGAGTTAATCAATCATGTGTTTCCTATTTTTTTCTTCTCATACAAAGTGTTGGAAGCTACATTTTCCTTATTAGGGATGAGAAATCTATGGCATGGGGAGAACTGTGAGGTAGCCTGGGAAAATTAGTGGACTAAATCATGATATGATGATATAAAAAACATCCCACAAATCAATTCATGGGGCATTTGGCTAGCAAGAAATAAATTCATACTCATATATTTAAGCTCTTCCCCATCACTGATGGCAGTATAATGTGTGTTGATCCTCTCCATGCTCCCTTCAAATGATAATTCTGGTACAAACATAAATATAAGCACAAAAAATATAAATTATGATATTCCCTCACCATTTTGATGGGGCATCAGATGGTCATAATAGATGTGGTTCACATATGGTGATTCATATAAATGACAACAAGTCTCTAAAATATTTTGTGGATATTTTTTTCTACCACAAATAATTTATATAAGTTTCTCTCATTAAAACTCCTTTTTTGCTCGCTCATACATACGGGGATACTAAATTTTAAAAATTTTGGCGATTCCATGAATGTCATAAACAAGTTGAACAAAAGACAGATATCTGAAAATCATGTTTTGATTCCTATCATTGAAGAAATATTCCTATTAAATATGCCAATTGATATAATCATCGTGTGACATATGTTGGGAAAAATACTGAGAGGGGGGGGGTGAATCAGTATTTACTGCATAATCAAATCTTTTTACTTTTTCATTCCTTAAAACCCATACGCTACTTTCCTTCCGTAAACTAGCGTATATACGCAGATCCCCTTTATGAAACTAGCGTATACACAGAGATCTAGATATGTCATTAAATCTTCACTTCTATTATTCCATCATTCACACCGATGTCATTTCAAAATGCAAACACAGCAGAAGAACAAAATAAACCATCACACAAGCACGTCATTAAGTGTATCCATCTTGCAGATTTTTAGTGGAAACCCAACCTGAGAAAACCACCGTTAGCTTGCTCGGGCCTTCTTCAATATTTGTATTATAGAGAAAACATCCATACCATATAAAGCTGGCGCATTTCACTGAAGACGTGTGCACCCACCGTACCTCGTTTACCAACCTTCGGCGGGAGCTCCAACCCCCCGACCGTTTACTACTTTCCCCTGGAAGCGGGGAGTGACGATCCCCCTGATTCTATTTAATAAATTTAGTTTGAAGGAGTTATAACCCCTCGACTCCACAAACTTCAAAGACTAATTTTGGACCATATGTTTCCTACCTAATTTTCGACCGGATCCAAATAAATCAATAGAATGAATAATTGCAGTTACATTTTACATCATATTTAATCGACCCTTTCCATACTTTTTAAGCACAAACATACATCACCAACAGATACTGGTCAATTCTGCATCGACATGTAAACATTGTAACAGAATGTATCTATATTTATACTGTAATAAGAACAAAGAAAACCCTAGTTTGCACAATGCTGCTTTTCCCTTACCGATGTTTGGGAGATATCGCTGGGCTTCCATCCAATAATAAACCAAATAAGAGATAGTTGTATGTTTCTCATGATACGCGTTTTTTATTTCAACGTGTTACAGAGGGCTGCCAGCTTTCCTCCGTTATGGGCGGGCAAGCGATAGATTTTCTGAATCATTACGAGTAAAGATATACTTCATCAGACTGAGCAGCCACTCCTAGATTGCATCTTTTTCCTTCGACAGATGTTTCATGAGATGTTTTACTATCACATTCTGTTCTTCCATAACTGTATCTAGCAAATATAGAGATACATTTCGCATCTAGATATCCCGCTTCATCATTTCTTCATAAGTGCTTCATAGATTCAGATCTATCATCAAACCTTTACCCTTTCCATACAGATATACTTCACAGAGAAGTATTCATTCAAGCTCAGACATCTTTCTCTCACACTTGTGATTTGCACAATGAATTTCTTCTTCTTATATATGTTTACCCTTTGTCAATACCATGAGCCCCTTTTTCAATACCATGGGCCAAACCAATACCATGAGCCCAAAACTACACTGGACGGGGTCTATTAGGCGGATCATTACCCAATACAATGGGTCAATACCATGGTGGTTACCCTTGGTTTTGCACTTTTTGAGCGCTTTAGCCCATACGCGACTTGGCACGTTCTTTTCCGCGTGCATACGCGACTTCCCCTAGGCCAATCCGTGTATACCTAGAGACATACTCTTTTTCATCATAGAATCTAGCACATGCTGAAATCCTTTCTTCATTGCCTTCTGTACTCACTGTAGATACATCAGATTTCCTTCATCAAGAACATATTCTATCAAGCACAACTTCATCAAGTAAGTTGTCATCATCTTTATCATATGGGTTGCCTTTCAAGGACAGCACTCTGCATCATATTGTCAACAAACATTATATCACATCAGATTTACATCATTTACTAAGTCCATCAAGTCAAGCATAAATTTATCAGGTGGATTGCCATCAAGGACAACACATGTCAACAGTCGCATGTCTTCATCTTCATTCAGTGGGTTGCCATCAAGGACAACACTCTGCATCATATTTCCAACAATCTCCCCCTTTGGACTTGATGGCAACCATGATGGTGTTTGGTTACCACAATAGATAGATACATTAAGAATACAATGACACCATGTCATTCTCCCTATTTGCCATGTCACTCTCTCCATTTTTGGCATCATTCAAACACCATGTTACTCTCCCCCTTTGACATCAAGGGCAAAGGGCACATCATTATCTTCATTCAAACACTATGTCACTCTCCCCCTTTGACATCAAGGGCAAAGGACAAAACCAGCAGATCAAAACCAACACACTCTCCCCCTTTGACATCAAGGGCAACGGGCGGATCAAAACCAACACACTCACCCCCTTTTCTCCTCATGTAGAAGAAGCGTTTTGCAGATCTGATGTATACTGAAGTGACCAAGCTCCCCCTGAGTTCATGCTGAATCTTTAAACAAAATTTTCAATGAAGTACATGACTCAACCAAAGACTCATACTTACATCAAATATCCAACCAAGTGGATTTACATATGAGACTCAAGTACCCAACCAAGTGGGTTTACAAATTTGACTCAGCTACCCAACCAAGTGGGTTTACAAACATGACTCAGCTACCCAACCAAGTGGGTTTTCAAATTGACAAGTCCTTACATGACTGAATATTACAATTTTACAACATGGGTCTCAACCAGACCTTTTCATCAAAGTACAAATATGAATTTTCATAATTAATACCAAAAAGACCTCAAGAGAGATCATATATCAGAACCACCATAATGCTAGCAATGCATTATACTCAGCAAAACTAATGCTCCCCCTGAATCTGTGCAACCATGCATCCTTTTCATATGATTAAGGCTCCCCCTTAGTTTGTGCATCCTGAACATTTTCACCAACAAATCATCAAGGCATCTTCATCAAAACATATTTATGAGAACTGGAACACCCCCAGAGATACCAACCAGTATTAGAGATACCAGACAGCACTGCAGCTGTGCTGAAGAATGCTGAACCAACCAAAAAATTGTCAGCAATCAGTCATACGCGGTTTTCTGTGCATAAACTCGCGTACATACGCGATTGTGTTTCAGGAAACCCACGTATCCCAAGCCATCTTCTAAATTTTAACCAGATCTGATACCCTGTGAGAAAAAGGCAGTGTTCAGCTTCTTTTGAATGCTTCTCTGGACTACAGATAGATAGAACAGTACAGTTGTGTCTTCAAGCGTCATCCAACGGTTGTAGCATAAGCACATTAGTAACCAAGCCTTCAGATTATTTGTAGCATCAATACAATCTTTCCAAGAGAGATTATCATATCAGAATAGCATCTTCACATCAGAGTCAAGCAATCATCCATGTGGTCCAATATCACCATGATCTTCAAGATTTAACATGAAGTAACATATGAAGGCAAAAGATCTCAACCATAGTAACAATGACATCCAAGTCATCCATGTGTGAGCACACAAAGATACTTATCAGCAATCAGGGCTCAAATTCTCATCATAATAATCCATGTACCAAGTCTTCATCATTTGAGCATGAGTATCATAAAGACCAAAGAATAAGCAATCATATTGCCAACAATGCAATCATTAGTATTCAACCTGCTGCTCCCCCTAAACCAGTGCTCTTTCTTAACTTGTGCAATCTGAAACACCTTCAACAGTAATTTATTAGCAACAATCTCTGCATGGGCTGCTCTTATCTCTGAATTATAAGACTTTCATCTCAGAAACGAATACTCAAGCAAACAAAACTCCTCCATAGTCTTCAACATAAGAAACCATGTATCATAACATCATTATTTAGAACTAATAAATTAAGCTGATACAGAGTCAAAACTTCAGTTATTATTAGTCAGACTGATGCTCCCCCTGGACCTCTGCTCCAGATCTTCAGCTATCATATAAATTCTCTTGTCATCAATGCATACGCGGCTGTGTCAGCTAGAACTCGCGTGTATACGCGACTTTGTTTCATAGAACCCGCGTATAGAAAGTGAAATATAGAAAATTTCACACTTTCATCTTCTCCTGCAAATTTACCTTCTGTTCCTGTCCTTTTCCACACCAGATGCTCTGTTAGAAATACATATAACCAGACTAATAAAATCAACCATGAGAGACATCATACATTGCTCCACCTGTGACGATACATTACTAGGTCTCATAATGTATCTCACATCATTCCTGCAGTCAATCAGAGAAGTAAACTTCAGAAGCGGATGACTGCAGTAGGGTCAGAATTCCCTACGTTTTTGATCGGTCCTCCTTTTTCCAAATTTGCTTGAACTTTCTATTTGAGTGCTGGAAGTTATCCACTTTCCCAGATCTGTTCATCCTGCATTCCTTTTCTACATGTCCATACTTATTACAGCATAACATCTCATGTGGTCAGGAAAATAAGCATAAGAATCATAAAGAGTATTTCTAATCTTCCTCCTTTTGCAATCAGCTGCTTTATGTCCATACATGTTACATGAGAAACAATATCCTCTGAAGAGACTAGAGTACCTTTCCGAGTAGGATCTGTTTGTTTGTGGCTGAAACAATCTACTTCTGCAATTTGCTGCAACATGCCCATAGTTATGACATCTAAAGCATTCAACATTATTGAATGATTTCCTTTGAGAATTCATGACTGTTGGTTGACCTTTTGTTCCTTTCAACACTTCAGGTTTTGCATTGTCTTCCTTTGAATCATTAGCATTCCCTTGTGAACTAGATTCACCTTTAATGGTTTCATGGAAACCAAGACCATGTTTGATAGCAGAAGACCTTTGATTACTCAGAATATTGTCCAAGATATTAGTACTATCATGAAACCTCAAAAGTTTAATCTTTTCTTCTAATTTACTTTTGAGAATGTTTACCTCAACCTCCAAGGCTTGGCATTGCTTTGTCATGCTTTCTTCTTTCCTTCTTCCATCTTCTACTTGATCCTTCAGATTTAGGATTTCTTCTTTCAACCAATTTTCGTTGTCTTCACATGTTTGCTGCAGCTCTTCATTCTTCTTGTTTGATGCTATGAGATCTTCTTTGAGGGAGACAATTTCTGCTTCAAGTCTTGCATTCGTCTTATTTGATTTATCCAAGTCTTCTTTGAGGGAAACGATTTCTTCTTCAAGTCATTCCTTATCAAATTATGGTAGATGTTCCTCACTCTTCTTACTTGATGCTTCAAGTTTTGCTTGTAGAGAGATGATTCCAGCTTCAAGACCTTCATTCTTCCTTTTTGATTTTTCCAAATCTGTTTTTAGAGAAACGTTTTCTGCTTCAAGTCCTTCATTCTTCTCATTTGATTCTTCAAGTTCTGCTTGCAGAGAGATGATTCCAGCTTGATATCCTTTACTTCGATTGTATACATCATCGAACATCCTTTTCAGTTTAAAACACAAAGCTTTGGAGGCAGCGTCCTTCTCATTAAATATTCTTTGTTGATCTTTGATAACTTCTTTTAAGTCCTCAACATCATTGCTTGCACATATAAGATTACAAGGATTACTATTAGATTCATCTTTGTCAACTTCTGCTGTACCGGTTTTCTGAGACATCTCCTTACCTTGAGTATTTTTCTTCTTTGCCATGAGTACTTGTAGAGCTTGGTCAGAATCTTTTTCGGCTTCTTCTAGGTCGATAGCATATTCTTCACTATTGTTTGTACCACTAAGATCTTTCAAAGGATGATCCCAATCACTATCAGATTCATCTCCCTTGATTTCTGGTATCCATGTTCTCTGAAATATCTCCTTTCTTCGAATAGGCTTCTTCTTTTGCTTCTTTCCCATTGCGACGGATCTCCTTCAAGCGATCAAGCTTCTGCAGAAGGACCACGCCTCTGATACCAATTGTTGGGAAAAATACTGAGAGGGGGGGGTGAATCAGTATTTACTGCATAATCAAATCTTTTTACTTTTTCATTCCTTAAAACCCATATGCTACTTTCCTTCAGTAAACTAGCGTATATACGTGGATCCCCTTTATGAAACTAGCGTATACACAGAGATCTAGATATGTCATTAAATCTTCACTTCTATTATTCCATCATTCATTCATCAGATGTTTAATAAACAGTAATCATGTGCAGTAAGAACAGAATAAAGCATCACACAAAGCATCACACATGAACACCAGGATTTTTAGGTGGAAACCCAAATCGGGAGAAAACCACCGCTGCAGTTGCTCAGCCTTCAATATTTTATTATAGAAAAAACATCTTACAACATATGTGCTGGCGCAGACTTGACCAGCACGCAGGCACCCACCTGCGCTCGTTTACCAGCCTCTCCTGGAAGGGAGCTCCAACCCCCTGACTCGTTTACCAGCCTCTCCTGGAAGGGAGCTACGACCCCCGGATCTCGTTTACCAGCCTCACCTGGAAGGGAGCTACAACCCCCTGACTGAAGGCTACAACCCTCAGCACCACCTTGGACCACGTTTCATCAATTTTCACACTGAATCCAACAACTTCAATAGAACACCACTTGCAGGCCACATTTCATCATATTTTCATACTGGACCCTTTCCATACTTTTAAGCACAAACATACGTCACCAACAGATACATATCAACACAGATCAGATAGCAGAAACACAGCAGAACAGATAAGATATTTCATACCCCTTGCTTCAGCAAACCCTAGTTTGCATACGCGCTTTTACTTCACTGATGTCGCGTATATACGCGCTTCCGTCCACACAAACCAACGTATACCTCAGTGTATATTTTATTGCGCATACGCGCTTTATCTTCGCTGAAGCTGCGTATATACGCGCTTCCTCCGCGGCGAAGTAGCGTATAGATCTTCAATCATTACAGAGCAGCATACTTCATCAGATCAGATATTCAGTTCAGATCTACCCTTTTCCTTCAGACAGATGTTCGCCTTAGATGTTCGCCTCATCACAGATCTAAGCCTTCCATAAACAGATCTAGCAAATATAGATACATTTCAGATCTAGATATCCCGCTTCATCATTTCTTCATAGGTGCATCATAGATTCAGATCTATCATCAAACCTTTACCCTTTCCATACAGATATACTACATAGAGAAGTATTCATTCAAGCTCAGACATCTTGCTCTCACACACTTGATTTGCACAATGAATTTCTTCTCCTTATATATGTTTTCCCTTTGTCAATACCATGAGCCCCTTTTTTTAATACCATGGGCCAAACCAATACCATGAGCCCAAAACTACACTAGACGGGGTCAATTAGGCGGATCATTGCCCAATACAATGGGTCAATACCATGGTGATTACCCCTGGTTTTGCACTTTTAGAGCGCTTTAGCCCATACGCGACTTGGCACGTTCTTTTCCGCGTGCATATGCGACTTCCCCTAGGCCAATCCGTGTATACCTAGAGACATACTCTTTTTCATCATAGAATCTAGCACATGCTGAAATCCTTTCTTCATTGCCTTCTGTATTCACTGTAGATACATCAGATTTCCTTCATCAAGAACATATTCTATCAAGCACAACTTCATCAAGTAAGTTGTCATCATCTACCGGCGGGCTGTTTTCAAGGACAACACTTAGCATCATATTGTCAACAAACATCATATCACATCAGATTTACATCATTTACTAAGTCCATCAAGTCAAGCATAACTTCATCAGGTGGATTTCCATCAAGGACAACACATGTCAACAGTCAAATGTCTTCATCTTCATTCAGTGGGTTGCCATCAAGGACAACATCCTGCATCATATTTCCAACAACATATTTACAACGAACGAAAGAGATACATACATCCTTTCCAAGGAAGGGATAGAACAGGATTTGGACTCATGATGCATTTACGAGGCTGTAGATGGGATCTCCTGTTTGTTAGACATCATGCCATATCATTTTTAAGCTCTATAGAGGTTCCTTTTTTGCTTATGATGTTATTATATGCTACTATCACTCTAAATTTTTTTCACTGGGTGATTTTGTTCCATCGTATCTTACTCTCCATGTTGCACATGTTACTGTAGACGATATGCACTTTATTTTTTGTTATGGATACATGCTGCTCATGTGTCGGTTTCGAATGATGTAGTAGTGTTACTGTGCGGGTCAGTTTCTCCAAATGTGGAGAGTCCTAGTTTTGGACTATGTGATTTTTGAGACTTTGTATGTGGCTTTCTCCAATATAGTTTTCTGTTGGACTCTATGCCCAGTTGGGTGCTCTTCTTACATATTTGTGACTGCTTAATGCATCTGTTTTGTAACTTTTTATATCCTTAATAAAAATTTCTTTTTTCCTTAAAAGAAAAATATTCCAATAACTAAATGGCTAAATATGAACCCAAATGCACCTCTGCTACTTGAAATATGGGGTAGATTAATTTTTTCACCATTGCACTGAGGAAGAGGTTGACCAAATCCTAACAATGTGACTAATATGAAATAATTTTCATTATGGATATATATTAATTATTTAGATATAATTTTCTTATTTATAAACCAACTTAGATTTATATTAAGTGTGGATCTATCGAGTGCTAAGAAAATTAAATATTTGGATGTGCAAAGATCTTTTAGAGTAAAAGAGATTTGATCTCTCTTGGTAGATCCAAAGTTAAGATGGATATAGGCCAATTTAATTATTAATTATAATTATAAATGTAACTATAATTGGTATTTTATTTAGATATACGTCTTCCAAATACATGAGATAATTGTATTAATTTCCAACTGGTTTTGAACCAACCAATGCGGTTCATTATCGATTAGATGATCATGAACCACATTGGTTCATTTAAAACGGGTGAGAAATTAATACATTTATGTTATTGATTCTAAAGAAAAATATCTAAATAAATATACCCATAGAAGGCTCCATTAAAATATTAATTTTATGTGTTTTTTTTTTCTAATTTCATTTTATTTGTAATTTTTTGAAATTTGACACAATTGAAATGTTTAAAATCACATTGCAATACAACATCTTTACCATACAAAGCTAGAGAGCACATCTCAATACAACCAGCTTAGATCCATCTTAACTTTGGATCTATCAAGCGTCAAGAAGGATCAAATCTCTCGAGGTGCAAACATCTTTTTTTATTGCAAAATGTGAGGAAATGTTTGAACCTCGAGAGATTTGATCCCTCTCAACGCTTGATAGATCCAGAGATAAGATAGATGTAGGCTGTTTTCATTCATGCGTGGCCAAGGAAAATATATCGAAAATATAATTAATTTTATTAGTAATATGTAAATACATGTAATATATATAATCATTTTATATATGCTAAATATGTCTGATATTTATCTGGTCATTTTAATTTTAAATTTTCTTAGTTACCTCACTTTGTTGAGAAGATAAATGTTGTTAATAACTTTAATGATGAAATAAAAATTTTGAATGCAAAGTGACAATGTAATAGTGTTGAATGATAGAAAATGTGAATAGTAATAATGCAGCCAATTGCAAATAATCTTCATTTTGATCAATCTCAAAGTATTTTCTTCTACTATTCTTATTTTCACCATTGTTATTTTTGTCATATTTTCATATCTATTATATGAAAAGGAGAGTTGAAATCATAAACCATTTAAATATTTAGCTAGAACTATTGTACTAAACATCATACATTGTCTCCCTTGCTCTTCAATATTAATACGTTCAATTACTATAACACAAAAATCAATGTACATTATCAATAATTTTGTGTGCACACTGAAATCTGTGCATTTAATGCAAACAATGAAATAAGATTAGAAACAACATATACACTTTAATCAATGCATCTAATGCACGTAATCAAATAGGATTAGAAATAAATATCTACACTGAAATCAATGTATCTAGTGCAAGTAAGAAAATAAGATTAGGAGCCAACATCTACACTGAAAACAATGCCCCTAGTGAAAGAAATCAAATAGCATTAGAAATCACCATCTACACTGAAATAAATGCATTTAGAGAAAGAAAAAAAATAGGATTAGAAAACATCTACATTGAAAGAAATGCATCTAGTGCAAGGAGTAAAATATAATTAGAAATCAACATCTACAATGAAATTAATGCATCTAGTTCAAGAAATAAAATAAGATAAGAAATCAACATCTACACTGAAATCAATGAATTTAGGGCGAGCAATCATATAGGATTAGAAATAATATACATTGAAATAAATGCACCTAGTTCAAGGAATTAAATATAATTAGAAATCAACATCTTCACCAAAATCAATGATTCTAGTGTAGGTAATCAAAATGGATTAGAAATCACCATCTATACTGTAATCAATTCATCTAGTGCGATAAAATCTTATTCTCTCTCCCCCCCTAGAACTACATCACTTTTTCCATCCCTCTTTCCACTCTCTCACATCCTCCCTCTTCCGTCCTTTCTGTCCTTTTCTCTCCGATATCTCTAACTCTCTCTCACTTCACCCTCCTACTCGGTTACTATATCCCTCCCTCTCTCCTTCTCTCCTCCCTTCTCTCCATATCTCATTCTTTCTCTGTTTATCTCACCCCAAAACATAAACACTTGCTCTGCATCTCTCCCTTGTCACTTAATATTTGTCTCCTCTTCTCACTCTCTATGTATTTCTGCTTCCCTCCCTCTCTCTCCCCTCCAACTCCATCTCTCTATCCATCCATATCTCCTTATATATCCCTCCCTCTTTCCTCCTCTCTGTCGTCCTTCCTCTCTCTCCCTCCCTCTCTCTCTCTCTTTCTATTTTCCCTCCAATATTCTTTCTCTCTCTGTGTACGTGTGTGTGTGTGTGTGTTTGTGTGTGTGTGTGTGTTTTCCCTCAAATCCTCTTTCTTCCCCCATCGCTCTCTCTCTCTCTCTCCCTCTCTCCCTCTCTCAACATCTACACTAAAATAAATGCATATAGTGCAAGAAATCGAACAGGATTAGAAATCATTATCAACAATGAAATCTATGCATCTAGCAATAAATATTCTTCCTTCTCTCTCCCTTCCAACTCTATATCTATATCCCTCCCTCTCTCCAGTCTCTCACATCCTCTCTCTCTTTCTTCCCCTCCCTCCCTTTCTCTCCCACGTCTCTCTCTCTCTCTCTCTCTCTCTCTCTCTCTCTCTCTCTCTCCAACTTTGTTACTATATCCCTCCCTCTCTCATTGTCCCCCTATTCCCTCCATCTATCCTTATTTTTCTCTTTATGTCACCCCTAAACATATGCACACTCTCTCTATTTATCCCTTCTCACTCCCTCTCTCTATCCACTTGTCACCCTCTATGTAATTCTTCTTCCCTCCCTCTCTCACCATCAAAATCCATATCTATATCCTTCCCTCTCTCCTCCTCTCTCTCCCTTCCTCTCTAACTTCCCTCTCTCTTCCCACATCTCTCTCTCTCTCTCTCTCTTCCCTATAATCCTCTCTCTCCCCCCATCACTCTCTCCCTCTCTATCTCAAACTATGTTTCTATATCCCTAAATTTCTCCTTCACTCTCATTCTTACCCCCCTTTTCTCCATATTTCATTATTTTTCTCTTTATATCACCCCTAAGTATACAAACTCTCTCTCCATATCTCCTTGATGACTCCCTCTCTCTCTCCACTTCTCACCCTCTATGTATTTCTTTTCCCAACCCGATATCCCCTTCCAACTCCATCTTTCTATCCTTTCCTCTCTCCTCCTCTCTCTCAAGTCCTCTCTCTCTCTCTCTCTCTAACACACACACACACACACAATCATTTCACTATCTCCCTCCCTCTCTCCTCCTCTCTCCCCCCTCCATATTTATGTCTCCCTCTTCCTCTATTACCCTTTTCAACCTCTCTCACTCCTATCCCTCTCTCTCTCTCTCTCTCTTCATTCCTCCTCTCCAATTTTATTGAGTTTATCCCCATCTCTCGACCCTTCTCACTCCCTTTATCTCTTCACCTCTATCACTATCTGTTTTTGTTCTTCCCTTCAATATATATCTAGAGTTAATATATATCATGATATATTAATGTACATTATAATATAGCAAATTTAATATTGTATTAATCCAAAGTTATTAAATATAATAATATTAATATGAATATTATATTTAATAATAATAATATGGATAATCATGTTTTTTTGTGAATGGTATTAATAATAATTTGGCTCATAGTATTTGGGCCATATGCTTCACCTAAATTAAAATTATTTTTCGAGTGGTCATAGATATAAATATTTTTACGGATTTAATATAAAAATATGTTTTATTTATTTACCATACCTCTTTTATTTACATTGGTATTTTTCCCACAGGCTTGGTATATAATTAGACGTTGATTTATAATGATATTTGATATGTTTTTTATATTTATCATGCCTCTTTATACCTCTTTATATTGATTTATTTATTTATCATAGTCTTTTATAAATATGGTATTTATCCTATGGTATTAATAATAATTTGTCCCATGTTATCTGGCCTATAGGCTTCACCTAAATAAGACCTCTTTTTACGCCGTAAGGCGTCATTATTTGAAAAAAAATCTCCTACCTGCACATGTGTACTGTTGCTTATTGTCAGATCTATTGTTAGACGATTGAACAGTGCACAACCATAGATTAAAATACAATTAAAAAAATGAAACATAACTAAAACCTTAATATTTATAACTAAAACCTTAATATTCATCCTCCTTTCCAACATAATTACAACATTTGCTGCAGAGAAGGGCCAGCTGGAACAAATCCTTTGCTGCAAGATGAGCGGCAGATCCTTTGCTAGAGGAGGAATGACAGCTTGGTAGTTATTACTTAGTTGCAGGTAGTTTTGAGATTTTATTTTAAATCTATTTCTTTCAATCATCCTGCATATATATCTTCTATTCCAGTGATTTGTTCCAGTGAATAATTGAATAATTTATTTCAGTGAAGAAAGCTTTTGCGTTTGCTGCATCTGAGTGCTACTGAAGTGAAGTGAAATTTTGAGTCTCAAGGCTGCTGCTGAACTCTGCCACTCCGACACTTGCTGAACTCTGCTACTCCAAGACAGAGGTGAGTAGATGGAGCTCATCTCACTATCGAATCTATTTGATCCAATGCTGATTGGCATCTCTTATTTTTCTTTAATGCTCCTTAACTATGCAATTTTACATTTGAAAAAGAAAAGAAAAAGCATTCCATAGTGGGTTTGTGCTTTGAATTTTGAGTGTCTTTGTCTTCAACATCTGATTTCCAAGCTGCACCTTGACACAAAACTTAGGGAAATGCCCCTTGTGACTTGGAAGAAAATATTGAGCTTCAATAACATTAACCCTCACATACCACAACTTTGGAGAGACATATACCTTGGATCGAATATTTACCAATCCATCACTGTGCATTGCAGCTACATCCAAATGACATCCTTCTGGAAATGCCTCACAACCTCTATACCCATCCATACTACCAACATGAGTTTGCCCTTGATCTTAGAGTCCCATTTCTTGTCCTCTAGCTTATACCACTGAGGTGCCAGGGGACTATGAGGAGGCACTCAGCTAGGTATTTGTTTCTTCCTTCGCTTTTGCATAATACTTTTCCTAATTGTTATTGTAGCCGCATCTAAATTCCATGCTTCTGGAAATGCCTCATCAGCCTATGTACCCATCCATACTACCAAAAATAATTCGCCTTTGATCTTATAATCCCATTTCTTGTCCTCGAGCTTGTACCACTAAGGTGCCAGGGGAATGTCAGGAGGCACTCAGGTAGGTATTTGTTTCTTCCTCTGCTTTTACATAACACTTTGCCTAATTGGTTTTTAACCCAGCCTTTATAGAACAAAGCCTAATTGTAGGATCTAATGTTTACTAATCCATCGATGTGCATTGCAGCTGCATCCGAATGCCATGCTTCTGTAAATGCCTCATCAGCCTGTGTACCCATCCATACTACCAAAATGAGTTCACCCCTGATCTTAGAATCCCATTTCTTGTTCTCCAGATTATACCACTAAGGTGCCAGGGGATTTTTAGGAGGCACTCGGGTAGGTATCTCATTGAGGTAAAAAATGACACGTCTGATGGAATCGTCCTTGAAAAATTCCTTTCCCTTCACTACTACCTCCACAAATGAAGATTGCACCCTATCCTTGGAGAAAGCAAACACCTAATTCCATTATGGATTTGGATTTTTCTCAAAATATTTGGTAGTTCCCTTGTAGTTCCCAAGCCTGACTTCCACATAAGGGTTACAACTTCCATTGATATCCATGGCTTGTAGGCCCTTTTCTTTCACCACTCTAACATAGAGATGCTACATCTGTTCCACCAAATCATAGGTGATGGCTCTCTCAGAACTGCTGACCCATCAACCAACACTCCTCACTCTCTCATCTCCCAGATGTTGGGAGGTTTCCTTCAATGCATAATATAAAGGTTGGGAAGAAACATTGTGCATTATCACTGGCCTTAGTTCAGGCATGTTCTCTTCGACAATAAACTTTCCTGGTTTTTGTGTGGTCTTTTGTTTATGGATATTCACCTAGCTGTTCATTTGAATGTCAAGCCACTAGTTTTATGTAGGATTCTATGAAAATTTCATAATACTACTTTCAAAATTTATATGAGAGAATGTATATTCACAATAACTCACAATATTATTGAATTACAATATGGATGTCCAAATTTGGAATTGAAGTGACCAATTTTCAATCTTCCAAGTGTTCATATTAGAGATAAGAAATATGTATCCTTTAGCACTCATGCAGTTTGTTTGTCTGGGACAAAAATCCAATGGACATGGATGGGTGATGGAATAACCTCCAATAGCCAACCAACTGTTTTGCTGTGCCCAAATTTTGATGGAAAAAATTAAATATAGGTACTATCAATATTGTTCATTTTGTTGAGCTATGTGTATATTAGGGTGCTCACCTTTTCCTTTTCTATGTTTGTGTTTGCAAATGATTCGTATGTATATGAAATTGTGTATTATTGTTATTTTGCGAAAAAATTTCCTATTTTTGCATTTGCAAATGATCTATTTGTATATGAAATTGAGTCTAACCTCAATTCTTTCTATCATTAGAAACTGAAAAAATAATATTGTATACTATGCATATGATGGTTTTGTTCTCTAATATTGGGAGTTGCAAAGGCATCTAAAATTGGAGGATATTCAACGTAGAAATCAAATACCCTTGAAATAACATAGAGGCATTGAACAGAATAGTATGAGGTGCAGAGATAAAAGGGAATGAGATAGCTTAGTGGAGGTCTATGACCTTGAAAGAAGGGATGGTAGGGAATTTATAGAGAGAGGATTTGTAAGAGCAGAAAGATGGGTTGAATTTGTATTTAATACCATAGGCTTCCTCTTCTTTCTCATCTTGCCCAGGTCAGTCTATTCATTTTCCAACAACTCTTTAGAAAATAGAGCTTATGGTTTTCATCAATTATTTTACTCTTGGAAATTGCAGTTTTGAAAAAGAAAAAAGAACATCATTCCATAGTGGGTTTATGCATTGAATTTTGAGTGTCCTTGTCTTCAACATCTGGTTTCCAAGCTGCACCTTGAAACAGAACTCAGGGAAACACCCCTTGTCACTTGGAAGCAAATATTGACCTTCAATAACATTAAACCTCACATACCACAACTTCAGAGAGACACATACCTTGGATCGAATGTTTACCAATGCTTTTCTTTCACCACTCTAACATAGTTATGCTGCATCTATTCCACCAAATCATAGGTGTTGGATCTATCAAAACTGTTGACCCATCTAACAACACTCCTCACTCTCCCATCTCCCAGATGTGGGGAGGTTTCCTTCAATGAATAATCTAAATGATGGGAAGAAAAATTATGCATTATCACTGGCCTTGGTTCAGGCCTGTTCTCTTCGCCAATAAAATTTTCTGGTTGTTGTGTGGTATGTTGTTTATGGATATGCAGCTGGCTATGTGTTTGAATGTCAACCCACCAGTTGCATGTAGGATTCTATGAAAATTTCATAAAACTACTTTCATAATGTATATGAGAGAAGGTATATTCACAATAACTCACAATATTATTGAATTAAAATATGGATGTCCAAAGCTGGAATTGAAGTGACCAATTTTCAATCTTCCATGTGTTCATATTAGAGACAAGAAATCTGTATCCTTCAACACTCATGCAGTTTGTTTTTCTGGAACAAAAATCCAATGGACATGGATGGGTGTTGGAATAACCTCCAATAGCCAACCAACTATTTTGTTGTGCCCAAATTTTGATGGAAAAAATTAAATATTGGTACTATCAACACTGTTCATTTTGTTGAGCTATGTGTATCTTAGGGTTCTCACCTTTTCCTTTTCTGTGTCTATGTTTGCCAATATTTCACATGGAATGAAAGAATTTAATGACTACAAGAAAGAGAATTCCCCTATAAACATGGTAAAAAGTAGGAAAAAAATTTTCAAGTCTTAATCCTACCAAACATTCGATGAATAACCCTAAACTCAATTGTTTCTATCATTAGAAACTGAAAAAATAATATTGTATACTATGCATATGATGGTTTTGTTCTCGAATATTTGGAGTTGCAAAGGCATCTAAAATTGGAGGATATTCAATGTAGAAATCAAATACCCTTGAAATAACATAAAGGCATTGAACGAAATAGTATGAGGTGTAGAGCTAAAAGGGAATGAGATAGCTTAGCAGAGGTCTGTGACCTTGAAAGAAGGGATGGTAGGGAATGTATAGAGAGAGGATTTGTAAGAGAAGAAATATGGGTTTAATTTGTATTTAATACCATATGCTTCCTCTACTTTCTCATCTTGCCTAGGTCAGTCTATTCATGTTCCAGCAACTTTTTAGAAAAGAGAGCTTGTGGTTTTCACCAATTGTTGAACTCTTGGAAATTGCAGATTTGAAAAAGAAAAAAAACATCATTCCACAGTGGGTTTGTGCTTTTAATTTTGAGTGTCCTTGTCTTCAACATATGGTTTCCAAGTTGCATCTTGACACAGAACTCAGGGAAATGCCCCTTATCACTTGGAAGCAAATATTGATCATTAATAACATTAACCCTCACATACAACAACTTCGGAGAGACATATACCTTCGATCGAATGTTTACCAATCCATCGATGTTTCTTGTCCTCTAGATTATACCACTATATCTTGAGTATATCTATCAAAATTAAACTTCATCATACCTTAATGTTGGCCTTGAAATCATGTGATGCATCCTTCCAATTTATTTTTATTTTACTCTTACTGTTGGGTGGAATACAATAAATTACACCACTAGGAAAAAATACAAATATGTGATGCATCATTCCCCTTTCGTTTTATTCCATTCATGAAAGAGAAATTGATAAACTAAAGAAATCTACCGAAAAAACTAAGCAATAGAAACTTAGATTAGATAACGCTTTCATTATTGAACTTCAAATGACTTCCACGTTACAAAAAAAAACTTGAATGGCTTGAATTTCAAGCTAACATTGTTCAATGTATTATTCAAGCTGACATTGTTCAATCTATTATTCAAGCTAAAGGATTTCGATGGATAATTTGTCAATGTGATGTATACCTTTTTCCGTAAATAATAAATCATCAATTCTATTGAATAAGAAAGTAGTATTGAATGAAATCATATAGCATATATCCTTATATTTAATATAGATAGTAGATCAAAAAAATCTATAACTTTCTACAACAGTAACAATGACTAGGAGAGCTAGAACAAATAAGATGGAACCAACATTTTAAATATTACACTAAATATCTAGTAGTGTTCTCTGATAATAGGAAAAAAAATTTCCTACATACTTGTTAAGTAGCAGTCTAAATTCATTTATGAGTCTCATTTAGGATCTCTTTTCGATGACTGTGATGTTCACGAGAAAAAGGGTGATTTGAGGCAATAGAAAGATGTATGATGTTTAAGATTTGATGGTCCATCCTTTCTGCAAAAAAATTGAAACCAAAATTTTCACTTATAACCCTCTTAGAAAGATAATTTTCTTATTTGTTCCACTCAATGTGGATATGGTGAAAGGTAAGAGAGTGAAATTTATTTTTAGAGCATAAATTATGTCCATCTAGTGCCTCGGGATTAAAACCTATGGATTTTATTTCTTGGGATTCACCATATAAAAAACCAACTGGATAGAAACTGTGACTATGAGGAAAATAAAATGTACGGCAATATTTGTGCAAAGGGGTTCTCAAAAAGCCTTAGAAGAACCCAATAACCTATGGGAGGATGAAGTGGGGATCAATGGATAAATTCACAAAAATTCGTTTGTTCCTTACCTTCCATTTGCCACAGGAAATGAAGATGTATTGTGATTTTTAAGGTCCCATCTTGTGATCTTATTAGTGTATACAAGAAGAAAACGAGGAAAAGGGACCAAATTCCAGCAAATCAAGATAATATAAAACATCCAAGCATAAAGAACTGGAGAAAGTACACTGGAAGAAGATGTGGCAAATTGTCTCAGACCCGTTTAGACATAAACTACATATATTCTTGTCATGAAAGACCCTGCGTATCAAGTTGTCCCATGCGAGAATGAAATTTTCCAGGATAAGCCATATAAAGCACTTAATTTTCAACAGAAGAGGCTAGTGACAATTTTTTTTTATACCACCACATATTTGTGTGAGATGAAGAAAAATTGATGATGGATTCATAGGAAAACTTGGTTATAGTCTGACCAGAGGACAAATTCTAGCATCAAACCATTGTGTCTTCGTCGCTAGATAAGAGAATCCCATTTGATGTGACACCTTTATTAAAGAGTCCCATTATGTGGCCATAGACCCCTATAGGCCCAAATCCAGGGTAGTTCTGTAGACATAGGTATGCAAATCCTTTAGGCAATACACAAAGGTCTGACAAAGTTTGAAAAATCCTTTTTGCATGCAGGGAAGAGATGAGTTCATCTGAGAAGAATAAGCTTGTAGACACCCCATGAAATAAATCTTCCCAATAATATTTTTTTAACCATTTCCACACTTCCAGGGAAATTTAGAATTCTTGGGAAGGGATAACGAATCCTATTTTTCTAATTGTATGTTAGCTTTCGTCTTTTTCCCAATCTAAAGAAAATTTAACATAACGTGACAGATCTTGTTTATGATAAATTTTGAAATTTTGAAGAGAATTAACTAGTAAACCAGTGTGACATCTATTATTTATTTAACCAAGATTATTCTACCCATAGTAGGAGTCATCTATAACACCAATTTTTAATCCTTTTTTCAATCCTCTTTATGATCCATGACCACTGTTGTGGATGATAAGAATTCGACTTAAGGGGAAATCCAAAATAGTTGAATCCATTATAATACCATGTAAAACTAAGGACTAATTGTTGGATTGAAATGATTTTTGTTGATTTTAATAAACATATATAGCATTTTAAAAGTGAATGTTCATCATCGATGGTAGGTTCCTATTCCAATATTTCATATTTATGGTATTTACATATTTAAAAAGTATTCTCGAAATCCTGAAGGATTTGGTGTCTAATAATATCCACTACCTTAATAACTCCTCCATCATTTAATAAAGAGTGAATATTATTATAGGTATGATATATTTAATTTTGTGTCCTTCTTCCCTTACACATAGGTCTAAGTGTGAATTGTTATAGGTGTATATTAATTACTAATTAATTTCAAGGCAGGGACATGGGAATTTGTTACTTTCATATTTTTAATGTATACAGATTTCTTTCATGAATGATCGAATGTTAGGAAAACAATCCACCACTAAGTTATGTGTCTTTAACATCTGAAAAAACTGCACTACTAAGTTACATGTATTTAAGATGAAAAAAATAGTTGAATTCAAATTAGTTCACCAAATCCATTGTTATTTGAATTAATTATTTTAAATTTTATTTTGAGACTTGACTGAA
The DNA here is from genome assembly GCA_034641835.2 of Pinus albicaulis. Lineage (NCBI taxonomy): Eukaryota > Viridiplantae > Streptophyta > Pinopsida > Pinales > Pinaceae > Pinus > Pinus albicaulis. The sequence goes on from CM076583.1 coordinate 594,507,845, forward strand.
AATAAAGGATAGAATTTGGCTATAGAGGAATAGCCACCAAAAAATGATAAAGTTCCAAACCTTATTACGGAAGAGAGATGTAAAACCCCAGAGTGTGAAAGTGAGATTTGGGAATAGATGAGAGATGTAAAACCCTGAGTGTGAAAGTGAGGTTTGGGAATATATGAGAGATATAAAACCTCGAGTGTGAAAGTGAGGTTTGGGAATAGTCATGACATTCACATCTACAACATGATTTTCACACTTGCAACCAAACCAATTAGAGTTATTAAAACATAAAGAAAGAGTACATATTCTTGGTCTATACTTTCCAAAATTTGAGCTTGAGTTGGTTAATTAGATAGTTTAGGGAAAATGAAGGAATTATTCCAAAATATTATTCTAGAAAAGTGCTTTGGTATATTAAATGATTCCAATAGAGGAATATTAATAATACTTACAGTTTCATATTAATAAATTGAAGAAATATTATTTTTAATAGCCATATTTTTTTCAGTCACACAATCATTATTCTTTAACTTACATTTACCTAATAATGATCCATTTTGGCTCTTTTTAACTTCTCATGTAGTTAAATTGAAGAAGATATTATTTTTCTATGTTTTGTACAAGATTCTTTCTAACACCATCAACATTTTTATCATTTAGTTTTTTATATTCAACATAATCATTAGTTTTAACTTAACTATGATTTACCTACAAATGATCCATAATTTTTATATATTAAAATTTAGATTAATTTACAAAAACTAACTTTTCAAGCAATAACTATAGCTTCATCCATGATTTTCAAAAAAACCTTTAGTTTTACATATAGCCATATTTTTTTAGTCACACAACCATTATTTTTTAACTTACATTTACCTAACAATGATCCATTTCGGCTCTTTGTAATTTCTCATGTAGTTCTATAGGAATCGTAATTATACATCTAACTCAAAACCACATATAAACAATTTTAATTATTCTTTTATCTTTGTTTTCAGACAATGACAACAAATCTTACTGAAAATGCTATTTCCTCAATGCTCTCAGGGAAAATTCATATTCAACCATTTCTACAAATCATTGAACTTGAATGTATTACATCAATGCAAAGTTCAATAGTACTATATCACATTTCCATCTTCGATGGTACACATATGAAGTGCCTTATGCTTCCAATAACTTTCAATAACCTCGTTGAAGAAAACTTGCTTCAAAAAGGTTCAATAATACATGTTAAAAATTGGACTACCTCAACTATTGGTCCATCAATGTAATTTTGTTACAAAATTATTATTTAAAATTTACATATTTTCTTATTATTATCATTTACCATGTAGGTATATAACACTACTAGACTTCAAAATTTGTACTACATCTACACCTTTATTTGGTATTCCAAATAATCTGAGTATCCCAATCACTTCTCAAGAAGAATATCTATCGTCATCGAACCAACAACCTTTGTCGAAAAGGCACTGGACCCTTTCTGACATTCCTACTGCATCCATTACACCAGTCCAAATTCCAATGAAAGCAATAAACCCTTACCATTCAAACTGGTGCATAAAAGGATATGTTCAAAGAAATAAGCCTCTTCGACAATTTCAAAATCAATATGGTCCTGGTAAAGTGTTTGGCTTCGACCTCTATGATATAGAAGGTGGGGAAATACACATTACATGTTTCAACAATGTTTCTGATTCTTTCTTCGATAAAATCCAAGTTGGAAATATGTACATCGTCCAAAAGGCAATGTGAAAATGGCTAATAAACAATACAACCAATTAAACAATGAGTGGGAAATTTTGTTAAATTCTACATCTACCATAGATCATTTTTCCAATGAAAAATGATCCAACCCAACAGTGCATTTCAATATAAAATCAATCAATGATATCAGAACAAAAAACGTGAACTCCATTGTTGATGTTCTTGGTATTGTTACTAGCATTTCCAATCCATACACCATACATAGAAAAGATGGCTCAGAAGTTACGAGAAAAAAGTAAATCTTCAAGACATGTCTAGATATAACATGGATGCAACCTTCTGGGGAGGTAATTTTGATGGAGTATCAAAATAAATTTCCAGCTTATGTGCTACAACAAATAATCCCATCATAGCAATCAATTTCGCTCGTGTTGCTGAATTTAATGGAAAAAATATTGGTACTACAACAAGATCGATTATTCTTTTAGATCCTGACATCGAAGAGGTTAATATCGTAAAGTCATGGTTTAGAAAAGAAGTTTCCACTACAATTTCTACACCAGTGACGAAAATATATTCACCTTATTTTGGCCATCAACCCAAAAAACTAACGATTGCAGATATTTACAATATCGAGTCCTCAGATATACCTACATTCTACCAAGTCAAGGGAACAATAACAAAAGTATGGATGGAAAATTTGTACTACCTATCATGCCCATCTATTGTTGATAAGAAAAAATGCATGAAGAAACTTATTCCAAAGAATGAAAGAACATGGTATTGCCCTAAATGCAACACCGAATTAACTGACTATGATTACAGATACTTACTAAAGATAGATGTACAAGATCACACTGGTCAATTTCATTCAACAGTTGCTTTTGAAGACACAGAATCTACAATTCTTGGAGTTAATGCAAAGGACTTTTATTTTTTATTTGAGGATCCTGATTTAATCAAGGAAATTGTCTCCAAAGCAATTTGGACAGATCACATCTTCACACTATCAGTAAAGACAAAAACATTTAGAGACCTACCACGCTTGAAATTTGTTATCATCAAAGAAGAGAGCTTGCAATTCTCAACAGAATGCAACAACATCCTTCAAGCAATCAATAAAATCTCAATATCATAGATAAATATGATTACAAGTACTTTTGAATTATTCCTAATTTCTATTATTTTATTTTAAAAATACGTTTATAAACCATATTCTTTTATATGTCTTTCCAAATATATCTCTTGTTCTTTACTCATATGTTTTCCAGCAAAACATCTAGCTGTATTTAATTTCATTTAAGGTAATTCACATTACTTTAACTTTTTCCTTGTTAACAAATCAACCAACTTTACACATTACTTATCCAATTACATTCATGTACATCTCTAAAATACTTAAATATAATCTCAAACATATTGTTATGAACACATTACACATCTTATTATCTTCCTCTATAGCTATAAATTACTAAAACTTACTTTCAAACACATTGTTCTAATAATATATTAACAAAAATAAATTGTAAACTTCAATTTCCTTTTTTCCCTTCCATACAATAACATGGTTGTTTTCTTTCCAACTAACATTGTCACTCCATCTCTCTTTTGTGTAGGTGCATTAACTTGACGAAATGAACCAAATTTACACATTACATATCCAATTACATTCATTTACCTGTCTAAAATACTTAAATATAATCTCAAACATATTGTTATCAACACATTACACATCTTATTATCTTTCTCTATAGCTACAAATTACTAAAATTTACTTTCAAACACATTGTTCTAATAATATATTAACAAAAATAAATTGTGAAATTCAATTTATTTTTTTCCCTTCCATACAATAACATGGTTGTTGTCTTTCCAACTAAAATTTTCACTCCATCTCTTGTTTGTGTAGGTGCATTAACTTGTAGAAATGTCTACTACTTCTAATGATGAACGCCCGCAAAGATATTATGCAACAAGTAAAGAAAAAATAAATGAACGTTGACATGATGCTTATCATGCTAAAAAATCATCATATATTCCCAAACAAACAAAAGGAAAAATAAAACTCAAAATTCATCGTCAAGAACATACGATGGAAATTCACAATTGTCATCAAACAATTCTCACTCCAAAAGAAATTCTCTTTCTCAATTTTGAAGTCCACCATCTTCTCAGCAAACCACTCTACCAAATTCATCCAAAGGTCATTCTCCAGCACCCTCAATTGCACGTGCTTTCAATAATGTTCATAATAATGATGCTCAAACAAATTCATCCATAGCTCATTCAACCCCTCCCTCCATTACAAATTCTTTCAACGACATTCATACTAATGATGCACAATGTCAATTCCATGTAAGAATTGATAGGCTTGCACCTAAATAAGCATGCTCCATTTTTTTTTAATCCTATCCTGGAATATTTATCCGTATGTCGAACAAATCTATTGTTGCTACAGATGCATGTCTGAAAAAAAAAATTCATCGTTTCTCATTATCAAACAACATGGACCCTGGTCCTCAACCACCTATCCTAACTTCTCTTTCACAAATAGAAGAAATTTTTATTTCTAAGGTTAACCCTATCCTCCAAGTAACACATTGACGTGGTGGCCAATATAAATACACTGGCCACACAATTTGCTTTCCGCAAGACATTATAGAAAAAACATGCATGTTTCCACGACGTGTTGAAGACTTGGACATTTTAATCGTTACCTGTCAAAGTAATGACCATCAGGCTTATGATTTCATTATAAGTATACATATATTTCTCACCACATTAGAATACAAATTGACAAATGATCCTTACTATAAGAATGCTTGCATTGATAACAATGCATTAGCATCCTTACGAGAACTCCCAACTGATATCTCCTCATCCCTTCACCATTCCAATACCACAGATCCAACTACTCAACTGTCAATCAAAACACCAATTTTTCCCACTGAAGACTCTGTAAACCAATACCCACACCATACATCATCATTCATTCCCACTATTCCTAATATAAATACAGAAATCCAAGAAAGACATCATTATTTACATGCATACAACCACCATTCTGCTACTACAATCCAATGGCCACCAATAAGTTTATCCCCAATCAATGAATACAACACAGAAGGTCTCCTCTCTATGGCTTTCCCAACCCTATTCCCCACAGGAGCTTCACTACCTAATCAACCAAGAATAAAGACAATGCAGTTACATGAATACGCACTTCATCTTCTGCATTACCACGATAAAATATTTGACAAGCACCCTCGCTTTTACTGCTACATATACGATCTGATGATGAATCATCACAGTCAAGCAACAACATCTTTCTTTGTAAAAAAAAAAAATTGGAGATGGCCTCCCAACATCAATCCATGAATTGAACATCCGATTAAAACAATTTCCATACGACAAATTGGCAGAATGAGTGATGTGCTTCGGTAGCTCTCTACGTGGCACAAGATATTTTTGGAAAAAAGCTAAAAATGAACTGACAGACATGATATCTCAACTCACCTGCGCAACGTTCTTCTTCACATTAAGTGAAACTAATACAAAATGGCTTGATATTCATGCAATCATGCAAGGAATTACACCTCATGATGTTGCAAAACAACACAAATGGAGGAATGATAACATTATCTCTAACATCCACTTAACATCACTAGATATGCACCACAGATTCACAATATTTCATGAAGTTATCTTGGAGAAACACTTACAAACAAAATACTACTGGTACAGGTATGCACTCGATCACATTACTTTCATAATTCTCTATACATCAAACTCCATCTAATTCAAAATTTTCTAACAAAAAAAACATCCTTCGCAGGTATGAATGGAAACATAGAGGATCAGCGCACATCCATGGCTTCCTCTGGATACAAAATGCAGCTGATATGGAAACTCTTAATTTGGATAACATTGAATCAGTTGATAGTACTAAACAATTCTTCGACAAATACATATCATCTTGGAACCCTCAGCTTTCTACAATTTCTAACCAACCAATTTCTTAAACAAATTTAGAAGACCCTTGCTTATTGTCCACGTCACATATTCTCATAAAAAATCCTTTTAATGATTATTTCCCACTTATCAATTGCATTGAGAGACACAAAAAATGCACTGAAAACACATGCCTCATAAAAAAGGGCTGCTCATTCAAATGTCGATATAAAGAACCTTATGAATTACATGAAAATTCCTCCTTGTTCATTGACTCCAATGGCCAAAAAACATACACTCTTGCTCGCAATGATGATCGACTAAATACCCATAACCCTACCATCCTATCAATCTGGCATGCAAATGTTGATTTCCAACCAGTTCTCTCAATCCATGTTGTTTAGAAATATATTGCAAAATATGCATCCAAAGCAGAAAAAAAATCTAAATCATTCCATGACATGCTATGTAGAATTGTACTCGCTTCACCTAATGTTGACCTAGCAACATCTGTATTTCAAAAATTCCTTGTAGAAAATCTTGTCGATCGTGACATAGGAGCACAAGAAACTTATCATATGATACAAAAATTACCATTAACATTGTGTAGTCGCTCCTTCTTCCCTTTAAATGTAAGCCAAAAAATATATATGCGCCTTCCAGAGAAGAACACCACCACTCGTCCATCACCACACTTCATAGATACAGACATCAATCGACCATCTACCTTAGAATCCACATCACTTATAGAAATAGAAAGATCATGGTCATATGATCCTCGTCGTAAGACAAACAAATGGAAACAAAGACCCGAACAAGCAATTCCTGGTATCATACCTTGCTATTCCTCAATATCATCAACAACTGAATCTTCTTATGCTGACTTTTGTAGAGTTGAACTTATGCTTTATAAACCATTTCTCCATATTGCCACTGATATATGAAATTCTGCTGGAGAATTTATCAGAAATTGGAAAGCATTTTGTCCATTCTACAAACCTTGGCATCAACACCACACACTATCTGATATCGATCCTCCTGCAAATGATAACACAACTATTCATGAATTCCATCCTCCAGAAACTATGGACCTTAAATAATGGGAATTACTCTCTCAGTTGTACCCTATAGATGAACTGCTCATACATGACATTCAAATGCTTTGTCTTCATGGTTTTGATGACAACCATAACTGGAATCATACCATTATCCCATTACATCTCCAAGAAATAGGCACACATTTAATTGAGAATAGTCGCTCTGTCCATCGAATTATTCAAACAAATACAGATACTCTAATGTACCTTAACTCATTATCTCCAATGCAAAAAAAAGCTCTGAATATTATTTGTACTCACTCCAGTAAGAAGGATATCTTACCTCCTTTGTGAATGATAATATAAGGCACTGTTGGAACTGGGAAATAACTTCTTATAAATTGCATCAAAGAAATTCTCATTGCACTTTCCGGCTCAGAACCTTCATTGATCATGCTCCTAGCCCCTACAGGTGTTGCAACATTCAACATACAAGCATCGACAATCCATGCCGCCCTCCACCTTACAATAAAATATCTTACACTATTATAAGGCAATGCTCTTGCAAAATTTCAAGAAGAACTTAAGCATATTAGGTACATACTGACCGATGAAATGGGCTTCATTGGACCTAAGCTTCTTTGCTAAGTTGATGAACACCTTCGAGAGGCATTTCCATTAAAGAGAAACTTTCCATTCAGTAGTGGTTCCATTATATTAGTTGGTGATCTCGGCTAGTTACCATCTGTCAAAGACATACCACTATATGCAGTGACAAGTCATGGAACTGCATTGTTGAACACATTCACAACAGCCATCACATTGGGAAAAATATTTCATCAACAAGGTCAGAACAATGCTCAATTTACTTTTAGAAACATCCTCCAAAACATTAGAAGTGAAAATCCAACAATTGATGACTACAACATCCTTATGACGCGAACAAGCTCTTTCTTGTCTGAAGATGAAATACATTCTTTCCATGATTCTATACTTCTATTTCCAACAAATTCTCAAACATTGGATCATAACAAGCAAATGCTAAAATCTTTAAACACTCCAATTGCAAGATCAATCGTAGAAGACGACAACACATATTCTACATTCTCTTCAAACGACGAACAACTAGAACGAATTGTCTACCTCTGCAAAGGGAAAAAAGTAATGTTGACTTCCAACCTTTGGGTTTCAACAGTGCTTGTTAATGGTTCCCTCGGGGAAATCATATCCATATTCTACTAAGAATCAACTTCACCTCCACAACTTCCAACATTTGTAGTCGTTGAATTTCCAAAATACATCCGACATGCTTGGGATGAAACAAACCCCACTCACTTGCCAATTCCACCAATAAAAAGAAATGGTCATACGCAAATTCCAGTAAAAATGACTTGGGCATTAACTATACATAAATCTCAAGGTATTAATTTTCCAAAAGCAATGATAAACATTGGAAAAATTGAATGACAAGGCCTCACATTCACAAAAATTTCAAGAGTCCCTTCACTACAGAATCTCAGAATTTGCCCTACATTCAGTTCGATCGATTCATGAAAATGAAAGACAACAAAAATATTTCTTGCAGAAAACAAGCAGGAGAACTTCTCCATTCAATGTCTCCTACAGATGACCAACTCCATTCCATATGTTAACATCTCCAAAAGGTTTCCACATATCATCAATTCCATAATATTTTCATCACGTATCATTTCTACCTATTAGCAATAACTTAATTTACTCATTATTAATACATGGTTTAAAATATTAAATTTCTTATATAATTCTTAACTATTTCCTTCTAACATTTTCTATCTTTTGAAACAGAACACATGGACTCAAAGATATCACAGCTACAGAGCCACTACATTCCATATATAACATCTCCTAAAGGTTTCCAAATATTATCAACTCCAAAATATTTTACTGGCACAATATATATACCTTCTAACAATAGCCTCATTTACACATTATTAATAAATGATTCAAAATATACATTCTTGATATAATGCTTAACTATTTGCATCTAAAATTTTATTTGTTTTGAAAGTGAAAACATGGACTCCCAGATATCACAACTACAAAACTACAACGCAGAAATAGATACAACAATTCATTCATTGCAGGAGATACAAAAAGGATTCCTGCCGGTGCCAAATCCAAATGTGCCACTATACAAACTACGACCAACTATAGGTTTTTTACTTAAAATAAAATCTACTATTAAACGTATGATCCACATACATGAATGAGATAAATTGAGAAAAGCAAGAGCAGAATGGCAATCTAGAAATAGGCACCTGCAATTCAGAATAAATCTCAAATGGTGTTTAGTCTGCCATCGATTGACCTACATCTACGACTGAATGTTTCCAATTACCCATATTACAGGTAACTTCAATTTCAACCAATATAATTTCTTTATGATATAATTCACACAAAACCTCATTGTACTCAACATGAACAAGTTAATTTCCATTTAAAAAAAAATTCTTCTAATTTTTCAAAAAAGAAATCCTCTTTACAGGTTGCTTATTACATCGGCATATCTCCTAACTCTTCACCAAGCTTAGCATCAATCATTTTTTTCATGATACACTTGTAATATTTTACAAAAAATAACAATTTCATTGAAAAATACTAACATGCAATGTACATCTCAACAATTGCACACTCTTCAAAATTACATTTCAAACATTGTACATTCTTAAAATGTCACATAACAGAAATCAATTGTCATCAACTAACCTTTCCATTACATATTTTACTTATTTCAATAATATAATTATGTATTCTTTTCAGTATCATATTATTATAATATTATAACTCCTATTAAATATAAAAAACTTCAATAATTCATTTCGATATTTTTACATTTCAATAATTCACAAAAAATATTGTTTTAAAAATCCAAAATATCTTTGACAAATGCTACCATAAATTTCTTTTCAAATATGAAAATGTAATGTCTATTTCAAACATTATACATTCTATATACATATCTCCGATGATATATATATATATATATATATATATATATATATATAGATATAACGACACATCAAATTAATTACAGCTCATCTCTTTCTAGCATCTTCCTTATGGAGTTTCCTTTGCAACATTAGGTGCAATTGCTAGTTTTAGTTCTTGCAAATATAAAGAGGTTTATGGAGTAAATATAAAAATAGGCTTTATTTACTTACCATACCTTTGGAGTAAGTATAGAAATAGGTTTTATTTATTTACCATACCTCTAGTTTATTTATATTTTTTTATTTATCATACCTATACCTCTTTATATTTTAAATTTATATTATGTTTATACATAATAATAATGATGTCTATTATAAAAAAATGTTAAATTTTATAAATTACATTTACTTTTACATGTTTACCTTTTTACGAGAGATTTACTCCCATACTGGATTGTAGAGATAATACATATTTATATTTTAAGAATTATCCTTAGCCTATTAATAAGGTTAAAAATTTATACAAAACTTAAAAATCCAGCTATATATTATTTAAGATTCAAGATAATGTTTTGGCCAACATTGGTGAATTTTTTTTTATAGGATGTGACATAATTACACATCGAGGTCATATTAGGGCGTAGAATGTGCCTCTCAGCACAATAATACTTATTAAATTCATGTATAAATAATAATTATTTAATATAATATTAATAACTATTTTTACTTTTGATTTAATAATTATTTTGTAAATAATATGTCCTATTAATTAATTTTGGAAACCGATTACAATTTTTAAGTAAATGTTATTCAAAAAATAAATAAAATTTAACTTACTTAAGAATCAAGGCACAATTGCATTACCTAGTTTGACCTACGTGAAAATTGAAAATGCTATTATACTTGTAATAATATTAGGAATTTGGCTTCTATGATCCATAAATTGTGATAATGGTAGGTTGCCTTCTCTTGATGTCCTCATTTCTAGGAATGAAGATGGTTTTTTTCTTATCAAGTATTTAGAAAGAAGACACACACTGAGTAGTCCTTACATGCTAGTTCTCACCATTTCCCTGCTCAGAAGCTTGGGGTTCTTAGCACCCTAGCCACCAGAGCCTTTATAATCTCTGATGAACACCACTTTGAAGCTGAAAAGGCTCATCTCCTTAAGATTTTTAATAAAAATGGTTATAGCACGATTCAATGTCTTAAAGATTTTCAAAAAGCTGAAAAATGTCCTAGAGGTAAGAAAGATCCTTGTGATCGGTTATCTGGAGTTCAGATTCCATTTATCCAAGGTACTCAAGGTAAAATCATCAGGATCCTAAAGAAACATAATGTTTCCTCAACCTTCAAACCCTCTCGCACCATTCGGAGTTCGCTTAGATCAGTCAAGGACCCGATTTTCCCTAAGGATGGTAAGGGTGTTTACGTGATTCCATGCTCTTGTGGGATCCCTTGTATTGGTGAAACGGTTCGATCAATTAATCAAATAATTCATGAACATGTTTATAGAATTCTGGCTTCTGTGATCCATCGTAAAATTATGAAGAATTTTTTTCGGTAATAATCACATTCAAGTGAACATTTTCGACGCGTTTGAAACCAACCAGTGTGGTTCATCATCAGGACTAGGTGAGAGATCAGATCTGGACATTGAGTTTAAATAGATGCAGAAATGGCTAAACTAGCCGTTAGGATAACTGCTAGTTTGACTATGAAATTTAATAATCGCTTGTTTCATTTTAATCAATTTAATTATTTACTTAATTATTAAATAAAATTATAACGGCTAGTTCTATTTAATTAATTTAAAAGTTTAATAAAATATATTTATAAATCTTTATATTTTATTATATTTAATTTAGTTAATTATTATTATTATTGTTATAATTTATTTCTTTATTAATTCATTATTATTTAATTATTTATTAGCTATTATATTTTAGTATTTTTATTTATTTAACTAAATGTAAATTTGTAATTCTATTATTCTCCTTTCTCTAAAAAATAAAAACAAATAAATAAATAAATAAATAAATAGATTCTATTATATATATATATATATATATATATATTTATTTATCATTATTATTATTATTATTATTTATTAATTTTATTTATTTATTTATTATGAGACGATTAAGAATATAGGGCAAGGATCCAACACTTGCTTATATTCCAACTGTCATCACTATTGAGATTTACAGGTCTTTTTCAATTTCTAAGGCCTCTCTTAACTTCCGATGATAGAAATGGTCAATCCTAGCTATGACCTTAGCCTCTTCAATGCATATATGATGGTTAGTCTTTTCCGCTTACTCAGCTAAGGCATAGGTGTGGGATCTTCCATGCTTAATGTCAGTAGCATGTTCACTGATCCTTTGGTTGATAGATCGACCAGTTTCACTAATGTAAGGTGTCCCACAAGAACAAGGAATAATATAGAAACCTTTTCCATCTCTAGGGTTAACCGGATCTTTAACCGATTTAAGAGAGCTGCGAATCATGCTAAGGGGCTTGAAAGAAGAAGAAACCTTATGCTTCTTAAGGATCCTAGCAATCCTATCAGTGGTTCCTTGAATGAAAGGAAGCCTTACATTGCAAGACCACTGTTTAGGTTCATTTATATTTATATTTTTAACTAAGGGACCTCTTTCTGCTTTAAGAAAAGCCTTAAGTCCTTGAGACTTACTATAACAATTTTTACAAAAGACACTAAGGAGATGGGTCTTTTCTCCCTCAAGACGAGATTTATTAGAGATCCTCAATACCCCGGTGGCTAAGGTGCTAAGGACGCCCAATTTTTTAGCAGGAAAATGATGAGAAATAGCGTGAAGATATTGCTCAGTATTGGTTTTCTTTTGAAAAACTTGATGCGAGAAAAAACCATCGTCCTTTCTAGAGATAAGAACGTCAAGGAAGGGAAGGCTACCATCCACCTAATAATCCATGGTGAATTTTATGGAGCAAGATTGACTATTAAGATGAATGAGGAAACAATCTATATCTTCGTTACCATGAGGCCACATGACACAAGTATCATCAACAAACCTTTTCGAAATCTTTGGCTGGTACAGAGCAGAGGAAATAGCCTTGGATTCAAAGACCTCCATAAAGAGATTAGCAAAAATTGGGGGAAGGGGAGAGCCCATGGAAACACCACATGAACATGTTGCTGACCTTAAGCATAATAGATCACACTCCTCTGCCCTAGCAAAGCATGTTGAGACGACAAATCATCACATTTGGATTCAAGATGCTAAGTTTATTGCGAGGATTGACCATTTCCACCAATGCAAGTTGAGAGAAACCCTGGAAATCGAAAAGAGGTCGGTTAACCTCAACAGAGATGACGGGTGGATTGTTAGCACATGCTGGATTCCGGGCCTTCATTCCTAGTGGTTTTTTTTTATAACATATAATTATTAATATATAAAATATTATTAAAAATTAAATAAATATATAAAATTCAAACTATAAATTTTTTTATTTATTTTTATTTATTTATTTATTTATTATTATTTTAACATTTAATCTATTCCTAAAGTAAATAAATAAATAGAAATAAAAATAAAACAAAATAAAATATATTAATTATTATTCTAAAAATAAAAATAAAAATACATATAAATAGTAAACATTTAATTTATTCTTCAGGAATATATTAAATAATTATTATTTTATTAAAAATAAATATAAATAGATAAAATTCAAATTATAAACACTAAGCATTTAATTTATTCCTTAAAAGAAAAAAAATATTATTTTTTGATTTTATTTCTTATTTTAGTCCGTTAGTTTACAAATGGCTAGTTGGAGCTTTTGCTATCTATTTAAATGGGTTACCTGATCATATTTTTCATCTTGTCCTGATGATGAACCACACTGGCTGCCAAATTTACCTTGATGTGATTTTTACCGAAAAATTTTACTCACAATACTTGTAACAAGTTTTGGAGTTTTTTTAAGACATAATTTGGGAAAGAAACCAATTAAATAAAGAATAATTGATCCATTTAACTGCTAAATAAATAATAATGATCCACTTAAATGCTAGGAAGTAAGAGGTTACCACTTTTAAATATTTTAGTATTTTTTTTCCAAAAAATAAGTAATATTTTATTATTTTTTTAATAAGCATAAATTTAAGTAATATTTTGCTTAAAAATGAAGTGAGATATATCTAGAGACAATTAAATTATGTGTATTGACATAGTTAAAAATTTGTATTTTTTGGCATATTTTTAGGTTAAATTTTCTTAAAATATGACAAAGGCATCAAATTCATATATGCAATGAAAAATGTATTTTAAATAACAAAACATTATTATTTGACCAAAATTTGGTTTCCGTGAATTCACATATAAATGTCAAAGCTTAAAATAATTAAAACTATTAGATAACGGAATTCAAAACCCATAAACTGGCATGGGCCTCCCATATCTCTAAAAATTGTAGATAAACAACATTGTAAATAATTTTTATTAGACAACACTATCGGATTTTAAACTATATCTTTTTTAATAATTGTTGCCTTGTATGGAATTTGGCTTACAATTATTGTCCTAAGAGGTACTCGCCATCGCAATATGTTAGATATATGTTGAAATGTAATATTTAAAACTTTGACTAAATCAAATTATATAAAAATAAATAATTTAATGTAAACATTTTAACTTTGTCAATATAAATAAATAAACAAATAAAAAAGAAAAAATTAACCGTATAAAATTTAAAATAAAAATGACCCATGATATTGAGAATTCATGGTATTGACTCATGGTATTCATGTGTAATTTAGCCTATTTAAAGGGAAAAATTAAACCAACATAGATCCATCTTAACTCTGGACCTACCAAACCTTAAGTGGGATAAAATCTCTTGATATGCAAACCTATTTTAAAGTCAAATGAGTTTTGATCCCTCTATGTTCTTGGTAGATCAAGAATTACGATGGATCTATAGTGTTAAGAAATACATGCTTGGCTTATACAACCAAAAACAAAAAATGAAAAATCTAGTTTAAGAATAATATTTTGAGAAAACTTAGATTGTGAATATGTCCTTAGCTAAGGTTGGGTTGTTCAAGGTAGTGAAAGAAGCTATTTGTTCCTGTGTTTCAATCAGAGTGATTTAATTTTATAACTTTTTCTTTAGATTTGATTTTTTTTTTAAATAATTTAAATGATAGAAATATATATGTAAAATATATATAATATATTATATTAAAAAAAAAAGTGATGAGAAATCATATCGAAGAGGTCACTAAGAAGTGTTTGTAGGATTCAAGCCCAAAATATTTAAAACAAAATTAAGATCCATGACATAACTTGGGCATGCTAATAATGAGTATGAAGCATAAAAAATTGTTATAAGGAGTACATGTTTTAATTCAACTTGTGTAATACTTCTATGATGTGCTTTCTCTTCATTCCTAAGTCGAGATATAGCAATAATTAGGTGAATTTGTCATTATTCTTATTAGGTTAGAATAGAACCTTCAGAAGTAGGTTACTAAGGGGCCAATACAAGGTCACTGTCTCAAGATGCATTAGTTTCTTCAAGCTCTAGAAACTCCTAAGCCAAGAATCCAATCCTCTACCTGAATGTGTGAATCTGAGAGCTTGTGAACTAGTAATACTACTAAATGTTTCATAATTCATCTTGAATTACCACAAGGGAATGCTTTGGATAACATTCATTATAATATGATGCTCGGGATTAAGCTCCTGAATTTCCATATATGCCCATGTTGTTTATTTAAAGTTTTATTTTTATAAAATATAATATTTTTTAGTTTTAACTATATTTTAAATTAATTTAAAGATTTTATGAACTTTCTATTTTCTTATGTTTTTTGTCACATGGATTGCATGTTATGACCATTTGAATGGATCGGTAGACTTCATTGTAATGAGCTTAGATGTAACTAGTGAAGCCTTTGTCTCTATAGATTTTATATTTTTTTTTTTTTATGTTTAAGTTTTGTTGTTGGTTAATATTAATAATTCTATCAGTAAATATGGCTGTACAGTTAATAATAGGATTCTATTGTTAATATTTTTTACAGTTACATATATCATATAAATAAGAAATTCAAAATTATAGGCGAGAAAATAAAAGAAATTAGGCGCAATAAAAATCCAAATTTGATTGGGTCATAATAGTGGTTTTGGGCCCATGGTATTTTGGTTTCCTTTGGTTTTATTTTCATGGATTCCACATAATAAAGCATAAAGCATTTAATATGATTGGAAGACTTCATTGTAGTGAGCTCAGATGTGACTACTGAAGCCTTTATCTCTACCATTTTTAAATATTTGATTTATGTTTAAGTCTAGTTGTTCGTTAATTTTTAATAATTTTATCAGTAAATATGGCTCTATAGTTAATATTTTTTACATTTACAGACACTAAGATAAACATAAACCTTGGTCTACAATTAAGGATAAACATTATATATGTCATGTTTATGTATAGTTTATTTCACTGGTTATATTTTAATAATTCTCTCATTAAATACATGTTTGTACGACTGGTTCATTGTACATGTTGCAAATATGTATTTATCCTAATTAACATAATGCAATTCGGCATCCTCAACCCAAAGGTTGAAGTTTATTTGCTTACCCATGTGTTATATAAAAAAACATGAGGGGACAGATTAATTATATAGAAGGGTCTTTTAGTTCTTAAATAAGAATAATTAAATTAATATAACAATGGTTTGTTTCAATATTAAAGTTGTTATGTAGTTTTTCAGTGTTAGTATGTTCATGATAGATATCAATTTTTATAAAATGGATCTATTAAGTGGCATGGAATGAAAATACCAAATGGAAAATTATCATGCCTCGCATACTTTCTATAAATTCATAACTGAATCTAAACATGATTAGGTTTGGGCCTTTCAAATCTTAGGATGATGGTTGCAGAGCTCCATATTTACTTGTGAAACAATCAAGAATTTCTTCAAGATGCTTACCTTATATTTAATTACTACTTGAAATATTAGAAACCTCCCAAATATCTATTGAAAAGTAATAGTAGATTCAAATTTGTTTCATCATTTACAATTTTCTTTGTAAAGTTTGGTATCAATTTCTCCTCTTCAAAATACTTTATAGCTAATGGGTTTGGGAATCCTAAATGAGAGTTTTGGCAGAATCCTAATTGAGAGTTTTGGCAAAATAATTCAACATGACTTGCAAGAACTCTAATACATAAACAATAACTATACATATTTTTTCAAAATCGTTGGCTACTTTCATAGTAAAGAAGATGATTGAATTTTTTTTCTAATTAAAGTGAATTTCTATTATTTTACTTAGTTTCAGTATTCTTTATTTTCAACCTAAAATTAATAAAATAAAACATAGAATAGGCATATGTGTGTAGGGAAGTTTGAAAATAAAATATGTCATAAATTTTTTACTTGTCAGTCAAAATTTAAATTTAAACCCAAAGATCATTTATCTACTAATTATTGATAATTAAATAAAAATTGATACATCATTATTCCAAATTCAAATCTATTAAAATAATAAAAAATTACTATCCATATTTTTAGAATATATTCTTTAATAATATATAATAATAAATTAAATACAAAAATATAAATAATATCCATATTTTTTTTAATGTTTTTGAAAGGAATTGCTTTAAACATGGTTTTATCACATTATCAAAATTTTATTCATTAAAGTTTGACAAAACCTACTCCAATTTTAGTGGAAAAAAATAATGAGTACTCGGGAAAACGTTTGACCATATCGAGAAATCACACTATAATTGTCATCAAGTCAATTAATATGTAACTTTTAAAATAGAACAACTTCAATATTTTTATATTTTCAAGAGAGTTATTGAAAGTTGTCCAAGCTATACATATTTGTACCTTGCAAATATCCCCCAAATCAATTCGAAACCTCCTCAATATGAACATCACCATTTTATATTTTGAAATTTCTTTTAGGTTTCGCTTCTAAATCATTTAGAGATATAGTAGTAAAGTTATTAGTTATAAATATATATAGTATATATACATTAATAACAAAATAATAGTTTTTAGAGTTTTGAGTTCTTTTAAGAATAAACAAATAATTAAATGAGAAAAGTCAATAAGATGAAATGTCTATAGGTTGTTTTTAATAACTCTAAATGACTTGATTACCTAAAATTGAAATCCTCTGAACCAAAAACACTATAAGAAGAAACATGATGAAGTTTCTACAAATCTATAAGTTTCTACAAGTTTTTATGAAGTTGGAAGTGGAAAGTAAGGGTTATAATCTATTTCAGTAATTATGATCCTACATAGTATGCATTATTGTGAGAAAGCTTATCTCTTTGAGTAACCTGAATACTATGTAATAAGTTGTGTTGCATGAAAGATTATCTTATATAGGAAAAGAAACCAGATGAGAGGCAGAGGAAGAGAAGTTATGTTGGATAGGACAAGGTTGAATAAGAGAGGAAGATGCCACTCTGAGGGTATTTTTTGCAACCAAAGAGTTTCCCTGAATTTGATCGATTTTGGAGTTGAGGTTTTTCACTAATGATCCATTTATTTCTTTTGCAGCGACCTCATATATTTTTGAATCTTCATCGAGCATGTTTTGTGTTCCTAGCCAACGCTTTTTTTTTCATTCTGGACTTTTAAGGCTGAAATCTGAGTACGAAGAAAAAATATTGGCTAGAACACATGACATGAAAGATGAAGCTTCAAAAGTGTATGACATCACTACAAAATAAAACTCTAGATCGTTAAATAAAACCTCGACTCCATGATCAATCAAACTGGGGGAAACTCTTTAGTTGAAGTTGGTACTCGAAGTATGGTGCCACCTATATTTTTAAAACCTTGTCCCATCTAACATAAATCCTCTTCCTCCACCTCTTTTCTCATTCATTTACCTGAAAAAGATAACCTTACACACAACAAGTCGTATTACGCAAGATCATGCTTACTCGAAGAGATAACCTTGCATGTAGTACGACTTACTATGTAGGATCTGGGTTACTGTAGTAG
Source organism: Pinus albicaulis (assembly GCA_034641835.2). Lineage (NCBI taxonomy): Eukaryota > Viridiplantae > Streptophyta > Pinopsida > Pinales > Pinaceae > Pinus > Pinus albicaulis. Next base: position 594,526,534 of record CM076583.1, read on the forward strand.
ATTATAAGCCCCTACTTTCCTCTGCCAACCCCTTAAAATTTTGTAGAAACTCATGGATTTTCATAAACTTCATTACATTTCATTCATCCTCTTTTTGGTTCTTCCTCTCTTTCAAGTGATCAAATTTCTTGGAGTTATCAATCTCTTTAAGCGATTAAATTTTCTGATGTTCATGTTGAGAGGATGTTGAATTGAGTTGGAAGTGGATCTATTGAAGGTACAAGTATATATAGAATGGAAAGGAAGTGGAAAGTAGGGGGTTATAATTTACTAAGTAACTTAGATCCTACGTAATAAGCCTTGTTGTGTTAAGCGTTATCACTTTCAGTAACCCCAATCCTACGTGATAAGCCTTGTTGCATGTAAGGTTATATTCTACGAGTAAAGGAACCAAATTAGATGCATAGGAGAGAAGTTATGTTGGATATGACAGGGTTTAATAAGAGAGGAAGATACCACTCTGATAGTATTTGTTTCAACCAAAGATTTTTCCTTTATTTTATCTATTTTGGAGTTAGGGGTTTTCACTAGTGATCCATTTTCTTTTGGAGCAACCTCATATCTTTTTTAATCTTCATTGATCATTTTGTGAATTCCTAGCCAACGCTTTTTATCATTATGCACTTTTTAAGTTGAAATCTGATGACGAAGAAAAAACATTCGCTAGGAATGCATGACATGCCAGATGAAGCTTCAAAATTATATGATGTCACTACAAAAGAAAAGTCCACATCGTTAGAGAAATCCCTTGACTCCAAAATCAATAAAACTAGGGGAAACTCTTTTGTTGAAGCTGTTACTCGAAGTATGGTGTCCACCTATATTTTTCAGCCTTGTCCTCTCTAACATAAATTCACATCCTCCAACTATTTTCTCATTCTTTTACCTGGAAAAGATAACCTTACACACAACAAGGCTAATTATGTTCGATCATGCTTAATTGAGAGATAATGTTGCATGCAGTAAGGATTATTACGTAGGATTTGAGGTACTGTAGTAGATTATAAGTCCCTACTTTCCTCTACAAACGCAATAAAAATTTGTAGAAACTCATAGATTTGCATAAACTTCATTACCTTTCATCTCATCCTCTTTTTGGTTCTTCCTCTCTTTCAAACGATCAAATTTTTTGAGTTATCAATCTCTTTCAAGTGATTAAATTTTATGATGTTCATGTTGAGAGAGTCTTGAATTTACTTGGAAGAGGATCTATGCAAGGTACAATTATATATAGAGTGCAAAGCTTTCAATAAGTGTATGTAATATTTTATTGAAAATATGTTGAACATGTTTATTTGGAAAAATACAAGCATTGAAGATGAAGTTTTACTACTTGGAAGGTTATAGATCGGTTGACTTGATAAAAAAAAATCTTGTGATTTCTTATATTAGCTAACATTCATGACGCCTCCACGTCTTAAAAGAATATATTTTGATAATTACTAATAAAAGAAGATTGTTTAGATAAAAAATGATCTTTCATTTTTTAAATAATTGATAGCAATATTGTTAGTAGCTTTAGATAAAAAAATAGCTTTATAGCAATATTGTTAGTAATATAATTATTTATAAAGTTAATTTAAATATTATAGCACATGATATTACTAAATTTCAATGTAGCCCCAAGGGTTACTTCAGTTGGGTTGCTAAGTATCTCCCTGGTGGAGAGGTCACATGGTAAAATATCATCCACACCCTTGGGGTTAGGCCCTACTTGTTTCGCACACAGATAGATCCCTTGGGGTTGATCTTCCTAGATTGTCGGGTGGATGTAGTGGTCAACCAACTTTTCTCTCAAAAATTATTAAATTCCATTTCTCTCAAAAATTATTAATTAAAGAGATATATTTTTTACCATTTAAATAAATTAAAAATTTTAATAATATAAAAATAAATAATACAAATTCATACTTAAAAAAACATTAATTTTACAAAACTATACCTAAGAATTAAACAAATCCACCTATGATAGGGTGCGAGAGATGCTAGCAGTGAAGAGTGGGCTTCCATTGCCTCCATAAGGCCAGAAGGACGTGGTTGCATGCCTCCTTATCTATTTATCTATGCACATGAAAAGGGAATAGGGAAATCTCGGATCCACCTCGCTTTCAACCTCATGACAATTTTAAACCAGAACTGAAAAAGAATAATGAAATTGTGTATAGCTATATCTAGAATTAAAAAAAATAGTGAAAATATGTATAGTTATATCTAGAAACGGATTTGATAATGATACTTGTGTATAGCTATATCTATAATTAAAAAAAATAGTGAAAATATGTATAGTTATATCTAGAAACGGGTTTGATAATGATACTTGTTGATGGACTGAGCCTATAATTTAGGCTTGCCTCATTCAAACCGAATTTAATAGTTGTCTAGTGGTTAGAAGAGGCTTCAAAACTTTGATAGGAGGAATAATTTCACATCCATGACTTTTCAATAATCAAGATCAAGTCACGAGACACTAACACGTGGAATGGACACTATCATCGTGCTGTTGGAGAAGAATCATATTTATTCTATAAATGGATATTGCTCATTCCTCTCCCACACTTTTATTGCTTTTTATTTTCTGTCTGGTTCTTTACACGTATATCCACTATCGGACTCTAAAGAAAATAAATAATAAACGCACTATTTCCATCACCCCTAATACAATAGGACTCAACCTATTTGGGTGCAATGGAAAATTCTGGCTATCACTCTCTTCTTCTCTTGCTTTGTTGATCATAAACGCACTATTTCCATCACCCCTAATACATTAATACAATATAACTGGACTCGACCTATTTGGGTGCAATGGAAAATTCTGGCTATCACTCTTTCCTTTTCTTGATCTGTTGATCTAGATATAGTTCACTCTTTCCTTTTCTTGATATGTTGATCTGGATATAGTTTAGGATGGTCTAGGAATCCAAGGTTTGATGCATACATATGTATCACCTTTTTCTTTTGTGAGTTGGATATGTTTGAGCCAGATATGCGAGGATCACCTTGGTTATATCCCATCTTCCTTAATCATTTGTCTAGTTTAGGATGTTTAGTGATCTCATAGAGTTTAACAAATGATTCTAGGAAGGGTCTAGATTGTGCCAAGTTTAGATATGATCTTTCGTGGGTCACATCCCAATGCTATAGTCTATGAAATTTTCATATTATACTCTAATATTGTTAGCCACCCAATAAACACCGTTTACATTTTCAAATGAAATGGCCCCTCTTCTTAACTTTTTTTTTTTTAATTTCAATTTTTGTTACTCTGCTTTTGTAATGGAATGCTTATTAAATTCCATAGAATAACTTTTATTCTTGTGTTCATTCCTTTTATACTTTGATATGGTTTTCATTTAATTGGTAAATAATTTTATGATGATCTCAAAATATCTGAAAAGCACAATCCAAATCCTAATGAAAATTGTTTGATGATTGTTTCATTGCATAGTTAATGTTACATACTTTAGGAGCTCCACAACTCATTATGGGGTGGATCTCATGGAACACTAAAAGTAAACATTTAACATGTAATGTTTAACATTTAACATTTAATATTTTTAATCTAATTGGGACCCTATTTAAAAATAAATCTAATTATTATTTTATATAAACACAATATAAATTTAAAAAAGAAAGAGGTTAAATTTAAAAAAAGAAAGAGATTAATGAACAATTAAAAAAATGTATAGTAAACATATAAAAATATAAATAAAATAGAGATATGGTAAATAGATAAAACTTCTTTTTATACTTACTCCATAGGTATGGTAAATAAATAAAACATAAATAAACTAGAGGTATGGTAAATATATATATATATATATATATATATATATATATATATATATATATATATATATATAGGATTATCTAACTATATACCAAAACTATGGGCCAAATACAATGGTAAATAAATAAAATCTATTTTTATATTTTCTCCATAATCCTCTTGAACACTCAAAAAAGAGGTTTTTTTTAGGTGAAGCCTATGGGTGAAATACCATGGGCCAAATTATTATTAATAACATGCAATGAAAAAATTATTAAACCTACTATTAATATGAACATTTAACATATAACATTTTTAATCTAATTCCGACCCTATTTAAAAATAAACCTAATTATTATTATATATATTTTATTTTTATAAATTTCATAGGTTCTTACCATTTTCGATTTATCAAAAGAAGAGATCAACTTCCAACATATACAAATTTGGTAGCCTCAACCTTGTTGAAGGAAATCAGGTCTATTTGCCACCTTAAAGCCTTAAACCCCATCCAGTAATGAAACAGTTTGTTTTGTGGACTAGCCACTATGTCCATTTTACTGTAAAAATGAAAAGGATAAGTGAAAACATGAAAAGTAAAAGCTATCCAGAAAATTCATGGAAACTTAGAAAATCATTGTTTAACCGTCTAAAGAGACTATAGGCACCGGGTCTTTTGTAGTAGAGCCCGACATGTCAACTTGCTGCATAGATTGAAGTTGTCATTAGATTCTTCCAGTTCGAGCTGTATCATGATATGAGATACTCTAATATCCTGGATTTCTTTTTTGATTTCTGCAATTGAGACCATATTGGGATTTCCTTCATTTTCTTGTAAACTTTACAAAGCCTTGGCCACACACATTTGAGAGTCCAATAAGTATGGATGGACTGGTGGAAAAGGGATGGATAGTTTCCCTCTTGTGTTCCCGTCTGAAACAGAATCCATTGTATCCTTCTGTACTTCTATATCTTCTTCCTTGCTATTATTTTCCCTCTCCTAGCCTTGGATTACATTGCGAATCTATGGTGGATTTCATCGAAGAGATTCTCGATGAACTATTTATTTGTCTTTGTACCTCGCTTGCTTGATATAAATAAATTCAAGGTATGGTAAATAAATAAAATATAAATAAACTAGAGATATGGAAAATAAATAAATCCTCTTTTTATACTTACTCCATAGGGTTGGTAAATAAATAAAATATAAATAAACTAGAAGTATGGTAAATAAATAAAAAATCTATAAAATAGGATTAGAAATTAACATATAATTATATACCAAGCCTATGGGCCAAATCAAATGGTAGATAACTACAAATATAAATAAACCAATTATCTGTTAAATAAATAATATCTCAATATGGGGGTAGATCTCATGTAAACACACAAATGTAAACGTAAACGTAAACATTTAACATGTAATGTTTAACATTTAACATTTAACATTTTTAATCTAATTCCCGCTCTATTTAAAAATAAATCTAATTATTGTTATATATAAACACAGTGTAAATTTAAAAAATAAAGAGGTTAAATTGGTAAATAAATAAAATATCTTCTTATATTTCTTCCATAATCCTCTTTATATTTAAGAACACTCAAAAAAGTGTTTTTATTTAGGTGAAAGCTATCGGTCAAATACCATGGGCCAAATTATTACTAATAACATGCCAAAAAAAAATATTACCCTTAATATTAATATTAAAATACTATTATTTGTAATATTATTAAAATGAATAAATTCATGCATGTAAATGAAAAAGAAGATACTAAGGAGACCGTATGAAAAACATAAAAAGAAAATTACTTGTATTCTAGTAGACAGAGTATGTACTAGGAATCTGGAAATTCTTGTTAGAAGAGCAAGAGTTTCTGTACAAGTCATTATTTTATTAATTTTAGGAAATTAATAAGATAAGAAGTATTAACGAACATAAGAATATCGAAATTCCCTTATTAACTTAATTTTGGAACAAGTAAAATAGATAGAATTATAAGTCCTAATTATAATCAATTAAAATAAAATAGAATTTTCTAAATTAATAAAGAGTTAAATTCTAATTATATATCTGTGTATACATAAATGAAAAAATGGGATGCAAACAGTAATGAGATTTAAAAACCTATTGAAAAATCTGAATGAACAAATGAATTTATACCTTATATAATTATGGTATGACCAAAACTAATGAGAGTGTATCAAAAGAAGTGTGAGTCTGTATTGACGAAGAAAAAATGAGAATTATGTAACTAATTGCAAATTCGTTCCCTACGATTAAGGTTTTTTTTTAAAGAGAAAAAAACTGCTGTATTATATAGGAAATATATAAACAGTACATTTTCAGTACATTACTCCTTCCATATATAGGGAAGTATGATATCGTCATGGTTTTGATACAATTCTAATAAATGATTCCTCATTAAAACTGATAACATACAGTATATAATATCCCAAGATCAAGATAAAACATTTCAAAAGACGGCATAACAGAAAAAGATAAGGATGAGGAGTAGGATTGATTTACATCATTTCTTGGCCGCATCCACAAAAAACCTTGTCTGAGTATCAGAGATAGTATCTGTTGAATTCATGTGCACTGTATTTAAAAAAAAAAAAAATCCGCATCTATCCAATATCTCCAGCGCGACAATCAGATAGCTACTGGTTTTTTACTGTGGAATTGTTCGCAATCAGGCTCGCCTGTAAATAGTTATGGTTTGCTTGCTGGGATGTACAGGTCCGTTGATCCATGTAATTAGTAACCATTCATAAAGCAAAAACAACGAGATAAATAAAGTATCAATTGTAATAGTATAGGCTCGCTAGTTAATTGAGGCCAGCTCGCTTGCATTCATGTCTAGGCTCGCTTGTTTTCATGTGTAGGATCGCTTGTATTCATGTGTAGGCTCGCTTGTTTTCATGTGTAGGCTCGCTTGTAATGTAGGCTCACTTGTTATCGTGATCAGTCTCGCTTGATGGGAGATAGTGTCACCGATGGCAAAAATGTATATAAAAAAAAATGATCCCCAAGGGACATAATCCTATCATCAGGGAATTGGAATGTTGCTGATCCATAACTTTTTGTTGTGCTTATACTGAGAAACCTCCAATATACCAAAAACCATGCTCACACCCAGCTTGGATAAACCATCAGCTCTTGTATTTTTTTCCCTGTAAATGTGAGAAATGGGCAGGCAATTCAATCGTTCCCACAGGTGTCTAGCCCTTCTATACCATCCGCAGCCTGAAATAGATGAGTTTGTAGCCTTTCCATTCATAGTGTCAATGATGAGCTTGGAATCTCCGTATATTGAGACACCATTCAGTCCCAAGTTTACTACAACAAGAAGGCCACACCATATGGCCATAAGCTCGGCAAGATTGTTGGTACCTTTACCTCCATTCCAATAGATCTCAATCCTTTCCTCCTCTGATAACTTCAGCCAGGCACCACACCCCATAATTCCACCATAGCATGCTCCGTTGAAGAATATAGCCGGAAGGGAGATGGGATGAGGCCTATTGCATTTTGATGCATCCTGTATGGAAGGGGAGTGTGGCATTCTTCCCCAGATCCATGTCATGATAGCACCATATATGCGAAGATGATCAAAAGGTGCATTGTCAAATATGTGTCTGTTCCTGCCCAGCCATATTTCCCAAATAAAGAAAAAGGGAAGGGATTGGAATTGTCCCTTGAGCTTCTCCCAAGGGAGTGCTACTTCCATAAAATTAGTAGGTGACCAATCCGACCCCAATAATGGCTTGCTGAATAAAGACCACAAATGAACAGTCCATGGGCATGTAAAAAAAATGTGATTAATAGATTCCTCCACAATACTACAGAAAATGCATCTGTTGGGACCATGATACCCTCTACGAATGAGATTATCCCATGTTAATATTTTCCCTCTCCATACAAGCCATCTGAAAAGAAGTATTTTAGTAGGCAAATTCCTTTTCCAGAATACATCAAATCCCATCGCCATATGTTTGAAATTCTGGAAGAGTGTTATGTTGTAATATAACTATTTAACAACCAATGAACCCTCCTTCATAAGCCCCGCCCACGTCAGAATTTCTCCTTCCATATTAAAAGTAAGGTCGGCCCCTTGTAGGCCTTCCCGGTACTTCATCCACTCCAATGCATTCATGCCAGATAATAGAAGTTTTGCTGTAGTTTTGAAAATCGAGGCATAATGCACCCAATGATCAATCAATTGTCCAAGATAAAAAACTCCTCTGGTGTTAAGAATGTGCAACAGTCTATTGCTCTTCACCAGAATCTCATTCATGCCATGTATATTCCCCACTTATTAGAATCTTTTGTCCACTGCCAAATCTCCACACCAACCCTTCAGATATCGTAATATGTACCTTAATAAGGCTATTCCAGATCGTAGATCTTCCCCTAGGGAAGCGCATCTGTCTTCTGTATAGAAAGCTTAATGCCTCCTATGGAAGGTATTTAACAGCTATGATGTGCACCCATATTCCATCTCCAATGAGAGCCCTCCATAGAGATTTAGTGAGTAGAGCTTCGTTGAAATCCCTTGGATTAAGTATGCCCCAGCCGCTGAGCCCTGCAGTTAAGGTTACCGTGACAAATAGCAATTAGAATATCGTAGAGGAAAACCTATGTATGTATTCTTAATAAGGGAAAATGAATATTGAACAGAGTCATACTATCCAACGAAGGATTGCAATCAAGAATCAATTATTCATAATGAAGGAACATGAATATAAATGAATCTTATAAACTATCAAACCAACTCTCTTGAATTAATAATATATTCTCTCTATAATTTCCCCAGAAAGATGAGGGCGGAAATACCAATATGATGTGAAGAGGATTTGACATCAAATTTAAAGCCAAACAGAGAAAAAATAATTCCCTTCCTCGGAGTTAAACAGGAAATAAATCTTTGTGGAAGAACATAAATAAATTGGGGAACATTGATTTCATAAACCAAATGTTAAACAATTTTAATTAACAAAAATCCTACCACTTTATAAATGATGGAATGCAATCATCATAATGAAACCAAAATCATTCAATGAAGGAACTATGTCGAGACACAGAGAAACGTTTAATGAACAAAATTAGTACGATGAGGGACTGTATCTATAATGAATGAAAGCTTAAATTCAAGATTTTCCTCACTAAATTAATGAAAGGAGATGAAAAATTAATTCAGGAAAATTGTGTTTAGTAAACTAATCCACTGTTGTATTTATCAAAATATCCAGAGATAGAACTTATTCTTCTTAAAACGATGTCTTCATAAATTTCTTACCTAGAAAATTATAAAACGACATTACCTCGGGATGGTGAGGAATAGAAGGAATCCTTGTAATCAGAAACATAAAATGAAATTAGTTCAATAGAAGAAAACTAGACTTTGATAATCGAACGCTTAGAAAAAAAATTGATGAGGAAAAAATTAACACAGAACAAATTCTTACCTGAGGTGAGTAGGTCTTCGTAAGCCAAGTAAAGAGGGTTGTGAAAAGTTATAATCATCTTGGTGGAAAACCAAATCCGAGACCTCAATTGGTGGGAACAAACACAAATGAAACTTAAAACCTAACATGCCATCAAAAAACCAAAATCATAGGTTGAAGCGAAGGTATCCTACTAAATCTCCTTCATAAACGTGGCAGAAATCCATGGAGTAGGACTTCGAAATATCAATTAAGCCATGTGACGGATTTAATTGAGGAAGCACCGTAATTAGGAAGTGAAAGCCTCAAATAGAGGAATGACATAAATGGTCTGTCACCAAGTTATGAAAAAAGATACAATCTAATCCCACTAATGATTGAAGAAAATCAAAATGTTGAAACTTTGGCTTAGTGTGTCAATTACTAGGTATCGAAACTTCAATATAATAACCCAATGTAATATCTAAAAAAATAATCGATAGTATGTTATAGGTATAAGGTATTGAATAGGATTAATGCCATAAGGTAGGTGGGAGTATGTATAGTGTCATGTTATTGTATATATTCGAAGTGGTGTTAAGCTCATAATTAAAAATATAATTAGAATAAATATCTATAAGTGGCAATGGCAGTATAGTGGAATATCATATGATGCTCATTATCAACATTATACATATACCTTTATAATAATTTTGTGATATAATTTAATGTTGAATCAGGTGATAAAAGTCCATGTATGGATAAATAACTTTAATATTAATTCTAAATTTTTAGATTTAAAGGGTTATAAAATGTTGTATAAGTGGAATAAATTAAAAGCCCCAAGGGTTAGCTCCATTGGTTGAGTCCCTGCTTGGAAGTACTCCCAGATTGAGATGTCACAGGATCAAATCTCCTAGATGCCCGCGGGGTTAGGCCTCAGTGTTAGGCCGATAGTAGATCCCTTCGGGAGGATTTACTGTGATTCATTAAGACCGTGGATGTAGCTAGTACATGTGTGTGGGCACATAGGAACGTGAACCACTATGAAAAAAAAAAAGTGGAATAAATTAATAAGAGTATATAGATTAATTCGAGGGGCTTGGATGACAAGGATAATGTTAGAATATAAGTACCTATTCTAAGATAAACTTTAAGGTTGTTATTTTAATAATAATGCTAAAAAATACATTATCTTATGAGGATACAAATTAATAGTAAACTAAATCACTATTATAACAGAAGTGGGCAGAGTGAATAAATGTCACAAATGACAGTCAATACTTAATGAGAATTTGGAAAATCATTTAATATTGTCTCAAGATCATTAATCATATAATTTTAATCTTTTCACAAACCATGCGGTTGTTAGAGAAATTGTAACGACAAAAAGTACACATAGATTGAAACATTGCAATATGATGAAATGTAATAAAGTCAAATGATGATAAAGTAGCATAAATTGTATAAATAGAAAAAATAAATTGGGTAAGTAGAGCTATTACATTATTATTATTTTTATTATTACTACTAAATATAATATTCGTATTAATATATTAATATTATTAATTTTAATAATTTTCAATTAATACAATATTATAATATATATTAATATATCATTATATATATTAACTCTCTCTCTCTCTCTCTCTATATATATGTGTGTGTGTGTGTGTGTGTGTGTGTGTGTGTGCGAGGGAAGAACAAATACATAGTGTGATGGATATGGAGAGGTAGGGACACTCACAAGGGAGAGAAGGAGAGAGTAGAGGAGGAGTGAAGAGAGACACATAGGGAGAGGAGTGATAGAGTTAGAGAAGGGTAATATAAGGAGAGGGAGACAAAAATATGAATGTGGTAGAGATAAGGAGATAAGGAGGGGATAAGTCATTTTCACTTGTCGTAAAAAAGGAATGGTAATCTAAAGGTATAGAATTAGCAAAAAAACTCTCCATCTCGCACCTGCTCTTTGTGGATGACATCCTTCTTTTCAATAATGGGAGCAGGGGATATTTCAATGAATTGAAATCCTCCTTGGACTTATTTCTTGACGTTACAGGCATGAGTATTAATGCGCAAAAATTCTTAATAGATTGTTAAGGTTTATCGGTTATGGATCTTGAAAGAATAAAAAAAAAATCCCATATGAAGTACTTCCTATGGGGGATAGTCTTAAATATTTGGGCTTTTATTTAAAACCTGACCCCTATAAAAAACACAATTGGCATTGGATCTTACCAAAAATAGAGAAACATATAAACAAATGGTTGTCTAAGGTTGGAATATTGGTACTTATAAATAAGTTATAATAGCCATTCTAGTATATTGGATCGTGCTCGATTGGGTTCCAAAAGAAATTTTATCCAAAATTGGGAAACTATGTAGTCATTTCCTCTCAGCCTCGTCAAAGTTGGAGATTCTGTTACCTTGGTTACTTGGGATAGAATTTCTTTTCCTAAAGTGTGGGGAGGCTATGGGATAAATGATATCCAATCCTTCCCTACCTCACTTGCAACAAAATCAAGGTGGAGGATTTTAACAGAGGATAACCTTTGGAATATGGTGGCAAAATGAAAATATATTGATTTGATTCCTTTGGAAGATTGGATTCACAGACCTGGGAAAGAATCTACGAATGCATCAATCACTTGAAAATAAACTATAAAATTCTTTAACTTGGTGGAAGAGGGCCTCACATGAAATTTTAGAAATTGGGAGAAGATCAGATTGGGTAGTGACCCATGGACGGGATGAAATAAGAATTTCTCTCCTTCTAGATGAGTTTTGGACTCTCTTCATTCTAAAAGGATCATCATATTGAGCCAAGGAGAAAATGGAGCATCTACCTATATTTGGAAACAGGGTTGGAAAAAGTGGAGGACATATAGTTGGAGCCTGATTGGGGATGGGATTAGATTAATTACATAAAGGAACTTAGATGTACAAATGTCAAGATTTAAAATAGGTTGGACTCTCTTTGTTGGGTGCATGTTAAGACAGATCACTATCCCTTGAAGTTTGTCTATAGTTTACTAATGAGCCTTAGAGCTCAAGAAGTGTAGGTATTTTGGAACAAACCTTTCTGAACGCTGAAAATTCCCTCAAAACCTACACTCCAAAACAAAGTACCTACTTGGGGAAATTACAAAGACAAAATAGACATGGCATGGGCTCGTGTATCTTTTGTAAGTATTTTCAAGAGTTTATCAATCATGCGTTTCTTATTGTTTTCTTATCATCTAAAGTGTTGGAAGCTACATTGTCCCTATTATGCATCATAAATCTATGGCATGGGGAGAACTCTGAGGTAGCCAGGAAAATTGGTGGACTGAATCATCAGATGATGATATACAAAACATCCCCCTAATCATCTCATGGGGCCTTTGGATAGCAAGAAATAAAGTCATATTTACACATTTAAGCTCTTCCCCATCACTGATAGCAGCATGATGTGTATCGATCCTCTCCAATCTCCCTTCAACTGATACTCCTTGTAAAAACATCAATATAAGCACAGAACAGATAAATCATGATATTTCCTCGCCATTTTGATGGGGCATCATATTTTCAGAATAGATGTGGTTCAGGGCTGGTGATTAATATAAATGACAACAAGTCTTTAAAATATTATGTGGATATTGGTTCTAGCACAAATAATTTGGATAATTTTCTCTCATTAAAACTCCTTCTTTGCTGGCTCATACAGAAGGGGATACTAAAGGTTCAAATTTTTGATGATTCCTTGAATGTCATAAAATAGTTCAGCAAAAAAAAGAGATGTGAATATCATCTTTCGATTCCTATCATTGAAGAATATTCCTATTAAATATGCCAATTGATCTTATGATTGTGTGACATATTTACAATGAACGAAATACAGATGCAAACATCCTTTCTAAGGAAGGCATACAATAGGATTTTGAATCATGCATCATTTACGCGGTTGTGGATGGGATCTCTCGTGTGTTACACATCAGGCCATATAATTTATAAGCTCTACAGGGGTTCCTTTTTTGCTTATGATGTTATTATATGCTACTGTCACTCCAAAGTTTTTTCACTTGGTGATTTTGTTCCATCGTCTCTTACTCTCCATGTTGTCACATTTTACTGTTTACAATATTCATTTTATTTATTTTTACATTTACATGTTGCTCATGTGTTAGTTTCATATGATGTTGTAGTTTTACTGTGCGGGTCATTTTCTCCAAATGTGGAGACTCCTATTTTTGGACTATGTGATTTTTGAGACTTTGTATGTGGTTTTCTCCAGCGCAGATTTCTACTGGATTATATGCCCTGTTTGGTACTCTTCTTACATATTTGTGAGTGCTTAATGCATCTGTTATGTAACTTTTTATATCCTTAATAATAATAAAAAAAATCGTTAAAATATATGTATATCCAATAACTAAATGGCTAACTATGAACCCAGATGCATCTCAACTACTTAAAATATGGGGTAGATTATTTTTTTCACCATTGTACTAAGGAAAATGTCGACCAAATCCTAGAAATGTGAGTAATAGGAAATAATTTCATTATGGATATATATTATTTATTTAGATATAATTTTCTTATTTATAAAACAACTTAGAATTATATTAAGTGGGGATCTACTAAGTGCTATGAAAATTAAATATTTGGATGTGCAAAGATCTTTTAGAGTAAAATAGATTTGATCTCTCTTGGTACATTCAAAGTTAAGATGGATAAAGGCCAATTTAATTATTTATTATAATTATAAATCTAACTATAACTAGTAATTTATTAAGATATATGTCTTTCAAATCCATGAGATAATTGTATTAATTTCCAACTGATGTGGTTCATGATCGATTAGATGATGATGAACCGCATTGGTTCATTCAAAACGGGTGAAAAATTAATACATTTATGTGATTGATTCTGGAGAAGAATATCTAAATAAATATACTCATACAAGGCTCCATAAAAAAAAATTGATTTTATGTGTTTTTTTTTCTAATTTCATTTTATTTGTAATTTTATGAAATTTGACACAATAAAAATGTTTAACATCAAATTGCAATACAACATCTTTACCATACCAGGCTAGAGAGCACCTCTCAATACAACCAGCCTAGATCCATATTAACTCTAGATCTATCAAGCATAGAGAGGGATCAAATATTTCGGGGTTAAAACCTCTTTTTTTACTGAAAAACGTGATGAAAGGTTTTCACCTCAAGATATTTGATCCCTATCAGTGCTTCATAGATCCATAGTTAAGATGGATGTAGGCATGTTTCAGTCACGTGCGGATAAGAAAAATGTATCGAACATATGATTAATTTTATCAATAATATGTAAATACATCTAATATAGATATAATCATTTTATATGTGCTAAATATGTCTGATATAATAATTTTATATATGCTAAATAAGTATGATAATTATCTGGTCATTTTGATTTTAAATTTTCTTAGTTACCTCACTTTGTTGAGATGATAAATATTGTTGATAACTTTCATGATGAAATACAAATTTTGAATGCAAAGTGACAATGTAATAGTATTGAATGATAGAAAATGTGAATAATAAGAATGCAATCAATTACAAATAATCTTCATTGTGATCAATCTCAAATTATTTTCTTCTATTACTCTTATTGTCACTGTTGTTAGTTTAGTCATCTTCTCATATCTACTATATGAAAAGGACAGATGAAATCATAAACCACTTAAATATTTAGCTCGAACTATTGTACTAAACATCATACATTGTCTCTTTTTCTCTTCAATATTAATAGGTTGAATTACTATAACACAAAAATCAATGTACATTGTCAATAATTTTGTGTGCTTACATAGAAAATCAATGCACAATGTTAATCTAATCACTTTAAAATTAATGTACCATCAATGTACATCCAATTACATCAAGTTAGAAATCAATGTCTACACTGAAATTAATGAATCTAATGCAAACAATCAAATTAGATTAGAAAAAAACATCGAAACTGAAATCAATTCATCTAATGCAGGTAATCAAATAGGATTAGAAATCAACATCAATAATAAAATCAATGTATCTAGAGCAAGTAGGCAAATAATATTAGAAACCAACATCTACACTAAAATCAATGCATCTAGTGCAAGCAATCAAATAGGATTAGAAATCACCATCTACACTAAAATCAATGCATTTAATGCAAGAAATCAAATAGGATTAGAAATCATGTACATTTAAATCAATGCATCTAGTGCAAGCAGTCAAATATAATTAGAAATCAAAATCTACACTAAAATTAATGCATCTAGTGAAAGCAATCAAATACGATAAGAAGTCAATGTCTACACTGAAATCAATGCATTTAGTGTGAGTAATCATATAGGATTATAAATCATCTAGATTGAAATAAGCGCATCTAGCGCAATGAATTAAATATAATTAGAAACCAACATCTACACTAAAATAAATGAATCTAGTGGAAGTAATAAAAAAGGATTACAAATGACCATATACACTGAAATCAATTCGTCTAGTGCAATAAATATTCTTCTCTCTCACCCCCCCTCAAACTACATCTCTTTTTCCCTCCCTCTTTCCACTCTCTCACATCCTCCCTCTTCCTTCCTCTCTCTTGATTTCTCTCCCACATCTCTATCTCTCTCTCCCTTCACCCTCCAACTTTGTTACTATATCCCTCCCTCTCTCCCTCTCTCCTCCCTTCTCTCCATATATCATTCTTTGTCTCTTTATCTCACCCCAAAACATACACACTCGCTCTGCATCTCTCCCTCGTCACTTGATCTCTCTCTCCAGTTCTCAATCTCTATGTATTTCTTCTTACCTCCCTCTCTCCCCCTCTATCTCCATCTCTCCATCTATCCATATCTCCTTCTATCTCCTTCCCTTTTTCCTCCTCTCTGTCACCCTTCCTCTCTCTCCCTCTCTCTCTCTCTCTCTCTTTGTATTTTCCCTCCAATATTCTCTCTTCCTCTTCTCTCCCTCTCTCTCTCTCTCTCTCTCTCTCTCTCTCTCACTCCAATCCTCTTTGTTCCCGCATCTCTCTCTCTCTCTCTCTCTCTATTTTCCCTCGAATCCTCTTTCTTCCCCCATCGTTCTCTCTCTCCCCCTCTCTATCTCTCTCGACAAGTACACTAAAATAAATGCATATAGTGCAAGAAATAGAATAGGATTAGAAATCAACATCCATAATGAAATCAATGCATCTAGTGCAATGAATAATATTCCCTCTCTCCCCCCTCCAACTCTATCTCTTGTTCCCTCCTTCTCTCAACTCTCTCACATCCTCTCTCTCTTCCTTCCCCTCTCTCCCTTTCTCTCCCATGTCTATCTATCACTCTCTCTCTCCCTCTCTCTAAATCTCTTCACTCTCCAACTTTGTTACTATATCTATCCCTCTCTCATTCTCCCCCCATTCCCTCCATCTATCCTTATTTTTCACTTTATGTCACCCCCAAACATACACACTCTCTATCTACTTCTCCATTGTCACTCCCTCTCTCTCTCCACTTTGCACCATGTATGTATTTCTTCTTCCCTCCCTCTCTCACCATCCAAATCTGTATCTATATCCTTCCCTCTCTCCTCCTCTCTCTCTTCCTTCCTCTCTCTACTTGCCTCTCCAACCAGCCTCTCTCTTCCCCCATCTCTCTCTCTCTTTGTCTCTCTCTTTTCCCTCCAATCCTCTCTCTTCCCCCATCACTCTCTTCCTCTCTCACAAGTCCTCTATCTAATCTTTCCTATCTCTACCTCTCTCTCTCTCTCCCTCCCTCAATTTAGTTTCCATCCAATCATATCTCTCTCTCTCTCTCTCTCTAATCATATCTCTTCCCCCACCACTATCCCTCTCTCTCTCTCTCAAATTATGTTACTATATCCATAACTTTATCCTTCTCTCTCATGCTTTCCCCCCTTTTCTCCATCTCTCCTTATTGTCTCTTATCTCACCACTAAATATACAAACTCTCTCTCCATATCTCCCTTGTCACTCCCTCTCTCTCTCCACTTCTCACTGTCTATGTATTTATTCTCCCCTCCCTCTATTCCCTTCCAAGTCTACCCTCTCTCTCTCTCTCTCTCTCTTCTAATCCTCTCACTATCTCCCTCCTTCTCTGCTCCTCTCTCCCCGCTCCATATTTATGTCCCCCTCTTCCTCTCTTACCCTTTTCTACCTCTCTTACTCCTATCCCTCTCTCTCTCTTCATTCCTCCTCTCCCCTTTCCTTGAGTTGATCCCCATCTCTCCCTTCTCACTCGCCTTACCTCTCCACATCTATAACTCTATGTTTTTGTTCTTCCCTTCCATATATATCTAGAGTTAATATATATCATGATATATGAATGTATATTATAATATAGCAAATTTAATATTGTATTAATATAAAGTTATTAAATATAACAATATTAATATGAATATTATATTTAATAATAATAATAATCATAATAATCTTAGGGCTAATCATTTATTTTTTGCATGGTATTAATAATAATTTGGCCCATAACCTTTGGTCCATAGGATTCACCTAAATAAAACTTATTTTTTGAGTGTTCGTATATATAAATAAGTATATGGAGTTAATACAAGCAAAGGCTTTATTTATTTACCATACCTCTTTTATCTACCATGGTATTTGGCTCACGGGCTTGGTATATAATTAGATGTTGATTTATAATGATATTTGATATGTTTTTCTCTATTTATCATGCCTATTTATACCTCTTTATATTGATTTATTTATTTACCATAAGTATTTTATAAATATGGTATTTATCCCATATTTATTAATAATAATTTGTCCCATGATGTCTGGCTATAGGCTTCACCTAAATAAAACCTCTTTTTTGAGTTCTTGCAAATATAAAGAGGTTTATGGAGTAAATATAAAAAGAGGCTTTATTTATTTACCATACCTTTAGGTTTTATTTATTTACCATCTCTCTGGTTTATTTATATATTTTTTTATTTATCATACCTAGATCTCTTTATATTTTAAATTCATATTATGTTTATACATAATAATAATTAGGTCTATTTTTAAATAGGGCCAACATAAGATCAAAAATGTTAAATTTTAAATATTACACTTAATTTTATATGTTTATGTTTTTATGTGAGATTTACTCTCATACAGGGTTGTAGAGATAATACATAGTTATATTTTAATGATTAATATTATCCTATTAATAATGTTAAAAAGTTATATATAATATAAAAAATTGAGTTATATATTATTTAAGATTCAAGTTAATGTTTTGGTTGACATTGGTGAAATTTTTTATTATTATTTTTTTAGGATGTGACATACTTACTCCTGGTACAAACATAAATATAAGCACAAAACAAATAAATCATGATATTTCCTAGTCATTTTGATGGGACATCAGATGGTCAGAATAGATGGGGTTCAGGGTTGGTGATTAATATAAATGACAACAAGTCTCTAAAATCTTATATGGATATTGGTTCTAGCACAAATAATTTCATTGAGTTTCTCTCATTAAAACTCCTTCTTTGCTGGCTCATACAGATGGAGATACTAAAGGTTCAAATTTTTGGTGATTCCATGAATGTCATCAACTGGTTCAACAAAACATAGAGATGTGAAAATCATGTTTTGATTCCTCTCATTGAAAAATTGATCAGGAACAAAATACAAACGCATACATCCTTTCTAAGGAAGGCGTACAATTGGATTTGGACTCATGGCACATTTACGAGGTTGTATATTCGATCTCCCATGTGTTAGAAATCACGCCATATAATTTATAATCTCTATGTGGGCTCCTTTTCTACTTATGATGTTATTATATGCTACTGTCACTCCAAAGTTTTTTCACTGGGTGATTTTGTTCCATCGTGTCTTACTCTCCTTGTTGTCACATGTTACCATTTACAAAATTCACTTTATTTTTTGTTACGGTTATATGCTGCTCATGTGTCAGTTTCGTATGACGATGTAACATTACTGTGGCTTGTCATTTTCTCCAAATGTGGAGAGTCTTGGTTTTGGACTATGATATTTTTGAGACTTTGTATGTGACTTTGTCCAACACGGTTTTCTCCTAGACTCTATGCCATGTTGGGTGCTCTTCTTACATATTTTTGAATGCTTAATGCATATTTCGTGTATCTTTTTATATCCTTAATAAAAAGTTTTCTTTTTACCTTAAAAAAAAAATTATTACAATAACTAAATGGCTAACTATGAACTCAAATGCATCTCTACTACTTAAAATATGGGGTAGATTAATTTTTTTACCATTATACTGAGGAAAAGGCCGACCAAATCCTAGCAATGTGACTAATATGAAATAATTTTCATTATGGATATATATTAATTATTTAGATATAATTTTCTTATTTATAAACCAACTTAGATTTATATTAAGTGGGGATCTACTAAGTGCTAAGAAATTAAATATTTGGATGTGAAAAGGTATTTTAGAGTAAAAGAGATTTGATCTCTCCTGGTATATCCAAAGTTAAGATGGATATAGGCCAATTTCATTACTAGTTATAATTATAAATGTAACTATAATTAGTAATTTATTTAGATATATGTCTTCCAACTCCATGAGATAATTGTATTAATTTCCAACTGGTTTTGAACCAACCAATGTGGTTCATGCTCTATTAGATGATGCTGAACCAAATTGGTTCATTCAAAATGGGTGAGAAATTAATACATTTATGTGATTGATTCTGAAGAAAAATATCTAAATAAATCTGCTAATAGAAGGCTCCATTAAAATATTAATTTTGTGTGTTTTTTTTCTAATTTCATTTTATTTTAAATTTTATGAAATTTGACACAATCGTAATGTTTAACACCAAATTGCAGTACAACATCTTTACCATATTGGGCTAGAGATAACCTCTCAATACAACCAGCCTAGATCCATCTTCACTCCGGATCTATCAAGCACCAACAAGGATCAAATCTTTCGAGGTGAAAACCTCTTTCTTCACTGCAAAACCTGAGGAAAGGTTTTCACCTTGAGATATTTCACCATCTCGGGGCTTGATAGATCCAGAGTAAAGATGGAGCTAGGCTGGTTTCATTCATGTGCAGACAAGGAAAATATATTGAACATATTATTAATTTTATCAATAATATGTAAATACATCTAATATGGAAATAATCATTTTTTATATGCTAAATATGTCAAATATAATCATTTTATATATGTCAAATATGTTTGATATTTATCTGGTCATTTTAATTTTAAATTTTCTTAGTTACCTCACTTTTTTGAGATGATAAATATTGTTAATAACTTTAACGATTGAATACAAATTTTGAATGAAAAGTGACAATGTAATAGTGTTGAATGATACAAAATGTGAATAATAAGAAATCGGTCAATTACAAATAATCTTCATTGTGACCAATCTCAAATTATTTTCTTCTACTATTCTTATTGTCACCATTGTTAGTTTCATTATCTTTTCATATCTATTATGTGAAAAGGATAGTTGAAATCATAAACCATTTAAATATTTTTCTCGAACTATTGTACTAAACATCATACATTGTCTCTTTTTCTCTTCAATGTTAATAGTTTGAATTACTATAACACAAAAATCAATGTGCATTGTCAATACTTTTGTGTGGGTACACTGAAATCAATGCACAATGTTAATTCAATCACTTTAAAATTAATATACCCTGAATGTACATCCAATTACATCAAATTAGAAATCAACATCTACACTAAAATCAATGCATCTAATGCAAACAATCAAATAATATTAGAAAACAACATCTACACTAAAATCAATGCATTTAATGCAGGTAATCAAATAGGATTAGAAATGAACATCTACACTAAAATCAATATATCTAGTGCAAGTAAGAAAAAAAATTAGAAACCAACATCTACACTGAAATCAATGCATCTAGTCCAAGAAATCAAATAGGATTAGAAATCACCATCTACACTGAAATCAATGCATTTTGTGAAAGAAATCAAATAGGATTAGAAATCATCTACATTGAAATCAATTTATCTAGTGAAAGAAGTCAAATATAATTAGAAATCAACATCTACACTGAAATTAGTGCATCTATTGCAAGCAATTAAATAGGATAAGAAATCAATGTCTAGACGAAAATCAATGCATTTAGTGTGAGCGATCATATAGGATTAGAAATTATCTACATGGAAATAAATGCATCTAGTGAAAGGAATTAAATATAATTATAAATCAACATCTACACTAAAATCAATGAATCTAGTGCAAGTAATCAAAATGGATTACAAATCACCATCTACACTAAAATCAATTCATCTAATGCAATAAAGCTTCTTCCATATCCCCCCCTCGAACTACATATCTCTTTCACTCCCTCTTTCCACTCTCTCACATCCCCCATCTTCCTTCCTATCTCTCCATTTCTCTCCCACATCTCTCTCCTTCTCTCCCTTCACCCTCCAACTTTGTTACTATATCCCTCCCTCTCTCCTTCTCTCCTCCATTCTCTCCATATCACATTCTTTGTCTCTTTATCTCACCACAAAACAGACACGCTCGCTCTTCATCTCTCCCTTGTAACTTAATCTGTCTCTCCACTTCTCACTCTCTATGTAATTCTTCATCCCTCCCTCTCTCCGCCTCCCACTCCATATCTCAATCCATCCATATCTCCTTCTATATCCCTCCCTCTCTCATCCTTCATCTCTCTCCCTCTTTCTCTCTCTTTGTCTTTTCCCTCCAATATTCTCTCTCTCTCTCTCTCTCTCTCTTTTCCCTCCAATCCTCTTTGTTCCCCCATCTCTCTCTCTCTCTCTCTCTCTCTCTCTCTCTCTATGTTTTCCCTCAAATCCTCTTTATTCCCCCATCGCTCTCTCTCTCTCTCCCTCTCTCTCTCTCTCTCAAAATATACACTAAAATCAATGCATATAGTGCAAGAAATAGAATAGGATTAGAAATCACCATCCATAATGAAATCAATGCATCTAGTGTAATAAATCGTCTTCCATCTCTCCACCCTCCAATTCTATCTCTTGTTCCCTCCCTCTCTCCACACTCTCACATACTCTCTCTCTTCCTTCCCCTCTCTCCCTTTCTCTCCCATGTCTATCTCTCTCTTTCTCTCTCTCTCTCTCTCTCTCTCCAAATTTATTACTATAACCCTCCCTCCCTCATTCTCCCCCCATTACCTCTATCTATCCTTATTTTTCTCTTATTATAGGGACTATACTACTAATATAGGGACCTAACATGCCCCTCTCCTTTAAAAAATTGTTGTCCTTAATGCCTGAGTAGCTTTGGATGCTTCTGTATAAAATTATCATCATCCCATGTAGAATATTCAGTAGGTAAGCTCTTCCAATTGATGAGATACTCTGAAATTGATCGATTTCATAACTGTCAAGTTCTTGTTTCCATGACTGCTTGAGGCTAAAATATGATTTTTCCTTCCTCATCAAGTTCTAGCAATATTGTTTGAACTGGAAGTTTTTCCCCTATAACTTTCTTTAACCAGCAAACATGGAAAACTGGATGCACTCGCGAAGAAGTGGGAAGATCCAATTTTTATGCCATAGTACCAATATTTTGCAACACCTTGTAAGGAACATAGTACTTTAGCGATAATATTATGAAACTAGCTCCAAAAATAGAAGAACAGAGAGATCAACGCCTTATAAATGAGCCACTTCCAGGGGGCAACTTCCAATACATTACATAAAGGAACAATTCTTGGATGACACAAATGACAAATCCCCTTTCTATAGATAGGATTCCAAGGGGTCACAATATAATCCTAGCTGACCTAACAATAATAATGTAAGGGCACAAAAATAACAATAAGGGGGGATACACTAACATAATAAGGGACTACACTATTAATAAATGGACTTAACATGCCCCTCTCATTCAAACAAGCGTTGTCCTCAACGCTTGATTATTTCTTGATGCTTCTGTATAAAATTCTCATCCTCCCATGTGGAATCTTCTACAGGAAAGTTCTTCTGCTTGATGAGATACTTTGAAATTGATCGTACTTGTCGATTTATTGTTTTTGTGACTGCTTCAGAACTTTTTTTGATGTGATGTTGATCTTCCTATTGTTTCATTAGATTCGACACCAAAGTTAGGTTATCCTTTGAAAGTTGGAGAACTTTTTGTTGATGCTCGATGTGATCTTCCACTAATTTATCATCCATATTAGCTATTATTTGATCCTTCAAACCATACAACTTAGCCTCCATTTCTTCTTTTAAACCATTTATGTCATATGTGTTTTCTCTTCGTAAGATCAAAATTTGTTGCACTTGGTGCCATAATTTTGATATCTCATACTGCAATTCTTCCTCTTCATCCTTCATAATATACCTTTTTGAGGGATTAATGGTATGGAATTATTTTTCGGAGGCATTATAGAACCCAATACTGATAAAAATTCTAAAATATGCACTTGTAATCACTCCAAACTGCTTTTTCAAACAAACGTTATGCAATTTTAAAAACCAAATACAGACCTTTTTCTTGCTTTTGACGAGCTCGATATTGAAACTAAATTATCTCTGTGATTTTGAATCTTCAATATTTGAGATTTGGAGCTGAGGTAGCCCTCTGAATTCTCTTTTGAATGCTACAGTTCTTACCTGATTTTGATTCTTGAATACAAAGTTGTGCCCAATCTCTTATGATGACCTAATTATGGACTGGTTCAATAGATCTAACTTGTACTACTAGCCATGTGTCACTGTTTCCTCCTTCGGCTCTGAAATTTATATAAAGGAAACTAATATCCATGTACTTATGGCCGCTTTTTACAGAGTTCCAATCCAATTTTCAGAGAGCCAGTTATGAATACTTTCCCACGATCACCTCTTTGAGATGAAATTCGGGAGCCTACAAAAGGCCTAACTTCCACATACCATATATCCGAAACTATTGTGAACCAAGATCTGAAATTTTGGGACAATGTTCCTAAAGATTTCGGCTTCGTACTCTAAAAATTTCCACTTTTTAACCTTTGTAGAAAAGAAATTATATCGAAAATTCCAGGATGACCTATTTGGAGCAGTGAAACCCTAGAATTCAAAGCTTTGATACCAAATGTTGTGAAACCAGCTCCAAAAATAGAACAAAAGAGATATCAATGCCTTAGAAATCAGCCACTTCGAGGGGTAAACCTCCAATACATTACATAAATGAACAATTGTTGGATGATACAAATTACCAAACTCTGCTTCTATATATAGGAGTCCATGGGGCCACAATATAATCCTAGTGTGGCCACAATGTAATCCTAGCCGACCGAACAATAATAATGTAAGGGCACAATAATAATAATATGGGGGTTACAGGGGTACAACAATAACAATAAGGGGGGCTACACTAACATAATAAGGAACTACACTATTAATATAAGGACTTAACACTTTATTTAACCATGAAACATGGAAAAATGGATGCACTCGCGAAGAAGCGGAAGCTCCAATTTGTATGGCATAGTACCAATATTTTGCAACACCTTGTAAGGACCATATTCCTTTGGTGATAATTTATTATCCTTCTTACCTTGCTTGAGGGACATTTATTTGTATGGTTGTAGTTGTAAAAATACCCAGTCTCCTACATCAAAACATCTCTCGCTGTGATGTTGAGCTTCTTGTTGTTTCATTCGATTTTGTGACAAATTTAGGTTATCCTTTAAGAAATGGAGAACTTCTTGTAGATGAACCACTTGACCCATTTTGTTTTCTTATCAGATACAAAACAACGAAGATATCCTTTCAAACATTTATTCACTATCTTAGTTTGACCATCAAATTGAGGATGATAAGATAAGCTATGAGCTAGTTGAATACCTAAATAAGAAAATAATTCCGTCAAAAAATTTCCAGTAAAAATGGGATATCTGTTGCTTACAATCATCTTTTGGTTTCCATGTAGCTTTTGAATTGTTTCCATAAATGTAGTAGCAATTGTACTTGCTTTAAATGGATGAGATAATGCACAAAAGTGTGCATACTTTGTAAGTCTATCAACTACCACCATGATGACACTCTTTCCTTCAGACTTAGGTAAGCCTATGACAAAATCCATTGAAATCTCCTCCTAACGTTGACTTGGAATGGATAAAGGTTGGAGAAAACCTGGGGTCTTAATTTTCTCAACTTTATTTTTCTAAAAAACCAAACATTCTGCTACAAAATTTTGAATATAAGATTTAAGGCCATCCCAAAAAAAATATTTCTTCACCCTATGGTAAGTTTTTAAAATCCCTAAGTGTCCTCCTAAAGGAGAAGTGTGCAATTCCAAAATAACCTTTTGTTTTAGTTGAGAATTATTACAAATATATAAGAGATCTTTGTACCATATGGAATCATTTTTCCAACTAAATGTATCAGATGTACTAGGCTCTTGCTGCAAATTTTGAATGAGTGTCCACACTTCTTCATCCTTCTTCCTTTCATCCCTTGCTTTGGTTATCCAATCTGGTTGGATACTAGAAATTGCACAAAGCAATGCTTCCACATCCTCATTCTTTCTTGAGAGTGCATATGCAACAAATTTAGCCTCCCTTTTTTGTAGATGATTTGAAAGTCATAACCCAACATCTTTGTGACCCATTTCTACTGCTTTTTTGAAGATAGTATTTGTTCCAAAAAGTCTTTAAGACTATCATAATTAGTTTTTACCTTGAAGTGTCTTCCCATTAGGTAAGGTCACCATTTTTTTAGTGCATGTAGAATTGCTAACATTTCCTTCTATAGCTTCGTATAAATACTTTTGTTTGATTGGATGAATTTAAAAAGCAATGGATCTTCTTTCTTGCATTAAAATAGCACCAATTCCATTTTCCAAGGCATCACATTCCACAATAAAGGTTTTTGTGAAGTATCGCGTAGCTAAGACCGATGCAAGGCACATTGCCTCTTTAAAATATTAAAAGGCCTTAGTTGATTAAGGAGTCCATGAAAATGCATATTTCTTCAATAATGTTGTTAGAGGTGTTTCTATTCTCCCATAATTCTTAACAAAATTGCGATAATACCCTGTTAACCTGAGAAATCCTCGCAACTACTTTATTGTCGTTGGGACTTTCCATTCCTTAATGGATTTAGTTTTGCTAGGGTCTACCTTAACACCCTTGTGAGATACAATATGACCTAGATATTCCACCCTTTGTACTCCAAAGAAACATTTGGATGTTTTTGCATATAATTTTTTCTCCTCCAAAAGTTTGAGCACCCTGTCAACATGTTAAACATGATCCTTCCAATATTTGCTATAGATTAGTATATCATCAAAAAATACTAGCACAAATTTTCTAAGGAAGGGTTTGAAAATGGAACTCATTAACCCTTCAAATGTAGAAGGTGCATTCGTAAGGCCAAAAGGCATGACCAAAAATTCATAATGACCCTCTTGAATTCAAAATGTTGTTTTTAGAATATCTTCATTCTTCATTCTAATTTGATGATATCCTCAACAAAGATCCAACTTGGTAAAATAAATTGTTACATTTAATTCATCCAATAATTCATCAATCACTGGAATGGGAAATTTATCTTTAATACTGAGCTTATTGAGCTCCGTCTAATCTGGACACATGTGCCATGATCCATCCTTATTGTGCACCAATCCTAATAGAGAAGAGAAAGAACTTTGACTATGTTGAATTATACCAGCATCTATCATTTCTACAATCATACATTCAATTTCTCTCTTTTTGACATAAGGATATCTATAAGGCCAGATGTTTGGAGGAACACTTCCTAGAATTAAATGAATAGCATGATCATGATCACAAATAGGTGGGAGTCCTTTGGGAGTTTCAAACACCTTGGAATGATTATCCAAGACTTTTTGTAGATCAGGAGAAATATAAGATTTTGATGTTGTAACTTCTAGTGGGCATAATTATGCAATTACACCTCGTTGTTATTTAATCAGAAGATTTTTCACGACACTAGAGCTTATTAGCTTTCTCGTCTTCCCTGCGATATCTCGTAATTCAACTCCATTTCATTCCAAAAAAAATCTCAAGAAAAGTTCTTGAAAATGAAATGCTACTGTCCCGAAAGACTGTAACCATTGTACTCCTAGTACAAGATTAGCACCTCCAATTGGAATGAAAATCATTGTACTATTCAATACATATTCCCCTATCGTTAGCTTGATATTATGGCATTTTCTAGAGAAATTTATAGTCCCTCCATTTGCAACCATCCCTTGACATTCTGGTGCTGGGTATAGCAAAAAATTCAATTCCTTGGCTACCTTACAATGAATAAAATTATGGATAGTATCTAAATCAGTCAACACTATTACCTTTTTCTTCTTGATATGTGCTTTTATATTGAGAGTTGTGAGGAGTGGTAATTCCTGCCAATCCATCACATGATATGGTCAAGCTCATTTCTTCTTCTTATAGGGTTGGTTCCTGCTGTATATCCTCTTATTTTGAAGTTTCTTGTTCATTTTCTTTCTCCTCTTCACAATCTATGTAAAATAATTTCTTCTCAGCACACTTATGATCTTTAGAGTATTTTCTATCACAACTGTAGCAAAGCCCTTTTTCACTTTTTTCTTCCAATTTTTGTGGTGTCAACCTTGTAGGTTTTGCAAGTCTAGTAGTAGCAACACTTCCATATTTATAGATGTGAGTGGTAGGATTCCTTGTCTCTATAATTTTACATTCATTTTTTCTTGCCAACCTAAAAGCCTTATCCAATGAATCAGGTTCCCAAACACAAACCTCATGTTGGATGTTATCCTTTAAAGTCCCGATGAAGACATCAATATTGTGTTCCTCTGGAATATTGGTTACCCTTATATTCAATTTTTTGAAGTCCTCAATGTGCTCCACCACTAAACCCCTTGGTTTGAGATTTATCAATTGGCTAAAGAAGGTGTTACTCTTTGTATCCTCATAATGTGCTATCATTTCCTCCATAAAAATTGACGAAGTGGCAATTTTTTGTTGGGAGCAAAGCCAACGATACCATACAAATGTATTTTATTCTAGGTGTAAAGTTGCAATGCGTACCTTTTGTGTGTTTTGCACATTATTGAGATCAAAATATTTCTCCATCTGTAGTATCCATGTTACGGGATCCTTGCCATAAAACTTCCTCATATCCATCTTTGGAATATGGTAGTTCTTCCATCCAACATTAGGGTTTATGAAATAATGATTAACGCTTATTTTTTTCTCATCGTGAGTTTCCTCTACTATCATTTTGCCATTAGAAAACATTTCTTGTATCAACTTTGCTAAACCTTTGATGTCTACCTTTATATCATCCTTCATGTTTTCCATGTTGTCTTTCATTTTTTCATCAATATTAGCTTCCATGTCATCCATATTATCTTCCATCCCAAATTCCATGCCATCCATATTAGCTTCCAAACCATTTATATTAGCTTCTGCGCCTTTCTTCAAACCATCCATCTTAGTTTCCATGGCTTTCTTCAAAACTTCCATTTCATTTTTTGTTGCTCTTTGTGATAGCAAAATTTGGTGCACTTGCTCTTGTAATTTTGATATCTCATGTTGCATTTCTTTGTCTTCATGATTCATAGTAGAGCCTTCTGAAGGCTTTATGGGTGTTGAATTCCTTTCAAGGGGGATTTTAGAACCGAAAACTGATATTTATTCTTCAATATTCCCTTGGAATAAATTCAAACTAATTTTTTCAAACAAGACTTATGTAATTTGAAAAAAAATACACACATTTTTCTTTCTTTTGAGGAACTTGATATTGAAACTGAATTATCTCTGTGATTTTAGATCTAAATTATCTAAAATTTGGCCCTGTAGTAGCCCTATGAATCTTCTTTCAAATGCCAGAGATTTGACCTAATTTGGATTCGTCAAGATAAAGTTATGTCAGATCTCCCACAATGACCTAATTATGGACTAGTTCAGTAGAGCGACCTTGTACGGTGCACCACATGTAAATATTTCCTCATTCAACTCTAAAATTGATGCAAAGGAAACTACAGTCTGTGTACTTGCAGTCAATTTTTACAGAATTCCAATCCAGTGCTTAGAGAAAGAGTTATGACAATTTTGCCACAGTCACCTCTTTGAGATGAAATTCGGGAGCTTGAAAAATCCCTAAATTCCACAGACCCTATCTCTGAAAATATTACGAATCAAGCTCTAAAATTTTTGGACGATGTTCCTCAAGATTGTGGCTTCTCTCTATAACAATTTCAGCTTCTGAACCCTCGTTAAAATTTCAATTTATGAAAATTTGGAGCCTGATTGGGGATGGGGATGGGAATGGGTTAATTACATACAGGCACTTAGACATACAAATGTCAGGATTAAAGATAAGATGGAATCTCTTTGTTGTGTGCATTTTAAGGCAGATCACTATCCGTTGAATTTTTTATATAGTTTACTAATGAGACTTAGGGCTCAAGGAGTGTATTTTTGGTGGCACAAACCTTTCTAAAAGTTGAAACTTCTCTCAAAATCCACACTCCAAAAAAAAGTACCTACTTGGGAAAATTTACAAATACAAAATAAACATGGTATGGGCTCGTGTATCTTTTGTAAGGATTTTCAAGAGTTAATCAATCATGTGTTTCTTATTTTTTTATTCTCATCCAAAGTGTTGGAAGATACATTGTCCCTATTAGGCATAAAAAACCTATGGCATGGGGAGAACTGTGAGGTAGCCTGGGAAAATTGGTGGACTGAATCATCAGATGATGATATACAAAACTTCCCCCTAATAATCTCATGGGGCCTTTGGCTAGCAAGAAATAAAGTCATATCTAGAGATTTAAGCTCTTCTCCATCACTAATAGTGGCATAATGTGTGTCGATCCTCTCCATGCTCCCTTCAAATGATATTCCTCGTACAAACATAAATATAAGCATAGAACAGATAAATCATGATATTTCCTCGCCATTTTCACTGGGCATCAAATGGTCAGAATAGATGTGGTTCGGGGCTAGTGATTAATATAAATGACAACAAGTCTCTAAAAGCTTATGTGGATATTAGTTCTAGCACAAATAATTTTGCTGAGTTTCTCTCATTAAAACTCGTTCTTTGCTGGCTCATACAGATTGGGATACTAAAGGCACAATTTTTGGTGATTCCATGAATTTCATAAACTGGTTCAACAAAACATAGAGATGTAAAAATCATGTTTTGATTCTTATCATTGAATAAATATTACTATTAAATATGTCAATTGATCTTGTCACCGTGTGACATATTTACAAGGAACGAAATATAGATGCAGACATCCTTTCTAAGGAAGGAATACAATAGGATTTGAACTCATGGCTCATTTACGAGGCAATAGATGGGATTTCCCATGTGTTAAACATTAGGCCATATAATTTATAAGTTCTGTAGGGGTTCCATTTTTTCTTATGATATTATTATATGCTACTATCACTCCAAATTTTTTTCACTCGGTGATTTTGTTCCCTCGTCTCTTACTCTCCATGCTGTCACATGTTACCGTTTACAATATTTGTTTTATATTTTGTTACAGTTACATCTTGCTCATGTGTCGGTTTCGTATGATGTTGTAGTATTACTTGATATTATGGAATTTTCCAGAGCAACTTATAGTCCCTTCATTTGCAACCATCACATGACATTCTTGTGTTGGGTATAGGAAGCAATTCAATTCCTTGGCTACCTTACAATGAATAAAATTACGGGTAGTATCTGAATCAATCAACACTATTATATTTTTCTTCTTGATATGTCCTTCTACCTTGAGAGTTTGAGGAGTGGTAATTCCTGCCAATCCACTGCATGATATGATCAGACTCATTTCTTCTTCTTCTAGGGTTGGTTCCTGCTGTATATCCTCTTATTTTGAATTTTCTTGTTCATTTTCTTCCTCCTCTTCAAAATCTATGTAAAATAATTTCTTCTCAGCACACTTATGACGTTTAGTGTATTTTCTATCACAACTGTAGCAAATCCCTTTTGCCCTTTTTTCTTCAAATTTTTGTGGTGTCAACCTTGTAGGTCGTGAAAGTCTAGTAGTAGCAACACTTCCATCTTTATAGATGTGAGTGGTAGGCTTCCTTGTCGCTATAATTTTACATTCAATTTTTCTTGCCAACCTGAAAGCCTTCTCAAATGAATCAGGTTCCCAAACACAAACCTCATGTTGGGTGTTATCCTTTAAAGTCCCTATGAAGACATCAATATTGTGTTCCTCTGGAATATCAGTTACACTTATGTTAAATTTTTGGAAGTCCTCAATGTGCTCCACCATTGAACTCCTTTGTTTCAGATTTATCAATTGGCTAAAGATGGTGTTGCTCTTTGTATCCTCATAATGTGCTATCATTTCCTCCGTAAAAATTGACGAAGTGGCAATTTTTTTTCGGGAGAAAATCCAATGATCCCATACAAATGTATTTTGTTCTAGGTGTAAAGTTGCAATGCATACCATTTGTGTGTTTTTCACATTATTGAGAACGAAATATTTCTCCATCTACAGTATCCATGTTACGGGGTCCCTGCCATAAAAATTCCTCATATCCATCTTTGGAATATGGTGGTTCTTCCATCCAACATTAGAGTTTATGAAATCAAGATTAACATTTATTTTGTTCTCATCATGAGTTTCCTCTACTATCTTTTCACCATTAGAAAACATTTCTTGTATCAACTTTGCTAGCCTTGGATGTCTACCTTTATATCATCCTTCATGTTTTCCATGTTTCCTTTCATTTTTTCATCAATCTTAGCTTCCATGTCATCCATCTTAGCTTGCATCCCAACTTCCATGCCATCCATCTTAGCTTCCAAACCATTATCTTAGCTTCCACGCTTTTCTTCAAACCATCCATCTTAGTTTCCATGACTTTCTTCAAAACTTCCATTTCATTTTTTGTTTCTCTTTTGCGATAGCGAAATTTGGTGCACTTGATCTTGTAATTTTGATGTCTCATGTTGTATTTCTTCATCTTCATGAGTCATAGTAGAGCCTTCTGAAGGCTTAATGGGTGTTGAATTATTTTTAGGGGGAGTTGTAGAACCCAAGACTGATATCTATTCTTCAATATTCCCTTGGAATAAATTCAAACTATTTTTTTCATACAATACTTATGTAATTTGAAAAAAATACTCACATTTTTCTTGCTTTTGAGGAACTCATTATTGAAAATGAATTATCTCTGTGATTTCATATCTAAAATATGTAAAATTTGACCCTGTATTAGCCCTTTGAATCTCCTTTCAAATGCTAGATATCTGACCTGATTTGGATTCTTCCAGATAAAGCTATGCCAGATCTCCCACAATGACCTAATTATGGACTATTTTAGTAGAGCGAACTTGGATAGCATGCCACGTGTAACTATTTCGTCATTCGACTCTAAAATTGATACAAAGGATACTACAGTTTGTGTACTTGCAGTTAATTTTTACAGAATTCCAATCCAATGCTTAGAGAGAGTTATGATGATTTTTCCATGGTCACCTCTTTGAGATGAAATTTGGGAGCTTGAAAAATCCCTAAATTCCACAGACCCTATCTCGGAAAATATTACGAATCAAGCTCTAAAATTGTTTCCACGACGTTCCTCAGGATTGTGCCTTCTCTATATAAAAATTTCAGCTTTTGAACCCTCGTTAAAATTTCAACTTATGAACATTTGGAGCCTGATTGGGTATGGGAGTGGGTTAATTGCATACCGGCACTTAGACATACAAATGTCAATATTAAAGATAAGATGGAATCTCTTTTTTGGGGGCATGTTAAGGTATATCACTATCACTTGAAGTTTTTCTATAGTTTACTAATGAGCCTTAGGGCTCATGGAGTGTATTTATGGTGGCACAAACCTTTCTAAAAGCTGAAAATTCCCTCAAAATCCATACTCAAAAATAGATTACCTACTTGGGAAAATTTACAAAGACAAAATAAACATGGTATTGGCTCATGTATTTTTTGTAAGGATTTTCAAGAGTTAATTAATCATGTGTTTCTTATTTTTTTATTCTCATCGTAAGTGTTGGAAGCTAGATTGTCCCTATTATGCATAAAAAACCTATGGCATGGGGAGAACTGTGAGGTAGCCAGGGAAAATTGGTGGACTGAATCATCAGATGATGATATAAAAAAACTTCCCCCTAATCATCTCATGGGGCCTTTGGCTAGCAAGAAATAAAGTCATATTTGGAGATTTAAGATTTTCCCCATCACTGATAGCGGCATAATGTGTGTCAATCCTCTCCATGCTCCCTTCAAACGATATTCCTCGTACAAACATAAATATAAACACATAACAGATAAATCATGGTATTTCCTCGCTATTTTGACACGACATCAGATGGTCACAATAGATGTGGTTCAGGGCTGGTGATTAATATAAATGACAACAAGTGTCTAAAAGCTTCTGTGGATATTGGTCCTAGAACAAATAATTTCGCTGAGTTTCTCTCATTAAAACTCCTTTGCTGGCTCATACAGATGGGGATACTAAAGGTGAAATTTTTTGGTGATTCCATGAATGTCATAAACTAGTTCAGTAAAACATAGAGATGTGAAAATCATGTTTTGATTCTTATCATTGAAGAAAAATTCTTATTAAATATGTCAATTGATCTTATCACCATGTGACATATTTATAAGGAACGAAATACAGATGTAGGAATCCTTTCTAAGGAAGGCATACAACAAGATTTGGACTCATGGCTCATTTAGGAGGCTGTGGATGGGATTTCCCGTGTTTTAGACATCAAGCCATATAATTTATAAGTTCTGTAGGGGTTCCTTTTTTTCTTATGATATTATTATATGCTACTGTCACTCCGAAGTTTTTTGAGTCGGTGATTTTGTTCCATTGTCTTTTACTCTCCATGTTTTCACATGTTACCATTTACAATATTTGTTTTATTTTTTGTTACAGTTACATCTTGCTCATGTGTCAACTTCGTATGATGTTGTAGTGTTACTGTGCAGGTCATTTTCTCCAAATGTGGGGAGTCCTAGTTTTGGACTATGTGATTTTTGAGACTTTGTATGTGGGTTTCTACAGCACAGGTTTCTACTGGACTCTATGCCCTGTTTGGTCCTCTTCTTACATATTTGTGAATTCTTAATGCATCTATTGTGTAAATTTTTATATCCTTAATAAAAAGTTTTCTTTTTTTCTTAAAAAGAAATCCAATCACTAAATGGGTAACTATGAATCCAGATGCATCTCTACTACTTAAAAAATGGGGTAGATTAATTTTTATGCCATTTTACTGAGGAAAAGGTCGACCAAATCCTAGGAATGTGACTAATATGAAATAATTTCATTATGGATATATATTAATTATTTAGATATAATTTTCTTATTTATAAACCAACTTAGATTTATATTAAGTGAGCATCTACTGAGTGCCAAGAAAATTAAATATTTGGATGTGTAAAGCTCTTTTAGAGTAAAAGAGATTTGATCTCTCTTGGTAGATCAAAATTTAAGATGGATATAAGAAAATTTAATTATTAATTATAATTATAAATGTAACTATAACTAGTAATTTATTCAGATATATGTTTTCCAAATCCATGAGATAATTGTATTAATTTCCAACCAATGTGGTTCATGATCAATTAGATGATGATGAAATTGATTGGTTCATTCAAAAAGAGTGAGAAATTAATACATTTATGTGATTGATTCTAAAGAAAAATATCTAAATAAATCTACTCATATGGCTCCATTAAAATATTAATTTTATGTGTTTTTTTTTTCTAATTTCATTTTGTTTGTAATTTTATGAAATTTGACACAACTAAAATGTTTAACATCACATTGGAACAAAAAATTCTACCATATGAGGCTAGAGAGTACCTCTCAATACAACCAGCCTAGATCTATCAAGCGTCGAGAGGGATCAAATCTCTCGAGGTGAAAACCTATTTTTTGACTGCAAAAGGTGAGGAAAGGTTTGCACCTCAAGAGATTTGATCCCTCTCAGCGCTTGATATATTCGTAGCTAATATGGATCTAGGCATGTCTCAGTCATGTGCGGACAAGGAAAATATATCGAACATATGATTAATTTTATCAAGAATATGTAAATACATCTAATATCGATACAATCATTTATATATGCTAAATATGTCTGATATAATAATTTAATATATGATAAATATGTCTGATATTTATCTGGCCATTTTAATTTTAAATTTTCTTAGTTACCTCACTTTGTGAAGATGATAAATATTGTTAATGACTTTAATGATGAAATACAAATTTTGAATGAAAAGTGACATTGTAATAGTGTTGAATGATAGAAAATGTGAATAATAAGAATTCAATCAATTACAAATAATCTTCATTCTGATCAATCTCAAATTATTTTCTTCTACTATTATTATTGTCACCGTTGTTAGTTTCGTCATCTTTTCATATCTATTATATGTAAAGGACAGTTGGAATCATAAGCCATTTAAATATTTAGCTCGAACTATTGTACTAAACATCATAGATTGTCTCTTTTTCTCTTCAATATTAATATGTTGAATTACTATACACAAATTCAATGTGCATTGTCAATAATTTTGTGTGCTTACACTGAAATAAATGGAAAATGTTAATCCAATCACTTTAAAACTAATGTATCATCAATGTACATCCAATTACATCAAATTATAAATCAATGTCTACATTGAAATCAAAGAATCTAATGCAAACAATCAAATCATATTAGAAAACAACATCTACACTGAAATCAATCCATTTAATGTAGGTAATCAAATAGGATTAGAAATCAATATCTACACTAAAATCAATGTATCAAGTGCAAGTAAGAAAAAAACATTAGAAACCAACATCTACACTGAAATAAATGCATCTAGTGCAAGCAATAAAATAGGATTAGAAATCACGATCTACACTGAAATCAATGCATTTAGTGCAAGAAATCAAATAGGATTACAAATCATGTACTTTGAAATCAATGCATCTATCGCAAGCAGTCAAATATAATTAGAAATCAAAATATACACTGAAATTAATCCATCTAGTCCAAGAAATCAAATAGGATAAGAAATCAGCGTCTACACTGAAATCAATGCATTTAGTGTGAGCAATCATATAGGATTAGAAATCATATAGATTGAAATAAACACATCTAGTGCAATGAATTAAATATAACTAGAAACCAACATCTACACTAAAATCAATGAATCTAGTGCAAGTGATCAAAATGGATTAGAAATCACCATATACACTGAAATCAATTTATCTAGTGCAACAAATATTCTTCTCTCTCCCCCCCCCCCTCCCCCTCAATTACATCTCTTTCTCCCTCCCTCTTTCCACTCTCTCACATCCTCCCTCTTCCTTCCTCTCTCTCCATTTCTCTCCCACATCTCTATCTCTCTCTCCCTTCACCCTCCAACTCGGTTACTATATCTGTAACACCCTAAGTTGTTATGCTTTTTAATTTGACATTTGAACAAATCCAAAGGGGAAGTGGAACCCAATGGAGAAACAATGTGTGGATTTATTTAAATAATTATTAATAAAAATAAATGGAATAGTTATGTGTCCACTATGACTAGATTGAGATTGGAGATCCTAAACCTTTATCCATGAAGATATGGATAAGGTTAGACTTTCCCAAAACCTTTCGGAAAAACTTGAAATGAATCTTACTAAATTATATTGGGAGAAAAAAATATAATTTCCCAAATGAAGAGAAAAGTAATTGGGAAGAGGAAGAAAATATGGAAAAGTGGAAATGACAGCTTTAAAGTACCTCACTGAGGGAAGCTTAGGAAAAAACACGAAGAAAGAATCCTGGAATTTCTGGACGCAGAAATTAGAAACTGGCTTGGGAAAGCACTACTTAAATATGTTGTTCCAGGATAGACAAAGAGTTGTCTATCCAGGGAGGTAGAGATCTCAGCTCAGGGGTGAGTTAAGGAGATAGAACTCTATGGTTGGGAGGAACTAGTCATAGAAATTGGTATGCACACTGAACTAGTTTATTTCAACATTTAATTGAACTTAATACATACATACATACATACATACATATATACATACATACATACATACATACATACATACATACATACATATATATATATATATATATATATATATATATATATATATATATAAACTCTTGGCTAGAGAAATGAGTAAAGATATCTGAAAAACAATGAATATACTTCTGAAAGTTAATGTTTGAATATGCTTACTTAGTCAAATTCTGATAATTTAAAATATTCATTTCCTATACAATTAACATATTTATAATACTCAAGTATTACAAATATGTAAATTTTTATGGGAGCCGTTAAATGAGACCCATCTGCCAAAATGTATAAACCTATAAGGTATAAATCCGGGGATTAGTAACTCATTGAAAAGTGTGAATTTTGTTAGGAAATGCACAACATTAAACAGATCAAAGTGAGTTGTATGCTAATTTAGGAATATTACACACACACACCCACACACACACACACATATGCTTATTTTCCTGTCTAAATCTTACTATGTGATGATAATGCTTTTACAAATTTCGCAAACGTCTATCTAATACAATATGAGCTACTGCATCAGTTAACACATTCATTCTTCTAGGAATATGCTGATATGTGAAATAATAAAAATTTATTTATAATAAACTAACACGAAAATACATCGTTAAAATCTGAGGGTTTCTAACCAAATAATGCCCATTGCACTGAAGAACAATAAGGTGAGAGTCTAGGTTCACAATTACTTCATGAATGTCAAGAGAAATAGCTTCGGTTAAGAGTTTAATGACTGCACTATACTCAACAACATTTTTGGTTGTACGCCCTAGACAAATACCTTGAAGGTCTACCAACTCACCATTACAATCATAAATCACCCAAGCCACATAAGATAGATTTCGAGTACTGCGAGAATCACCATCAGTGAAACTAACATAAGGAGTGACAGACATATGCATAGTAATTCAAGGACATAATAAGTGGGAAAAAATGCTCGCAAAGCACACGAAGAAAAAAATGTACAAAAATGAAAAACACACTTATGTACAAAAGGACATGCACGAGAGACTCATGCACAATATTTTTTGAGGTACAACCGATTTCTGGGGTGATCCAAGGGATAACCTTCATTGTTAATAATCTCATAGGCCCTGTTCTGCAAAACACGCTTAACGATGTAGGGTCCATGCCACATAGGTTCGAATCTGCCTACCCCTAGCTTATCATGAGCTTGGCCATACAAGAGGACTAATTCCAATAGGCATCTCATGTTGTTTTCACCAATAATCAATAATAGAAATTGATTATTGTGAAGATATTTCAACTTCGGCTTGTCCTCCCTGTGATTATACTCTTTCCATTGTGTCTCTCAACACATATTCTCAATCCCCTTGGCTCGGTTCTTCAGATTATACTGATCACTTGAATGAGATGTTTCCAGCTAATGAAGCTATTGTGGAAACCATGTCTCTAGAGGATCCTCCCTAGGATGATAGTCATCATCATTCCTCCTTTATGGCTAGCCTTGGGGCCATGTCTACTTGCCTTGAGAAATTTGCTTCACAAGCTCCTTCCCATCCACTTCAAATGGCTATTTTGACACATGAAGTATTTTCAAAAGGCAACATGGGGAATATTACTCAAAACATGCCTATCAACATATCTATTAAACCGATGGTTGTCGAGAAATCCACTTTGGGGAAACCTATTCTCCTGATGAGATAACGGTTTATACTTGTCTCTTCTGAGAATTTCAAGACGTTTTCACTTGGTCCTGTGAGGAAATGCCTGACATTGATGCAAGTATAGTCATGCACATTGGATTTAGTCCTCCTGTATGACCAAGCTCATGATAAGCTGAGGGTAAGCATATTTGAACCTATGTGGCATGGGCCCTACATGGTTAAGCGTGTTTTCCATAACGAGGCCTATGAGCTTATTGACTATGAAGGTTATCCCTTGGATCAACCCAAAATTGGGCTATACCTCAAAAAATATTATGCATAAGTCTCTACTACATGTCCTTTTGTACATAAGTGTGTTTTTCATTTTTGTACATTTTTGGCTTGGTGTGCTTTGAAAGAAGTTTTTCTTGCTTATTATGTCTTAGACCTACTATGTAGATGTTTGTCACTCCTTATGTCAGTTTTTCCGATGGTTCTTCTCGCAGTACTTTAAATCTATCTTCTGTGGCTTGGGTGATTTATGATCCTAATGGTGAGTTGGTATACCTTCAAGGTATATGTCTAGGATGTACAACCAACAATGTCCAAGTGGTCATACATGAGGACTAAGTCAAATTGGTCATACAGGAGGACTAAGTCTCCTTCTAAAATGTTGGACTCACGATTGCCGTTAGACCAAAATCTACAGGTATTTGTTCTCTGCTACAATCGCTAGATTTAGGATCCATGAGAGGCGGTTAGTCCATGTCACAAAACACACGGGGAGCATTGAACCCAATATCCAACAATCTCCCCCCCAGCACAAGCTGGGTGAGTTTTGAACTCGAGACTTGTTGCTCTGATACCACTTGTTGGACTCACGATTGTCGTGAGACAAAAACCCACAGGCATTAGTCTCCCCTACAATCTCCAAAGTTAGGATCCACGAGAGGCGATTACTCCATGTCACGAAACAGACGGGGAGTGTTGAACCCAATGTCCAACATACAATGGTACGAAGAAGCGACCTAAAGTAAACTTGACCACTTTTTACGTGCTTCATGACCCAGACAGTAGCGTAGTTTCTTCACAAACTCTCAACTATAAAAAGACATTCTTCCTCAGCAGCGAGGTATTGAAGGTGTTTGATAGGTATTTTGGGGAGAGGCTAATTTCCACCGTGCAAATACGAAGGAGAAGCTTCCGGACAAGACAAGTTGGAATGGGTGGTGCAGGCATCCTTGCCGAGGTTGATGAATTCTGAGATAAAAACAGCATGAGTGTCGTTGAACGCATGGATCTCGTATTTTGAAAACCTGATGGCCCGGAACTTTTGTTCATGGCAATAATACAACCATTCTTCTAGGGTATTACGGTCGTTTCGTAAATGGACCAACCTGGAAGTCGATAAACCCATCATTAATGGAAAAAATGGAGTATGATCGGTGAAAATGGCTTGAGGGACACCAAACACAGTAATCACATGGTTCAAAATAAATTGTCGCGACTATCTTAACGCATCATTGTGAGCAGGCATTGCTTAAAATTGTTGGTGATAGCGAACAGCTGACAGCGATCATTATAACACCATCGGCCGGTGAAGTTCATGCCAAAATCAAACACTTGCACCGGAAAGGGACCAATGGTAATGAGGGGATGAAGGTGAGAGGGTGTCGTGCGGATCTTTCTCTAGTAAATTTGGCACTCGTGACATTTACGGATAGCGAGGATACAATCTTTAAAAATGGTAGGCCAAAAATATCCAGCACGAAGGATTTTTTGAGTAGTGGCATACCCAGACATGTGACCGCCACATGCGCCAGAATGGTAGTCATTCAAAACTTTTTCATCCTCCTCGAGGGTCAAGCACTAACAAAGAATGGAATCAGCTTTGACACGATATAGATTATATCTAACTATGTGATAAGGTTATGAATGATGGCAGATGCATCGACAGGCATCCTTCATCAACTCAGACTGGAAGGTAGAAGTCTATAAGTATACAATGATATCACCGTACTATGAATTGAGGGTGCTAATTAGAAAAAGAGTGTCATCCGAAATTCATTCCTCAGAAGCAAACGGTGTAGAGGCAGAAGGAAAGGATCTGAAAAAATCGGCAAAAAGTAATTATTTCTTCGATTTTGCAGTAGTGAAATCCAAATAAAACTCTTGGAGGATAAATATCAACTTGGATTATTTTCCACCCAACAATTGGCGAGTTAAAATATAAGTCATGGGGTTGCAATCAGAGATCATGGTTATTGTGTGGAGAAAAATATAGTGGTGAAAACGTTGGACGCCTTGAACAACTGCCAATTCCAACTTCTCGACATGAGAATAATGTGTTTAAGTTTCGAGGAGATTGCGGCTCAAATAAAAAATAACATGCTCATTAATATCGTCATCATCCATTACCTGAACCATTGAAATAATGCTAAAATCGACAGCCAAACAGAGTGAATAGTCGTGATGATAATTCAGAGGACGCAAAAGAGGAGCATTGACGAGAAAAGTCTTTAATGCATCGAAGGATTTTTGGGCAATCTCGTCCCAGAGGAATGGGACGCCTTGCTAAAGAAATCGCATGAAACCTTTAGCTACCTCAGCATAGTTTGGTATAAAATTGCACAAGAAATTTTGTTTCCCTTGCAAACTATGAAACTGATGTAAGGAGGAGGGGGAGGGGAGATTAACAATA
Source organism: Pinus albicaulis (assembly GCA_034641835.2). Classification (NCBI taxonomy): domain Eukaryota; kingdom Viridiplantae; phylum Streptophyta; class Pinopsida; order Pinales; family Pinaceae; genus Pinus; species Pinus albicaulis. The sequence continues at coordinate 594,568,040 of CM076583.1, forward strand.
GCTTCGACCTTGAGAGGGTTGAGACGAATTCTATATTTAGAGATGATAAACCCAAGGAGTCTACTGGAATCGACGTAGAGGACACATTTATGTGAATTGAGCTAAATTTTGTACCATCTACAACGAAGAAATATTTTACGGAGGTGATCCTAGTGATCGATACACTTAGCGAAATGAGTCAGAAGGTCATCGAGGTAAGGCTGAACAATGTGATTAATATCATGAAAAGGATATGAAATTTTCCATTGGAAAGTTGCATCAACATTCTTGAGGCAAAAAGGGAGCTTCTTGTATGTGAAGGTGCCCCATTGAAAGATCAAGGCGGTTATGTGTTGATCACCTGATAGAATATTGATCTGGTTATAACCAGAAAACCCATCCATAAGGGAAAATATCTCACGCCCAGGACATTTCTGATCAATGAAAGGAGTGGGATAGTTATCCTTAGGGAAATAATGGTTGATGTCAAGGTAATCCACACAGAATCGAATAGTACCCTGCTTTTTATCCACAGGGACAACGTTAGAGACCCAATCTATCAATCGGATCGGATAAATGAAGCCAATGTTGGGTTTATGGAAGCTGCCTTTCTAGGGTGCACAGGACCATGACATTGGTGAATAGGTTTTGCATCTGGATAAGTAGGGATCTCTTGCATGACTATACTTGGATTGATGTCGAGCATTTCCTCATAGGACCAAGCGAAAATGTCTCGAAATTGTCGAAAGAGACTAGTATAGACTGTGATCTCATCACTAGAATACGTTACCCCAACGTGGATTTTCTCCACAACCCCTGGTTTAACAGAGATGTCGATAAGCATGGTTTGAGTAATATTCCCCATTTTCCCTTCTACAAATACTTCATGTGTCGAAATAGGCATTTTAAGTGGATGGGAAGGAGCTTGGGAAGAGAATTTCTCAAGACAGGTGGACATAGCCCCAAGGCTAGGAATAAAGGAGGAACGATGATGTCTATCGTCCTATGGAGGATCCTATAGAGACATAGTTTCCACAATAACTTCATCAGTTGGAAATTTCTCATTCAGGGATCAAGAGAATCTGAAGCACTGAGCGAAGAGGATTGAGAATACGTGTCGAGAGACACATTCAAAAGAGTATGATTAGAGGGAGGAGGATCTAAGTCCAAAATAACTTCACAATAATCAATTTGTATTTCGCTTAGCGAAATTGTGTAGCAAAACAAATAAATTTGCTCAGGCGATGGGATGATCCATGGATCAAAAGAGGTGGAGCTCTTATTAACTTGAGTAGTGTTGGGTAGAGGAAGAGAAAAAATAGCCATGAGGGCAGGATATTTGAAGAGTCCCAACCCTATGATTTCATAAGGTGTAGGAATATGATCTACATATGGAACGTTACTCTTGGAGGAGGTGGAAGTAAAAATGATAATTGATCAACAGTTATAATATTTCCTTTGTGGGAAAATCGATGAACATGAAAGAGAGTGGAAGAGACGCACAACATGGCGTGAGTCCAAATGCAACTGAGGAGAAGATTATAATTGAGTTTGGCATCAATGATTTCAACCTCAAAATTAACCTTTTTTCCTTCCAACGTTATAAGCTGGTGAGGACACCAGGAGGGAGAGATTTCCTTCCGTCGAAATCTTCTAAAGAATTTGGAGACTAATTAAGGCTTGGTGAACTAATGGCATTTTAGCATACAACAGACATGATGCAAGTAGATGCACCCTCATCCACGACTGCTCGATGGATATTCTTACCATTAATCCCAACTTGGATAATCAACGCAAGTTGGTGAGGGAGATGCGCGAAAAAATTTTGTAGATAAAAAGTCATAAGGCTTGAATTGGTGGGGTGAACCCCTCCAATAGTGGATAACAAAGCCTTTCATTATGACAAACAACTCTGAAGTACTTCCAACACAGAATAGTGAATGGCGCTTGACCCAAATCCTTAGCAATACTGTAATGCTAAGCGGCATGAACATTTGGGTTATAGGAAGACTTACAGAGTACACCTTTATAAAGTGGCCATACAATGGGCTCAAGACTTGGCTTTTCAATGTGAGTCGGGTTAAAAGCAGGCGGGGTAGGAGGCCCATCTACGACCTCTTTCCCTGCCGCCTGACGCGGTTTGGTATAATCCTTTGATCTGGTAGCAATAGAGATTTGTGCAACAATATTCATCATGAAAACCTGAGAGCCAAAATGGGTGGAGGATTGAGGTTGTTCCATCAATTAAGTTTGTTGTGATGGGAATGGTTCTTTAAGAATAGTCAAAGTCCTTCGAGTGCCTTCGAGGAGTCGAATCACCTTATCCCATCACAGACAGTGCTTGGTGTAATGAAAATCTTCACATATCAGAGAAAGGTACTTCAGTTTACGTTTTGAACCATCATTAGTATTAGGTTTAGGAGAATCCCATTTCAGGGTATTGGCTTTGGCCTTACCTTTACCCTTTTTCTTACCTTTAGAAGTTTTATTCATCGAGGTGGATTGGACAACATTCACTTCTATAGCCTTGCCAAGATTAGGAGGAAGATGAGAAGCAGTGTGAGTGGAAGAAGTGGATTTATGCTTCGCAAGGTTGGGTGAAGATTTATAGGAAGTCTGAGACACATAACCAATGATATTGTTAACTGATTGCATCATTGGTGCTTTGGTAGTTCTGGGTCGCGGGGCCTCTGGCAAGAGTTCATAGAGCGTGCCAGATTGAGAATACACAAGATCGAGGTACTGAGCATGAGCGATGGCTTATTCTTCAGTAACACATGCCCCCATAGCGATGTCCTTAGAAATCAGAGAAATAAAGGAGGTAGTAAACCAATGAGTAAAAAGTTGATAAAGAATATCAAACTTGATAAAACAATGGTGCCACCTCCATTCATGAATATGATTGGATATATGAGTGGCCTGATCTTGTTTCAGAGATGTTAAGAGGTGCATCCTAGTTTCATAATGAACTGGTAACTGGAAGTGCGTGAGAAAGGCCATGGAACGAGAGTTGAAATATTGAAAGACACCACGAGAAAGTCCAATGTACCACTTTGCAACGGCACCAGTGAGAGTCCTCTGAAAAATATGTAGTTGAATTGAATCATCAACCCAAGAGTTAGAGGAACACCAAATACAGTACTTCATAACATGCGCCTGGGGTTCTTCTCCATAATTTCCTTCAAACCTATGACAATCGCCAGGGATTTTAGTCGCAAATAGAGGCCAATATGGGTTATGAAAGATAGTATCATTTGTTAACTTTGACACATCAAGCAATTCCAACATAGCAATAAATGTAAATTGAGGATTGAAAGGCATTGCTGGCCTTTAATAGAGACCAATATTGGGATTCCAACCATGTTGGGAGAAATTTTGACCCCATATGTTATGTCCCAAAGGATTTTTTCCATAACGGTTATAACTCTGATAATTTGGCCCATACACTGGTTGAGGACCATGGTATTGATTTTGAATGAACCACTGAGGTCCAATTTCAGAATAATATGGATTTTGCTGCGAAATGTAAGCAGTGCCTTGGGGTGGAGCTTATACCATCAAAGGTTGACCTTGCGGAATTATAGGTTGCCCCTGAGGCTGCACTGGTTGCCCCTGGGGTTCAGGTTGGCCTGGGTACTGATGTTGGATAGGCTATCAGTGGGGTGCAAGTTGGCCTAGATGTTGGAATCCACCAGGCTGTCCTTAGGGTGCAGGTTGGCCTGATGGTTGAGACGAGCCAGATGGCCCCTAAAAAATAGGTTGGCCTGGCTGACTAGTGGAGGGTTGACCTTCTTGTACAAAAGTCGGCCCTTACTAAACGTAAGGCTGTCTCTTTTACATAGAATGTTGTCAGTGAGTTGGGTAGGTTTTCCCTTGGGGAACACAAGATGCTCGTTGTTGAACATAAGGTTCACCAGTAGGACCATAGGGCTATCCTTGCTAAAACGAAGGTTAGACCTGTAAATGAGAGGGTTGTCCTTGCAGGCCATAGGGTTGTCCCTGTGGGTATGTGAACTAGTTTGGGTAAACTGACATTTGAGGGGTTTGAACATACAATGGACCAAGTGGGCGAGGCCCATGGTAATAGATGTGATTTCCATGCTCATTGTAGTAATAAAATGGATTGATGGGAGATTGAATCTACTGAGAACCCTAGGGGAAGTAATTATGTTGTTGAATGGCCATCATATATTGGTCATACGTGAAACCTCCAGGAATAATATTAGAGGAAATAGATGTACTACCAATAGGTTGATGGACTCCCAATACGTCAAGCTTTGATCCAGTCACTACGGGTCCAACAGGTATTGCAGAAGCATTAAGGTGTGTTCCACTGATAGCAGAAGAAGGTGGCAATGATGGAATCACAACATTAGATGGTGTGGATGAGGCCACACAAACATTGGGCTAGTTTGGGATAGATGTAATGATCGTCGACACAATGGGAGTCGAAGGGGATGGGCCCGATACAAATGACCCCTCTAAAGGAGCCTATGTAGCCGGCCATATTGGATTCTGATACAAATACATAGCACTAGAGATCATCTGACTCAAAGAATGATAACCAGTTAGTAGAGATTAAAGTTGTGAGGAAGGTTGACCTGAGATGTAAGGAAAATTCTTCGGAGGGAATTGATGTTCTCTCGTAGAAACATAAGTCTCTTCACTAATAATAGGACTCGTGGCATCCATGTCGAATGAAGACATGCTTTTGGCGAAAAGGCGACGAGCAGTGGCAAGTAAAGAATGCGTTAATGGTGACTCAGGTGGTCCTAAGGGATCTTCTCTTAAGAATTCCTAAGTGTCTGGAGGTTGCCAATTGATATCAAATGGTTCCTGAGGGAGAGATCAAGTGGCAAGAGATTCAAAAATCAGAATAATGGCACACGAGTAGCCCAGAGTCCCGACAGACTAAGGTATCTCCAAAGAAACTTCGGGAGAATATTCTTCACTATGAGGTAATGAAGGGGACGAAAAAATTGGTGGTTATGCCACCGTGACTTTGTCTCAAGAACAAAAAAGAAAAGAGATAATCACTTTGAGGCTTTGAGAACAATCACTAAGAAACTACTCATGAACAAACCGAGAAAATATCTTAACAGACGTGTGATCGTGCGTAATTAATTTTATGACACTGAAAAAAAACTCTCCCTTTTCATGTTTTAAGAGTCAAGAAAAGGAGAAAATATGACTATAGTTTCTTTCAGTTTGGACGAGCATGAAAGGAAAATTTCTCGATGATATTTTCAATATTTAAAGAGTCACGGAAAGGTCAAAATGACTACTCAGGAATTATAAGCAAGAGGGTGTACCAAGCTCCCGTGAACTGCAACATACACCTTGGTGATCAAATGAAAGAGAAATGACCAAGGACTTCACATATGTGCAGTCAGTCTCCCTGAATGTTGTGTCTGGTGTATCATGGTTACGGGGCTGCAGACTCGGTTTCATATGGATAAAATATTGCAACCTATGAGGGTCTCCCTTTATATTCGTGATGGTACAGGGAGCACAAGTCTATACTAGTGCTGTCTAATGCTAGATGGCGAGTGACAACTGCTAGGTTTAACGACATCGGAACACATCACTAGCCTAGAACTCCAAGTGTGAGCGTTAAGTTTCAATGCTTCCATAGGTTGATTGAGTTCATTTTAAAATTTATCTTGAAATTATGTTTTAGCTTCAAGGCCTTATTGAAATGGGATCTAAAATCTCTAATGCATAGCTATATGAACAAGATAATATCATTTTAATTCGATGAACAACTAGCTAAGAGAGGGATAGAGGTTCATAACAAAGTAGCAATTAATCAAATGCAAGAGTAAGACTTCCCACATGCTACTAACACAACCAAAGAACAACGAAAAATGCTTCTCCTATTTTTCACTTCTCTAATGAATAATAAACCAACTAATGCAAGAGAGTACTCTTCATTTTCAATCAAAAAGAAAAAAACAATTTTTTTTTCTGTCATATGAATGAGGAGAAATAATGTAGCGTTACGCAAAAAGGACAAAACAAAAACTAGTTTTGATAAAATTGAAAGAAATGATCAAAACACGAAGAGACCAATCCAAAGAGAATGTAAAACAGACTCAAAACTAAATGTGCATTCCTTCATGCAAAAAGAGGACTTTTAGATCAACTTAGTGAGCAATGTAATCTATGCCCAAGGTGATGGACAGAGCATCAAGAAGACACCAGAAAGAGAGTTCAATGATCCAAAAACACCTAGAATCGAAAGAGAGACTAAGAAATCAATCAGCAAAATGAAAATATAGATAACTAAATATGACTCATACATGGATTGGATAATCAGTGAACATGTGGTCGAATAAAAAATCACGGACACCTAGAAACCCTATGATGAAAATCCACACTAATCAGATGAGAGATAATCAACCAAAACAAAAGAGACAGGGAAGTCAAAAAAAATTTAGGAGGAGTAATCCAAAGAGTAAAAACCAATCTAGAGGGTAAGATGTATTAAAAACATAGACAAAGAGCCTAAAACCAAACCTACAGGATTCATCATGACTATTCGGCTATAATCCATGCCGAACAGGGGAAATCACACCTGTAATAGAGGTAACCCACGCCAATCTATGCGACTGTCAAGGAAAAGGTAGCGCCGACCAAGGAAAACCAAGTTCAATGGAGAAAAGGAAGCCGAGGGAAGACATGTTTATCACTCTAAGAATAATTTAAATGGCTTAAGACATTCAAATGAGCTAAACAAAGCAGAGAAATGACAATACGACCAAAGTCGATCAAACAAACAAAACTCTAAATGAACAATGGTTAATAATAGACACACTGATCCCCAGCGGAGTCACAAAGTTGTTGTGTAGGAAAATCCCCTCTGTGGACAGACGTGATCCTTGTAGCCCTTGGGTGGGTCTAGAAACAAGGGAACATGTTGAATTCCTGAATTCCTAGCTTATAAAAGAAAGACGGGCTAGGATATATATCCTACCTCAGTCCAATGCTTTTTTCATGGCACACAATAGCGATCCTCTGATCTTTATCTTCATTCCTTGTGTTCTGTAAGTGATGATTTCCATGCACGTGCAAAAATATCAAGTGAATGATGACAACATACAAGAATATACATTCATTTACAACTATTCAATTAGTCAAGGAGAATCAAACATTTTTCATATAATTGAACACAAAATTGGAACCAGAAACCAATCATGTATTATTGATATGGAAGGAATAAGTTTAAAACCTTATGCCTTGATGTTGTAGGCCTCCTTTGACGGGTTTAGTCAGGCACATCTCAAGCATTCTTTCTTCGTTCAAAATAGATGAGTCAATGGGCTTAAGCTCTCTCTCAACGATGGGTTATTCTCTCCTTCTTTCACACCAGCTATGTATATGACTATTCAGCTAGCTGAATTAAAGTGAGGAATAATTATTTATAGGAGGAGAGGAGGAGGTTTTGGATCCAGATAAGGTGGGGGAGAGTTTTATCCCTTTGAGGAGTTGCACATTTGTAGGAACTAATAGTCCAAAATGAGAAACTTGACTTGATCCAATCGAAAAAAACCACAATGACTCCGCTCACAAAGTTGTTAGACATAGAAGCTTCATTTCCTTTTTAAAAAACATTCAAAAAATATCTCAGCGCGGATGGCCTTCTAAGATAGAGCGCCAATGGGCATGGGGTCTAGTGTTAATTTCTTCATAGGTGTGAGGCCATAACTTCTGGCCAACGCGGATACAAAATCATATGTTTTGGAGCTCTCCTTGAGAAATGATCAACATAAAATATGTTCTTGACATGCCAAGGGAGGTAATAATATTTATGGAAATGTATAACAATACATAGAAGTCACTGAAATGGTCCTCCAAAGTCTGGGATGGGGATTGTAGCGATGGTGAGAAATACTATGTAACACATGTTAAGAACCAATATAAGTGTGATAATAAATCCATGAATATACAAAATTTATCGATTATATACAATGCGACAAAGCAAAGAACCAAAACTTAAAAGTAGGCTGAAGAATGGACTTCGTGTTGCAATGGCTCCAAATAACTTAAATACTAGATAAAAAAGGGGAAATCCAATATGACCATAATAAATATATTTTGGCAAGTATACACCATTATACTAATGGTAAGGAAAATATTTCATCATAAACGTTGTTGGTGTAAACTAGTATGCATAAACAGGTGAATAAAGATAAAGGTATAATGGTGATAATTAATACAATTTCCCGTGAGAGACAAGAATTATTGAACCTTGATTATATCATTATTGTGGCTTAACAAGGGAAAATTTTGATAATAATATTTGGAGCAGTCTTCATTGATTGGTGAAATAGTTGGGTAAATAAAAAAGAATTTATAATGATGCAATTATAATGGGTGGTAAAGATTTTGATGAATATATGAATAACATCTGATAATGTAATAATGGAGATTGAAATCATATATTTATATATGAATCTAAATGAGTATTTATGATAAAGTAATAACCACATGTATGGTGAATGTAGGTTAACCGGAAAGGAGGACCATAATCAAAACTCTGAGTATTCTTACTTAGAGGAGATGATGTTACATAAACTAGTTACCGCAAAAAGTGAAACAAAGGTACTTCAGTTGGGAAGAACTACCTATGAAAATTGGATTAAATATTTTTATGCGTAAGCATATTACAACTTGTGTTTAATGTTAGGAAGAACCAAGGATGTTGTTTCACTCAAGGGGTGGAAGATGTAACACCCCTAGTGTAAAGTAACTAGTTAATTTAATTATACTACAGTAATTCAACGAACTGTAGGAATTGAATATTTAATTTTTATTTAATTTTATTTTATTCTAAAATTATTTATGGTCAACCAGGGAATTTACTAAAAATATTGTTTGGAATATAAATGAACTTCCAAATACTGAGTAGTTGGGCATTGAGAAAATTTAACAAACAAATACCTTCCTCATGAGATGAAAGGAAAATATCATTGAGAGAAAGGAATTATGTTTTTTTTCTAGAAAATAAGAGTTAGAGAAGGCAGGATGCTACCTAATAGATTCCAGATCTGCTCGGGCTCCATTGGAACTCTAACACAGTCTCTGAGGCTTGGGCTGGACAGTAGTCTTCATGCCACCTTTGTTGTTACTCCAAAATACAATATACTTCTCGATGGAGGAGCACGAGGGTGAGAAGAGGACATAATCGCCCTTCTCTATGTTTGGGTGGACCAGAATAATCTATAAATTATTGAGATAATTATTTTCCATCTATAATAGTTTATTGATAGATTTCTGGTTGTGGTTGTTGAATAAAAATATAATAATATTTGTTATTTTTAGTAGGATATTATTGACAGAGTCCTGGTTATGATTGTTGAACCAAAATAAAAAAATAACCCTCTATTGTAGGGTAAGGGTATAGGAGTTATACCCATAGTATATTATTTCATTATATGAATTGTAATAGTATGTGAAAGTAGTTCTAAATCCAGTTAACAAAATATTGTGTGATTATAGAAATGCATTGTCTATGCATAACCTTATACTTTGCATATAAGCACTAGCTATGTAAAAAGATGAGCATCTCTTGGAGAAGGAAATGATTTGAAAATATAAACATAAACAAAAATCTGTTCATTTTAGTAAACTGAAACTAGTTATTTTAGTAAGACTGGATTGTTGATTTAATAAGACTGCAATTATTTATTTCAACAGTGATTGTAATTGTTAATTTTCCTTAAAATTGTGACTATGAATCTCTATTAAGGGTTTGTGCTTCCAAATTTCATTTTTATATTATGCATACATGAACTCTATTGGAACATAGATTTAGGTGTACATTGTAAAATGTATAACTAAGTAAATTGTGCTATAATTTCCACACATAAATACAGAAGTGTTAGAAAAATCAATGTTGTATGGGACTAGTAATAGATGGTTAGTTTAATCTAGGAAGGGTCCTAGAATAGATAGTCCTGGGAGGATACAATTATTGTTCAATTCCAAAGAATCAGGATAAACATATTGTAGAGAAAACAACCATACATTGAAATGGATGAAGAAACCCTCACAAGAGGACTATTAATGTAGGTTTTAACCCTGTACAAAAATTATCTACAAACGAATTCAGAAAAAATAAATAAATAAAAAATAGAAAGAGCTTTAAACATTAAACATATATACACAGAAATTTTTCCCTACATCCCAAACCAGGACTACTGGCTTGATTTTTCATTATATTCCTTTTAGTTTTATAACACATATATATACATGTCAAAGCATTCATAAACCCCAATCCATTAACCTATAATTAAAACATAACCCTAGTTTCCCTTGACTGAATCTACAAAATACTATGATCAGAAAAATGTCATGCCCAAAACCATGTGCAAACCCATGCAAAAAAGCATAGGGAGGTGCACCCACCTAATATAGGGTCCAAAAAAAATTTCCCGGGGTGTTGCCCCAGACCCTGTGCAGGGGGGCTACCATCTTATGCTGCGCTTGGTGCATGCATAGTGTTACTACCTCCCTCCTCGTAACCCCCGCTTTGCGCCTGCTTCTAATCGTGGAAAGAATATAACACACACACACACACACACACAATATTCTCCCACTTGTTTTTTTCTTTCCACAAGGGGCCACAATAAATATTATTCATTGGTCTAGCCTTGCAACACCCATTGTTTCTCTACACTAAGAGAATTTCTTAGTGCTCATAGACTTCATTAATGCATCTGCAACATTCTTCAAAATATCCACCTTTACCTGCAACACATTTTTATTCTCAACCATATCTTGCACAAAGTGATACTCAACATCAATCTATTTTGTCTTTGAATGATAAACATAGTTCTTCACCAAGAAAATTACACTTTGGCTATTGCAATCTATCTTTATATTTCACTGCACTCACCCCATACTTGAATACAATATTTGCAACCAAACAGCTTTGTTGCTTACATTAGTGGTTGCCATGTATGTTTCGTTTGTAGTTGAAAGAGCCACTACAGATTGTATTTTACTCATCCAACTGATTTCCCCTCCAAATAGGCTAAACAGATACCGACTTGTAGATCTTCTTTAATCCAAATCTCTAGCCCAGTCAACATAAAAAAAACCATGAATGTCCAAAACTATGTGCAATCCTGATCTTCCTTGGTATAATAGACCATAATAACTAGTGCTACACATATCTAAAAACCCACCTTACTGTTGTCCAATGCTCCTTCCCTAGTTTTAACATAAACCTGAGCAATACTCCCACTACATGTGCAATTTCTAGTCTAGTACATACCATTGCATACATAATACTACCCAATACACTTTCATATGGAACACAAGACATGTCCTCTTCTTCTTATGTCTTGGGGCACTATTGAACATATAGATTTACACCTACAGGAATAGCAACCTTCACCGGTTTACTATCCTAAATATTGAACCACTGCAATATTATATCAGGATACTTCCTCTGGTTTAAACAACTAGCAACATAACATCGACATACAAGACCAAATAAATAACACAATCACCAATTAATTTAAAATACACAGAGTGATCCTCTTTGCTGCTAGTGAAGCCAAGTCCCTGTGTATAGGTATCACATTTTTTATGCCACATCCTTGGTGACTATTTTAACCCATATAAAGAATTTTTTAACCTACATACACATTCTTTCTTACCCTTCACCGTAGATCGTTCAAGTTGCTTCATGTAGATCTCCTCTTCCAAATCCCAGTGAAGAATTTTTTTTCTTCACATCCATCTGTTCTACCTCAAAATAAAATGCAGGTGCAACAGATAAACGTAATATAATAGAATTAACCTTGGATATAGGAGAAAACATATCACCAAAACCAATTCATGATACTTGGGAATAACCTTTTTCTACCAACCTAGCTTCGTATTTATCCACCTTGCCTTCAACATTCATCTTCTTCTTAAACACACATTTTCTCCCAATGGGTTTCCTTCTATTCGACAAATCTATTAGGTCCCGTGCATCATTTTTGTACAAGGATTCCATTTCATCAACCATGGCCTCCCCCTAGAGTTTTACATCCTTTGAATCCACTACCTCCCTGGCAGTCATGTGATCATCATTAGTGATAGTTAAATCAATATTTCAATAGAAAGCAGATGGACTATACCTTTTTGGTTGCCTTTTTTCTCGAACTGATCTTCTCACAACTGGAGTTTGTGTCTCTTCCTCCTCTAAATATTTTTTCATTGTAGAGTTTGATTATTCCTCCTTTATCTGAAACTCTATCTTCTCAAGTTCCTTTGGTAGGACTTCATGTTTAACAACATCTTTCACCTCTCTAAACACCACATCTCAATTGTACACAACCATCCTTGTTTCTAATTTTCGAAGCTTGTAACCTTTTAAACCATCATTATACCCAATAAATGTACACCTTTCATATTTATTATCCAACTTGGTCCTTTTATCCTTTGGAACATGTACATATGCATCACATTCAAATACCCTAATATGTGAAAGAGAGGGTTTCTTACTAGTCCATATTTCAAGTTTAGTATTATTCTCCAACACTGATGAAGGTGATCTATTAACTAGGTAACATGCAGTCTCCACTTCCTCTGCCAAGAATCATTTTCCTAACGTGGTCCACTGAGAATACTACCTACCTTTTCCATCAAAGTTTAGTTCATTTTTTCTGCAACTCTCTTTTGCTGAAGTGTGTATGGAGTAGTATTATTCCATGCTATACCACACTTCTTACAGAACTCTTCAAATTCCTTCGTGCATAAAACTCAACCATTATTTGTCCTTAGCACCTTAATCTTCCTCTCTATCTGGTTTTCCACCAGAGCGTTAAATTATTTAAATGTTTCAAAGACTTCAGATTTCTTCCTCAATAAATATATCCATGTATTCCTTGAGAATTTATCTATGAATGGAAAATAGTACTTAAACTTACCCAGTGATGGAACTAACACAGGTCCAAACAAATAAATGTGCACAAGCTCTAATATCTTGTTTGCCCTCTTAGCATGAGAGGGAAAACTCACCCCATTCTACTTTCCACATACACCATGTTCAAAAAAATCGAAATCCATAGAGAAATTAGACATACCTTCTACCATACAATTACCATATAGTATCTGAAAGGCCCTTCTCTCCAATATGCCCAATCCTTTGATGCCATAGCATGGTCTTTACTCCTGAGACTGCTAGGCTTTATGCTCCACTTCTAGGAACCACAAAACTATTGCACCCACCAATAACAGTTCTACATGGAATCCTGTACATAGTTCCAATCATAACTCCCTGTATTAATACCAATGCTCTCTGAGACATCTTTCAAGTATATTTCTCAAACACTATTTTTACACCTGCATCATCAATCTTGCTTACATAAATAAAATTTCTTGCCAATGTAGGAATATGAAGAATAGCAAGAAGTTTTCTAATCCTTCCACCTTGCAACTTCAGCTTGAATTTTCTACAACTGAAAATTATGGCCTTCCTATTATCCCATAAGAGGACATAACCACCATAATACTTTTCATAATTTTAGAACTACTCCCTAGGGGGATTGAAGTGAAAGGATGCACCTGAGTGAATCAACCATGCCTCATTATCTACATGTGTATTTGAAGAAGAGGCCAATTACACATCCCCAACATCATTTGAGGTGGTTTTCACCTCTCTAGAAGGAGCATCATTAGATCCCTTTCCTTTCTCAAGATATTTAGATCTGCAGTCCTTTTTGAAGTGCCCTTCCGTTCTACATTTCCAGCACACCTTTACAGGCCTTCATGTAGATTTATATCTCCCTCTAAATTTAGATCTCCCACTCGAAAAATTATTTTTGTTTCTATTCTAGGACCTTCCTCGTATAGATAAGGCATCTCCATTCTGGCTCTCCATATTTTTCCGTTTCATTTCCTCCGACAACAAGGATGAGACAATTTCATCAAAATTCAAGATAGGTGTATTGCTACCTATTGCAATAACCAGACTATTCCATGAATCTGGTACAGAACAAAAAAGGTTGATGAAGTTATCTTCATAGGATATATTAATATAAAGAAATGAAAAATGACTTACCACAATATTGAGGGCGTTTAGATGCTTTGTCACCGAGTCTCCATAATTTATCTTCAAGTTATACAACTTTTTCCGCAGGAACAATTTATTCACCAGAGACTTAGATTGGTACAAAGTACTTAACTTGACCCACAATTATTTGTTGTAGCTTCCCCAAATACATTCAACAATAATGAATTTGAGATACACAACTGTATTTTGGTCTTTTCCTTCCGATCCAACTTCGCCCAGTCTTCATCTCACATTGTTTTTGGTCTAGTACGTGAATCTACTATGATCCATTGATCTTTATCCACCAATATATCCTCCATATTGAGCTTCCACAACTCAAAACTATGACCATTAAATTTATTGATATCTATCTTTCAACTGCTCACCATCTTCTTTCACTACAAGAATCGATCTCGCAGATCTCCCACTAAACATGGTCTACCACAAGCTCGAGCGAAAAACCCCTCAGCAACAAAGGTGTCCCCTTAAAGATGAGACAACTGTAATACTAAATGTAGGTTTTAACCGTGTAAATAAATTGTCTGCAAACGAATTCTTAAAAATAACGAAAACAAACAATAGCGAGAGCATAAAACATAAAACATATATACACAGGGGTTTTCCCCTGGATCACAAATCAGGACTATCAGCTTGATTTTTCATTATATTCTTTTTAGTGTTACAACACATATATAAATGCCAAATAATTCACAAACCCCAATCCATTAACCCTGGATTAGAAAATAACCATCATTCCCTTGACCATATCTACAAAATCCCATGAGTAGAAAACCATCATGCCCAATGCCTTGTGAAATCTCATGCATAAAACCGTAGGTGGGTTAGCCCACCTAATATAGGGCCCAAAAAAAATTCCTAGGGCACTGCCTCGAACCACGTGTAGTGTCGATACCGCCTCCCTGCAAACTCCTCGATAGGGGGCTATCGCCCCCTTGCTGTGTCCGGTGCAGGTGTAGGGGGGACTCTCGACCCCCTCTTACCCTATGCTTCACGACTTCTTATAATGGTCAAATGAATATAACAAACACCCAACAATTAAACCATCGAATGTCATATTAACAAAATGCATTGTGAATAACATTCAAATTTTTATTGAAAACTCCAACATCATTCCCTTGACCATATCTACAAAATTCCATGAGTAGAAAACCATCATGCCCCATACCATGTGACTCTAGACCTCCTCTTATCCCCTGCTTCATGACTTCTTCTAATGGTTGAATGAATATAACAAACACCCAAAAATTAAACCATCGAATGCCATATTAACAAAATGCATTGTGAATAACATCCAACATTTTATTGATTGTTTAACTAGTAATAGTAGGTGGGATCTCCGCAGGAATTTCATGACAAGTTAGAAAAACTATAAACCACAGATATATAGAGAGGCAAGGAACCGTAGTCTCGGCACTTAAAAATTTGATAATTACAATTAAAATGAGGGACTGGTTCTCCAAGAATCCATCGATTGTCCAGAAATTACATAAACGTACGATAGAGTAAAGTTTTTCATTCTAATCGAAAAACTCATACTTTAAACTTGAACCAAAGAAAGAGATGGATTAACCAACTTGGAGGGAATAACCATGACTCTTTTGGAACCGGCACTGAGAAATACTCATATGGAGGAATGATGAGCCATTCCCATTCCTCATGAAAAAAATAAAAAATAAAAAATTTAACAATACAAGCCATTGAAAATATTGTAAGAAAAAAATAGAAAACATCACGAGAACGATATATTTCCCAGAGACCAAAGGTCTGAAACATTTTTAAAATTCCCTAAAATAAATAGTGATGGGAGTCTTCAGTCTTAGAAGTTGTATCATCGTCGAGAGGGCCAATAGACACCGAACCCTCTAACATCAAACTAAAGCTGTAACATCCTAGGTAGAACTTGATATGTGCATATGAAACAACATGTTAAAATTTGTTCAATGAGGAAGCATTAATATTAACAACATTCACATTGTAAAAGACTTACCTCAGGTAATAATAGCCACTGTGTGAATGAGATCACATCTACATACATGAAACTAGATTACGAATTGTAGAATGAACAGATCACTGCTTTAGGCGGCATAATGGAAGGATAGGTTTTGATACCTCATCAAGTTCGATCCAGCTTTGATTGTCTGATCTGGACATGTGAATCCAACAGTCTGTGCATACCCAAATGCATTGTTGTGGCATAAGTCTCCAGATGATGATCTTAATGCACAATAAATGCATACTGTTTCCAGTATAGGCGAGTGGATTGAATTCAAAAGGCCCAAGGTCAAAATCAACATCCAAGGCACCCATGGTGCCGGAAAAAAGTTTGAGAAAATAAATTCGTTTCATATGTTTAATCCTTCATATTTTAATGTTATGATGAAATTCCCATCCAATATATATTATATTATTCAACCTTAATGTGTAGAGTATTTTCACCCATGTGTTGATATGTGTTCAGATTAATGCTTATGCGATAAGAAGTGCATATGGTGGTACATTGGTATTAAACTCAAACCGTTCATATGTATTAAACTCAGACATTGGTAGTTTAATACCAATGTACCACCATATGCACTTAAATATGACAAACCCAAAATTTTGCTATTTTGGAAAATATAATGAATTACCAAATTACTATATACTAAAAACTTATCATATACTTACTCTTTAATTTATATAATTTATTTGACTCTAATTACTACGTAGGACTTCCAAACTATCCACTTTATGCTTCATAAATAAAAGTGCAATTATTAATTTTGTCAAATAACCATAAAAAAAATCTTAAAATGTACTCATTTTTTATTTAGTAAAGGTACATATAATTAAAAATTATGTTTAAATTTTTTTTGAAAAAAAGTTATTTTTTTATATAAAGAATGTGTTTTCATTAGTAACTTACTCAATCTATCTTAACTTCGGATCTACCAGGTGTCTACATCTGTCCTAACTCTGAAGCCACCCAGCACTGAGTGGGATCATCATGTCTTAGGAGAGGTTGATCCTTTAATTTTTTTTTTTCTACGTGGTCAAAATGTTAAAAATATATTGGGCTAAGACAGTTTCTTGAAGAAATTAAATTTTACGTTTTTTATTTTTAATTGAGTCAACATGTGCATACTTACAAATGGGTATACGTAGTTTTTTTTAATTTTAGATTTAACTTAAAAAATACTAAAAAAAACTATAATTAAAATAAAATATTTATAAGATAATTTTTTCTTTTAGATTTTATTTAAGAAATGCTATAAAATATAATAAAATAAAATATTTATAAAATAGTTTAATTTTGAAATTAGTTATAGTTTTTGGGAAAGTGGTATTGATTATCCATCATATTTTCCATTCTGTAATCACCATATTAGCAGTTGACTAATGGTTATACTTTATTGATTAAGGATGAATTAATTAAATATCTGAACAAAACTATTTTTTATTTTTGAATAAAAATTTAACTTGTGGAAATTATTTATGAGTAAAAATTGATGGTAAAAGTAAATCTAGAGTTAGTTGAACTGAAAAACAGTTTCTACAGTTACCTGAGAAAACTCTGGAATAAAGAGGAAATTCCAAAGAGAGTTGGGGGTTCTGTGAGAAAGGAAAAGAAGGGACTCTGTAAGGGCTGGATAGATATTCTAGGACAGATTAACCTCTGGGTTGGAGAATTGGACCGGACTGTCCCGAGTTCTCCCCAGAAATCCTGTTTTTCGCTGGACATGAAGAGTTGGACCAGACTGTCCTGAGAACTCGCCTCCAGGAATTTGTGTTCAATAAAACCCAGGCTTGAAGCTCGGGGGAGAACTATGGACGTAATTGCCCAGTTCGTGGACGAGAGGTATCGAGTACCATCAGAGGAATTCAGATTCAGATGAGTAGATGTAAATAGACTCTCTTGTTTCTTGAGAAAGATTAATTCTGCTTGATACAGTTAGTTTATCAGTATTTTATTAAGTTTATTTTCTTGCTAATTCAGTAATACTTAACTGAATTTTTAATTCTTTTAACTAGTTGTTCTGATGAAATAAGCCAAAGGTATTCTAGAAGGCTTGATTCTGTAAGTGTAAATGAAAGGCAACCGAGTATATTTATGTAAGTATATAGTAGGAACATAGTTTTCTAACCAACCAGAATAGAAGTTAACAAGACAGTGAGGCTGTCAGAGATGACTTGCTTAGGTTAAACAGCTAGGTCAGTATCCACTGTCCTGAATTAGTGATGCAGAAGTTAATCTATTAGACCGGACAAGTGAAAGTACATAAATACAGGCGGGTTGTTAATCCAAATGCCTGAGTAAATTTGGGCTTCTGGATAAATCGCCCCCTACCTATGATAACCTCGGACAAGAAGGTGGTCCGGTCACCATAGCACATATTTTCTTAGAAAAGAACAAATTAACTATTGAAAACAGGAAATTAGTTAACCCATTTCTTTCTTCACAGGAAACGTTGAAAGAAGAGTTCAGGAAAAATCTCGCAAGAAGCTACAGTACTAGGAACGAGATGTAAACAGTATTAAAAACGAGATGAAAACAGAATTGAAAACGAGAAGTAGACAGTATTAAAAACGAGATGTATTTCCATTAACTCGTGCAACTTTAGCATATCACGTTCAACAAACATTCAACATATCATAACAGAGTGCATGCACCAAAGAGTTTTGTTGCATTAAAGAAAGAAAGATTACAACCGAACTCGCATGTTAAACTTAGGATTCAAAATCAGAACAGTCATTAGTTTAAGAAAGTCACAGTTAAACTTGGAGAATTTTCTAGCCAGACAAGAGAGCAGATTACAACCCACTGTCACAAATATTAATTATACTGTTTAAACTTGAAACTCTATCCGAGCAAAAGGAACATCCTGGAGACAAAGGCTAAAATAACAAAGCTATCCGACAGGTAGTTGCACCAAGGCCACATTAAACAATATCCTTTAAAATATCTCAAATTCCTGAGACTGTTAAATAAGCTACTGGCCCTTAAAAACCTAGCCGTTCTATTAACCACTGTATAGACCGAAGTTCCAGTTGGCAGAGAGCCATGGAACCCCCAAACACATCGATAACTGGGTACCTGTGACAAAACGCGGGGGTAAGAAGCCGCCATAGCCAGAACCATGAGGGAACTTGGGCGTGGAACGGAGCAGAAGATAATACCTGAAACGGAACCAAGAATGTAATTAGAAGAGTTCATTTATTTCACAAAAGAGATGGCACCGCCATTCCAGGTCACAGACAGAGCAACGAAATTAAACACGAAGAAAACCAAGTGGTAATTACCTGTAGGTTACTGGATAGCGTAAGAATCCGGGTTATGGAAACCCTGTCGGCAATAGGTAAGGAAAGAACTAGTTAAACAACGAAATGACAAAAATAGCGGGAACCAGCCGGTGATTAAAAGATAATTTACAAACAAGCTATGCATGGACAGAGAAAACTGGATATAAACTAAAAAAAAACGATGCAGACCCGAAGAGCAACAATGTACCTGATTTCATGGTGGATTAAGGTTGCAGAAGGCTGAGTCGCCACCATCCGCCACGATTTCTCCGAAGTCTACCCAAACCCTCGACGGAAACGCTCTGGTGGCCATTCGGCGGAGAAGCACAATGATTCGGAAAATCGGTTATCGCCAAGGTCATTACCGATCCTAGAGTGTTTCCACCGTCGGATCTCAAACTCGATCGACGTTGTGAGTTTAGTCGTGTGTCCATTGATAAAAGCAAGATCGGTTGACAGCCCGAGATCAATACGATTGACAAGTGTAAAACCCTAAGGTTTGAACGCACAGGAGGGTACACATCTCACATTCACAATAATGCTATATTGTATTATAAAGTGCAACTCTATATAAAGAGCCATCTATCATATAAACATTCAACCATAATAATAACTGGCGATATATGAAATCACAAAGGTATTAAATGAGTGGAACCGATATAAACCTTAGGCAATCACAAAGGAATTAAATGATTGAAACCAATATAAACCTGAGCCGTAGACCGATACATGCCAGCTAGAGTTCATGCGCATGTGGAACTTAAATGGTCAGTGTAGATATGAGTAAAATTATTGAATACACAGGACTTGCAATAATGACAGTGATGTCAGAAATCTAAGGTTGAGAAACACGAAAGGGTTAGGATAAATAATTTTTTTTTTAATGAGTAAATTTTGTGGTTAGATGACTGTTACAAGTGGTATCAGAGCAACGTTACAACGCTGGGCCCTATTGGGTCAACTGACGTTACAAATTGTATGATTTCGTGCACAGTGAGATAATTAGATGGAACGACAACCAAGACAGACACCTTCACAACAGCAACAGTGAAATGTCGGAGGGATTCCACCTCCACCAGAAGGAAACCCTGAAATGTGGGTTCAGCTGGGAATAGAGCAGCATCAACGGTCTAATAGACTGACTGAAGAACAACAACATTAGACTCGCATTTTGTTGCACACAGTACAACAGTTACAGGAAGAGATGGAAAGAGTACGCAAGGATAATGCAAGGATGATGCAGGAACAGGAGAGGATCTTAAAGAGCCTCTCCGATAAACAAAATCAAAGGGTTGAAAAGCCCAGTGCTGACAGAGAGTTTCAAGGAGGAGACGAACAAAAATCAGAGGAGCAAGGTACAGGCCGAAGAGAAAGAAGTGTGTCACAGCGAAGTCATCCAAACAGAAATTTTAATGAGGCTGAATCTGAAAATGAAACTGAACGGAAGACAAACAAAAAACAGAAGGTGGAGCTGCACGGAGAATTCAGAAAGATAAAGCCACCTACGTTCGATGGCGAAAAGGAGGAAGTGGCAGAGGCATGGTTGATTAATATGAAAAAATACTTTCAGGTGTATGATTATGACAGTGGTCTCAAGGCACGGTTAGCCATTTACCAGCTGAAGGATAAAGCCACCCTATGGTGGGAAGAAGTGAAGAATGTGCGGGGAATAGAGGATCAGGATGTGACATGGGATAAGTTTCAACAGTACTTCAAAGACAAGTACTTGAATGAGCGTTTCTATGATGAAAAGGCTCGGGAATTCCATGATTTAAGGCTAGGACAATTGACCATGGATGAGTTCATCACTAAGTTTACATCATTACTGCGCTATGTACCGTACTTAAGAGATGAGAAGGCCAAGGTTCAGCGATTTCTGAGCAGTTTACCTGCCCATATGAAGGAACGTATCGAGTTTGTTAACCCTAAGACAATGGATGAGGCCATCAGAAAGGCAAGGCTGTGTTATCAGCAAGCGAAAAATAAAGTGGACCAAGGTAAAGGGTGGCAAACAAAGAAGGAAAATAGGAATAGTGCTGGTTTCAAAAGGGGAAAAACCAGTAATTTTAGAAGCTCAGCCAGGAGTTCAGTTAATAAGCAATTTGGTAGGAACCATCAGAGGATTAGATGGCCGGGGGAGGAAAAGACGGTGGAAGCTTCAAATAAACCTGAGCAACCCCACAACCAGAGGCCACCTCTGCAGTGTTGGGGCTGCGGGGCAGCACACTACTATCGAGATTGCCCACAGCGGGGTAAAGCTGAAGCAGTAAACAATTTGCAAGAGGCCTCTACTGTGGGAGATATTTCCAGAAGCATACCCAGAATTAACACAGCATTGGAGGACCAGCAAGTTGACTTTCAACCCACCATGATAGAACTGGAAGGTAAACTGTCATCCCAAACTGTTTCTGTTTTGGTAGATCCAGGCGCAAGTCTAAGTTATATAAGTCCTAAGTTAGTAGAAACATGTAAACTATCAAGTCAAAAATTTAAAAAGAGTTGGTTGGTTCAGTTAGCTACAGGAGCTAAAAGAAGAGTTAGTGCCAAAATACCGGATTGTGCATTGCAAATCGGTGGGCAGCAGTTAATGGTAGATTTAAATATTCTGCCTTTGGGATCCTATTACGTATTGTTGGGTATGGATTGGTTAGAGAAACATTGGACTCTCATCGACTGCAAGGAAAAGATAGTTTACTACAGAGATCAGAATGGTAATCGCCAAGAAATTCAGGGCATAAAGAAGCCTGTACGTCTGCGTCCAATTACCGCCTCCCAAATGGAAAAATGCATGAGAAAGGGATGCCAGCTGTATGCCATACAAGTCGGACTATCTGAGTCTAAGGATAAAGCAGCTGTGTTAGAAAACATACCTGTAGTACAACAATTCAAAGACGTATTTCTTGAAGAAATACCAGGATTACCACCTAAAAGAGATGTTGATTTCACAATAGAGCTGCTACCAGGAGCTTCGCCAATTTTGCGAACTCCCTACCATATGAGTGTGCCAGAATTGACTGAGCTAAAAATGCAGCTTCAGGAATTATTAGATAAAGGGTATATACGACCCAGTGTGTCACCTTGGGGAGCACCTGTGCTGTTTGTTAGAAAAAAGGATGGAACCATGCGCATGTGCATGGATTACTGACAGTTAAATAAGCTGACAGTTAAGAACAGGTATCCCCTACCCCGTATTGATGACTTGTTTGACCAAGTAAAGGGAGCTACTGTGTTCTCAAAAATTGATTTGCGATCCGGGTATCACCAGATCAGAATTAAGGATGAAGATATACACAAAACTGCTTTTCGCACCAGGTATGGCCACTATGAATTCGTGGTATTACCTTTTGGGCTAACTAATGCACCAGCCACCTTTATGAGATTGATGCATAGTATTTTCCACCCTTATCTGGATAACTTTGTGTTAATTTTCATTGATGACATATTGATTTATTCTAAGAATGTGGAGGAACATGAACATCATCTGTGTATGGTACTGGAGATGTTAAGGAAACATCAGTTGCATGCAAAATTTAGTAAATGTGATTTCTTCAAAGAAGAAATACAATATCTTGGACATGTCATCTCGAAAAAGGGTATTGCGGTGGACCTGGAGAAAATTAAGACTATCATGGAATGGAAGGTGCCACAGAATGTGGCAGATATATGATCATTTATGGGCCTCGCTGGCTACTACCGGCGATTTATAAAAGGTTTTTCAAAAATAGCGTTTCCCATTACTTCTTTACAAAGAAAAGGGAAAATCTTTAAATGGACAAAAGAATGTCAGGAGAGCTTTGAAATATTGAAGCAACTATTGACAACAGTGCCTGTATTAAGTGTAGTAGATCCGGATAAGGAATTCGAGGTTTGTACAGATGCATGCAAGGAAGGAGTTGGGGCTGTATTATCGCAAGAAGGGAAGGTAATTGCATATGAATCCCGCAAGCTAAAGGATCATGAGCAGCGATATTCAGCCTATGATCTAGAGCTGACTGCAGTTGTGCATGCTCTCCGGGTATGGAGACACTACCTACTTGGAAAGAGGTTTGTGTTGAAAACTGATCATAGTAGTCTAACCAGCTATTTTAAACAAGCTGACTTGAATTCTTGGCAAGCAAGATGGAACGCTTTGTTAAGCGAATTTGATATTGATCTACAGCACGTGAAGGGAAAAGAAAACAAAGTTGCGGATGTATTAAGCAGGAAACTGCATAACCTTTATGAGTTATATGTCAACCAAATTGAAACCAGATTTTTGGAGCAAATCAGAAAAGAAGCAGACAAGGATCCTGAGTATAAATACTTGTGGCAGCAGACACAAGAATCCGAAGGACAAGGTGGACAAGGGGATTATGAGATTAACCAGGATGGGTTGTTGATCTTCAAGAAAAGGATAGTCATTCCAAACAGAGTGGAATTAAAAACTAAGTTGCTGGACAAATATCACAGAAGCAATTATGCAGGGCACCCAGGATATCAAAAGATGCTGACAGCTATAAGAAAGGACTACTGTTGGCCAGGCATGAGGAAGGATATAGCAAGCTATCTAACCAAGTGTTTAGAGTGCCAGCAACTGAAAGTAGAGCATCGGCACCCCGCAGGATTAATGCAGCCTATACCCATTCCCGAATGGAAATGGGAGGTGATCTCATTGGATTTTATCACCGGGTTACCAAAATCAAAGCGAGGTAATGATTCCATAATGGTAGTTGTGGATAGACTAAGTAATTCGGCACATTTCATACCTGTCCAATCCACCTATAAGACAGTAAAGATAGCAGACTTATTTATGCATGAAATCTTTAGACTGCATGGCATTCCTAAGACCGTTATCTCAAACAGAGATGTAAAATTCACATCAGCTTTCTGGAAAGCACTGTTTACAAGATTAGGAACGCAAGTACATTTTAGTACTGCATACCACCCGCAAACAGATGGTCAGACCGAGCGAGTGAATCAAGTATTGGAAGACATGCTGAGAATGTATGTTATGCAGCAACCAGTAAAATGGGAGGAGTACATACACTTGATAGAGTTTTCCTACAATAATGGTTACCAAGAATCGTTAAATATGAGTCCATTTGAGGCGCTATATGGGCGGCAATGCAGAACTCCCATTAATTGGAGCAGCCCCGAGAATAGACTCATGCTAGGACCAGACATGCTAGCAGAAATGGAAGCAGAGGTGAAGAAAATTCGACAGAATTTGAAAGTAGCACAGGACAGACAGAAGGTGTACGCAGACAAAAGAAGGTCATACCGTGAGTATGAGGTTGGCGATCATGTGTATGTTAGGATTAAGCCAAAGAAGAGTACACTGAGATGGGCCTCCTGTGCAAAATTAGCACCTCGGTTTTGTGGTCCTTTCCAGATATTGGAAAGGGTAGGACTAGTAGCGTATCGCTTAGCCCTTCCTAGCCATATTCGGGTGCATAACGTCTTTCACGTATCGTTATTAAAACAATATGTTCATGATCCAAGACACATAATCCATTGGCAGAACATTCAGGTAGAGGGTAAGCATGATGGTTCAATTAATAACATGATGATAAATATTTATTGATTAAACTAAGTTTATTGTGTGCAGGTAGAACCGGACGGAGAATTTCTGGTCGAGCCCCACAGTATAATAGACCAGAGGGAAATCATGCTCCGGAAACGAGCCATCGCCCAGGTTAAAGTGCAATGGAAGCACTTTGGACCAGAGGAGGCTACCTGGGAGGACGAGAGTTTCGTCCGTGAGGCTTATCCTGAACTTTTTATGAGCTAGAATAAGAACACCGTGGATGGTGTTCTCTCCCAGAGGGGGAAAATTGTAACCACCATATTAGCAGTTGACTAATGGTTATACTTATTGATTAAGGATGAATTAATTAAATATCTGAACAAAACTATTTTTGATTTTTGAATAAAAATTTAACTTGTGGAAATTATTTATGAGTAAAAATTGATGGTAAAAGTAAATCTGGAGTCAGTTGAACTGAAAAACAGTTTCTACAGTTACCTGAGAAAACTCTGGAATAAAGAGGAAATTCCAAAGAGAGTTGGGGGTTCTGTGAGAAAGGAAAAGAAGGGACTCTGTAAGGGCTGGATAGATATTCCAGGACAGAATAACCTCTGGGTTGGAGAATTGGACCGGACTGTCCCAAGTTCTCCCCAAAAATCCTGTTTTTCGCTGGAGATGAAGAGTTGGATCAGACTGTCCTGAGAACTCGCCTCCAGGAATTTGTGTTCAATAAGACCCAGGCTTGAAGCTCGGGGGAGAACTGTGGACGTAATTGCCCAGTTCGTGGACGGGAGGTATCGAGTACCATCAGAGGAATTTGGATTCAGATGAGTAGATGTAAATAGACTCTCTTGTTTCTTGAGAAAGATTAATTCTGCTTGATACAGTTAGTTTATCAGTATTTTATTAAGTTTATTTTCTTGCTAACTCAGTAATACTTAACTGAAGTTTTAATTCTTTTAACTAGTTGTTCTGATGAAATAAGCCAAAGGTATTCTAGAAGGCTTGATTCTGTAAGTGTAAATGAAAGGCAACTGAGTATATTTATGTAAGTATATAGTAGGAACAAAGTTTTCTAACCAACCAAAACAGAAGTTAACAAGACAGTGAGGCTGTCAGAGATGACTTGATTAGGTTAAACAGCTAGGTCAGTATCCACTGTCCTGAAGTAGTGATGCAGAAGTTAATCTATTAGACCGGACAAGTGAAAGTACATAAATACAGGCGGGTTGTTAATCCAAATGCCTGAGTAAATTCGGGCTTCTGGATAAATCGCCCCCTACCTATGATAACCTCGGACAAGAAGGTGGTCTGGTCACCGTAGCACTTATTTTCTTAGAAAAGAACAAATTAACTATTGAAAATAGGAAATTAGTTAACCCATTTCTTTCTTCACAGGAAACGTTGAAAGAAGAGTTCAAGAAAAATCTCGCAAGCAGCTCCAGTACTAGGAACGAGATGTAAACAGTATTAAAAACGAGATGAAAATAGAATTGAAAACAAGAAGTAGACAGTATTAAAAACGAGATGTATTTCCATTAACTCGCGCAACTTTAGCATATCACGTTCAACAAACATTCAACATATCATAACAGAGTGCATGCACCAAAGAGTTCTATTGCATTAAAGAAAGAAAGATTACAGCCGAACTCGCATGTTAAACTTAGGCTTCAAAATCGGAACAGTCATTAGTTTAAGAAAGTCACAGTTAAACTTGGAGAATTTTCTAGCCAGACAAGAGAGCAGATTACAACCCACTGTCACAAATATTAATTATACTGTTTAAACTTGAAACTTTGTCCGAGCAAAAGGAACATCCTGGAGACAGAGGCTAAAATAACAAAGCTATCGGACAGGTAGCCGCACCAAGGCCACATTAAACAATATCCTTTAAAATATCTCAAATTCCTGAGACTGTTAAATAAGCTACTGGCCCTTAAAAACCTAGCCGTTCTATTAACCATTGTATAGACCGAAGTTCCAGTTGGCAGAGAGCCATGGAACCCCCAAACACATCGATAACTGGGTACCTGTGACAAAATGCGAGGGTAAGAAGCCGCCGTAGCTAGAACCATGAGGGAACTTGGGCGTGGAACGGAGAAGAAGATAATACCTAAAACGGAACCGAGAATGTAATTAGAAGAGTTCATTTATTTCACAAAAGAGATGGCACCGCCATTCCAGGTCACAGACAGAGCAACGAAATTAAACACGAAGAAAACCAAGTGGTAATTGCCTGTAGGTTACTGGATAGCGTAAGAATCCGGGTTATGGAAACCCTGTTGGAAATAGGTAAGGAAAGAACTAGTTAAACAACGAAATGACAAAAATAGCGGGAACCAGCCGGTGATTAAAAGAGGATTTACAAACAAGCTAAGCATGGACAGAGAAAACTGGGTATAAACTCAAAAGAAAAACCGATGCAGACCCGAAGGGCAACAGTATACCTGAGTTCATGGTGGATTAAGGTTTCAGAAGGCTGAGTCGCCACCATCCGCCACGATTTATTAGAAGTATGCCCAAACCCTCGACGGAAACGCTCTGGAGGCCATCCGGCGGAGAAGCACAATGATTCGGAAAATCGGTTATCGCCAAGGTCATTACCGATCCCTAGAGTGTTTCCATCGTCGGATCTCAAACTCGATCGACGTCGTGAGTTTAGCCATGTGTCCATTGATAAAACCAAGACCGGTTGACAGCCCGAGATCAATACGGTTGACAAGTGTAAAACCCTAAGGTTTGAACGCACAGGAGGGTACACATCTCACATTCACAATAATGCTATATCGTATTATAAAGTGCAACACTATATAAAGAGCCATCTATCATATAAACATTCAACCATAATAATAACTGGCGATATATGAAAACACAAAGGTATTAAATGATTGGAACCGATATAAACCTTAGGCAATCACAAAGGAATTAAATGATTGAAACCAATATAAACCTGAGCCGTAGACCGATACTTGCCAGCTAGAGTTCAAGCGCATGTGGAACTTAAATGGTTAGTGTAGATATGAGTAAAATTATTGAATACACAGGACTTGCAATAATGACAGTGATGTCAGAAATCTAAGGTTGAGAAACACGAAAGGGTTAGGATAAATAAATTTTTTTAATGAGTAAATTTTGTGGTTAGATGATTGTTACACATTCATAGTAAAATGTGGGTGAATATCCATGGGTAAGAATCTTAATAAATTGTATGTTTATTGTGAGCATTAAATTATAGGTTAAATATTATTTATAAAATTAAATTAAAATAATATATTTATTTTAATTTTTTTTATTTGAAATGTGTTAGGCTGTTGTGATTCATCTTGATTTTAGATTGTTTTCCGAATTATTGACATAATAACCCTCTGAGTTATGTTTTTTGGGTTTGTTGTATTTATAAGCCATTACATTGGCCCATGGTATTGTAAGAAGGCTTATTTAGCAGTTAATAATATCCATGGTAAAACTAGCTGAATCTTCATGATTATGAATCATGTTATATTTTAAATATTAAATTTTTATTTTGTTATTAATTGAATTTAAACACGATTACCGAAAAAGTGCAATTATTAATTTTGTGAAATAACCATAAAAAAATCTTAAAATGTACCCATTTTGTATCTAGTAAATGTAAATATAATTAAAAATTATGTTTAAAAAAATACCTAAATTTATGAACAATCATATAGCTTAAATGTCAATTTCTTTAAAAAAAGTTATTTTTTATATAAACAATGTGTTTTTATTAGTAACTTACTCAATCTATCTTAACTTCCGATCTACCAAGTGTCTGCATCTGTCCTAACTCTGAAGCGACCCAGCACTGAGTGGGATCATCATGTCTTAGGAGAGGTTGATCCTTTAATTTTATTTTTTTACGTGGTCAAAATGTTAAAAATATATTGGGCTAAGAGGGTTTCCTTAAGAAATTAAGTTTTACCTTTTATTATTTTTAATTGAGTCAACATGTGCATGCATACAAATGTGTATACATACTATAATTAAAATAAAATATTTATAAGATAATTTTTTCTTTTAGATTTCATCTAAGAAATGTTATAAAGTATAATAAAATAAAATATTTATAAAATAGTTTAATTTTGAAATTAATTATAGTTTTTGGGAAATTGGTATTGATAATCAATGGTATTTTCCATTCATAGTAAAATGTGGGTGAATATCCATGGGTAAGAATCTTAATAAATTGTATGTTTATTGTGAGCATTAAATTATAGGTTAAATGTTTTTTATAAAATTAAATTAAAATAATTTTTTTATTTTAATTTTTTTATTTGAAATGTGTTAGGCTTTTGTGATTCATCTTGATTTTAGATTTTTTTCCGAACCATTCACATAAGGACCCTCTGAGTTATGTTTTTTGGGTTTGTCGTATTTATAAGCCATACATTGGCCCATGGTATTGTAAGAAGGATTATTTAGAAGTTAATAATGTTTACGGTAAAACGAGGTGAATCTTCATGATTATGAATCATGTTATATTGTAAATATTCAATTTGTGTTTTGTTATTAATTCAATTTAAACACGGTTACGGAACCATTATTTTAATATATATGATAAAATAGATTTAATTTATAATTACTATTTACACTTTATATATTCTAATGTCATTTATATTATATTTTTGATCTAAAAAATGCTTCTTAATTTTTTATTAATAAAAAAAATATTACAATATAAAAAAAATTGAAATTAAAAACTATTTACATTTAACATCTTAACTTGTAACATTACATATTAGGTTGTAGAGCACTTCTGAGACCAATTATAAAAATGTTTTCTTTTAGGACATAGAGGCTTCATGAATATTAGCAAATAGAAAATAGCACATGAAAATAATCATCAAATCAACTAATCTATAACTTTGCAAGTAAAACAACTTCATCTTCAACACTTATATTTTTCTAAATAAACATGTTCAACATATTTGCTAGAAAATATTAGACCTTCAACTTTTTCCTTTTGAAATTTATTTTATGATTGATTTCTAAATCATTTCCATCAAGTGCATTTAGGGTTATTAGTCATAAAAAAGAACCCCCACATATATAAGTTTTATAGAGTTTTTAATTATTTTAAGAATTGAGAAAAAATCTCAATATGAAAACAGTAAGTACTATGAAAATAAATATTTTTATTTATGTATATAGATAAAAAGATATTGATAACTCCAAAAAAATTGATCGCCTAAAAGACAAATCCTTTCAAACCACAAATACAATGAATGAAAAGTAATGAAGTTTATGTAAAATTAAGACTTATAATCTATTTAAGTAACAATACTTATTACCAAGTAGATTATAAGTCCCTATTTTCCCCTGCCAACCTCGTAGAAACTTACATATTTGCAGAAACATCTTTATGTTTCAGGTTATCCTTGCTTTGCTCTATTTCTCAAAGAATTCAAAATTTTAGAAATGACATTATTTTATTTTTAATGTATATATATAATTAATATGTTTTTTATATGAGTATTAGTTTTATCAATTTATATTTAAAATATTTATAAATCAAACTTCAAAAAAATTTCAAAATCTAAAACGGTAACATTCATGTTGAGGAGGATTTGAATGGATACAGAAAAGGTCATTTGCATGGTACATATGTATAACTTAAGTAAGAATTTATATATAAGGTATCTATCTTGAAGAA
This sequence comes from Pinus albicaulis, assembly GCA_034641835.2. NCBI lineage: Eukaryota > Viridiplantae > Streptophyta > Pinopsida > Pinales > Pinaceae > Pinus > Pinus albicaulis. Next base: position 594,598,547 of record CM076583.1, read on the forward strand.
ATTTTTGATTGTTTCATAAGGATGGATATTTGAAACCATCATTTTAGAATTTGAAAAGATCATGTTCAGATTCACTTATGATTTTATGGAAGAGAAAAGATACAAAATATTTTTTCATTTGATATTCCCATTTTCTGCCACTAAATAGAACCATTTTATGTAAATTGAGATTTTCATAAACATACTAACACTAAAAAAAATTACATCAAAACTCTAAAATTCAAACATTTTTTTTTTATGTTACTGTTAATATTATTATTTAATTAAGAGTCTCTTCTATATAATTACTCTATCCCATTAGATTTTACATACACCATACCTATATCCATGGCTTGCTCATGACTTCTAGTCTTTTAGGACAAGGTGGAGGGTGTGGGATTGCATGATCTGAATTAAGATAAACACAATATTTTTGTAGCATGGCCAGTGACTGAGTCTTGTTAGTGAGTGCATAACATGTGTTTAGCTTAGATTCTCTAATTATAAAAATATTAACAATACAGTCATATATTTAACTAGATAATTATTAAAAATTAACCAACAACAAAAATCAAGGATAAACACAATATTGAAAATGTTTATAGAGGAAAAACATCAACTGAGAGGATTTGTCTTAGAGTCTTAGATGTAAAACATATTAATCTTAAAGAAATATTTAATGAGATAATTATCAGAAATTAACCAACAACAAAACCTACACATAAACAAAATATACAAAAAATTTAGAGAAATATATTTAATGAGAGAATTATTAAAAATTAAACAACAACAAAAATAAAACATAAACAAAATTTACACAATGTTTACTCTAGAAAAACGAGGCCAAGTCTATTGATATAGGACCATTACAATGAAGTCTTTCAAGCCTTTTAAATGCTTCATTACATGGAATCCACTAGCACAAAACCATTGCAAAAAAAAATACTGTGTGCCCAAAAACACTACTATAACCCAACAAAATTTGGGTATTTCCAAGTCAATTTTACCTAACAATAACCTCCATGGAATGTGTGTTTATCTTGAAATTAGATCTTGTGCCTAATTTCTTTATTTTCTCTCCTTTAATTTGAAATTCCTTATATCTAAAATATATTTAATATATATCTCTCTATGATACACACATACATAGATATCTCTTTCTCATACCCACCCACACATAGATACATATATTTATACACAAAAATAAATATAGATAAATTTTTATCTCAATCATGAATTACATAATAGTGAAATTAGCGCCTTTAAAAAATGAAGTACATGTTAGTGATAGATGGCATGCATATTTTAAAATTTCAAAATAAAAATTAAAAGAAGGGTAAATACTTATCAAATTTAATCGTGGGACGGTGGAGTTTAATTTCTCTCAAGTATTATTCGATATTCTTATGGTACAAAAATAAAAAACTCATATTTGTATAAAAAATAAATATATTTATTTTTATATTTTAATTAAATTGATTAATTAAAAAAAATATAATATTAAAAAGTGCTATATCAAATAAGTTATGTTTTTTTGAGATTTTTTTATTGATAAATTATTGTATTTCTCATGGTATTGAAAAATAGTCCTTTTACATGTTAAAAATCTTTATGATAAAATGAATATAAATATATATTGTTCTTTAAAAATTTTTAAAATATATTTAAAGTTTAATTAGGTAAATCATATTTTTTATATATAAATAATAGAGTTTGTGCATATAAATTTAACACAATAATTACTCTTATTAAAAAAATCAAAAGCAAAAAAATCATAAAACTTTAAATTAACTCTGAATATAGATAACAACGAAACAACAAGATCTTATAATAATAAAAATTGAAAACTTAACTCAAAATAAATATCATAAAACAAATTATTTCATTATAATGCTTTTCTCAACCTAAGCAACATTCAAATTTATTAAAAGAAAATTTAACTTAATATATTGAAGTTTGTTTCTCAACATGTTGACTAAAGATGAAAAAAAAAATGGAAAAGAAAGAGAAAAATGAAAGGTACTACCAAACTTACAAAAGAAAATATAATGAAGTTTGTCTAACATTTAATTCCATGATTATTATTAAAAAAAAAAATTTTAAAAATTGTAAAATATTTAAATTCATAACTAAATGCAATGAATTTTGTTTTCCTAAACTTAATGTAATATTATTTTTCTTATTACTAAAAATATAAAATAGAAAAATAAATAAAAATATTAAGAAAAGATTTTATAACCAAAAAAACTAAAAAACTCTTAAAACATTTAATATATATATATATATATTATTTGAAGTATATGCATAATAATATTATTATTAGAAAAACATAACTAGCTATTGCACCACATGTTGCAAAGGAAACACTTTAAGGTTGTGGTATAGGAAAGAATAGCATATAAGAAAGAGGAGGTAGTAGGAACTTTCTAGGCTCCCACTTTTCTCAAAAGATTATTATTAACCTAGATTAAGCACTTTTTCTTTGGATGGATAAGTCATGCAGGTATTTAATAGTATAGATCCATCTTAAGTATGGATCTACCAAGAACCTATCAAGAGATTTGATCCCTCTCGAGGTTTGGTATATCCAGAGTTAATATGGATCTATGCTGGTTTAATTCCACCCTTTAAATATGCTAAATTCCACATGAATACCATGGGTCAATACCATGGGTTTTCAATACCATGGAACAATATCAAGGGCAATTTTTATTTTCATTTTTATAGGGTTATTTTTATTTTGATTTTTAATTTATTTGGCACAGTTAAAATGTTTACATTAAATCTTCTATTTAATTTTATTTTTATGTAATTTTATTTGGTCAAAATTTTAAATATTACATTTCAACATCTCTAACATACTTGGATAGAGAGTCCATTTTAGTTTCTTGGCTTTGATTACCATCATGTATTTGTTTAATTATTTTAAGTTTTAAATTTTATATTTAAATTTGGTCAAACAATAATTCTTTGTTATTTATAATGCATTTTTTATTACATATATACATTTAATGCCCCAAAATATCATGTCACACTCAAATTGTGAAAAGTTCCTTGAAATATTTTTGGAAAATTCAAAAACAAATATATGCCCCCAAAATTACAATATTAAGGTATGTCAATCAATTGTCTCTCGATATATCTTAATAGATGTTTAAGCAAGTTAAAATTTTTTTAAGTTGTTCTTATTAAAAAAATATGAAAATATTATTTCTTTTTTGGAAAATAATATTAAAATATTTAAAAATTGTAACCTCCTTTTTCTTAGCATTTAAATGGATCACTCATTCTTTATTTAATTGGTATCCTTATTTGTTGTGACCTTAGCTTCTAATAATCACTTTCTCAAATTATCTCCAAAAAAACTTCAAAATTTATTAAAGTATAATAACATTTTAAATTTTCATGTATGTCAATTTAGGTAATTGTGACAGCCCGTTTATGTGCTAACTAGTTGTTGACTAGTTGTTATGTTATTCTAATTTTTTTTTTAAGAAACTAAAAAATTTTATTTATTTTGAAAATATTTCTTGATGACCATGGGTTAACTTTATTTTTTGAAAAATAAATTAATTATAGAAAAGTGGTTCCATTAAAGTAAAAAAAAGAATTGATGGTAAAAGTATTCCAAGAACTAAGAGGTGGTTGGGCAGTTCAAAGAGTTACCTTTCCTTTGAGGATAAAGGCACATTCCACAGAGGAAAAGGGGTTCTGTTATGTGAAGGAGAAAATAGGAGAATGAAGAAAATTCTAGAGCTGATAGTGGCCATTGGAATATTCTGTACTCCTAAAGGTTTCTGGAGCAAGATGGACATGGAGTCCCAAGGTCTCTTTCGAATCCTCTATCAACCTACCCAACTCAAGCATGGAGTACGAGGGAAGAGAATGACGTAATCACCTCTCTTATGGTAGGGCAGACACCATCGGTGGCGACCTAGATAAGATAAGATAAGTAAGCACAATTATTTATTTCAGATGTTATTTACATAACTAGAGGACATAATCACCTCTCTTATGGTAGGGCGAACACCATCAGTAGCAACCCAAATAAGATACTATAAGTAAGCGGAATTATTTATTTTAGATGTTATTGAAATAACTAGTTTATTACATGAATGCATTCTTACTGTGTAATTCTAGTATCTAAAAAATGTGTGTTGAAGTAAAGAAAGAATGTCATTACACTTTTTAATTTTGTTAACTAAAAAATATGTGCTGCGAAAAAGAAGGAATGCAAATATACCATGTAACTGTAGCATCTATATTGCCAAAAAGAAAGAGTGTATTGTATAATGTATATATATATATATATATATATCTAGTATTCCGAAAAAAGATGTAATACAACAAGAAAGAAATGTGTTCTATACTGTGTAAATCTAGTATGAAATGTGCATGATTTTATTCTTTTGGAAATATTCAGGCCTACATGCAACCAGTAAAACCAGATTAACTAAGTAAAATAGATTAGGAATAAACTAGTGAATTATTATGTCGCCAAAGAAAATAACCTTGAAGATAACTGTTAGACTAGGGTCGTGGGAGAAAGCCTTGGACCTAGGTCTAGTCACTCTTCCTGAAAACTAAATTATACGTGGACAGAAGAAGATGGTCCGACCATCATCCACAACTGGAAAAAGAAAGATTAAAGATCTACCACTTTAGAAAATGTTATAAAAATTCCATAACCATAGAGCAATCTGTTTTATAAATTATTTGAGAGAGGAAAACTTGGAACTAGCATGTAATCATGTATAGTTGAAAAAAAAAATGCCACATGAACAATGGACTATATCTAGAAAAACACCGACACGTTGAGTACATGCATGGAAGCAAAACTCTGCAGGGGCCAAAACAGTGTGTCACCAAACCCTTCTAAATTTTATACTAAGAAAATGTGTTATGGACCAGATTCATTCTATGGAAATGGAGAACGTAAAACATTACGATCGTAAAAACATAGTGGTAAACACGAATTTGCAGAGTAGAGGCAAACTTATTCAATATATGAACATAAGCAATATAATTTCATGGTTGAAAATGAGAAATGATAAATAATAAACCCCAATAAAATTATACAGGGTCTAATCCTCAATTACATTAATATTATAAAAACGCACATAGTCTTATGGTGCTACAAATTACAACTGAGACTCATATAAACCATTAAAGGAAAGGTCGAAAGAAGCTTGCACGGGTGCCATCTTGGCAAAACCTTGCAATTGAAAAATTAACCTAGTAGACTTGGCCAACTACCACCCATATGATTAGCTTCAGAGGCAGCATTCAGCTTGCCCGAAAAAAGAGGGCGTGCTCTCGACACCCAAAAAGGAGGAGAAACAAGGTTTGAAATTCCTGTCAACCCGAGAACACGGTCACGGTGGAGTGTTAAGTCAAAACTTGGTTGGAGGAATGAGAGTTCTTACACCCCAGCAAAAAGAACTACCTGCAAAACGAATAGATATAATGTTACAAAGTAGTGAAGAAAATTAGCTGAAAGAAAAACGTAAGAACTATCCACTGATAATCAACGATGGTAAGAATTGAAACTGACCGGAATGCATCGGTCTTGTTGTCAGAGGCTTAGGTGAGGATAGGTCCCAAAAAAATATACACTAGTTAGAAACCTTGAAATCAGAACTACAAATCGATGAACGAAGAGGAAAATGCGTTTAAGAACTGGTAATTACCTGCCGTTGTGGTGGGTATCTCTTCCTGAGGATTTGGAAGCACTCTGTTGGCCCAACCTCTAGAGAAGACCCTATGGGAACACTTTGAAACCTGTCAAACTTTGATTAGAACTCGACGGGAAATTTTTTTTAGACAAATTCTATACTAATCGACGAGAATAGGTATGGAATGTGGTAAGAGTAATACCACAGGACATTCGATAACCATACCCATTACCTATCAAGGCAAAGAGGTAGATGAAACGCAACCACTGCCGCAGATATTGCAAAGCCATCAGGTGAACCAAGCACCGAAATGAGTCGAGTCAGTTAGGGTTGCAAGGGGTAGTACCCTAAGTGGTTACCTAGCAGATCTCCGTCGTCAATCTTGGGATTCCAGATCATATGGCAAGTATTTAGACAACTGTTCACCTTAGGCCAAACCAAATCCTGATGCTTACACCTCCTTAAATAGTTATTTAATGAAAATATCACAGTGGATTATGTTGTATGCCTCAAACCATAAAAGTTTGGAAATTCGATTCAATAACTTGATCCGTCAATATTTTAAAAAATAATAACATGATGCATAAATATAAAGGCTAACTGCTTGTTGTGTGAGTTTGAAGGGTCATAAACCAACCAGACAAAAAATAGTATATAAAAGAGAGAAGTAATTTTATTTGAAATAGTGATTTCTGAAAAGAATATTAAAATATTATTTATTATTTATTTCTTCTAATACATTTAGTTAAAAATTGTGATGGGTAACTGCTTTTCCATATTAATTAATAGAATATATTATTTAGAAAATAATTTATTAAATTAAAAGTAAAAATATTTATTAATATTATAATAAATCATTGTTATTTATATACGAGTTTAATAATTTAGTTATATTATTGTGTTGAGAGGTGATCTCTAGTCTAGTATGGTAAATATGTTGTAATGCAATGTCATGTTAAACATTTCAATTGTGTCAAATTTCATAAAATTACAAATAAAATGAAATTAGAAAAAAAAAGCACATAAAATTAATGTCGTAATGGAGCCTTCTATAAGTATATTTATTTTTATATTTCTCTTTAGAATACATCACATAAATGTATTAATTTCTCAACCTTTTTGAAAGAACCAATGTAGTTCATCATCATCTAATCGATCATGAACCACATTGGTTGGCTCAAAACAAGTTGGCAATTAATAAAATTATCTCATGGATTTGGAATACATATATCCAATTAAAATCACTATATTTAATTACAATTATAGTTACAATTAATAATTAAATTATCATATATCCATCTTAACTTTGAATGTACCAAGAGATCTCAAATCTATTTTACTTTAAAAGAGGTTTGCACATCAAAATATTTAATTTTCTCATAGATCACAAGTTAAGATAAATCTATGTTGGTTTATAAATAAGAGAATTATAATATCTAAATAATTTATATATATCCATAATGAAAAATCATTTCAGATTAATCACATTGCTAGGATTTGGTCGACGTTTTCCTCAGTATAATAGTGGAAAAATAAATCTACCCCATATTTTAAGTAGCAGAGATGCATTTGGGTCCAGAGTTAGCCATTAAGTTATTGGGATAAAATTATATGAATTTTTATTAAGGATATAAAAATTTACACAACAGATGCATTAAGCATTCAAAAATATATAGTAAGAGCACCCAACAATGTTATGCAGAATTATGAATTACGGATAAAACAAATTCCCTAAATGTGGTGTTATGCATTTAGAACAATAGGGCAAAGACTTTGTAGACACTTTTCCTAAGAGCAAATAGACACACAAAAATATGGAGAAACCTACTTGGAGTCCAACCGCTTTGTATTCTCCTTCTATCGCTCTTGTTGTAGCTTCCAATCCAACTTATATCGCTGGATTAGTTTCTACAAGCATAAAAACTAAACAACAAAGATATTACAATATACAGATGGCTATTTAACTTAATTAGTTAAATAAATGAAACATGAAACATATACATCAGCTAAGAATACCTAATATGAAATATAGAAGCTTATATAGATACATATGTGGGAAAATGAGAAGCAATATTTATTAATGGATAGAAGGGGGAGATTACAACCAGTGATTGGTTTTATGTCACCAACTCCAACATCATCCCAGCCTCATCACAATGAAAATCTCTCCAGCAACATATCACTCAAATCAAATACTCAATTGAGAATCCAACAACATTTGTCTAGCAAATCTATTCCTTTTCAAGCACTAGGATCTGTGCTCAATTTATAGAACAGTTGAAGTTATTTTCACAATCAATGACTTTCTAATATTAGGCAAGACATGTTCCCAAGCTTAGAGGTGTTAAATGGACACATGGATTCAAATTTTGACACATATGGACTCTTCTAAAAGGCACTGGACTTGTGGAGATTCTAGAACAATGAGAATTATGTTCCCAATTGACCAACGCACCCTTGAATGATGAGAAGTGCCTTGCAGAGCACCCTTGAATGGAGGTAATTGCATATGCAAAGTAATTAGTCCCTTGAGAGACTGCGTTGGTGAGCTCATAGGTGATATAACATGTACTTCAAATCTTGAAAACCTTGCAATGGAGTTCATGGATGGTTTTTTCTTGTTCTTTCTCTTAGGGCATGTAGCAACGGAAATGATAGGGGATGATAGACCCTATTAATTGGTTCTAGGGATGATGTCCAATTTAACGAGGTCATTGGGAATGACACCCAAATTGACCTATAACGTATTTCCCCCTAAAGCATGAATTTAGAATAATAATAACAATATTTTTTGAATGATATTATTTACACTGTGATGGACTGGTGTTGAAGTGGAGTGGCGACCTACATCAATCTTACAATAAATTAAATCATGATATATCATCTTGATCAAAAATTTTTGAGGGAAGGCATTCTAATGCTCAACACATAAAATATCTAATAACATGTACATAGTGCAAAAAGTCGTCTATATTGGAATGTTGCCCAATATAGACATGCCTACAGATATAGGCCCATGTTTGAATGATGATCTATATGTATGGTCACCGTACAGATGATGTGTACAAAAATCCTGAAATCACAGTCTAGATGGCTGAAACTAGATCCGGGGTCTTCTTATCTCGTTCAGTCGATCGTTCGGGTGCAAGTCCAGCCATGCGAATATATTATTTGTAGTCGAACATGGTAAGACATCATTTGATTACCAGCCAATGATGTGAGCTGTTAAAAAATGTGAGAGAACCACCATTAATGTTGATGTCCCTCAAGGTAGCAAAGTACATTTCATAAGGCGTGAATAGATGGTTTGATGTCGAACGCCAAAAAAAATATTCCGGTCAAAAGTCTGGAAGCGAGGATCTTGTCGATGTTGTAACAGGCATCATGGTACTGGAAGATTATATTTCTAAGCGAACTCCCTGGATGACGATTTTACATCGACAAGAAGCCACTTTATTGTGAAACGGGAGTTACTGATTTCAGAGACAATGTATGCCTTGATATAGCAATTTTTTGTGATGACTTTGATGAGAATGAAGGTTTATGAGAATTTCAGAAGGATGAGTATCCACCGGATGACTTCTCTTGAACGTATCGGTGACACTAAGATGAGTTGGCAGAATTGACCCAAAACCAAAGTGAAGGTATGATGGACCATAGGTATGAATGAACCGTCAAGAAGATTACCCAACCCAAATAGTCACGGTGATGGAGTGAAGTGTCATGTTCAAGAGCGACATACTACTGTAAAAATTTCTGTTCATTTACCCAAATCTTCCCCAGTCATTTGTCGACTAGTACCTCTATATTTTTTAACAAGCTTGAGGAGGATAACATATGATTGATCTATAATTCAACCCTTTCGGCGAACAATGTATTGATATTTAATAATTTAATGAGTCTAGAGATGAATGAAATTCGATTCTTGCCATGATTGACAAGCCAGATGATATTTTATGTTTCAACGAGCCTAACGACAGTTACAGCCCATTCCTTTTTCATATTTCGAGAGTTTGAAAAAGAGTACAAAAGAAAACTCCATAAGTACTTTTTCATAAAATTGTCGCTCAGATCCAAAAAAGTGTAAAATAATATCTGAGAGAACCTCCTAGCAATGTTCGACTAAGGTATTCATTTTTCATAAATAATCTATCTCAGTCTGGAAAAGGGTTAAACTTATACTTAGTATATATCAATTCATTTAATTTGACGAGCTCGAATAGACAAGTGCTTAGAAATCTTTTCACATTATCGAAGTCTGAAAAGAGCTAAAAAAAGACTCGAGGGGTTCCTTTTTCGCTGTTATCGAAGCTCGTAAAAGAGATAACAGTGCACTTGAATTCCTTTTTCATTTTTTATCAAAGCTTGAAAAATAAGGATAAAAAGTATGCTTTGTGGTCAAATAATTCTTGAAATAAATCTACATGACTAATCTGCTCATCAGTTGTAAAACATGTTCAGAACAACATCAAATGGATTGAAAATACCTGTTTCATGATAAAAAATGAATAAAACCATAGTGGCAGCAATAAATATTCATAGATGTTGGGCACAATTAACATTTTTTATTCTTGAATTGTACCATAAATTTTCCTAATGTTTTGCATGAAAAGGGTCCTAATGAGTCTTATGGTTATGTTTCAGGATTTCATTAGACTAGAATGATGATTATTTGGAGAGAAAGAGAGCAGGAAGAACAAAATATGATTTCCCTTAATGATCTGGGTACTTTAAGAGCCCTAAGAGTTTATGGGTTACTAAAGTACTTCCGCTTGTCAGGTATGAGGAAACAAATAGAAATTTTGAAGTTCTTAGTTCATGCATGGGATCCAGAAATTGAGGCATTTCACATTAAGAACAAAGTGGTTCCTATTACAGTTGAGAATATATATTTTCTTACAGGCTTGTCGAGGAGAGGTTTGCCCATTTCTCTCTCAGGGTCTGCTCTTGGAGGGGAGACAATGAGGGATTATGTTTTGAAGTATTTCTATTTAAGGGAAAAACCAGACAATGATGGGAAAATAAAAATTTGCGACGTTTGTGATTTGCCTTTGAGAACCATTATTTTCACGATTGAAAAGCTTGCTGGCACTGTTACACTACATGTAGCTAATAGATCTTATATGAAGTATGCACTAGAATGTATGGAGCCAACAATATTCAACTGGTTTGAAGCTATAATTTCCAAAATAAAGGAACAACTGAGTATGGAAAAAGGAGGAAGGAAGAAAAAAATCAATTATGGTTTGATCCTAATTCCATTGTCCTTACAGTGGATTCCACTGATGCAACCTCAGCATGAGACACTGGATGCGTCTAACCCTAGAGATCCGAGGATGTAGAGATGGGTAGACGTAATGGCTAGGCATTTAGGCCAATCATCCATTGTGTTCTCGACTATATTCTTCACATAGTTCAGGTGATGGTTGTCACCATTTATGAGTATGCATACACAGGCATAGATTTTCGAGGAGATCGAGACTTAGCTTTACCATAAGGCGCTCAATGTGGTACAATAGGTAAGAATGTTTTGACCACCTTTTTTTATTTTTCTAAGATTTATACAATTTTTTTTCTATTTTTATGTTTTCCCAAGACTAAATTAAAGTTTTAATGTAATTTAGATGTTGGTTGAGTTCAACCGGTGGAGGAACCAGAGCATGGAGCATATGAGCCAGCAAAGACAGCTATCAGGTGATCAGTCCTTCAGGATTTAGATATGACTGAGTCTCTACCTGAGCTTGGGAAGCACATAGAGGGGTTGGCCTTCAGGATTCCGGAATGCCAGATCGAAGAGTTACCCATGCAACTGCAGTGCCACACTATAGGCGTTTCTAACTGCTGGATGCGGTTGCTGCGTATGATAACTAGATCTATAGCATGCTACCATGAGTATCACTAGTTTAATTTTAACATGTTGCATACATTTTGAGGTCACATGACCAATGTCTCTTGGGCACAAAATTTTGTAAAAACCTATAAATATCTATCAAATTGATTTTAGTGTTTTCCTATGTTTATTGTGTAATCCTATTCAGTTATGTGAATGTGTCTTTACATGTGTTGAAAATGCCTGTCTAAAACATGATTAGATAAAGAACTGGTCAATGTGTTCAAGTTTCTGGAAATGTGTTGATATTGAATAAAATCAAAGTTTCTTTCCAAAATTCAAACTCTTAGGAAAAAACGATGCAGTGTTGGATTTCTAACAGTATAAACACTAGTAAATTGTAATAACACAAGCTATGAGTCTAACCTTATAATGATGCGGTTAATACCAAATGAAATGGCATGAGAGAGAATTTCGATCAACGCGCTATACTTAATGATATTGTTTGTCGATCTACCGATACAGATCCCTTGTAAGCTCACTAACTCACCGTTCGGAGCGAAAATGGCTCACGGTGCAGAGGATATATTCTGCGTACTACGATTAGCACCATCAACATATCCAAAAAATGGTTCCAAATATTCAGACATCTGTGATGAAATGTAAAGAAGATTACTAACATCAAGAAAACTCTAAAAAAAAAAATAAGACTGTGAATCCAAGTGAACAACATATATATACAATATAATAAAAAAATTACTACGCTTATGATTAAGCATAGTAACGTTTCAAATGCAATACATTTCGGGGCTGCGCCAATGGAATCCCATCATAATCAACCAACTCATAGGAATATTTAGCAAGAAATATTTTGAAAATATATGGGCCATGCCATAATGGATCAAATTTCCTTTTACCTATTACATCTTCTTCTTGATCGTAAGTAAGGACCAAGTCACCCTCTGAGAAAATGCGGGGCTGTACATTTTTGTTGTATTGAACCTTTATACATCTATTATGTGCTTCGTTGTCCAATTGGGCTTCACGATGCCTTTCATCAAGATGGATGAGGTTAAAAATATGGGCTTCCTCTTCAGAGGTGTTAGGTAATAAGTCAATTCTGAGTTTTAACGTTGTTATTTTACATTGGATTGGCAAGATAGCTTCTAGACCATACACCAATTGGAAGGGAGTAAATCCGCTTGCATTTATCAATGAGGTTCGATACACCCACAAGGCTGAGTACACGATTAAATTCCAGTTTCTTTTATGAACTCCTATCATTCATTAAAGCAGAACTTTAAGAATATTTTTGATAGCCTCAACTTGTCCATTTGATTGTGGATAATAAGGAGTATAATTATCATGTGAAAATCCTAACTTGGCAATCAATTCAGTCATCATATGGTTGCGAAAATGCTTCCGATTATCTATGACTATAGCCTGTGGGACCTCAAACCATGCAATTACATGATTAAAGAAAAACAATGCAGTTGTTTGTCCTGTGTTGTTTAATATAGGCATCGCTTCAACCCATTTGGTAATGTAGTCTACTGCAGCAATAATATAAACATGCCCACCAAACGAACGAGGTTACAGGTCATGAAGTCGACACCCCATTTCGGAAATGGTCCTGCAGAGACAACAGGATGCATTGGCGCTGGCGGTTTGTGGATTTTACGATCAAATATCTGCCATGCATGACGACTCATGACCGCGAGGATGCAGATGCGAAATATGGTAGGCCAAAAGTAACTAGCGCGGAGTATCTTCTATGCGGTAGCGTATCTAGACAAGTTTCCACCACAATCCCCAACATGAAAATCATTTAAAACCTTTTCAGCCTCCTCATAAGTGAGGTACCTTCTTAAAATTGTATCAAAACCACGATGTTAAAGTGTATCGCCGACGATCAAATAATCTTTGGCCTGGTATCAAATACGTCATTGGTCAGAGCGAGAGGTATCAGGTCGAAAAGTTTGGGTCTGGAGATAAATGATAAAATATCCATACCAAGGATCAGATGATCTGATCAGAAACAGAGACTCATCTGGAATAGATGGTTTCGATGTAGTAGTACTACTATCAGACAAAAGATCACAGAGAAGCTCAGAAAAAACTAAAGAATTTTTTGAATTGGATTTGATGAATTCCAAATCAAATTCATGCAAAATGACAATCCATTTTGAATACTTTACCCCCATAAATTGACGTGATAAAATATAATTCATTGGGTTGCAATCCAAGATAACAATGGTCTTCTAGAATAGGATATAGTGGCAAAATATTTGGACATCTTGAACAACTACCAAGGCAATATTTTCTACGTATGAATACTTCACTTCCGTATCATTGATATTACGACTCAAATAATATATTGGATGTTTTATCCCATCTTCTACTTGGATCAATACCATAGCAATGGTCACATCAACCGCGATGATATATAAGAAATAATCACTCTGATAATTCAGGGGATACATTAATGATGCCCGGACAATAGTATCTTGACAACATCAAAAGAATCTTGCACAAATTGGTCCCAATGGAAGGGGATCACCTTTTTCAAGAGTTGAGTATATATTTTAGCTATTTTGGTGTAGTTGGGTATGAAACTCCTTAGGGAGTTAGCCTTTCCTTGAATTTTTTGTATCTGAAGAAAATTTGAGGGCACAGGCAAATCAAGAATGCCCTAAACCTTCAATGGGTGTATTCGAATTCCTTCTTTTGAGACAGTGAATATGAGCAAATGACTATAACTAACACAAAACACACATTTATGTGGATTGAGGCGTATTTTGTAGTGTTGGCAGCATAAAAAGATGGCTTTCAATTGTATCATGTGATCAGTCCGATTTCGTGAATGTGTGGGTAAATCATCTAGATATGGTTCAAAAATATGTCTTATGTCATTGAAATCATAATCCATTTCTCTCTGAAAAATTGCCCCATCATTCTTTAGACCAAATGGTATTTTCTGATAAGTGAATGTGCCCCAAGGACAGATGAATGTTGTCTTATATTGATCCTCTACACAGATATTGATTTGATTGTAGCCAGAAAATCCATCCATGAATGAAAATATTTCACATCCAGCACAATCATCAATAATCTGGTCGATAAAGGGAGTAGGATAGTTGTCTTTTGGACAAGGAAGATTGAAATTCTAAAAATCGATGCACACTATGATGGTTCCTTGTTTTTCATGACTGGAACAATGTTGGAAACCCACTTAGTTAGCATAAAAGGGTATATGAAACTAGCAAGAAAAAGTTTTTCAACTTCTGCTTTAATGGAAGTGGCCTTATTCGAATGAACAGGATGAAGGCGTTGATGTTACAGCTTGACATCAGGGTACATATTAGTAGTGTGTTCAATGATACTAGTCTCAATACATGGCATTTCCTCATAAGACCAGGCAAAGCTATTTCTAAATTCATGAAAGAGAGAGCGATATGTTTTGAGTTCTGATGGAGAACAAGGCATGCCGACATGAATATTTTCTACCATGGCAGGTTTATTTGAAATATCGATAGAAATGGCTTTTTCAATATTTGATAAATTTCTCTCATAATCAATTGCATTAATAGGAAAATAATTTTAAAAGAATGTTTTGATCGAAGGGTGATATAGTTCGTTTATATTATTTTCTTCATAATCAGGAAGATGGGAACGATGATGATAATCTTCCCATGGTTCTCCTTCTGACATCATGGTTTCCAAAATATTCTCATCTATCAAGAAAGTTGAGGAAAAAGGATCAGATGGAGTGCCAAAATCTAAGGAACGATCAAACCAAATAGCCGATAATGAATATTTCATATTCGTCACCCAAGCCAGAGAGATTGATTGCTATGCTAGCTCAATCGGGCTGGGTGGAAAAAACTTGTCCAACGTAACAACTTCGGAATGATCTGTACTCTTCATTAACCCAGATGGAGTGGAAGAAATCATGTAGCAATCCTTTAAGAGTCTTACACCAATGTTCTAAAGTGTGAGTTGGGGTGCGTGAACTAACATAACACTTCCAGTTACCTGTGAAGAGGAGGAAAAGAAGGATAGATAATTAATGACTTTGATAGCACCTTTATGTGGAAAGGCGATCATTCTAAAATATGTAGAAACAATTGCAGTCATACCATATACGCATGGCCTTCCTAGTAAAATATTGTAGTCAAGGGGTCCATCAATGACCTCGACATCAATATTCAATGTTTCTCCCCCTAGTTCTACATCCAGGTTATTAATAATACCGAAAGGCTTATATGTACGTCTGTAAAAAGCCTTCAATGTCATTGACGATTGAGATAAACACGGCGAGCCAAGTGACTTCCAAAAATTTAGAGACATAATGAAGGTAGATGCTCCCTCATCAATAATAATATGATGAAAAAGGTGATTAAGAACATTTACCTGGATGGAGAATGCCAATTATGTTGGTAATTGTGGCATATAGCCCATATGATTAAAGACTACGAGATTAGAATCGATCAGATCAATTCTAGTAATAGCAAAAAATAAAACCTATTTCTAGGAGGGACAATTTTGTAATACCTCAAGAGCTTTCATAGCTGAAGGGGATTGAGCTAAATATTCAACTATATTATAATTTTGAGTAGCTCTAGCTCGAGGATTATAAGTCAATTTATGAACAACTCCCTTCAGTGGCTTGATTGTCAATTCAGGAATACCAGGTGGTGGTACTGATTCTATAGACAGATTCATGGTCAAGGTAGTAGGTTGATCATTAGCATGACTACCGTAATCTTTATTATGCGTTGAAAACAAAATATATGTTGATGGATTCGTGATAGACAACATAAGCACTTGGGAACTAGAAGTTGGATCTGTAGCAACAAAATTTGTGTCCGGATTCGGAAACGGATCTGTCAACACAACTGGCAGATGTGAAGTCTTAACCATTTTTGAGACTTCAGAGTGGTGAGGACAATCCTGAAAAAAGTGATCCTAATTACAAATTATGCATGGATAACAAGGTTTCCTATTTCTAGACGATTGATCACCTGATCTTTCCTGTGGGTTATAAGTTTTCTTTTTCTTTGATTTCCCCTTTTTCTTACTTACATGTTGCTTGTCACTTTTTCCTTTGTTAAATGACATGACATTGATTTCAAAATAAGGTGCAGGATTATATGCAGTAGTATGATGTGTGCTTGTAGTACCGATCATACCATCTCTGGCATGAGATTCCTTTGATAAAGGAGGAACAGTAAAATTAAATCGCGGTGTGTTAGGAATTTTCTCGTAGAGTGTGCTAGACTGAGTATAAATCAGGTCTAAATATTGGACACCAGCAATGACCTGCTCTTCAATGATGACACCACCCTTAGCCGCATCTTTAGTTATAGATGGTAGTAGGGAATTAATGAACCATTCAACAAGGAGCTGATCAGGAACAAATGTCTTAACCATTCTACGATGATGACGCCACTCATGAATATGATCAGAAATTTGAGTAGCATTAGTCTGCTTAAAATTATTCAAGAGTTCTTTTCCAGTTTCATATTGTATGGGTAACTGGAAGTGATTCAAAAAGACAGTAGCTAGGGCATTGAAATTTTCAAAAGAAGCTCTAGGTAACTCAATGTATCGTTTCGCAGCCCAACCAAAGAGCATACGCTGGAAAAGACACAGTCGAAAAAAGTCATCATTCAGGGAGTTTGATGAAAACCGCAAATGATAAGTCATAACATGAGGTGACGGGTCTTCCCTAGGGTTTCCATTGAACTTCAGAATATCCGAGGGTAGTTTATGAGGTATCACTGGCCACCAAGGAGCATAATTGATTCGATCATTTGTGAGCTGGTTTAAATCTAGTAACTCTAAAGTTGCAACAAAGGGAAACTGTCGATTAAGGTCAGGTTGAGCATAGCCAAGGTATGATGGAATTGCTTGGGCAATAGGCTTTTGAGCACTAGCATAAGGAATCTGTTATTGGTAACCCAGATAGGGGTTGTTTTGATAAAAAAAATTCTTGAGAATTCTGTTGACCAAAACCTGGGTATGATACTTCTTGAAATGAAGGTTGTGGCATTTGCACCTATGCCTGTCAAGGGGTCTGTCCACCAATGTTATAACCCAAATTAGGATAACTTGGATTCAGTTATGGATAGGTATAATGTGGTTGTGACTCTGACATCCTATAATATGGTAATCCAACTTGTGAATAAATGATTCCAGAAACAGGTGGTTGTTGGAAACCAATCGAAGGAGTTGGAGTCTGAGGTCCCAAAACTTGAGAGTATTGGATTGAAGGACCCGCTGAAAATGGTTGAGGGATAATATTTTGTGCCTATAATAGGGGTAAAAATGTCTTAACAAGTGGAATTGATGTGGGTACAATAGGTTGAACCGGTTGATACTAGTGTACAACCGTTTGTGGTTGGATAGGCAGAGTTGGTTTCCATTGACAAACATTCATTTCGACATTAGGTTGACCTAAAAATGATAGAGTACTGTCAAAGTGGGAAACCATAGGTTTCCCCCCTATATAAGGAGGGGAATAAGACGAAAATTATTTTTCTCCAAATGCAGGGAGTCGAGTTGAAATGGTATTGGATGGAATAGACCCAAATGGACCAACTTGAAATTGCCCTGATGATGGATATAAAGGATCAAGACGTTCAGTACTCACTACAAATTTACCACTTAGAATACCAGATGATGACATTGGTGAAGTCCATATATTTGAGGATGCACCTGAGAAAATTCCAGATAAAGATTTATAACTTGATTGGGCCATAGGGCCACCATGTAAATATGAATCTGGTGAATTTGTGAACATCAACAGAGTAGCGAGAGCAGGTGCTATCATTATAGGATTTTATGGTCCAGTCGAAGATGTTGGTTCAGGCATGGTTTCTTGACAAAACGTGACCCTTTTGAATGAATGATAATTTGAACATGTACAGGATCAACAAAAGAAGAGGGTGGTGATTGAGGAAAAGACTCGTACAGGTATATATCCTCCCCAAAATGGGTTGGAGTTAAAGGTGTTTTGTCTTGTGGGATTTCCTCAATCAAAATTAAACCAGGTGGAAGGATTTCTCCATCAGTCCCAAAGTATATTTTAGGAGGTTGACTGTGTGATATGGGAGATTCAATGGCTACACTAGAATGTGGGATGAACGATATAGAAAAAAATCTTGTTTATTCGACTTCGGGATAGAGATGATTTGGAAAATAAGGGACATGATCTGGATCAAATTCCAGTTGAACAACGTTGAGTTCGGGAGGTATGGTCTCACTGATTGGATGGATCGTGACCATGGATAACTGTGAAGACCCTATCTTGACAATAGTAGATGAAACATGATTTGTATAAACAACTTGTGTCAAATCTATTATATGGGAAGATGATGCTTCACCAGAGGTACTGATAGTACTGGTTTCGGTAGAGTGATGTCGCCTTCGCCGACCAGAAGTAACTTTAGGTGGTAAAGGTGGTTTCAATGCAAGTTTACGCGAACGAGGGGGATAAGGATTTTTTTCTTCGACTATGACTGATTTAATTTCGGACCAAAAACAAATAAACAAAATAAAAGGGTAATTCTAGGCAAAAGGTTTACCAAGAAACTGTGAATTGCAGAATACCTCCTAGCGAACCAAGAAGTACGAGCTGGAAACATCCCCAAATGCTATGTTCAGTGTATCACAACTTACAAGGTGGATGACTTGATTCACTATGGTTGGATAGCAACCTAAATTTGTCCTCCCAAATATACCCGAAGGTACATGGAGACCCAAGTCCATATTAGCGCTTTCTAATGCGAAACTGCACAATGATAGCACCCCTTTATACTTTTCGTACTATAACACCGCCCGATATACCCGAAGGTACGTGGACGAGCTACAATATAATTACGTAGGTGAAGTGAGGTCTCATACTCAGAATGTATCACAGACAGTTGACTACAATTTCTATATTTTATGACGTCAGAACACGTCTCTAGCCTAGACCTTCCAAATGTTATCGTTATGGTTTCAATTCTTTTTTAGGTAAATTGATGTAAATTTTAAGTTGATCTTGTTTATCAATTTGCCTTTTAAGGTTCACCGCAATGATGTGATGGAAATTCATAAAATTCAAACTAAAATGATAAGAAAACTTTTCAATTTTAGTTTTTTCAATGAAATTCCTAGCTAATAAAGGGAAAGAGAAATCAGTTTTGAGAGCAAACAACAAAGAGCACAAACTAATATGCAACTTTCCTAATTTATTCCTATGTAAAAAACAAAATCCACTATATGCAAATGTTGGTTTTTTTTTTTCGTTCCCTTAATGTGAATGAAAAAAGGAAACTATATGCATCAAATAAACAAAAACAAATGTTTTCTTCTCTGAGAAACGATGAATTTAACAACAATTTCTCTTTTAGGAAAAATGAATAATGGAACTACAATTTTTCCTACAGGAAATGAAGAATTTAACAACAATTTCCTTTACAAAAACAAACGGATCTAATGTATAAATAGAAATACTTTGAATTTGATTTGTCAATGATAAAGAAAAACACTTAAAGAGACATTGAACAAACTTAATTTTCAAAGGAGGAAGATTCAGGTAAAGTCACTGGTCTCTATGAGGCATCAGACAATTGAAAACACAACAAAAAAAATGCTGAAAGAAATGGAAATGAAAAATTCAAAGGGAATTTGGTTGGCTTAGGGGGAAACACAGTCTCTAAGGGGAGATAGTGCGTTGCAAAGCACCCCTGAGTGGGAGACAATGCTATGCAAAGCACTTTCTCTTGACGAACAATGTGTTGGCCGCAGCAGAGAACAAAAAAATCAAGGTACTGAGACACTTCTAATGAAATTATTTGTTTCAAAAGCCTAATAATTGAGAGTAGATGCTATTGGGTGCATAAACAAAGGCAAACACACCAAGGATGAAGGGTAAACTCCCCAGTGGAGTTGCCAATTTTTTATGAGGAATTATGAATTACGGATAAAACACATTCCCTAAATGTGGTGGTATGCATTTAGAACAACAGGTCAAAGACTTTGCAAACACTTTTCCTAAGAGTAAATAGACACATAGAAAGATGGAAAAACTTACTTGGAGTCCAAGCAGTTCCTATTCTCCTTTTGTCGCTCTAGCTATAGCTTCCAATCGAACTTTTATCACTGGATTAGTTCTTGCAATCATAAACACTACACATCAACGATATTGCAATATACAGATGGCTATTCATCTTAATCAGTTAAATCAATGAAACATGAAACATATACATCAGCTAAGAATTCGTAATATGAAATATAGAAGCTTATACAGATACATATGTGGGAAAATGAGCAGAAATCTTTATTAATGGATAGAAGGGGGAGGTTACAAGCTGCGATTGATTTGATTTCACCAACTCTAGAATCATCCCAGCCTCATCACAATCAACGGTGGTCTAGCAGCATATCACTCACATCAAATACTGAATTGAGAATCCAACAACATTTCTGTACCAAATTTCTTCCTTTTCGAGTTGTAGAATCTATGCTCAATTTATAGAATAGATGAAGGTAGTTTCACAATCAATGAATTTATAATAATAGGCAAGACATGTTGCCAGCTTAGAGGTGTTGAATGGACACATGGATTCGAAGTTTGACACATATGGACTCTTTTAGAAGGCACTAGCCATGTGGAGATTCCATAACAATGAGAATTTCGCTCCCAATTGACCAACGCACCCTTGAGTGTCAAGAAGTGGTTTTCAGAGCACCCTTGAATGGAGGTAACTGCATATGCAAAGAAGTTAGTACCTTGAGAGACTACATTGGTGAGCTCATAGGTGATATAACATGTACATAAAATCTTGGAAATCTTGCAATGGAAGTCATGGATGGTTTGTTCTTATTCTTTGTCTTATCTTGCAATGGAAGTCATGGATGGTTTGTTCTTATTCTTTGTCTTAGGGCATGTAGCAACTAAAATGATAGTGGATGATAGACACTATTCATTGGTTCTGGGGATGATGTCCAGTTTAACAAGGTCATTGGGAATGATGCTCAAATTGACCTATAACAAACAGGGCTTACAGTCTAGTAGAAACCTTTGCTGGAGAAAGCCACATACAAAGACTCAAAAATCACACAATCGAAAGCCACACACCTCCACATATCGAGAAAATGACCAGCATAGTAACACTATATCATCATACGAAACTAACACATGGGAGCATGTAACATTAATGAAAAATAAAGTGCATACTGTAAATGGTAACAAGTGACAACATGGAGAGTAAGAGACGATGCAACAAAATCACCCAGTGAAATTTTTTTGGAGTGATAGTAGCATATAATAACACTATAAAAAAAAAAGGAACCCTTTCAGAGATTATAAATTATATGGCATTATGTTCGACACACATACGATCCCATATAAATTCTCAGAAATGTGCCATGAGTCCAAATCCTATTGTATGTCGTCCTTAGAAAGGATTTCTACAACTGTATTATGTTCCTTGTAAATATAGCACACAATAATAGGATAAAAGGGCATATTTAATAGGAAAATTTCTTCAAGGATAGGAATCAAAACATGATTTTGACATATCTGTGTTTTTTTGAACCATTTTATGACATCGATGGAATCACCAAAATTTTGAACCTTTAATATCCCAATATCTTTGATCTAGCAAAGGAGTTTTAATGAGAGAAACTCAGTGAAAATATTTTTGGCAGAACCAATACCTACAAAATATTTTAGAGACCTATTGTAATTTATGTCAATCACCAGCCCTAAACCACATCTATTATGAAAATTTGATGCCCCGTTAAAGTATGCCTAAGTAATATCATGATTTATCAATTATGTTCTTATATTTATGCTTTTCTGAGGAGTATATTTTGCAAGGAACATGGAGAGGTTCAACACACATTTTGCCACTATTAGTGATGGTGAAGAGGTTGAATATATAAATATAAATTTATTTCTTGCTAGCCAAATATCCTATGATATGATTAGGGGGATTTTTTTATATATGATCATCTGATGATTCAGTGCACTAGTTTTTCCGAGCTACCCCACAATTTTCCCCATGCCATATAGTATTGATGCCTAATAGGGACAATGTAACTTCCCACACTAGCGATGAGAAGAAATAACTAAGAAACCCATGATTGATTAACTCTTCAAAATCCTTACACAAGATACACCAGCCCGGACAATGTTCATTTTGTTTTTGTAAATTCTCCCAAGCAGGTACTTTTCTTTTGAGGATGCACTAGAAGAAGAGACTATATTTTGAGGGAATTTTTAGCTCCCACAAAGTTTTTTGCCACCATACCTGCACTCCTAGAGCTCTAAAATTAATCATTAAACCATAGCCAAACTTGTGGGCATAGTGACCTGTATGAACATGCACCCAATGAAGAGAGTCAGAACTTTTTTTAATCTTGATATTTTTATGTCTAGGTTCCCCTACGTAATTAGCCCACTCCAGTCCGCAATGAGGCTCCAGCTGTATATCCTCCACTATTTTCCAACATTGTTTCCAAATTTAGGTAAACTATACCTTTTCTGTTTGGCTCGAGAAGATGATCCTTTTTTAATCAAGAGACTCCAACACTTCTTTAAAAAGAGAAAAATTCTCATTGCATCCCACCAATGGGTCACTATCCAATCTGATCTTCTCCCCATTTTGGACTTGCCATGCTAGGACATCTTCCACCAACTTAAAGGAGTTCATGGTCACTTTCCATATGATTGATTCATTTACATAGTATTTCCCCGTAATACGAATCCAATCTTCCAAAGTAATTAGATCAATGTATTTCCCCTTCACCACTGTAGTCCAAAAGTTATCCTTTGTTAAAATCCTCCACCTTGATTTTGCTACAAGTGTGGTGGGGAAGGATTGTAACTCCTTTATTCCTAATGTCCCCACTCTTTTGGATGGGTGATGCTATCCCAAGAAACACAGGGAAGCACAATCTCCTCCTTCGACCCATCCCAAAGGAAATGAATACATAGTTTCCTGATGTTGAATTAAATGCCTTTTAGAACCCAAATGAGTGTGATCCAATATATTGGAACCATTATGAGAAATGATTTGATAAGTACCAATCTTCCAGACCTAGACAACCATTTGTATCTCCATAGGTTTATATGCTTCTCTATATTTGACAGGAGCCAATGCCAATATTGTTTTTTATAGGAGTCAAGTTTTAAATATAAGCCCAAATATTGAATACTATCCCCCATATGAGGTAATTCATAGGGGAGTGAAATTTTGATTCTTTCAACATCCATAATCAGGAAACCTTCATGAGATATTGATGATTTTTGGGAATTAATACTCATCCCTATAGCCTTAATAAATAAGTCCAAGGAGGATTTTAGTTTGCTGACATCTTCCCTACTCCCATTACTGAAAAGAATATTTTCATCCACAAAGAGAAATTGGGAGATGAAGAGGTTTGTTGCTACTTATATGGCTTTAAGATCACCATTCATTTTTTCTGACAAGAGCAACTAACTTAGCCCCTCAACAACTAATAAGAACAACAAGGGTGATAAAGGACAACCTTGTATGAGCCCTTTATGGATGTGAAAGAAAAGGGATGACATCCCATTTATGAGGTCAAAAGAATACACATTCGATATGCATCCCATTATCCAATTATTAAAACCAATACTAAATCCCAAATGAGTCAACAAAAGCCTAAGGTATAACCAACTAATCCTATCATAATTTTTTGAGAGGTCAATCTCGACAATCAGGCCCTTTTTCTTTGAATTTTTACATTGTGCATTGTTTCTTGTCCCCCCCTTATATCTTCATGGATTTTTTTGTCATCCAAAAAACAAAACTATTCTTTATATATGTTGCATGATAGTATAGGTTTTAACCAAATAACAATAATTTTTACTATGATTTTGTATATGTAGTTGCAGAGGGAAAATGGTATGAACTCTTAAAAGGAGCCAAGGGCTAATATTTATGGATTAGATCCAAAAAGGTAGTATTTAAAGGTTCATGAATGATACCCCTGCTCCTTGAATCTTCCACCATGCCATCCAATTCTTCCCAAATAGGTTTCACAGGCATGGTTCTCGTATCCCTCGAACGAAGGTTATAAGGAATATTATCAAGTGAGAGGGTAGGTGTAGGTGTTATTATACTTTATACAGGATGTGAGAGGTTTTATAAACATTATGAATCATTTTTAGGAGGCCTGGAAGGATGAGGCTTTTGACTATAATTTAATAAGGAACCTAGAGGAGCTTCTAAAAAGGAGAGAGAGGAACGGACAATACCCACCCATTCTATCTCATTAGCTTCTCTGACGATGAATTCCTAAGTTTGTTCTAGTTCCAGCATCTAAAGCATCTCCTGTTGAGGATTCATATCGACCTCTCCCTCCATCGCCATATGTTTTCTGACTTTTTGGGTCCGCGCCCCTTCAATTTTGGCCTACTCTTCCTCTTCAATTGTTTACCTGCTCTCCTTCCTATTTTCAGCTCTATACTTTCACCTCATTCTATAGCCAAAAAGGAAATATTTGGATATGTATCCATATTTATGGGATCTGCGGCAATGAAACATAAGGTGTTCATGGTATAAATATTAGAAGAAAGAAAACTTTCCCTATGAATATAAATTTCTTGTGCCAATCCTTCCCTTAGGTCCAAACTTAGCAATATGTGTACCACATTTCATTTTTTTGTTTCTTGATATGATTTATCCATCTTCAAGAATGATCCCAGAATGTTACCAATAGCTATAAATACATGCTCTATCCATATATCAGAGGTAAAAATGGTAATCGAACCCACACCGTGGTCTCTTCCACCCTATGTATTTGGGAATTCAAAAGGGGTGACCACCGCTTAAAGAGTATTAGAGACATGATAAAACCCTAATTATGACTTGTCCACAACCTCTATTTTTTAAAAACATATCATAAAGCATCCTTTTTCCAGTGTAAAAACCTCCATATCTTTATCTCACACCTCGATCCAAGTTTTTTCAATCCACACTATGACATAGTGAGTAGAGAATGATTTTCTTCTCGCTCTACCCACCAATATATGTTTTGAGGTTTCCATAACACTATCTATCTGAATATCCACCCCCAACACCAGATTCATCTGTTCATATTTCCTCTTGATTAACTTCCCTTTTTCCTCTTTTGTCTCGCTTTTCGACCATTTTCTTCCAAGTTATTTACGTATTGTCCCTTTCACATGACAACCTCCTCTTCATCAGAACATCCTAGCCATTCTTCCACATGTGCCAACTTAGTAATAGATATCCTAGGTAACAATTTTGGTTCCTCAATTCCTAATTCAAGGCCACGAAAATAAGAACCATCTTTTTGAATTAATCCCTCACCATAAAACTCCTTCAAGAGACCACATGATGATGTCAAAAATTCACTACAAAAGATCTTCCCTTCAAATCCAAACTGGAAAATGGGAAGCCCGTCCTTTTGAATACCCATTTATCTATGAACCTCTTCAAAACCATATTTTTGATACACCTTTACTTTCAGGGATTGATAGAAACTGTCACGACCTCTGTTAGTATGAAATCTTAATGGAAATGTACGAAAAGACATCAGTTTAGCTGCACATGAAAAAAAACCCTAACAAAAAATATGGATGTATAACTTCTTCAGATATGCAATAGATAGTTGAAACAAATGCAACAAAAACCTAAACCTATGCAATAAAAGCATCTAAACAACAAAATGAAGTATGACTTTCTCCAAATATCAAATAAACAAGAAAAGGTTTATAAATAATTTTTGTATTATTAACACCTGGGATGGGAAAAAATAATAAGGTTACAACTCCCCCTCAATGGGATGGGTTTTTAGTTCTCCTCAACACTTCAGCTTCGTAGTTTCTCTCTCAAGGGTTTTAAAAACCTAAGATGTGTAGAACTCAAAGGGAGCTCAATAAGAAAGGAAAAGGTAAAAGTAATCAAAGTGTGATAATGATAAGGGGATCAAATTCTGACCATGATACCCACTTCACTTTCATATGGAACACAGGACATGTCCTCTTCTTCGTTTTATGTCTTGGGACACTGTTGGACATATAGATTTACACCTACAGGAATAGGAACCTTCACTGGTTTACTATCCTGCATATTGAACCACTGCAATATTATATCGGGATATTTCCTCTGGTTTAACCAACTAGCAACATATCATCCACATATAAGACCAAATAAATAACATGGTCACCAATTAATTTAAAATAAATAGAGTGATCCTCTTTGCTTTTGGTGAAGCCAAGTCCCCGTATATAGGTATCACATTTTTTATACCACATCCTTATTGACTGTTTTAACCCATATAGAGACTTTTTTAACCTGCATACAAGTTCTTTATTACCCTTCACCGCAAATATTTCAAGTTTCTTCATGTAGATCTCCTCTTCGAAATATTAGTGAAGAATTTTTTTCTTCACATCCATCTGTTCTACATCAAAATACAATGCAGGTGCAACAGATAAAAGTAATCTAATAGAATTAAACTTGGATATAGGAGAAAAAATATCACCAAAACCAATTCCTGATACTTGGCAATAACCTTTTTCTACCAACCTAGCTTTGAATTTCTCCACCTTGCCTTCAACATTCATCTTCTTCTTAAACACACCTTTTCTACCAATGGGTTTCCTTCTAGTCGACAACTCCATTAGGTCCCATGCCTCGTTTTTGTACAAGGATGCAATTTCATCGACCATTGCCTCCTCCCAGAGTTTTCAATCCTTTGAATCCACTACCTCCCTGGCAATCATGTGATCATCATTGGTGATAATTAAATCAATATTAAAATAGAAAGAAGATGGAATACACCTTTCTGTTTTCCTTCTTTCTTGAACCGATCTTCTCACATTTGGAGTTTGTGTCTCTTCCTCCTCTGAATATTTTTTTTTTGTAGAGTTTGACTATTCCTACTTTATCTAAAGCTTTATCTTCTCAGGTTCCTTTGGTAGGACTTCATGTTTAACAAAATATTTCACATATCTAAAGACCATATCTCGGTTGTAGACAACCTTCCTTGTTTCTGGGTTCCAAATCTTGTAACCTTTTAAACCATCATTATGCCAAATAAATATACACCTTTCATATTTATTATCCAACTTTGTCCTTTTCTCCTTTGGAAAATGTACATATGCATCACATTCAAATACCCTAAGATGTGAAAGAGAGGGTTTCTTACCAGTCCATAACTCATGTTTAGTATTATCCTCCAACAATGATGAAGGTGATCTATTAACCAGGTAATATGCAATCTCCACTTCCTCTGCCAAGAATTCTTGTCCTAACCTAGTACCACTGAGAATACTTCCTACCTTTTCCATCAATGTTCAATTCATTCTTTCTGCAACTATGTTTTGCTGAATTGTGTATGGAGTAGTATTATTCCATGCTATACCACACTTCTTACAGAACTCTTCAAATTCCTTCGTGCATAACTCTCCACCATTATTTGTCCTCAACACCATTATATTCTTCTCTATCTGGTTTTCCACCAGAGTGTTAAATTATATATACCTTTCAAAGTCTTCATATTTCTTCCTTGAGAAGTTATCTATGAATGAAACATATTACACAAATTTACCCAGCGATGGAACTGACACAAGTCCAAACACATCACTGTGCACAACCTATAATATCTTGTTCGCCCTCTTAGCATGAGAAGGAAAACTCACCCGATTCTACTTTCCATATACACAATGTTCAAAATAGAGATAAATTAGACATACCTTCTACCATACCATTACCATGCAGTATCTGAAAGGTACTTCTCTCCAATATGTCCAAGCCTTTGATGCCATAGCATGGTCTTTACTCCTGAGACCGCTAGGCTTTATGCTCCACTTCCAGGAACCACAAAACTGTTGCACCCACCAATAAAAGTTCTACATGGAATCTTGTAAATAGTTCCAATCATAACTCACCATATTAATACCAGCGCTCTCTGAGACTTCTTGCAAATATATTTCTAGAACACTATTTTTACACCTGCATCATCCATCTTGCTTACATAAATCAAATTTCTTGCCAATGTAGGAATACAAAAAACAACAGGAAGTGTTCTAATCCTTCCACCTTACAACTTCAGCTTGAATTTTCTACATTCGATGATTCTGGCCTTCCTATTATCCCATAAGAAGACATCACCATCGTAATACTTCTCATACTTGTAGAACTACTCCATATTGGGAGTGAAGTGAAAGGATGCACTTGAGTCAATCAACCATGCCTCATGATCTACATGTACTTGAATAAGAGGCCAATTACACATCCCCACCTTCATCTGAAGTGGTTTTCACCTCTATAGAAGGAACATCATTAGATCCCTTTCCTTTCTTAAGATATTTAGATCTGCAGTACTTTTGGAAGTGCCCTTATTTTCTGCATTTCCAGCACACCTTTATAGGTCTTCATGGAGATTTAGATCTCCCTATAGATTTAGATCTCCTACTTGAAAAAATACTTTTTTTTTTGTTCCTGGAACCTTCCTCGTATAGACAAGGAATCTCCAGTCTGGCCCTCCATATTTTTCTGTCTCGTTTCCCCTGACAACAAGGATGAGACAATTTCATCAAAATTCAAGATAGTTGTATTGCTACCTATTGCAATAACCAGACTATTCCACGAATCTGGTAGAGAACAAAACAAACTGATGAAGTTATCTTCATATGAGATTTCAATATCAACAAATGAAAAATGACTTACCACAATATTGAGGGTGTTTAAATGCTTTGTCACCGAGTCTCCATAATTTATCTTCAGGTTATACACTAGCAACAATTTATTCACCAGAGACTTAGATTGGTACAAAGTCCTTAACTTGACCCATAAATTCTTTCTTGTGGCTTCCCCAAATACATTCAACAATACTGAATCTAAGATACACAACTGTACTGTGGCCTTTTCCTTCCGATCCAACTTCACCCAGTATTCATCTCACATTGTTGTTGGTCTAGTACCTGAATCTACTGTGATCCATTGATCTTTATCCACCAATATATCCTCCATATTGAGCTTCCACGACTCAAAACTATGACCATTAAATTTATCAATATCTATATTTCAACTGCTAACCATATTCTTTCACTACAAGAATCGATCCTATAGATCTCCCACTAAATAGCGTCTACAACAAGCTCGAGCAAAAAACCCTGCAGCAAGAAAGGTGTCCCCTTAAAGCCATAACAACTCTAATACCAAATGTAGGTTTTAACCGTGTAAATAAATTGTCTACAAATGAATTCTTAAAAAAACCGAAAATAAACAATAGCAAGAGCATAAAACATAAAACATATATACATAGGGATTTTCCCCTAGATCACAAATCAGGACTACCAGCTTGATTTTTCATTATATTCCTTTTACTATTACAACACATATATACATGCCAAATAATTCACAAACCAAAATCCATTAAACATGGATTAGAAAATAACCATCGTTCCCTTGACCATATTTACAAAATTCCATGAGTAGAAAACCATCATGCCCAATACCATGTGAAAACTCATGCATAAAAATGTAGGCAGGTTCACCCACCTAATATAGGGTCCAAAAATAATTTCCTAGGCCACTTCATGAGACCACGTGCAGGGTGGATACTGCCTCCCTACAAACTCCTCTATAGGGGAATATCACCCCCGTGCTACATCCGGTGCAAGCGTAGGGGGACTCCCAACCCCCTCTTACCCCCTACTTCACGACTTCTTATAATGGTCAAATGAATATAAGAAACACCCAACAATTAAACCATGGAATTTCATATTAACAAAATGCATTGTGAATAACATCCAACATTTTATTAAAAACTCCAACATCGTTCCCTTGACCATATCTACAAAATCCCATGAGTAGAAAATAATCATGCCCAATACCATGGGACTCGAGACCCCTCTTAGACCCTTCCTCACGACTTCTTCTAATGGTCGAATGAATATAACAAACACCCAAAAATTAAACCATCGAATGCCATATTAACAAAATTCATTGTGAATAACATCCAACATTTTATTGATTGTTTAACTAGTAATAATAGGTGGGATCTCTGCAGGCATTTCATGACAAGTTAGAAAAACTATAAACCACAGATATACTAAGAGTCAAGAAACCGTAGTCCTCGCACTTAAAAATTTGATAATTACAATTAAAATGAGGGACTGGTTCTCCAAGCATCTAGCGGTTGTCCAGAATTTACATAAATCTACAATAGAGTAAATTTTTTCATTCTACCTAAAAACCTAAGACTTTAAACTTGAACCAAAGATAGAAATTGATTAACCAACCTAGAGGGAATAACCGTGACTTTTTTGGAAGCAACACTGAGAAATCCTCATATGGAGGAAAGATGAGCCATTCCCATACCTCATGAAAAATAAAAAAGTGTTTTTTTAACCATAGAAGCCATTGAAAATATTGTAAGAAAAAATAGAAAACATCATGAGAACGATATATTTCCCAGAGACCAAAGGTCTCAAACATTTTTAAAATTCCCTAAAATAAATAGTGATGCGATTCTTCAGTCTGTTTACGGGAAGAAATGTCCAGCCAACAGTAAGGGATCTCCCTGGTAGAAAGTCCTGATTAGACTCTAAACCATTTGTGATAGGGATCTCGTCTGGGGTGTGGGTTCGGCTACCACTGAATATTCCTTTTCTTGGAAAAAAATGAGCCCTACAGACCTGTGAACACAAAATTATTCAAATGATACAAGAAAAATGGTTGATGATTCTCAGTGAACATAAAACATTACAAATAGCAAGCTGAGTTAAAGCATGTAGCCAAAGAAAATGTTGTCAGCGGCACATCATTAGGGTCATGCTTCTAAAAGTTGTTAAAACCACAGAAGAAACAGTTCTTTATGGTTAGAGCACCCTTCACTTCCTTAAGTGGTCTCAAAGATAAGATAGATGTTAGTAACGAAGTTTCTAACATCTCCTAAGTAAAAAATCTAACATCATTAACACATTTAGTGAGATGAAATGTATAAATGATAGAAGAAGAAAATGCAGATCAGTTAATCATAAAGATATTAGATACATAAGACAAAAAATATTCATAGTGTTAACACATTAGTCCTCATCAGATCCCAGAGTGGAATCAAAACATGTGTTTATATTCTTCTCAGAAAGGTGTATTCAATACTATATAGTTCTGTTTTCTCCTTTGGAGTCCCAAAAAGAAGATCATTTACAATTTCCCAAAGGGATTATTTATAGAAAAAAATTGACCCTTGGGTGTCCCTGACTTTTCACCTTCCTGACTGTTGACATACTCTGTGACTCGAAGGAATTTGCGACTTGAGACCTCAACTTTGACTGTGACCTGTGACTCCCTTTTTCTGTTGCGACCTAGGACCCCTCCTGTTTCCTACAACACGCAACTTGGTCACTGGAACAATTTGGTGATTGTGAGATCAGGGACATCTACATGTTGTTGTTCTTTGAGGTAACTTTTCCATGCTCGATAATCTGCAGCAACTAGGGAGACCTAAGGAGTATCTTCCCTCAATCTGTGGAGGCACTCGAGAGCATTCGGGATCAAAGTCTCTCTCTTTATCATGATCTAATTAGACAGAGAGGCCAACTTGGTGTAAATCCGGACCAGTGCCATGATGAATTGAACAAGGTTTTCTTGTGATGCCGGAAGGTCCCGAGAAGTAGTTTCTTGCCTTATGGGTTATAGAAATGCTTGAATGTCTTGGGCGACTTCTTCCAATTTTTTTCTCCGTCTAGTGCACCCATAAAAGGAATGTGGTGTACTTCGGCCATTGATCCGATGCCTCTAATCAAATGTTCATATGCAGACATCACTTTATCTAGATATTTGATTAGTTTCTCTTTGGATTGTACCATTATCCGGATTTGAACTTTGTCGTTTTGGGTGCAAATCTAATCTTTCCTAAGCAAGGTGTCTAGAGCCTATGGATACATGTTTGACCATTATAGTATTTTTGTGAAGGAAATGGAAGCTTCCTTCAACTGTGTGGTCCTCCTCTTGGTTTTTGCTTGTGCTTTTAGTAGTGCCGCGACTGTCTGTTTTATTGTAAACATTTCTTCATATACTTGCTTTATGGCGGCTTCCAAAGTGGCCAAATCTCTTTGAATGGTAAGGGGAACTTCATTAGTTTGTGTGCTTGTGAACTGTAGTGTCTGAACTTCTTCTTCCAGTCCCTTCTTATGCTGTTCAGCTTGAGCTACTCTCTGCTCAGAATTTTGTTACTTTTTTTGCAAACAAAAATCTCTCTGCTCATTTTGCTAACGTTATCTTCTGTGACTACTGCAAAAGTGGTACCAGTTGATGCGATCATGATTTGATTGGTCTTGGTATCCAAGACTATGTATTTTTCGGTTGTGGCTGCAAGAAGAACGGCAAAGTTTTGCACCAGGAATCTTCTCTTCTCTTTCCTGATATTGTGTGTGAACTGGTCATAATTTAGCCTTATCAAATCCAACACTTCATCTTCTTGTTCCTTGGAGGGGCCAAGTTCAAAGAGAGTAAAGCGCACACTTGTCGTGGGGGTTGTCTGAGGCACCTCAATGTGTGGCAACTCTCTCTATATCCTTATCTCTGGAAGAGGTTTCTTGCTGCCTTCTACTTCCTTGGAGGTATCTTCCTTTGATTTTTGACTTTCTTCCTCCTTCCACTTTTGTTCAGCTTCCACCTCATCCTGCTTTTCTTGTAACTGGCGCTCAGCTTCTTTATTGTTTTGTTCTTCCTTTAGCTTGCACTCAACCTATTTCCACTCTTCCTCTCATTTGTTCTCAGCCTTTTTCTTGTCCTACTCTTCCTTTACCTTGTGCTCAGCCTCTTTCCGCTCTTCCTCTTCTTTCCCCTTTTGTTCCTCTTCCCCTTTTTTCCTGCGGGCTTCTTCTTCCTATTTCTTATTTTGTTCATCCCTTAGTGGTTTCATTCGATTATCCCCTTCCTTTTTTTGTGCTAGGGAATATTTAGTTCTTTTAAGTTCCTCTTCCTTTTCCTTCTTATTATGCCTTAGCCTCTTTGTCTTTTCGTTCCTATTTATTTTCTGAAAGAGAACCACATCTATCAATCCTTCATTTCTTGTCTTTGGAAGATGACGCTCCTCCTAGTGTGTTCATTATTTCCTCCAGAGTTAGATAGTATTGTTCATCTTAATCAGTTGACTCCTCTGGAGTAGCCTCCCTATCCTTGTTGTACGAGTTCTTGATCCGATCCTCGGCTGGGCATTCTGTGTGCCGGAAACTCCATTTGAATTTGGCCCATTTGAAATTCAGGGGACGATTCTTTCAGGATCATATGTCCGGTGTGATTTAGGTGGCATATGAAAACCTTTGGTTTCTTCAGCCTCTGCTTCTACTTCCCTGAAATCTCTCACTGTGTAGGCACCGATAGTAAGTGGGAGAGTCGGCCATGGTTTCTTCTTTCCTTTTGTGAGAACTTTGGAAAACCCACTCATCATCTGGTAACATACTTCTTGCAGGAGAAATTTGTCAGTGAGGAACTGGGTTAGCATGTGGGGACCCTTATGTGTCCTAAAAACCGTGATAAAAGTATTATCTTTAACGGGAAACCAGCTGAATACTTGGATTATTGTCTCCATGGATCTGCTAGACATGCACGGGCAATCTTTGTCGAAAAATTTTCCATAGAGTGCGGGGATGAAGTTATGTGAGATTGAATCCATTTCTTGCCTGTACTTAGAGGCCCAGAATATCTGGAAATATTTTTGGATTTTCTTGCCACGCTCTTCATCCCAGTTATGGGGCTACGTGGTAAATTTACATCTCGCGCATACTACTTCTGATAGATAGGAGGCCATATATAATTCGGATGCATACCCTTCATCGAGTGCTTGCATTGATGATATGTTTGACTTCAGAGATGCTACTATTAGGCTGGCGCAGTTGAAGCAGGTGCCATATGAGGTAACAACATACATGAGGGAAACCTAGGAGCCGTTGAAGGTGGTGGCATCTGGTCAGCCATACATGCTGCATAACATTGGTGGCACCAACTTATAGACTTTCTTGAGGCCCATTGTTTTATATTCCCGATACTTCCTAAATTTGAAATTTTCCAGGTTCTCCCACCATCCCTTTAAGGTCTCGGGTATGGATACTGCGTGAGTAGTAGCTCATTGAGAGTTGAAATTTTGTTCCCTGGTGGGGAGTGCATAGTAAAAATCTGCATATTTCCCTTTTATATTTGCAAATTCCTTTCCTACATTATCTCGAATGACCCAAAACTTGGATTCAGCCTTTTGTAAGATCCATTCAATCACCTCTATGCACGAAAAAATGGGTGGATAGGACTCTGTGTAATGCAGTTTAGACCTCTTGACCTGAACATACACCTATCAGCCTGGGAGGTCTTCTGGAAAATCAAGCTTCATGAACTCTTGGTATATCTAATACCAACTCATGATATCTCCCTTCCCAAACACGCAAGAGGTGTGTCCATAGGCAGGGGAAGGGGATGGAGGCATCCCTTCTTATAAAATTTCTACTTCAGGACTCTTGCCTCTCTTTCTCACTGCCAAGGGCCCTATATCGTTCAAGGCTGAAGATATGGACACGCACTTGAGCTTGGTTTCTATGTGCCTTGGCATATTCATGAAACAGTCCAACGATAGGACATATGTCATACTGATAAATACTTAGGTTGCTCCTATCTCTACTCAACTATTTTTCAATGAAATGGATGGGCTTGAAACTTGGTGACCTTGTGATTGGTTCGCTGGCTCGCTAGGTCGCATTGGTTTAAAGTTTCACAGAAATATGACTTAGGGACTTGGCAACTCATGGCTAGGTCGTGAGGTCGCTGAGTCACAAAGTCGTGCCAGTTTATATTTTCACAGAAAAGCGACTTAATGACTTAGCGACTTGTGAATAGGTCGCGAAGTCACATTATTTTAGACTTTCATAGTCATTTGACCTAGCGACCCTGCGACTTAGCAACCGAGCCACTGGATCGTGAGGTCGCAGAGTCGTGGGGTCACTCTAGGGCTTGGAAGATGGGTTACACGGCAACAAAGGCTTTCTGGTTTTTTGAAAAGGTTATGTAAGGAAATATATCAAGTGGAAAGCATACATCTGGGCCTTGAGGCTTCTCATCGAAGGGGGCTAGGACAAGAACCTTAAATAGATTCATGCAAGGGGAGATTTTTAGTGGTGGAAAACAGAGAAGTCAAGCTATGGGGAGGGGCATGCTCAGCAATATAATTCATGGGAGGTTTAAAAAAGAAGCTAGGGTGAGTTTAATATAGGCCATAGCAAGGGTAATGGAGGTAAAAATCAAACAAAAGGAAACAGTAGGAGGATTAGGCAACTTACCTGGAAAAAATACACTCCAGCTGGCTTGTCAGAGGTATTTTCTTGCTCCTTCGTGCAAGTCGAATGAGACCTATGCGACCCTTTTATTTATAAATGGGTCGCACGTGCGGTCAATTAATGAGGGTTGCAAATTAGGTAGAGTCGATGAGATGTGCAACCTTGCGACCTTGTGACCAAGCGACCTAGGGGTCGCAAGGTCGCATGGTTGTGATTCTTATGTTTTAGACTCTTATGCGACCTTGGGAAGGGGTCGCAAGATCGCGGGGTCGCAAGCATTTGGTTTAATCAGCTCTGTGACCTTGCGACTTGGCATCCTAAAAGAGTGGAACTGGATTAGACTATCTTTTACCAAAGGTTAGGAGCTCAAAAATTTGAAAGGGGGTAAAAATTTTGGAGGGTGTTGTAGTAGCTACAACAAATGGTAATTCACTGGTACCGACCAGGATCTCTATCGGTGCCTCATCTTGAGGGGGGCAGGAGGCCTTAGCATGTTGTTCCGTTCACCCCGTGGGTCCCACTACTTTCATCCTCAGGCCCTCCCCATTTTCTCCACCTGTCTGCATGTCCACGGGTGCTTGCCCACTATGTTTTCATTCCTGGATACCAGACAGAAAAGGTTGGAGTAACCTAAGGGATTTCCAAGATCTGGTATAGTTACTTTTTCCTCATTTTGTTTCTTTGCTGGCAGCAAACCTGGTGGTTCCAGTAGAGTCACTTCCTAAGATTCATGGATATTGCTCCGCTTCCAGCGAGCCTGGTCAGTACCCCGGTGGAGTCGTCGTATTGCCTCTCTGCGCAGGAAGCCTTTCTAAATCCTTTACCCTTTATTCATGTGCTAATTGCACTTATATAAATGTGCTCAGGTCACTTATTTGACTGTGGAAATTATTGCCTGGGCAGGTGAGGGATCTCGACTTATTTTTATTATAAGAGAGGTTGCTCCTGGTCTATATGAGGAATTTTGGGTTTTCCTGGATATCATTTCGTCTCCTGAGGTCTTCTTTGTCCCCTTTCCATCTAGTGACCAATTACATCGAAAATTTCTTTTGTACAATAGTCCCTTGGGCCAGCATACTGGGTAAGATACCTGCGCTTGGTTCTTAGGACTTGGTCATGCTTCCCCATTGGGTGCCTATGATAGGCAAGCTCGTGCCACTTTTCGTATTCCAGGGGTGATTCTTCACCAGCATAGATTCCGACACAGCATGCCAATTGAGTAACTTCTACATCTCTTCTTCAACTTGAGGTGCCAAAGGGAAAGGCCAATGAGAGCCTGCTTGAAACAAGAGATTTATTGAAAACATAAACAACAACAAAAAAAACAAAAAACAAAAAAAAACTATGGTAGAGGGTATTTTGACTGCCCTTTGGGGCTACCAGGTGAAATAGTGTTTAAGGTTGTGCTCGTTTACCAGGAGGACCTCAATCCTTCCTTCAAGGGCCTGTAGGCTGTAAGTGTGGGAGGTGACCTTTCTTTAATTTCGAAGGGAGCTGTCCATAGGGCCTACAATTTGGAGTGTTTCCCTTTATCCTCGCGAGCTTTGTCCCATTTGAGGACAAGGTTGCCTACTTCAAAAGACTTGTTTCCTGCAGACTACTTGTCGAACCATCGTTTTATTAGACTTTGGTGGATGGTGAATTTTTCCTCGGTTTTTAGCCTTTCCTCCTCTAGCAATAATGTGTCTATTCGGGCTTGTAATGCAGGGCAATAAGTGCCATGAGTTTCTTGAGATAATTGAAGGGCTGGGAGAGACAAGTTGGAAGGAAGGATAACTTCTTTTTCGTACAAAAGAAAAAATGGGGAGGTGCCAAAAGATGATTTGGGTGTGACCCGATCAACCCATAGGGAATTATGGAGTGCGTTATGCCAATTCCATTATTGGGACAACAGAGTATTTTTGATGATGCGGATGAGGTTCTTATTGGTTGACTTGGCTAAACCATTTCCTTGGGGGTAATAGTTGGCAGAGTGTTTGAACACTATACCGTTTTCTAGAGAAAACTCATATAATTTAAATGATGAAAAATATGTTTTGTTATAAAAAACAAGGGAGGTTGGAACACCAAACCTAGTCATCATGTTTTGAGTGATGAATGCTATTACCCCATGATATTTTATTTGACACAACGATATTGCTTCAACCCACCTTGCGATGTAGTCCATAGCTATGAGGATGTATCTATGTTTCTTGTAAGAGTGTGGCAAGATTTCCGCGATCACATCAAGTCCCCATTGCTGAAAAGGTTCTTCCACTGTGACATAATGCAATGGGGCGAACGACCGTGTTTCCCT
Organism: Pinus albicaulis; assembly: GCA_034641835.2. Lineage (NCBI taxonomy): Eukaryota > Viridiplantae > Streptophyta > Pinopsida > Pinales > Pinaceae > Pinus > Pinus albicaulis. The sequence continues at coordinate 594,636,652 of CM076583.1, forward strand.
ATTGGTGAAATTTTTTCATTGTGAGAATTTTCAAACATAAGCATGTGAATCTTTGAATAGAGTAGGCCAATAGAAACCGATGTCCATTATCTTGTGAGCAGTGGTGTCCCCCGCATACTGCCCACCAGTTGGACCATCATAGAGTTTTGTCAAAACTTTCTGTGCCTCATCATACCCCAAATAGTGTATCAAAACTTTGTTGTCGTGCTTGTGGAACAACATACCCTACACTAGCTGGTAGGATGAAACTTTCAGTCTTATTGCACGTTTTTGTTGAGCGGTTAAAGTGGGGTCCATGATACCTTGGCTCAGATATTTCTGAAGATCAACGTACCATGAGGAGGTATTCTATCGGGATATAATATCAGTTTCATACATGTCGATTTTGTGTTCCGAACTCTCTTCTTCATTGCCTTGCGAGTCTGCAGCTTCTGCTGCCATCCAGCATATCCCTTGGCCCTTTATAGTGAGTGTCGGCTTGAATTCCAGGTCATACTCTTGAAGGCAAGTCATCTAGTTGCCTCGCTTCTTGCCTAGCTCTTGTTGTACGAAAAGTGAGCGAACAGCTGTGTCAGGTACGAAACTGTGACGTGACTCTTAAAAATATATGGCCTGAAGTGTTTGACTTCCTTGTACACCACGTAATCTTGCTTGTCAATATCTAGATAATTTAGCTGGGCACCTTGCAACCCAACGCTCATGAATGATATGGGCCGCTCATCGTTGTTGCCATCTTTCTGAGTGAAGACGACCGCGAGAGATGAATCTGAGGCAAAGGTGTACAAGATAAATCCTTTGCTGAAATCTAGACTATGAAGGGCAGGTGCTTCTGCGATGGCCCGCTTGATGTATTTAACACTTATTTATAGAGAGAATTCCATTTGAATTTTACATTCTTCTTGATCATACCTTGCAAAGGTTTCACTATTTGGGCGAAATCTGATATGAATTTTCGCACGAAGTTGATTTTCCCGAGGAAAGAATACATGGCCTTCTTGCTACTTGGGGGAGGAATCTGGGTGATGACATTTGCATGTTCTGGATCCACTACTATGTCATCCTAGGTTATGATGTGCCGCAACAGATTTCCTTCGGAGATAGCCAAAATTATTTTCTTCGAGTTTAGTGAGATCCCGTATTTTCGGCACCTTTCAAAAATCTTCTTAAGGTCATGTAAATGGTCACACCTATGATTTGAAAATATGCTGACGTTTTCAAGGTATACCACCACGCTTTTGCCTATGAGGCCTTAGAAGGCGATGTACATGGCTCTCTGGAAGGTTGCGCTAGCATTGATCATGACAAAGGGCATGCGTCTGAAAACGAATGTCCCCAATTTAGTTCTGAATGTGGTTTTTTAGCCTGTTAGTTTTAGCCACTAGTAATTGGTTATAACCTGAAAAACCATCCAATAAAGAGAACATTTCCGATCCCGATACAGCTTGAAGGATTTTCTCCATATGAGGCACCGGGTAGTTTTCCTTGTCCAAAGCTCTGTTCAAATTTCAAAAGTCTACGCATAAACAAATTTCACCATATTTTTTTCGATCTGGGACCAAATTTGACACCCAGGTTTGTGCCGGACTTTGAAAATTATATGCGCATCCAAGAGTTTCTTCAGTTCCTTTTGAATCATCAGCTCTAAAGTGGCGTGTACTTTTCTCAGTTTCTATTGGAATGGTTTCACTCCTTCTTTCGTGGGTATCACGTGCTAGATGATCTGTGTGTCATAGGTTCGTAGCTCATCATATGTCCAGGCAAATACATCTCAGTATTTTTTAAATAAATCAGTGAAAGTTTGCCTCTCTTGAGGGGTGCATTAATTACCAAGATTGACGAGTTTGGGTTCCTTCTGCGTCCCAAGGTTTATTTGTCGGTGCGATAACATGGAGCTCTGCACCTTTGTGTTGGGGGGTCCTTGAAAATGGTTCTGTAAGTCAAAAAAAAATTCAAGCGACACAATCCCTTTGGGTATGGGATTTTCCTTACGGTCCCCTTGTTTCTTTTGCAAGGCCTGATCATGATCCTCTTCTTCTATAACTGCGTCCTAGAAAATGTCTCTATTGATCATGAAATCCAATACCTATTGATCATCATTAAAAATGCGTAGATTAGTGACATTGTCTCGTACGGATGGCTTGTAAGTAATTTCAATAGAAAATCCATCTCTAAGTGGGGTAAACCTAGCAGTAGCATTGGCAAGTGTATCAGCTGCTGCATTGTGCATTCTAAGTATGGATTTAATATCGAAAGCATCTAAAGTAGAAATTAAATGCCATGGATGGTGTTATGTACCTGACGTGTGATAATCTCGGATTTTGTAATTACTTTTAAACAATGTACTTTGAGATCTATGGCTTTCTTGAGCCCAAGCATCAATGCTTCATACCCGGTTGTATTATTTTTGCACTAGAACTCCAGCTGACAGGAGATTAGAAACTTGTTATTTTGAGGGTCCAGCAGAATAAATCCCGCGCTAGCCCCATCATGGTTTTTGGAACTGTCGTAGTACAAGGTCCACATTTCATCTTCTAATTTCACAAGGCTATCTGAGCACATAGGAGATGCACTCGGGGCAGTGGTTTCTAATGGGTCTTTGGTTGAGTCGGAGTGGTTGTCAATGACCAACAATAGTTCTGACTGAATGTCTTGAGTGACCAAAGATTGCAGGGTTTGGTAGCACCCAAAAATGGATTCTAAGAAGCACATACTGAGTTCCTCTTGTGCAAAACTGACTGGTTCGTTAGTTGCGTCTAGGTCGATCACCATGTGTTTTATGTAAGGCTCACTTTTGACATGGATTTCATTGTTCCTACCCTTGTAAGGGAGCCACAGGTGGGAACAATCAGTGGCAAAGTATCCTTGCAGCTTGATAGACCAATATCTACTCATGATAAGACATAGGCTTTGAGGATGTTGACAATCACTATGTTTATGCACTGATGCACCGTAGAGTCATAGGATAAGTATATGATGACTTCGTTCAACTCACCTACTGCGAGAACCTAAGATCTATCGAGTTGAATGATCCTGGCATTAGTTTTCTCGGGGTGGATGTTTAACTTCTTGCATACAGATAAGGGCATAACATTTGTTGATGCACCTGAATCGCCGAGGCAATTGTGGACATTGAAGTTAAAGATCTCAAAGGATAGGAGGAAAGGGGGTGTGGATCCCCTGGAGTTTGCATTAATGGAATTCACGATAGACTAGGGACTAGCAGGAGCTTGGGAAAACGTGATACTGACAGGTTTGGCCACCGGTAGGATGGAAAACATTTTGAGGATAAGATCTCGCTGATTAGCAATGTGGGAAAGTTCATAAAGGGAAATTTTGGCTCACATTTTCTTCATATCCTCAATAATGCTATACCCAGAATCCAAGTGTGAGATACTTTCGGTAGAGGCTTTCGGAGAACTTGATGACAATTTAGCCTTTTGGTTTACTCAGAGACTGGTTGGGCTAGCTTTCTCGGCAGTCTTGGTTTGGTTCTCTGTGTTTGGTGGCAGGATTTTCCTTAAGAAAGCTTTTCTCTTTTCCTCGAAGGACTGTTCAAGGACCGGGCCTTTTCTCCTTAATCTCTAATTTCGAGGGGGTTTGGATTTAGGGTCATCAGCCAAGTTTATTTCAGTTGTGGAAGGGGGGATTTCCCCCCAGACCACCTCGAAGGAAAGGACAGTGGAACCCATATCCTCATTCCGGCGAGATGCTTCCTTGTTATCTGAAATAGACTCCTCCTCTAAATCCCCCAGGGTCTGGTCTTCTAGAAGTTGATTCACCATAGCGGTCATGCTATTGATCCATTAGGGGTAGGTTTTCTCTAAATGGGAGGCTTGATGGAAAGAGCATAAATTATCCTTGCCGATTTCTTCAACGTTGAGGCTAGTACTCGAGTTTGAAGGAGGCCACAGTTGATAGTGGGGTTATTCTTTCTAAAGAAAGGTTTATGCACTTTGGCACCTGAGGCATGGTTATTGTTTTTCCTCTTAAAATGGGAGACTTTTTTGGTTAATATTTTGAGAGACATTGTGATACTTTCGAAGTCGAAAGGGTTTTTGTCTTTGTCTCTGGCCTTATGAGTTGAGGATTGGACTCTCCTCGTGGCCGACTTTTGATCATCTCGGCCATCATGGTCAATGGCTCCTATGGATAAGATGTCCCTTTTGACAATGAGGGCAGTGGTGTAATTTGCCACTAAGGTATCTCTAGCTTCACACTTTATGAACACAACAATATCTTGAGGGAGAGCCCATGTGTAGTAGTCAATGGTGATGGAATCATCTAGGGCCATGTTCAGAGGGAATTTTTTCAATATAGTAACGAAGTGTTGACTAAAGTCTTTGACCTTTTTCTTTTGGCATTTCAAAGTACTAAGTTCTGTGAGGAGAATAAAAGGAGTTTTGTCCTCTGAAAGCTTTTGGAGGAAGGTTCGGCGAAATTTCTCCCAGGAAGGAATGGAAGCAACGGGGAGAGACCAAGACCATGTAGCAACTTTATTTTCTATAGTATGAGGAAAGAGCCAGCATGCTACATCGTCAGACTATACCCTCATAATTTTTAAAGCCAGGTAAAGGTTGCTTATGTGATCTTTGGCCAGCGTACCCTTTTGAAGGTCGAACTTAGGGAGGTGCTTCTTAGGTTGTCGGGCCATGTCATGGAGGGGACCATGGAGGGCTAGGGGAGATTGTGCCATCCAAGATAGCGGCTGCACACGCCTAGCCTACTGGTGGTGTGGTATGTTGATATGCCCTATTTCACATTCAGATTCACTTCCTATGCTCGATCCAGATGCTTCTCCTTCATGATGGGAGTGCATGTCCTGATTTCTCCTATGGTTCGCTGCATTCCTAATTTTTCGCCAGTTATAAAGGAAAGGGAACCTATTTTGGTTTCGTTTGTGGTGAGGGTGGCCCATATTTCTACCTTTCCCATGGCCTCTATCTCCATGGCCCCTGTTTCCCTGGTCCCTCCTGGTTGCCCCTCTAGGCTAGTTATTTGCTTGAGTGTCATCATTCAAAGGTTGTTTAGGTTGGGTTTCCATGATTTCAGGACCATCTCCTTCAATCCCATGAGGACTATCGGGGGGTTCTGTCAAATTACGCTCAATTGTAACAGCATAATCTTCTATCATTATACCTACTAGCTGAGGTAGGGAATTGAATAAAGCTCCCTAGCGAGTCTGGTTAGCTGCGGGAGTTTGAGGGTTGACCAGGGAATCAGTGGCTGGGACGTTTTGCAAAACTCTCATGAGATCATAGGTGATCAGGCGCAGGGCCCTCAGCTGGTCTGAGGTGATCTCATAGAAAGGGGTTTCTTTTCCTATGTAATTTTCAGGGGGTGGAGGACCAGTGTTTTCATACATGATCTCCCCCTGCACAGTTTGAAACAAGATGTTACTTGTGTGCTGGGAGCCTTCCATTCAGGCCATCCTTCTAGCGCCAAATCTGTTGACGGGAAAAAATGTCAAGCCAATAGTAAGGGATCTCCTTGGTAGAAATTCTAGATTAGACTCTAAAACATTTGTGATAGGGATCTCATTTGGGTTGTGGGTCCGGATATCGCTAAGTATTCCTTTTCTTAGACACAAACGAGCGCTACAGACCTATGAACACATGATTATTCAGATAATACAAGAAAAATGGTTGATGAGTCTCAATGAACATAAAACACTACAAATAGAAATATGAGTTAAAGCATGTAGCCAAAGGAAATGCTGATAGAAGCACATCATTAGGGTCATGATTGTAAAAGTTTTTCAAACCATAGAAGAAACAGTTCTTTATGGTTAGAGCACCCTTCACTTCCTTAAGCAGTCTCAAAGATAAGATAGATGTGAGTAACAAAGTTGCTAACATCTCCTAAGTAAACAATCTAACATCATTAAGACATTTAGTGAGATGAAATGTATAAATGATATAAGCAGAAAACAAATTTCAGTTAATCATAAAGATATCAGATAAATAAGACAAAAAATATTCATAGTGTTAACACATTAGTCCTCATCGGATGCAAGAGTGGAGTCAAAACATGTGTTTGGATTCATTCTCAGAAAGATGTATTCAATGCTATACAATTATATTTGCTCCTTTGGAGTCCCAAAAAAAATATAATTTACAATTTCCCAAAGAGAGTATTTATAGAACAAAATTTACCCTTGGGTGTCCCTGAATTTTCGCCTTCCTGACCATTGACATACTCTGCAACTTGAGGGAATTTGAAACTTGTGACCTCGGCTTTGACTGTGACCTGCAACTCCCTTTGTCTGTTGCAACTTGAAACCCCTTTTGTTTTCTACGACCTGCGACTTGGTCATAGGAACAATTTTGTGATTTTGATATCAGGGATGTCTACCTGCTGCTGTTCTTTGAGTTAATTTTTCCATGCCCGATAATCTGCAGCAATTGGGGAGACCTGAGGAGTATCTTCCCTCAATCTTTGGAGGCACTCGAGAGCGTTCAGGATCAAATTCTCTCTCTTGATCGTGATCTAATTGGACAGGGAGGCTAGATTGGTGTAGATCCAGGCCGGTGCCATGATGAATTGAACAAGGTTTTCTTGTGATGCCGGAAGGTCCTGAGAAGTAGCTACTTGCCTTATGGGTTGTAGAAATTATTGAATGTCTTGGGCGACTTCTTCCATGTTTTTTCTCCATCTAGTGCACCCAGAGAAGGAATGCGGTGTACTTCGGCCATTGAATCGATGCCGCTAATCAAATGTTCATATGCGAACATCACTTTCTCTAGATATTTAACTAGTTTCTCTTTTTATTGTACCATTATCCGGATTTGAACTTTGTCGTTTTGGGTGAAAATTTAATCTTTCCTGGGCAAGGTGTCCGGAGCCTATGGATACATGTTTGACCATTCTAGTATTCTATCCAAGGTAGTGGAAGCTTCCTTCAGTTGTGTTGTCCTCCTCTTGGTTTCTAGTTGTGCTTTTAGTAGTGGCACGACGGTCTATTTTATTGTAAACATTTCTTAATATACTTGCTTCATGGCAGCTTCCAAAGTGGCCAACTCTCTTTGAATGGTAAGGGGCACTTCATTATTTTGTGTGCTTGTGAACTACAGTCTCTAATCTTCTTCTTCCAGTCCCTTCTTATCTTGTTCAGCCTAAGCTGCTCTCTGCTTACATGTTTGTAACCTATTTTTTAAAGAGATAATCTCTCTACTCATTCTACTAATGTTATCTTCTATGGCTCCTGCAAAGGCGGTACCAGCTAATGCGATCATGATTGGATTGGTCTTGGTATCCAAGGTTGTGTATTTCTCAGCTACGACTGCAAGAGGAGAGGAAGGGTTCCACGCGAGGAATCTTCTCTTTTCTTTCCTGATCTTGTGTGGGAACTGGTCATAAGATAGCCTTGTCAGATCGAAGACTTCACCTTCCTGTTCCTTGGAGGGGCCAAGTTCCAAGAGAGTAAAGCACACACTTTTCGTGAGGGTTGTATGAGGCACCTCGATGTGTGGTAGCTCTGTCTGTATCCATCTCTCTGGAAGAGGTATCTTGCTTCCTTTTGCTTCCTTGGAGGAATCTTCCTTTGATTTCTGACTTTCTTCCTCCATATTTTTCTCAGCTTCTGCCTCACCCTGCTTTTCTTTTAACTAGCGCTTAGCTTCTTTCTTGTCCTGTTCTTCCTTTAGCTTGCACCCAACCTCTTTCCACTCTTCCTCTAATTTACGCTCAGCTTCTTTCATGTCCTACTCTTCATTTAGCTTGTGCTAAGCCTCTTTCCGCTCTTCCTCTTCTTTCCTCGTCTGTTCCTCTTCCTCTTTTTTCCTACGGGCTTCTTCTGCCTGTTTCTTCTTTCGTTCTTCCCTCAGTGGTTTCTTTCGCTTATCCCCTTCCTTTTTTTGTGCTAGGGAATCTTGAGTTCTTTTAGGTTCCTCTTCCTTCGCCTTCTCCTCGGCTTCTTTTTGTGCCTTAGCCTCTTTGTATTTTTGTTCCTGTTGCTTTTTGGAAAGAGAACCGCCTGTATCAGTCCTTCATTTCTTGGCTTTGGAAGATGAGGCTCCTCCTAGCATGTTCATTCTTCCTCTAGAGTTTGATCATCTTGTTCATCTTGATCATTTGACTCCTTTGGAGCAACCTCCCTATCCTTTTTGTACCAGTTCCTTATCCGATCCTTGGCTGGGCACTTTGTGTGCTGGCAACTCCATTTGAATTCGGCTCGTTTGCAATGTGCGGGGATGATTTTTTCAGGATCATATGTCCAGTGTGATACGGGTGGCATATAAAAACCTTTGGTTTCTTTAGCCTCTACTTCTACTTCCCTGAAATCTCTGATTGTGTAGGCACCGATAGTAAGTGCAAGAGTCGGCCATGGTTTCTTCTTTCCTTTGGTGAGAACTTTGGAAAACCCGCTCATCATCTGGTAACATACTTCTTGCAGGTGCAATTTTTCAGTGAAAAAATGGGGTAGAGCATGGGGACGCTTATACAACCCGAAAACCCTGATAAAATTACTATCTTTAATGGGAAACCAGCTGGCTACTTGGGTTATTGTCTCCATGGCTCTGCTAGACATGCACGGGCAATATTTGCTGAACAATTTTCCGTAGAGCACAGGGATGAAGTTATGTGAGAATGAATCCATGTCTTGCTTGTACTTAAAGGCCATAAATACCTACAACTCTTTCTGTATTGGCCCACTACGCTCTTCATCCTAGTTATGAGGCCACCCAGTAAATTTACATATTGTGCGTACTGTGTCCAACAGATAGGAGGCCATATAGAATTCGGATGCACACCCTTCATCGGGTGCTTCCGCTGATGATACATTTGGCTTAAGGGATGATACTATTAGGTTGGCCCAGTTGAAGTGGGTGTCGTATGAGGTAACAACGTACATGAGGGAAACCCAGGAACTGTTGAAGATGGTAGCATCTGGTCGGCCATACATCCTCCATAACATTGGTGCCACCAACTTATAGACTTTCTTGAGGCTGATGTTTTATATTCCTAATGCATCTTGAATTTGAAATTTTTTGGGTCATCCCAACATCCCTTTAAGGTATTGGGTATGGGGACTGTGTGAGTAGTAGCCCATTCAATGTTGAAATTTTGTTCCTGGGTGGGGAGTGCATAGTAAATCTCTGCATATTGCCCTTTTATATTTGCAAATTCCTTTTTTGCAATTTCTCGAATGACCTAGAACTTGGAGTTGACCTTTTGTAAGATCCATTCAATCACCTCTGCACATGGAAAAATGGGTGGATGGGACCCTGCGTAATGTAGTTTAGACCTCTTGACCTGAACATACACCTGCCGGCCTGGGAGGTCTTCTGGAAAATCAGGCTTCGTGAACTCTTGGTATATCTGATACCAACTCATTTTATCTCCCTTCCCCAACACGCAAGAGGTGTCTCCATAGATAGGGGAAGAGGAAGAAAGCATCCCTTCTTTTGAAATTTCTACTTCAAGACTCTTGCCTCTTTTTCCCACTTCCTGGACCCCATATCGTTCGAGGCCAAAGAGATGGACACACACTCGATCTCAGTTTCGATGTTCCCTGGCATATTCATGAAACAATCCCATGATAAGACAGATGTCATACTAATAATTCTTGGTTTTCTCCTTTCTCTGCTGAACTATTTTTCAAGCAAATTAATGGACTTGCGACCTGGCGGCCTTTTGACTAGGTTGTTGGGTCGCTAGGTCACATTGGTTTAAAATTTCATAGAAATGTGACTTAGTGACTTGGCGACTTGTGACTAGGTCATGAGGTCACCGAGTCGCGAAGTTGCGCCAATTTAGATTTTCACAGAAAAGAGACCTAGTGACTTAGCGACTTGCGACTAGGTCGCGAGGTCGCTAAGTCGTGAATTCACGTTATTTTAGACTTTTACGATCATGCGACCTAGCGACCATGCGACTTAGTAATCGAGTCTCTAGATCGCAAGGTAACGGAGTCGCGAGGTGGCTCTAGGGCTTTGCAGATGAGTTACGCAGTGACAAAGGGTTTCTGTTTTTTTGAAAATGGTAGTTAAGACAATATATCAAGTGGAAAGCATACATCTGGGCCTTGAGGCTTCTCATTGAAGGGGGATAGGACGGGAACTTGAAAAAAATTAATGCAAGGGGAGCTTTTTAGAGGTGGAAAATAGAGAAGTCAAGCTATGGGGAGGGGCAAGCTCAGTAATAGAATTCATGGGGGGTTTAAAAAAGAAGCTAGGGTAATGGAGGCAATAATAAAACAAAAGGAAACAACAGGAGGATTAGGAAACTTACCCAGAAAAACACGCTTCAGCTGTCTTGTCAGAGGCGTCTTCTTGCTCCGTCGCGCAGGTCGAATGTGACCTACGTGACCCTTCTATTATGAAGGGGTCACACGTGTGGTCAATTAATAAAGGTCGTAGGTTCGCAAATTAGGTCATGTCGATGAGGTGTATGACCTTGCGACCTTGCGACCCAATGACCTAGGGGTCACATGGTCGCATGGTCATGATTCTCATGTGTTAGACTCTCATGCGACCTTGTGACTTCGTGACCTAAAGGGGTCGGAAGGTCGCAGGGTCGCAAGAATTTGGTTTAATCAGTTATGCAACTTTGCGACTTGGAATCCTAAAAGAGTGGACCTAGATTAGACTCTATCTTTTACCAAAGGTTAGGGGCTCAAAAACTTGAAACAGTGTAAAAATTTTGAAGGGTGTTGTAGCGACTACAACACAGTCTTAGAAGTTGTATCATCCTCAAGAGGGCCTATAGATGCCAAACCCTCTAACATCAAACTAAAGCTGTAACATCCCTGGTAGAACTTGATATGTGCATATGAAACAACATGTTAAAATTTGTTCAATGGGGAAGCATTAATAATAACAACATTCACATTATAAGAGACTTACCCCAGGTAATAATAGCCACTGTGTGAATGAAATCACATCTAGATACATGAAACTAGATGACTAATTGTAGAATGACCAGATCACTACTTCAGGCGGCATAATGAAACCCTCATGTAAGGATGGAAGGATAGGGTTTGATACCTCATCAAGTTCGATCTACATTTGACCGTCTAATCTAGACATGTGAATCCAACAGTCTGTGCATACCCAAGTGCATTGTTGTGGCATAAGTATCTAGATGATGATCTTAATGCACAATAAATGCATACTGTTTCCAGTATAGGCGAGTGGATTGAATTCAAAAGGCCCGAGGTTAGAATCAACATCCAAGGCACCCATGGTGCCGGAAAAAAATTTGGTGAATGATTTTCTGGCCGTCAGAAAATAAATTTGTTTCATATGTTTAATCCTTTATATTTTAATGTTATGATTAAATTACCATCCAATATATATTATATTATTCAACCTTAGTGTGTAGAGTATTTTCACCCATGTGTTGATATTGTGTTCAGATTAATGCTTATGCAATAAGAAGTGTATATGGTGGTACATTGGTATTAAACTCAAACTATTCAGGCGAATCTTCTAATGACACAATTAAATGTTGTTCGGTATTTTTTTTATATACATTAAATGCATACATTTATGCATAATGTTAGTGAATTACTATGTAGATGTTACAATTGAAAAATAAAATTCTTTCTAATTAATAATTTTTGAGAGCAATAGAATTTAATAATATCATGTGCTATAATATTTAAATTAATCTTATAAATCATAATATTATTAAAAAAATTTCTATTTTAGAAAATATAATGAATTATCAAATTACTATATACTACAAACTTATAATATATTTACTCTTTAATTTCTATAATTTATTTGACTCTAATAACTACCCAGGACTTTCAAACTACCCACTTTGTGTTTCATAAATTACAGTGAAATTATTAATTTTGTCAAATGACCATAAAACATCTTAAAATGTACCCATTTTGTATTTAGTAAATGTACGTGCAATTAAAAATTATGTTTAATAAAATGCATAAATTTATGAAGAACCATATAGCTTAAATGTCAATAAAGAATGTGTTTTTATTAGTAACTTACTCGATCTATCTTAACTTGAGAAGCTACCCAGCACTAAGTGGGATCATGATGTTTTAGGAAAGGTTGATCCTTCAATTTTTATTTTATTTTTACGTGGTCAAAATGTTTACAATATATTACATCTCTACCTATTGGGCTAAGAGGGTTTCTTTAAGCAATTAAGTTTTACCTTTTTATTATTTTTAATTGATTCAACATGTGCATGCTTACAAACGTGTATACATAGCTTTTTTTTCTTTTAGATTTAACTTAAAAATAGTAAAAAACATATAATTAAAATAAAATATTTATAAAATAATTTTTTTCTCTTAGATTTAATTGAAGAAATGTTATAAAATATAATTAAAATAAAATATTTATAAAATATTTTAATTGTGAAATTAGTTATAGTTTTTGGGAAAGTAGTATTGATAATCCATGGTAATTTCCATTCATAGTAAAATGTGGATGAATATCCATGGATAAGAAACTTAATAAATTGTATTTTTATTGTGAGCATTAAATTATAGGTTAGATGTTTTTTATAAAATTAAATTAAAATAATATATATTTTTTAATTTTTTTTTATTTGAAATGTGTTAGGCGGTGTGATTCATCTTGACTTTAGATTGTTTTCCGAATTATTCACATAATGACCCTCTGAGTTATGTTTTTTGGGTTTGTCGTATTTATAAGCAATTACATTCGCCCATGGTATTGTAAGAAGGCTTATTTAGAATTTAATAATATCCATGCTAAAATGAGGTGAATATTCATGATTATGAATCATGTTATATTGTAAATATTCAATTTTTATTTTTTTATTAATTCAATTTCAACACTGAACCATAATTTTAATTTATATGGTAAAATAAATTTAATTTATAATTACTATTTATAATTTATAGATTCAAAAGTTATTTATATTATATATATTTTTTTATTCTTATGTTTTACACTCTCATGCGACCTTGTGACTTCGCAACCTAAAGGAGTCGCAAGGTCGCGGGGTCGCAAGAATTTGGTTTAATTAATTGTTCGGCTTTGCGACTTGGAATCCTAAAAGAGTAGACCTCGATTAAACTCTATCTTTTACCGAAGGTTAGAGGCTCAAAAACTTGAAAGGGTGTAAAAATTTTGGAGAGTGTTGTAGTGACTACAACACAGTCTTAGAAGTTGTATCATCGTCGAGAGGGCCTATGGACACCAAACCCTCTAATATCAAACTAAAGCTATAACATCCCTAGTAGAACTTGATATGGGCATATGAAACAACATGTTAAAATTTTTTCAATGGGGAAGCATTAATAATAACAACATTCACATTGTAAGAGACTTACCCTAGGTAATAATAGCCAGTGTGTGAATGAAATCACATATAGATACATGAAACTAGATGACTAATTGTAGAATTACCAGATCACTACTTCAAGACGGCATAATGAAACCCTCACGTAAGGATCGAAGGATAGGGTTTGTTACCTCATCAAGTTTGATCCACCTTTGACTGTCTGATCTACACATGTGAATCCAACAGTCTGTGCATACCCAAGTGCACTGTTGTGGCATAAGTATCCAGATGATGATCTTAATGCACAATAAATGCATACTCTTTCCAGTACAGGCAAGGGATTGAATTCAAAAGGACCGAGGTTAGAATCAACATCCAAGGCACCCATCGTGCCGGAAAAAAGTTTGGTGAATGATTTTCTGGCCGTTAGAAAATAAATTTGTTTCATATGTTTAATCCTTCATATTTTAATGTTATGATTAAATTCCCATCCAATATATATTATATTATTCAACCTTAGTGTGTAGAGTATTTTCACCCATGTGTTGATATTGTGTTCAGATTAATGCTTATGCGATAAGAAGTGCATATGGTGGTACATTGGTATTAAACTCAAACTGTTCAGGCGAATCTTCTAATGACACAATTAAATGTTGTTGGGTAATTTTTTTATATACATTAAATGCATAATGTTAGTGAATTACTGTGTAAATGTCACAATTGCAAAATAAAATTCTTTTTGATTAATAATTTTTGAGAGCAATGGAATTTAATAATATCATGTGCTATAATATTTAAATTAATCTTATAAATGATAATATTATGAAAATTTTTGTTATTTTGGAAAATATAATAAATGATCAAATTACTATATACTACAAACTTATAATATATTTACTCTTTAATTTCTATAATTTATTTGACTCTAATTACTACTTAGGAGTTTCAAATTACCCACTTTGTGTTTCATAAATTAGAGTGTGATTATTAATGTTGTTAAATCATAAAAAAAATCTTAAAATATACCCATTTTGTATTTAGTAAATGTACATGCAATTAAAAATTATGTTTAAGAAAATGCATAAATTTATGAAGAACCATATAGCTTAAATGTCAATTCCTAAAAAAAAAAAAAAATTATATAAAGAATGTGTTTTTATCAGTAACTTACTCAATCTATCTTAACTTCAGATAACTCTGAAGCTACTCGGCACTAAGTGGGATCATGATGTTTTAGGAAAGGTTGATCCTTCAATTTTTATTTTTTTTACGTGGTCAAAATGTTTACAATATATTACATCTCTACCTATTGGGCTAAGACGGTCTCTTTAAGCGATTAAGTTTTACCTTTTTATTATTTTTAATTGAGTCAATATGTGCATGCTTACAAACGTGTATACATAGCTTCTTTTCTTTCAGATTTAACTTAAAAAATATTAAAAAAAAACTATAATTAAAATAAAATATTTATAAAATGTTTTTTCTCTTAGATTTAATTGAAGAGATGTTATAAAATATAATTAAAATAAAATATTTATAAAATATTTTAATTCTGAAATTAGTTATAGTTTTTGGGAAAGTAGTATTGATAATTCATAGTAATTTCCATTCATAGTAAAATGTGGATGAATATCCATGGATAAGAAACTTAATAAATTGTATTTTTATTGTGAGCATTAAATTATAGGTTAAATGCTTTTTATAAAATTAAATTAAAATAATATATTTTTTTTATTTTTTTTATTTGAAATGTGTTAGGCTCTGTGATTCGTCTTGATTTTAGATTGTTTTCTGAATTATTCACATAATGACTCTCTGAGTTATGTTTTTTGGGTTTGTCGTATTTATAAGCAATTACATTGGCCCATGGTATTGTAAGAAATCTTATTTAGAAGTTAATAATATCTATGGTAAAATGAGGTGAATCTTCATGATTATGAATCATGTTATATTGTAAATATTCAATTTTTATTTTGTTATTATTTCAACACTGTTGCTAAACCATTATTTTAATTTATATGGTAAAATAAATTTAATTTATAATTACTATTTATACTTTATATATTCTAATGTTATTTATATTATATATATATATATTTGATTCTTATGTTTTATACTCTCATGCGACCTTGCAACTTCGTGACCTAAAGGGGCCCCAAGGTCACAGGGTCGCAAGAATTTGGTTTAATCAGCTGTACAATTTTGCGACTTGGAATCATAAATGAGTGGACCTAGATTAGACTCTATCTTTTACCAAAGATTAGGGGCTCAAAAACTTAAAAGGATGTAAAAATTTTGGAGAGTGATGTAGCTACTACAACACAGTCTTAAAAATTGTATCATCGTCGAGAGGGTCGAGAGGGCCTATAGACGCCAACCCCTCTAACATCAAACTAAAGCTGTAACATCCCTGATAGAACTTGATATGCGCATATGAAACAACATGTTAAAATTTGTTCAATGGGGAAGCATTAATAATAACAACATTCACATTGTAAGAGACTTACCCCACGTAATAATAGCCACTGTATGAATGAAATCACATCTAGATACATGAAACTAGATGACTAATTGTAGAATGACCAGATCACTACTTCAGGCGGCATAATGAAACCCTCACGTAAGGATGGAAAGATAGGATTTGATACCTCATCAAGTTCGATCCACCTTTGACTGTCTGATCTAGACATGTGAATCCAATAGTTTGTGCATACCCAAGTGCACTATTGTGGCATAAGTATCCAGAAGATCATGTTGTGGCATACGTATCCAGATGATGATCTTAATGCACAATAAATTCATACTGTTTCGGCTAGTGGATTGAATTCAAAAGGCCCGAGGTTAGAATCAATATCCAAGGCACCCATGGTGCCGGAAAAATGTTTGGTGAATGATTTTCTGGCCGCCAAAAAATAAATTTGTTTCATATGTTTAATCCATCATATTATCATGTGAATCCAATAGTTTGTGCATACCCAAGTGCACTATTGTGGCATAAGTATCCAGAAGATCATGTTGTGGCATACGTATCCAGATGATGATCTTAATGCACAATAAATTCATACTGTTTCGGCTAGTGGATTGAATTCAAAAGGCCCGAGGTTAGAATCAATATCCAAGGCACCCATGGTGCCGGAAAAATGTTTGGTGAATGATTTTCTGGCCGCCAAAAAATAAATTTGTTTCATATGTTTAATCCATCATATTTTAATGTTATGATTAAATTCCCATCCAATATACATTATATTATTCAACCTTAGTGTGTAGAGTATTTTCACGTATGTGTTGTTATTGTGTTCAGATTAATGCTTATGCGATAAGAAGTGCATATGGTGGTAAATTGGTATTAAATTCAAACTGTTCAGGAGAATCTTCTAATGACACAATTAAATGTTGTTTGGTATTTTTTTTTGAGTAATGTTAGTGAATTACTGTGTAGATATTACAATTGCAAAATAAAATTCTTTCTAATTAATAATTTTTGAGAGCAATGGAATTTAATAATATCATGTGCTATAATGTTTAAATTAATCTTATAAATCATAATATTATTAAAATTTTTTGCTATTTTGAAAAATATAATGAATTATCAAATTACTATATACTACAAACTTATAATATATTTACTCTATAATTTATTTTACTCTAATTACTACCTAGGACTTTCAAACTACCCACTTTGTGTTTCATAAATTAGAGTGGAATTACTAATTTTGTCAAATAAAGATAAGAAAATCTTAAAATGTACCCATTTTGTATGTAGTAAATGTACATGCAATTAAAAATTATGTTTAAGAAAATGCATAAATTTATGAAGAACCATAAAGCTTAAATGTCAATTCCTTAAAAATAAATGTTATTTTTTATATAAAGAATGTGTTTTTATTAGTAACTTACTCAATCTATCTTAACTTCAGATAACTCTGAAGCTACCCAGCACTATGTGGAATCATGATGTTTTAGGAAAGGTTGATCCTTTAATATATATATATATATATATATATACACACACACACATGTGGTCAAAATGTTTACAAAATATTATATCTCTACCTATCGGGCTAGGAGGGCCTCTTTAAGAAATTAAGTTTTAACCTTTATTATTTTTAATTGAGTCAACATGTGCATGCTTACAAACGTGTATACATAGCTTTTTTTCATTTAGATTTAACTTAAAAAAAAAATCTATAATTAAAATAAAATATTTATAAAATATTTTAATTCTGAAAATAGTTATAGTTTTTGGGAAAGTAGTATTTATAATGCATGGTATTTTCCATTCATAGTAAAATGTGGATGAATATCCATGGATAAGAAACTTAACAAATTGTATTTTTATTGTGAGCATTAAATTATAGGTTAAATGTTTTTTATAAAATTAAATTAAAATAATATATTTATTTTAATTTTTTTTATTTGAAATGTGTTAGGCTTTTGTGATTCATCATGATTTTAGATTGTTTTCCGAATTATTCACATAATGGCCCTCTGAGTTATGTTTTTGGGGTTTGTTGTATTTATAAGCAATTACATTGGCCCATGGTATTGTAAGAAGGCTTATTTAGAAGTTAATAATATAGATAATAAAATGAGGTGAATCTTCATGATTATGAATCATGTTATATTGTAAATATTCAATTTTTATTTTGTTATTAATTCAATTAACCATTATTTTAATTTATATGGTAAAATAAATTTAATTTATCATTACTATTTATAATTTATATATTATAATGTTATTTATATTATATTTTTTATCTAAAAAACTCTTCTTTATTTTTTTATTAATAAAAACAATATTACAATAAAAAAGAAAATAAATTTAAAAACTATTTACATTTAAGAGCACCTCTCAGACCAATTATAAAAATATTTTCTTTTAGAACATAGAGGCTTCATGACTATTAGAAAATACAAAATATCACATGAAAATAATCATCAAATCAACCAATCTATAACTTTGCAAGTAAAACAACTTCATCTTCAATGCTTATATTTTTCTAAATAAACATGTTCAACATATTCGTTACAAAATATTCAAGAACTTCACCTTTTTCCTTTTGAAAGTTATTTTAAGATTGATTTCTAAATCATTTCCATCAAGTGAATTTAGGGTTATTAGTCATAAAAAAAAGCCACACATATAAGGTTTATATAGTTTTGAGTTATTTTAAGAATTGAGAAAAAATCTCAAGAGAATAGTAAATACTATGAAAAATAAATATTTTTATTTATGTATATAGATAAAAATTTGATCACCTAACAGACAAATCCTTTCGAACCACAAAT
Organism: Pinus albicaulis; assembly: GCA_034641835.2. Lineage (NCBI taxonomy): Eukaryota > Viridiplantae > Streptophyta > Pinopsida > Pinales > Pinaceae > Pinus > Pinus albicaulis. The sequence continues at coordinate 594,655,165 of CM076583.1, forward strand.
AGAATGAATGAGAACTAATGAACTTTATGTAAATATATGAGTTTCTTACATAGTGGGAAGAGAAAGGTAGAGGCTTATAATCGATTTACGTAATACTGGATTAGATTATAAGTCCCTTCTTTCCTCTGCCAATCCCATAGAAACTTACAAACTTACATATTTGCAGAAACATCATTATGTTTCATGTTATCTGATACATATTTGCAGAAACATCATTATGTTTCATGTTATCCTTGCCTTGCTCAGAGGAGGATTTCCTTTTCGGGTGATCAAATTATTTGGAGTTATCAAACCCAGTTTATATATAAATATAAATATTTTCTAGTATTTACTTTTGATATTTTCTCTATTCCTAAAAGAACTCAAAACTTTAGGAATGAAATTATTTAATTTTTAATGTATATATAATGTGATATATAAATAATATATTATTTTTATGAATATTACTTTTATTAATTTATATTTATAAATCAAATTTAAAAGAAATTTCAAAATATAAAATAGTAACATTTATGTTGAGGAGGATTTTAATGGATACAGAAGAGGTCATTTGCATGGTATACATATGTATAACTTAAGTAAAAATTTATATATAAGATATATCTTGAAGAAATCTTTGATTGTTTTACAAGTAAGAATGGATATTTGAAGTCACCATTCTACAATTTAAACAGCTCAGATGTTGTCATGTTCAATTCATTTATGATTTTATAAAAGAGAAGAGATCCACAATAATTTTTCATTCAATATTTCCAATTTCTGCCACTAAATAGAACCATTTTATGAAAATTGAGATTTTGATAAACATACTAACACTAAAAAAAATTACATGAAAACTCTAAAATTTAAACAATTTTTTTTTTTTAAATATGTTATTGTTAATATTATTATTTAACTAAGATTCCCTTCTATATAATTACTCTATCCCATTATATTTTATATACACCATACATATATCCATGGCTAGCTCATGACTTGTAGTCTTTAGGACAAGGTGGAGGGTGTGGGATTGCATGATCTGAATTAAGATAAACACAATATTTTTTCAGCATGGCCAATGACCGAGTCTTCTTAGTGAGTGCATAACTTGTGTTTAGCTTAGATTCTCTAATTATAAAAATATTACCCATAGAGTCATATATTTAACCAGAGAGTTATTAAAAATTAACCAACAACAAAAATCAAGTAAAAAACATTAACCTTACAGAAATATTTAATAAGATAATTATTAGAAATTAACCAACAACAAAACCTACATATAAAATATACAAAAAAATGTAGAGAACTATATTTAATTAGATAATTATTAAAAATTAAACAACAGAAACAATAAAACATAAAAAAATATACACAATGTTTACTCTAGAAAAGCGAGGCGAAGTCTACAGATATAGGACCATTACAATGAAGTCTTTCAAGCCTTTAAAATGCTTCATTACATGGAATCTACTAGCACGAAACCATTGCAAAACAAAATATTGTGTGCCCAAAACCACTACTATAACCCAACAAAATTTGGGTATGTCCAAGTCAAATTTACCTAACAATAACCTCCATGGAATGTGTGTTTATATTTGAGTTGGATCTTGTGCCTAATTTATTTATTTTCTCTCCTTTAATTTGAAATTCCTTATATCTCAAATATAAAATTATAATATATTTAATAGATATCTCTCTAATATATATAATAAATATCTCTTTATGATATACATACATGGATATCTCTTTCTCATACCTACTCTCTCTCTCTCTCTCTCACACACACACACACATATATATATATATATATATATATATATATATATATATATATATATATATATAAATAGATAGATATATATATATATATATATATATAAATAGATAGATATAGATAAAAATTTATCTCAATCATGAGATTAGCGTTTTTAAAAAATGAATTACATAATTATGAGATTAAAGTTTTAAAAAAATGAAGTACATGTCAATGAGTGATGGCGTGCATATTTTAAAATTTCAAAATAAAAAGTAAAAGTAGGGTAAATACCATCCAATTTAATAGTGGGATGGTGGAGTTTAAGTTCTCATGATATTTTTCTTAAATATAATATTAAGAAGTGCCATATCAAATAAGTTATGTTTTTTTGAGAATTGTTAATTGATAAATCACTGTATTTCTCATAGTATTGAAAAAAGTCCATTTACACGTTAAAAATCTTTATGATAAAATGAATATAAATGTATATTGTTCATTTGAAATTCTTAAAAAATATTTAAAGATTAATTAGGAAAATCATATTCTTTGTTATATAAACAATAGAATTTGTGTATATAAATTTAACACAATAATTATTATTATTAAAAAAATCAACAGCAAAAAAATCATAAAACTTCAAATTAGCTTTAAATATAGATAACAACGAAACAACAAGATTTTATTATGTAGAAAAATTACACTCAATAAATATAAATATATATATATATATATATATATATATATATATATATATATATAAATTTGTCTACTTAAATTTAATTTAATGATTATTATTTAAAAAATAAAATCATAGAATACGTAAATTCAATCAAAACATAGAATATTTATTTTAAATTCATAACTAAATCCAATGAATTTTGTTTTCTAAATTTAATATAATATTATTTTTCTTGTTACTAATATTATAAAATAGAAAAATACATAAAAATAGTAGAGAAAATTTATAACCGAAAAAAACTAAAAAACTCTTAAAAAATTTACAATTATATATATATATATATATATATATATATATATTTAATTATAGACATAATAATACTATTATTAAAAAAACATAACTAGCAATTGCACCACATGTTGCAAAAGAAACACCTTAAGGTTGTGGTATAGGAAAGAATAGCATTTAAGAAAGAAGAGGTAGTAGGAAGTTTCTCAGCTCCCACTCTTCTCAAAAGATTAGTATTAACCTAGATTAGGCACTTTTTCTTTGGATGGATAAGTCACACAGGTATTTAACAGTATAGATCCATCTTAACTATGGATCTACCAAGAACCCAATGGGATCAAATCCCATTCCGCTATAAAATAGGTTTGCATATCAAGAGATTTGATCCCTATGGAGGCTTGGTAGATCCAGAGTTAAGATGGATCTATGCTCATTTAATTCCACCCTTTAAATAGGCTAAATTCCACATGAATACCATGGGTCAATACCATGGGTTTTCAATACCATGGGACAATATCATAGGCCATTTTATTTTTATTTTTATATGGTTATTTTTATTTTATTTTTATGTAATTTGATTTGCTCAAAATTTTAAATGTTACATTTCAACATCTCTAACATACTTGAATAGAGAGTCCATTTTAGTTTCTTGGTTTTGATTGCCATTGTCTAATTGTCTAATTATTTTAAGTTTTAACGTTGAATTTGGTAAAACAATAATTCTTTGTTATTTATAATGAATTTTTCACTACATATATAAATTTAATGCCCCAAAATATCTGGGGCACTCAAATTGTGAAAAGTTCCTTGCAATATTTTCAGAAATTTAAAAAACAAATACATGCCTCCAAAATTACAATATTAAGACATGCCAATCAATCGTCTCTAGATATATCTCAATGGATATTTAAGCAAGTTAATTTTTTTTTGAAGTTTTTCTTATTAAAAAAAATAAAATAATAATTTGGAAAATAATGTTAAAACATTTAAAAATTGTAACTTTCTAGTTCTTAGCATTCAAACGGATCACTTATTTTTTATTTAATTGGTATTCTTATTTGTTGCGACTTTAGCTTCTAATAATCACTTTCCAAAATTATGTCAATTTTTTTTTTCAAAACTTATTACAAGTATAACAAAAATTTAAATTTTCACCTATGTCAATTTAGGTAATTGTGATAGCTGGTTTATGTGCTAACTAGTTGTTGAGTAGTTGTTATGTTATTTTTTTTTTTTTAAGAAACTAAAACATTTTATTTATTTTGGAAATATTTCTTGATGACCATGGGTTAACTTTATTTTTTTGAAAAATAAATTAAATATGGAAAAGTGGTTCCATAAAAGTAAAAAAAAAAATTGATGGTAAAAGTATTACAAGAATTGAGAGGTGGTTGGGCAATTTAGATAATTACCTTTCCTATGAGGATAAAAGCACATCCCAGAAAGGAAAATGGGTTTTTTTCTAGGAATGAGAAAGAGGGGAGTGAAGAAAAATCCTGGTAGTGGCCATTGGAATACTCTGTACTCCTAAAGGTTTCTGGAAAGGAGGATGGACTTCGAGTCTGGAGGTCTCTTTCGAATCCTCTATCAACCTACCCAACTTAGACGTGGAGCAGAAGGGAAGAGAAGGACGTAATCACCTCACTTATGGTAGGGCGGACACCATTAGTAGCGACCAAGATAAGATCAGATAAGTAAGCATAATTATTTATTTCAGATGTTATTGACATAACTGGAGGACATAATCACCTCTCTTATGGTAGGGCAGACACCGTCAATAGCGACCCAGATAAGATAAGATAAGTAAGCATAATTATTTATTTCAGATTTTATTGACATAACTAGTTTATTACACGAATGCATTCTTACTATGTAATTCTAGTATCTGAAAAATATGTGCTACGGAAAAGAAAAAATGCAAATATACTGTGTAACTGTAGCATCTGGAAATATATATTTCCAAAAGGAAAGAGTGTATTGTACAAAATATATATATATATATATATATATATATATATATATATATATATATTATTTTGAAAAATATGTAATACAAAAAAAAAAAATACATTCTATATTGTGTAAATCTAGTATGAAATGTACATGATTTTATTCTTTTGGAAAGATTTAGACCTACATGCAACTAGTAAAACCAGAGTAACTAAGTAAAATAGATTAGGAATAAACTAGTGAATTATTATGTGGCCAAAGAAAACAACATGGAAGAGAACTATTAGACTAGGGTCCTGGGAGAAAGCCCTGGACCCTAGGTCTGGTCACTCTTCCTAAAAACTAAATTATACGCGGACAAAGGAAGATTGTCCAGCCATCATCCAAAACTGGAAAAAGAAAGATTAAATATCTGCTACTTTAGAAAATGTTAGAAAAATTCCATAACTACAGAGAAATCTGTTTTGTAGATTATTCGAGACAAGAAAACTTGGAACTAGCATGAAACCGTGCATAGTTGAAAGAAAAAAATAAATGCCACATGAACAATGGACTATATCCAGAAAAACACTGACACGTTGAGTACATGCATGGAAGCAAATAATGTAACTCTGCTGGGTCAAAACAGCGTGTCACTAAATCCTTCTAAATTTTATATTAAGAAAATGTGTTATAGACCAGATTCATTCTATGGAAATGGAGAACGTAAAACATTACAATCATAAAAACACAGTGGTAAACATGAATTTGTAGAGTAGAGGCAAACTGTATTCAATATAAGAACATAAGCAGTAGATTTTCATTGTTGAAAATGGGAAACGATAAATAAGAAACCCCAATAAAATTATAGCATCCAATCCTGAATTACATGAATATTATAAAAACGCACATAGTCTTATGGTGCTACAAATTACCACTGAGACTCAGATAAACCATTCAAGGAAATATCGAAAGAAGCTTACACGGGTGCCATCTTGGCAAAACCCTGCAACTGAAAAATTAACCTAGTAGACTTGGCCAGCTACCACCCGCATGCTAAGCTTAGGAGGCAACATTCAGCTTGCCTGAAAAATGAGGCCGTACTCTTGGCACCAAACAAGGAGGAGAAATAGGGTTTGAAATACTTATCAACATGAGAACATAGTCAGGGTGGAGTGTTAAGATAGAACTGGGTTGGAGGAATGAGAGTTCTTACACCTCGACAAAGAGAATTACCTGCAAAACGAATAGATATAATGTTACAAAGCAGTAAAGAAAATTAGTCTAAAGAAAAAAATAAGCACTATCCACTAATAATCAAGGGTGGTAAGAAGTGAAACTGATCTGAATGCATCAGCCTTGTCGTCCAAGGCTTAGATGAGGATAGGTCCCAAAAAAAGATACACCAGTTATAAACCTTGAAAACAGAACTGCAAATCGATGAATGAAGAGGAAAATGCATTTAAGAATTGGTAATGATCTGCGGCTGTGGTGGGTATCTCTTCCTGAGGATTTGGTAGTGCTCCGTTGGCCCAACCTCTGGAGAAGACCCTATGAGAATATTTTGAAACCCCTCAAACATTGATTAAAACCCGACGGGACAAAAAAGCTCAGAAAAATTCTATATCTACGGAATCAGGTAAGAGTAACACTGCAGGAGATTCGATAACCATACCCATTACTTGTTAAGGCAAAGACGCAGATGAAACACAACCACCGTCACAGAGCTTGCAGAGCCATCGAGTGAACCAAGAAATGAAATGAGCTGGGTCAGTTAGGGTTGCATGGGGTAGTGCCCTAAGTGGTTACCTAGCATATCTCTGTCGTCGATCCTAGGATTCCAGATCATATGGTAAGTATTTAGATAGGTGGTCACCTCAGGCCAAAATAAATCCTGATGCTTACAGCTCCTTAAAGACTCATTTAATGAAAATATCGTAGTGGATTAAGCAGTATGCCTTAAACCGGAAAATATTGGAAATTTGATCGAATAACCTGATCCATCAGGCACGAGTTTCGAGGGTTATAATCCAAGTATATAAAATATAGAAGTAATAAAATCTCACTTAAGCACATGTTAATCTAGTCCGGAACCGATTAGGCTATAGGAAAGTTTAGTAGGAAATGTAAAGAATTCAGTTTTTTTTTAATGATGTATGTTACAGTAATGCAAACATTTTGAATCTTTGCCAATGCAAATTTAAGTAATGCAATTGTGTCTACTCTATATTTCACTTGATTCTTAAGTAAGTTAATTTTATTTGAAATAGTGCTTCCTAAAAATAATATTAAAATATTATTTATTATTTATTTCTTCTACAACATTTAGTTAAAAATTTTAATGGGTAACTACTTTTCCATAGAACATATTATTTAGAAAATAATTTATTAAATTAAAAGTAAAAATAGTTATTAATATTATAATAAATAATAATTATTTATATATGAGTTTAATAAGTTAGTTATATTATTGTGTTGGGAGGTGATCTATAGTCTAGTATCGTAAATATGTTGTAATGCAATGTCATGTTAAACATTTCAATTATGTCAAATTTCATAAAATTACAAATAAAATGAAATTAGAAAAAAAATCACATAAAATTAATATCCTAATGAAGCCTTCTATAAGTATATTTATTTATATATTTCTCTTTAGAATACATCACATAAATGTATTAATTTCTCAACCTTTTTGAAGGAACCAATGTGGTAAATCATCATCTAATCGATCATGAACCACATTGGTTGGCTCAAAACCAGTTGGAAATTAATACAATTATCTCATGGATTTGGAAGACGTATATCCAAATAAAATTCCTAATTATAATTACAATTATAATTATAATTAATAATTAAATTAGCATATATCCATCTTAACTTTGAATCTACTAAGAGATATCAGATATATTTTACTCTAAAAGAGGTTTGCACATCAAAATATTTAATTTTCTCATATATCCCAAGTTAAGATAAATCTAATTGGTTTATAAATAAGAAAATTATATCTAAATAATTTATATATATCCATAATGAAAAATCCTTTCAGATTAATCACATTACTATGATTTGGTCGATGTTTTGCTTAGTACAATGGTGAAAAAATCAATCTACCCCATATTTTACGTCTCTTATGCGCTTGATTGGCCAATTGGGTTTCACGATGCCTTTCATCAAGATGGATGAGGTTAAAAATATTCATTTCTTCTTCTGAGGTGTCAGGTAATAAGTCAATTGTGATTTTTAACGATGGTATTTCACATTGGATTGGCAAGATAGCTTCCAGACCATACACCAATTGAAAGGGAATAAATCCGCTTGCATTTTTCACCGAGGTTTTGTATGCCCACAAGGCTGAGTACAGGATCAAATGCCAATTTCTTTTATGAACTCCTATCATTTATTGAAGGATACGTTTAAGAATATTTTTGGTAGCCTCAACTTGTCCATTTGATTTTGGATAATAAGGAGTATAATTATCATGTGAGAATCCTAGCTTGGCAGTCAATTTAGTCATCATATGGTTGCAAACATGCTTCCCATTACCTGTGACTATAGCCTATGGGACCCCAAACCATGAAATTACATGATTAAAGAAAAACAATGTAGTTGTTTGTCCCGTGTTGTTGAATTTATGCATCACTTCAGCCCATTTGGTAAAGTAGCCTACTGCGATAATAATATAACCATGCCCCCCTAGGTGAACGAGGGTTATAGGTCATGAATTTGATACCCCATTTCCAAAATGGTCCCACAGAGACAACAGGATGCATTGGCATTGGTGGTTTGTAGATTTTACTATCAGATATCTGGCACACATGACAACTTTTGACCACGAGGATGCAGTCTTGAAATATGGTAGGCCAAAAGTAACCGGTGCAGAGTATCTTCTGCGTGGTAGCATATCCAGACAAGTGTCCACCACAAGCCCCAACATGACAATCATTTAAACCCTTTTCAGCCTCCTCATGAGTGAGGCACCTTCTTAAAATTGTATCGAAACCATGACGATAAAGTGTATCACCGACAATCAAATAATATTTTTCTTGGTATCGAATATGTCGCTGGTCAGAGTGAGAGGTATCTGGCCGAAAATTTTGGGTTTGGAGATAAATGATAAAATATCCATACCAAGTATCACATGATCCGATCAGAAACACAAAATCATCTGGAATAGATGGTTCTGACGTAGTAGTACTACTATAAGAGGGAAGGTCACAGAGAAGCTCAAACAAAACTAAAGACTTGTTTGAATTGGATTTGATGAATTTCAAATCAAATTCATGCAAAATGACAATCCATTTTGAATACATTCCCCCCAGAAATTGACGTGATAAGATATAAGTCATTGGGTTGTAATCCGAGATGAGAATGGTCTTTCAGAATAGGATATAGTGGCGAAATATTTGAACATCTTGAATAGTTCCCAAGGCAAGATTTTCTACGTATGAATACTTCACTTTTGTATCATTGAGATTACGACTCAAATAATAGATCAGATGTTCTATCCCATCTTCTACTTAGACCAATACCATAGAAATGGTTGTATCAACTACGATCATATATAATAAATAATCACTCTGATAATTGGGGGGATACATTAATGATGCCTAGACAAGAGTATCCTTGACAGCATCAAAAGGAGCTTACACAACATGGTCCCAATGGAAGGGAATCACCTTTTTCAAGAGTCGAGTATATCCTTTAGCCATTTCGGCATAGTTGGGTATGAACCTCCTTAGGAAGTTAGCCTCTCCTTGAATTTTCTGTATTTGAAGCAAATTTGAGGGTGCAGGAAAATCAATAATGCTCTCGACCTTCAATGGGTGTATTCGAATTCCTTCTTTTGAGACGACGAATCTGAGAAAACGACCAGAAATAACACAAAACACACATTTATGTGAATTGAGTCATATTTTGTAGTGTCGGTAGCATAAAAAGATGGCTCTCAAATGTATCATGTTTGATGTCATTGAAAGCATAATCCATTGCTGTCTGAAAAGTAGCTCCGAAGTTCTTTAAACCAAATGGCAGTTTTCGATAAGCGAATGTGCCAGAGGGACAAATGAATGTTGTCTTATATTGATCCTCTAGGCAAATATTGACTTGATTGTAGCTCGAAAATCCATTGATGAATGAAAATATTTCGCATCCAACACAATCGTGAATAATGTGGTTGATAGAGGGAGTAGGATAGTTATATTTTGGACAAGAAAGATTGAAATCCTGATAATCGATGCACATTCTGGTGGTTCCTTGTTTTTCCATGACTAGAACAATGTTGAAAACCCACTTAGTTAGTAGAACAGGGTAAATGAAACCATAACACAAATTTTTTTCAACTTATGCTTTAATGGCAGTGGCCTCCTTCGGATGAACACGATGAAGGCATTAACATACCGACTTGACATCAGGGTAGATATTAGTAGTGTTTTCAATGATACTATTGTCAATACATGGCATTTCCTCTTAAGACCAGGCAAAGATATCTCGAAATTCATGAAAGAGAGAGCGATATGTTTCGAGTTATGATGGAGAACAAGACACACTCACATGAATATTTTCTACTACACCAGGTTTAGTTGAAATATCGATAGAAATGGTTTCTTTAATATTTTATAAATTTCTCTCAAAATCGATTGCATTAATAGGATAAGAATTTGAAAAGAATGTTTTGATCGAAGGGTGATATTGTTAGTTAAGATTATTTTCTTCGTAATCAGGAAGATGAGAATGATGATGATAATATTCCCACTATTCTCCTTCTGACATCATGGTTTCCAAAATATTCTCATCTATCAAGGAAGTTGAGGAAAAAGGATCAGATAGAGTGCCAAAATATAAGGAACGATCAACCCAAACAATCGGGGATGATGATTTTAGGTTCGTTGCCCAAGCGAGATAGATTGATTGTTATGCCAACTCAATGGGGCTGGGTGGAAAAACCTCATCCAACGTAACAACTTCTGAATCATCTGTACTCTTCCTTAAGCCAGATGGAGTGGATGAAATCATGTAGAAAGTCTCTATGCTTGCAATTTCTATCGATGTCGCAGGGGGCGGTAATGCAAATGTTCCCATGAGAGTGGAATCCTTTACGAGTACTACACCAATGTTCTGAAGTGTGAGTTGGGGTGCGTGAACTAATGGAACACTTCCAGTTACCTATGAAGAGTAGGCAAGGAAGGATAACTGATTAATGACTATGATATCACCTTTATATGGAAAGCTAATCATTCAAAAATATGTAGAAACAATTGCAGTCAAAGCATATACCCATGGCCTTCCGAGTCAACTATTGTATTCAAGGGGTCCATCAACGACCTTGACATCAAAATTCACTATTTCCCCCCCTAGTTCTACATCCAGGTTATTAATAATACTGAAAGGCTTATATGTATGTTTGTAAAAAGCATTCAATGCCATTGATGATTGAGATAAGCATGACGAGCCAAGTGACTTCGAAAAATTTAGAGACATAATGCACGTATATTCTCCCTCATCAATAATAGTATAATGAACAAGGTGATTAATAACATTTATCTGGAAGGATAATTCCAATTCTGCTGGTAATTGTGGCATATAGCCTGTATGATTAAAGACTATGAGATTAGAATCAGTCAGATCAATTCCACCAATAGCCGAAAATAACGCCTTCTTATGGAAGGGACAATTTTGTAATACCTCAAGAGCTAACATAGCTAAAGGGGATTGAGCGAAATATTCAACTATGTTATAATTTTGAGCAACTCTTGCTTGAGGATTATAAGTCGATTTATGAATGACTCCCTTTGGTGGCTTGATTGTCAATTCAGGAATAACAGGTGGTGGTACCAATTCCGTAGACAGATTCATGGTCGAGGTAGTAGGTTGATCATTAGCATGACTACTGCAATATTTATTATGCATTGACACCAAAATATATGTTGATGGCTTCGTGATAGACAACATAAGCAATTGGGAACTAGAAGTTGGATCCGTAGTAACCAAATTTATGTCTGGATTCGGAAACAGATCTGTAAACACATCTGACGCATGTGAAGTCTTAACCATTTTTGAGACTTCAGTGTGGTGAGGACAATCCCAAACAAAGTGATCCTCATTACATATTATGCATAGATAACGAGGTTTCCTATTTCTAAACGATTGATCACATGATCTTTCCTGCGAGTCATAAGTTTTCTTTTTCTTTGATTTCCATTTTTTCTTACTTCCAGGTTTCTTCTCACTTTCGCCTTTGTCAAATGACACAACATTCATTTCGAAAGAAGGTGCACGTTCAGATGTAGTAGTATGATGTGTTCTTTCAGTACTGATCATACTGTCTCTAGCATGAGATTCCTTTAATAAAGGAGGAACAATAAAATTAGATTGTGGTGCGTTAGGAATTTTCTCGTAGAGTGTGCCAAATTGAGTATAAATCAAGTCTAAATATTGGGCATGAGAAATGACCTGCTCTTCAGTGATGATGCCACCCTTAGCCACATCCTTAGTTATAGATGGTAACAGGGACTTAATGAACCAATCAGCAAGGATCTAATCAGGAACAAATGTCTTAACCATTCTACGATGAAGATGCCAATCATGCATATGATCAGAAATGTGAGTAGCATTAGTCTGCTTAAAATTAGCCAAGATTTCTTTTCCAGTTTCATATCATATGGGTAACTGGAAGTGAGTCAAAAATACAGTATCTAGGGCATTAAAATTATCAAAATAATATTTAGGTAGCTAAATGTACCGTTGTGCAGCCCGACTAGAGAGCGTACACTGGAAAAGACACAGTCGAACAGAGTCATCATTCAGGGAGTTTGATGAACACCACAAATGATAAGTCATAACATGAGGTGATGGGTTTTCCCCGGGGTTTCCATTTAACTTTGTAATATCCAAGGGTAATTTATGAGGTATCGCTTGCCACCAAGGAGCATAATTGATTGGATCGTTGGTGAGCTAGTTTAAATCTAGTAACTCTAAAGTTACAACAAAGGGAAACTGTCGATTAAGGCCAAGTTGAGCATAGCTAGGGTATGATGGAATTGCTTGGGAAATAGGCCATTGAGCACCAACATAAGGAATCGGTTGCTGGCAACCCAGATGTGGGTTTTTTTGATAAAAAAACGCTTGAGGATTCTGTTGACCAAAACCTGGGTATGATACTTCTTGAAATGAAGGTTGTGGCATTTGCGCCTGCGCCTTCCAAGGGGTCTGTCGACCAATGTTATAACCCAAATTAGGATAAATTTGATTCGGTTTTGGATAGATATAATGTGGTTGTGATTGTGACATCCCATAATATGGTAATCCAGCTAGTGAATAAATGATTCCAGGTACATGTGGTTGCTAGAAGCCAATCGTAGGAGTTGGAGTCTGAGGGCCCAAAACTTGAGAGTATTGGGTTGAAGGACCCGCCGAAAATGCTTGAGGAATAATGGTTTATGCCTATAATAGGGGTAAATATGTATTAACAAGTGGAATTGATGTGGGTACAACAGGTTGAACCGGTTGATACTAGTGTACAACCGTTTGTGGTTGGATAGGAAGAGTGGGCTGCCATTAACAAACATTAATTTCGACATTAGGTTGACCAAAAAACAATGGAGTACTGTCAAAGTGGGAAACCATAGGTTGCCCCATTGCATAAGGAGGGGAATAAGACAGAAAATATTGTTCTCCAAATCCAGGGAGTCCAGTTGAGATGGTAATGGACGGAATAGACCCAGATGGACAAGCTTGATATTGCCTTGATGATGGATATAAAGGATCAATATTTTTAGTACTCACTACAGGTTTACCAGTTAGAATACCAGATGATGACATTGGTGAATTCCATGGTTTTGAAGATGCACCAGAGAAAATTCCAGATAAAGATTTATAACTAGATGGGGCCATAGGGCCACCACGTAAATATGACTCTGGTGAATTTGTGAACATCGACAGAGTAGCGAGAGTAGGTGCTGTCACTATAGGATTTGATAGCCCAACCGAAGATGTTGGTTCAGGCATGGGTACTTGACGAAACGTATACCCTTTTGAATCAACGAGAATTTGAACAGGTACAGGATCAACAAAAGAAGAGGGTGGTGATTGAGGAAAAGCCTCGTACAAGTAAATATCCTCCTCAAAATGGGTTGGAGTTAAAGGTGTTTCGTCTTGCTGGATTTCCTCAAGAGAAATTAAACTAGGTGGAAGGATTTCTCCGTGAGGCCCAAAGTATATTTCAGGAGGTTGAATGCGCGATATGGGAGAATCAATGGCTACACTAGCATGTGGGATGACCGATACAGGAACAAATTCCAGTTGTTCGACTTTGGGATGCAAATGTTCTGGCAAAGAAGAGACATGATCTAGATCAAATTCCAATTGAACAACATCAGGTTCGGGAGGTATGGTCTCACTGATTGGATCGATTGTGACCACGAGTAACTGTGAAGACTCCATCTCGACAACAGTAGATGAACCATGATTTGTAGAAACAACTTATGCTGACTCTAGTATATTGGAAGATGATGCTTCACTAGAGGTACTAATACTACTGGTTTTGGTAGAGAGATGTCGCCTTCGCCGACCAGAAGTAACTTCCTGTGGTAAAGGTGGTTTCAATTCAAGTCTTCGTGAACGACGGGGAGAAGGATTTTGTTCTTCCATGATGACTGATTTATTTTATTACCAAAAACAAATAAAAAAAATAAAAGGGTAATGCTAGGCAAAAGGTTTACCAAGAAACTGTGAACTGCAGAATACCTCCTGGTGAACCAGGAAGTACGAGCAGGAAATCTCCCCAAATTCTATGTTCGGTGTATCAAAATTTATAAGGTGGATGACTCAGTTCACTGTGGATGGATAGAAACCTAAAGTTTTCCTCGCAAATATACCTGAAGGTACATGGAGGCCCAAGTCTGTATTAGCACTTTCTAATGCGAAACCGCACAATGAGAGCACCCCTTTATACTTTTCATACTATAACACCACCCGATATACCCGAAGGTACGTGGATGAGCTACAATATACTTACATATGTGGAGTGAGGTATCACACTTGGAATGTATCGCATAAAATTAACTACAACTACTATATTTTATGACGTCGGAACACGTCTCTAGCCTAAACCTTCTAAATGTTATCATTATGGTTCCAATGCTTTTTTAGTTAAATTGATGTAAAATTTAAGTTGATATTGTTTATCAATTTTCCTTTCAAGGTTCACCACGATGATGTGATGGAAATTCCTAAAATGTAAACTAAAATGATAAAAAAACTTTTCAATTTTAGCTTTTTCAATGAAAATTGTAGCTACTAATGGGAAAGAGAAATCAATTTTGAGAGAAAACAACAAAAAGCACAAACTAATATGCAGCTTTCCTAATTTGTTCCTATGTAAAACACACAATCCACTATATGCAAATGTTGGTTTTTATTTTCAGTCCCCTTAATGTGAATGAAAAAAGGAAACTATATGCATCAAATCAACAAAAAACAAATGTTTTCTTCTCTGAGAAGTGATGAATTTAACAACAATTTCTCTTTTAGGAAAAACGAAGAATGGCACTAAAATTTTTTGTATAGGAAATGAAGAATTTAACGAAAAATTCTTTTACTGAAACAAATGGATCTAATGTAGAAATAAAAATACTTTGAATTTGATTTTTCAATGATAAAGAAAAACACTTAAAGAGACATTGAACAAACTTGCTTTTCAAAAGAGGAGGGTTCAGGTAAATTCACTGGTCTCTATGAGGGATCAGACAATTGAAAACACAAAAAAGCAAAGGCTGAAAGTAATGGCAATGACAAATTCAAAGGGAATTTTGTTGGCTTAGGGGGAAACACAGTCTTTAAGGTGAGACAGTGCGTTGCAAAGCACTCCTGAGTGGGAGACAACACTATGAAAAGGACTGTGTCTTGACCAACAATGCGTTTGGCACAACAGAGAACAAAAAAATCAAGGTAATCTCACACTTCTAATGCAATTCTTTGTTTCAAAAGCCTAATAATTGAGATTAGATGCTACTGGGTGGATAAACAGAGGCAAACACACCAAGGATGAAGGCTAAACTCCCCAGCGGAGTCACCAATTTCTTATGAGGAATTATGAATTACAGATAAAACACATTCCCTAAATGTGGTGCTATGCATTTAGAACGACATGTAAAAGACTTTGCAGACACTTCTCCTAAGAGTAAATAGACGCATAGAAATATGGAGAAACCTACTTGGAGTCCAAGCGCTTCCTATTCTCCTTCTGTCGCTCTAGCTGTAGCTTCCAATCCAACATTGATCACTGGATTAGTTCTTGCAAGCATAAACAGTAAAAATCAAAGAGATTGCAATATATAGATGGTTATTTATCTTAATCAGTTAAATAAATGAAACATGAAACATATACATCAGCTAAGAATTCATAATATGAAAGATAGAAGCTTATACAGATACATATGTGGGAAAATGAGCAACAATATTTATTAATGGATAGAAGGGGGAGGTTACAACCAGTAATTGATTTGATTTCACCAACTCCAACATCATCCCAATCTCATCAAAATGAACATCTATCTAGAAGCATATCACTCAAATCAAATACTCAATTGGGAATCCAAGAACATTTCTCTACCAAATTTCTTCCTCTTCAAGCAGTAGAATCTATGCTCAAGTTATAGAATAGCTGAAGGTAGTTTCATAATCAATGAATTTTTGATAATAGGAAAGACATGTTCCCAAGATCAAAGTTTTTAAATGGAAACATGGATTCGAAGTTTGACACATATGGACTCTTCTAGAAGGCACTAGCCATGTGGAGATTCCAGAACAATGAGAATTTCGCTCCCAATTGACTAACACACCCTTGAGTGCCAGTAAGTGATTTGCAGAGCACCCTTGAATGGATGTAACTGCATATGCAAAGTAGTTAGTCCCTTGAGAGACTGCTTTGGTAAGCTCATAGGTGATATAACGTGTACTTAAAATCTTGGAAACCTTGCAATGGAATTCATGGATGATTTGTTCTTGTTCTTTGTCTTAGGGCATGTAGCAACTGAAATGATAGGGGATGATAGACCCTATTCATTATTTTTGCGGATGATGTCCAGTTTAACGAGGTCATTGGGAATGACTCCCAAATTTACCTATAACAAATAGGGCATACAGCCTAGTAGAAACCTTTGCTGGAGAAAGCCACACACAAAGTCTCAAAAATCACATAGTCTAAAACCACGCCTCTCTACCCTAGATAGACCCTATTCATTATTTCTGAGGATGATGTCCAGTTTATTGAGGTCATTGGGAATGACTCCCAAATTTACCTATAACAAACAGGGCATACAGTCTAGTAGAAACCTTTGCTGGAGAAAGCCACACACAAAGTCTCAAAAATCACATAGTCTAAAACCACGCCTCTCTACATATGGAGAAAATGACCAGCACAATAACACTATATCGTCATACAAAACTGAAACATAGGGAGCATGTAATATTAATGAAAAATTAAGTGCATACCATAAATGGTAACAAGTGACAACATGGAGAGTAAGAGATGATGCAAAAAAATCACCCAGTGAAAAAACTTTGGAGTGATAGTAGCATATAATATCACTATAGGCAAAAAAGGAACCCTTGCAGAGCTTATAAATTATATGGCATGATGTCCGACACACATATGATCCCATATACATTCTTATAAATGCGCCATGAGTACAAATCCCATTGTATGCCCTCCTTAGAAAGGAGGTTTGCATCTGTATTATGTTCCCTATAAATATGGCACACAATAATAAGATAAAATTACATCTTTAACATGAATATTTAATCAATGATAGGAATCAAAACATGATTTTGACATATCTATGTTTTGTTGAACCAGTTTATGACATCGATGGAATCACCAAAATTTTGAACCTTTAATATCCCCATCTCTATGATCTAGCAAAGAAGGAGTTTTAATGAGAGAAACTGAGCGAAAATATTTGTGCCAGAACCAATACCTAGAAAATCATTTAGAGACATATTGTAATTTATGTCAATCACCAACCCTAAACCACATCTATTATGACCATCTGATGCCCTGTCAATGTATGCCTAACGAATATCATGATTTATCAATTATGTGCTTATATTTATGTTTTTCTGTGGAGTATCTTTTGAAAGGAACATGGAGAGGATTGACACACATTCTGCCGCTATTAGTGATGGAGAAGAGGCCGAATATATAAATATAAATTTATTTCTTGCTAGCCAAATATCCCATGAGATGAATAGGGGGTTTTTTTTATATGATCATCAGATGATTCATTGTACCATCTTTTCCAGGCTACCTCACAATTCTCCCCATGCCATATAGTATTGATGCCTAACGGGGACAATGTGGCTTCCAACAATTTGGATGAGAAGCAACAACTAAGAAACCCATGATTGATTGACTCTTCAAAATCCTTAGACAAGATACACCAGCCCGGAAAAAGTTTATTTTGTTTTTGTAAATTGACCCAAGCAGGTAATTTTCTTTTAAGGATACACTAGAAGAAGAGACTAGATTTTGAGGGAATTTTCAGCTTCCACAAAGTTTTGTGCCACCATATCTGCACTCCCCGAGCTCTATGATTAATCATTAAACCATATCCAAACTTGTGGGAATAGTGACATGTATGAACGTTAACCCAATGAAGAGAGTCCAACCTTTTTTTAATCCTAACATTTT
This sequence comes from Pinus albicaulis, assembly GCA_034641835.2. Classification (NCBI taxonomy): domain Eukaryota; kingdom Viridiplantae; phylum Streptophyta; class Pinopsida; order Pinales; family Pinaceae; genus Pinus; species Pinus albicaulis. Next base: position 594,673,483 of record CM076583.1, read on the forward strand.
TACATCTAGGTTCCTCTAGGTAATTAGCCCACTCCAGTCCCCAATGAGGCTCCAACTATATATCCTCCACTGTTTTCCAACATTGTTTCCAAATTGAGGTAAACTATATAATTTCTGTTTGGCTCAAGAAGATGATCCTTTTATAATCAAGAGACTACAACACTTCTCTAAAAAGAGCGAAATTCTCATTGCATCCCACCGATGGGTCACTACCCAAGCTGATCTTCTCCCCATTTCGGACCTGCCATGCTAGGACATCTTCCACCAACTTAAATGAGTTTATATTCGCTTTCCATATGATTGATTCATTTACATAGTATTTCCTTGGACTACGAATCCAATCTTCCAAAGGAATTAGATCAATATATTTTCCCTTCACCACTGTAGTCCAAAATTTATCCTTTGTTAAAATCCTCCACCTTTATTTTGCTGCAAGTGAGGTGGAAAAGGATTGGAGCTTCTTTATTCCCCATGTCCCCACTCTTTTGGATGAGTGATTCTATCCCAAGAAACACAAGGAAGCACAATCTCCTCCTTTGACCCATCTCAGAGGAAACGAATACATATTTTCTTGATTTTGGAATAAATTCATTTTAGAACTCAAGTGAGTGTGATCCAATTTATTAGAACCACTATGATAACTGATTTGATAAGTACCAATTTTCCAGACCTAGACAACCATTTGTATCTTCGTAGTTTTATATGTTTCTCTATCTTTGACAGGAGCCAATGCCAATCCTGTTTTTTATAGGATTCAAGTTTTAAATAGAAGCCCAAATATTGAAGACTATCCCCCATAGGAAGTAATTCATAGGGGAGTGAAATTTTGATTCTTTCAACATCCATAATCAAGAAACATTCATGAGATATTGAGGATTTTTTGGCATTAATACTCATGCCTGTAGCCCTAACAAATAAGTCAAAGAAGGATTTTATTTTGTTAACATCTTCCCTACTCCCATTATTGAAAAGAAGGATTTCATCCACAAAGATAAAGTGGGAGATGAAGAGGTTTGTTGCTACTTCTATAGCTTTAAGATCACCATTCATTTTTGTTGACAAGAGAAACTAACTTAACCCCTTAGAAACTAATAAGAACAATAAGGGTGATAAAGGACAACCTTGTCTGAGTCCTCTATGGATGTGAAAGAAAAGGGATGAAACCCCATTTATGAGGAAAAAAAAATACACATTTGATATACATTCCATTATTCAATTATTAAAACCAATACTAAAGCCCAAATGAGTCAACAAAAGCCTAAGTTATAACCAACTAATCCTGTCATAAGATTTTGAGAGGTCAATCTTGACAATCAAGCCCTTTTTCTTCGAATTTTTATATTTTGCATCGTTTCTTGTCCCCCCCCTATATATTCATGGATTTGTCTGTCATTCAAAAAACAAAACTATTCTTTATATATGTTGCATGATAATATAGGTTTTAACCAAATAACAATAATTTTTACTATGATTTTGTATACACAGTTGTAGAGGGAAAATGGTATGAACTCTTCGAAGGAGTAAAGGGCATCATATTTAGGGATTAGAGCCAAAAAGGTAGTATTTAAAGGTTCATTAATGACACACCTACTCCTTGAATCTTCCACCACTCCATCCAATTCTTCCCAAATATGTTTCACATATAGGGTTCTCGTATCCCTCGAACGAAGGTTATAAGGAATATTATCAACTGAGAGGGTAGGTATAGTTGCTATTTACTTTATATAGGATGTGAAAGGTTTTATAAACATGATGAATAATTTTTAGGAGGCCTGAAAGGACTAGTTTTTTATTAGAATTTAATAAGGAACCTAGAGGAGATTCTAAAAAGGAGAGAGAGGAACGGGCAATACCCACCCGTTCTATCTTATTAGCTTATCTGACGATGAATTCATAAGGTTGGTCCAATTCCAGAATCTAAAGCATCTCCTGTTGAGGATTCATATCGACCTCTCCCTCCATCGCCATATGTTTTCTCACTTGTTGGGTCCGCGCCCCTTAAATTTTGGCCGGCTCTTCCTCTTCAATTTTTTACCTTCTCTCCTTCCTATTTTCATCTCTCTACTTTCACCTCCTTCTATATTCCAAAAGGAAATATTGGGATATGTCTCCATATATATGGGATCCGTGGTAATGAAACATCAGGTGTTCTTAGTCTAAATATTGGAAGAGACCAAAAACTTCCCTATGAATCTAAATTTCTTATGTCAATCCTTCCCTTAGGTCCAAACTCAAAAATATGTGTACCACATTTCATTTTTTGTTTCCTGATATGATTTATCCACCTCCAAGAAGGATCCCAGGATGTTACCAATAGCTCTAAATACATCTTCTATCCAGAGATGAGGAGGGAAAGATGGTAATCGAACCCACACTGGGGTATCTTCCACCCTCTCTCTTTGGGAGTTAAAAACGACTGACCATTGCTTAAAGAGTATTAGAGCCATGCCAAAACCCCAATTATGACTTGTCCACAACCTCTATTTTCTAAAAACATATCATAAAGAATCCTTTTTTCTAGTCTAAAAACCTCCATATATTTATCTCGCACCTCGATCCAGGTTTTTTCAATCCACTCTATGACATAGTGAGCAAAGAAGGATTTTCCTCTTGCTCTACCCACCAATATATGTTTTGAGGCTTCCATAACACTATCTATATGAATATCCACCACCAACACCAAATTGATCTGTTAATATTTCCTCTTGATTATCTTCCATTTTTCCTCTTTTGTCTCACTTGTTGACCAATTTCTTCTAAGTTGTTTACATATTGTCCCTTTCGCATGAAAACCTCCTCTTCATCAGACCATCCTAGCCATTGTTCCGCATGTGCCAACTTATTAATAGATATCCTAGATAAAAAAAATTGTTCCTCAGTTCCTAATTCAAGGCCACGAAAAGATGAAACATCTTGTTGAATTAATCCCTCACCATAAAACTCCTTGAAGAGACCACACGATGATGTCAAAAAGTATCTAGGAAAGACCTTCACTTTAGAGCCAAACCGGAAAATGGGAAGCCCATCCTTTTGAATACCCATTTTTCTATGAACCTCTTCAAAACCATAGTTTTGATACAACTTCACTTTCAAGGATTGATGAAAACGGTCATCACCTCTGTTAGCATGAGATCTTAATGAAAATGTATGAAAAGACATCACTTTAGCTGCACATGACAAACAATGCTAAAAAAAAGACAGATGTATAACTTCTTCAGATCTGCAATAGATAGTTGAAATAAATGCAACAAAAACCTAGACATATGCAATAAAATAAGCTAAAAAAAAAATGAAATATGAGCTTCTCTAAATATCAAATAAACAAGACAAGGTTTATAAATAATTTTTTTATTATTAACACTTAGGAAGGGAAAAAATAATGATTTTATGAGTTCCCCTCAATGGGATGGGTTTTTGGTTGTCCTCAATGCTTTAGCTTCATAGTTTCTCTCTCAAGGGTGTAGAAAACCTAAGATGTGTAGAACTCAAAGGGAGCTCAATAAAAATAAAATAAAATAAAATTAATCAAAGTGTGGCAATGATAAGAGGATCAAATTCTGACCATGATACTCACTGCACTTTCATATGGAACATAGGACATGTCCTCTTCTTCTTTTTATGTCTTGGGACATTGTTGAATATATAGCTTTACACCTACAGGAGTAGGAGCCTTCACCTATTTACTATCCTGCATATTAAACCACTGCAATATTATATCGGCATACTTCCTCTGGTTTAACCAACTAGTGACATATCATCTACATACAAGACGAGATAAATAACACGGTCACCAATTAATTTAAAATATACAAAGTGATCCTCTTTTCTTCTGGTGAAGCCAAGTCCCCATATATAGGTATCACATTTTTGATACCACTTCCTTGGTGATTGTTTTAACCCATATAGAGACTTTTTGAACCTGCATACAAGTTCTTTCTTACCCTTCACTACAAATCCTTCAACTTTCTTCATGTAGATCTCCTCTTCCAAATCCTAGTGAAGAATTTTTTTCTTTACATCCATCTGTTCTACCTCAAAATAAAATGCAGGTGCAACAGATAAAAGTAATCTAATAGAATTAACCTTGGATATAGGAGAAAAAATATCACCAAAACCAATTCCTGATACTTGGGAATAGCCTTTTTCTACCAACCTTTTTCTAGTTGACAACTCCATTAGGTCCCATGCCTCATTTTTGTACAACGATGCCATTTCATCGACCATGGCCTCCTCCCAGAGTTTTCCATGCTTTGAATCCACTACCTGCCTTGCAGTCATGTGATCAACATTAGTTATAGTTAAATCAATATTTCAATAGAAAGTAGATGGACTATACCTTTCTGGTTGCCTTCTTTCTCAAACTGATATTCTCACAACTGGAGTTTGTGTCTCTTCCTCCTTTGAATCTCTCTTTTTTTGTAGAGTTTGATTATTACTCATTTATCTGAAGCTCTATCTTCTCAGGTTCCTTTAGTAGGAATTCATGTTTAACAACATCTTTCACCTCTCTAAACACCACATCTCGGTTGTACACAAACTTCCTTGTTTCTAGGTTCCGAAGCTTGTAAAATTTTAAATCATCATTATGCCCAATAAATATACACCTTTCTTATTTATTATCCAACTTGGTCCTTTTCTGCTTTGGAACATGTACATATGCATCACATTCAAATACCCTAAGGTGTGAAAGAGAGGGTTTCTTACGAATCCATAACTCACGTTTAGTATTATCCTCCAACAATGATGAAGGTGATCTGTTAACTAGGTAACATGTAGTCTCCACTTCCTCTGCCAAGAATTCTTGTCCTAACATGGTGCGACTAAGAATACTTCCTACCTTTTCCATCAACGTTTAGTTCATTATTTTTTCAACTTTGTTTTGCTGAAGTGTGTATGGAGTAGTATTATTCCATGCTATACCACACTTCTTACAGAACTCTTCAAATTCCTTCATGCATAACTCTCCACCATTATTTTTACTCAACACCTTTACCTTCTTCTCTGTCTGGTTTTCCACCAGAGTGTTAAATTATTTAAATCTTTAAAAGACTTCAGATTTCTTCCTCAATAAATATATCCATATAATCCTTGAGAAGTTATCTATGAATGAAACATAGTACACAAACTTACCCAGCGATGGAACTAACACAGGTCCAAACACAACACTGTGCATAAGCTCTAATATATTTTTCCTCCTCTTAACATGAGAAGGAAAACTCACCTGATTCTGCTTTCCATATACACAATGTTCAAAGAAATCGAAATCGAGAGAGAAATTAGACATACTTTCTACCATACCATTACCATGCAGTATCTGAAAGGCCCTTCTCTCCAATATGTCCAAGCCTTTGATGCCATAGCATGGTGTTTACTCCTAAGACTGCTAGGCTTTATGCTACACTTCCAGGAACCACAAAAATGTTCCACCCACCAATAACAGTTCTACATGGAATATTGTACATATTTCCAATCATAACCCCCCATATTAATACTAGTGGTCTCTAAGACATCTTGCAATTATATTTCTCAAACACTATTTTTACACCTGCATCATCCATATTGCTTACATAAATCAAATTTCATGCCAGTGTAGGAATATGCAGAACAACAGGAAGTGCTCTAATCCTTCCACCTTTAAACTTCAGCTTGAATTTTCTACATCTGATGATTCTTGCCTTCCTATTATCCCATAAGAAGACATCACCACCCTAATACTTCTCATACTTGCAGAACTACTCCCTATGGGGAGTGAAGTGAAAGGATGCACCTGATTCAATCAACCATGCCTCATGATCTACATGTGCATTTGAAGAAGAGGCCAATTACACATCCCCACCTTCATCTCAGGTGGTTTTCACCTCTATAGAATTAGCATCATTACATCCATTTCCTTTCTCAAGGTATTTAGATCTGCAATCCTTTTTGAAGTGCCCTTCCTTTCTGCATTTTCAGCACTTGGGAACTAGAAGTTGGATCTGTAGCAACCAAATTTTTGTTTGGATTCAGAAACGGATCTGTAAACAAAGTTGATGCATGTGAAGTCTTAACCATTTTTGAGACTTCAGTGTGGTGAGGACAATCCTGAACAAAGTGATCCTCATTACAGATTATGCATAGATAACGAGGTTTCCTATTTCTAGACAATTGATCACATGCTCTTTCCTGCGAGTTATAATTTTTCTTTTTCTTTGAATTCCATTTTTTCTCACTTCCAGGTTTCTTGTCACTTTCACCTTTGTCAAATGACACGACATTTATTTCGAAAGAAGGTGCAGGTTCAGATGTAGTAGTATGATGTGTGCTTTCAGTACCGATCATACCGTCTCTGGCATGAGATTCGTTTGATAAAGGAGGAACAATAAAATTAGATTGTGGTGCCTTATGAATTTTCTCGTAGAGTGTGCTAGATTGAGTATAAATCAAGTCTAAATATTGGGCATGAGAAATGACCTGCTCTTAAGTGATGATGCCACCCTTAGCCACATCCTAAGTTATAGATGGTAACAGGGACTTAATGAACCATTCAGCAAGGATCTGATCAGGTACAAATGTCTTAACCATTCTACGATGATGATGCCACTCATGAATATGATCAGAAATGTGAGTAGCATTAGTATGCTTAAAATTAGCCAAGATTTATTTTCCAGTTTCATATCGTATGGGTAACTGGAAGTGAGTCAAAAATATAGTATCTATGGCATTGAAATTATCAAAATAATATTTAGGTAGATAAATGTACCGTTGTGCAGCCCGACCAGAGAGCGTACGCTGGAAAAGACAGAGTCGAACAGAGTCATCATTCAAGGAGTTTGATGAACACCACAAATGATAAGTCATAACATGAGGTGACGTGTCTTCCCCAGGGTTTCCATTGAACTTTGGAATATCCGAGGGTAATTTATGAGGTATCACTGGCCACCAAGGAGCATAAATGATTGGATCATTGGTGAGCCGGTTTAAATCTAGTAACGTTGAAGTTACAACAAAGGGAAATTTTCGATTAAGGCCACGTTGAGCATAGTTGGGGTATGATGGAATTGCTTAGGGAATAGGCCTTTGAGCACCAGCATAAGGAATTGGTTGCTGGAAACCCAGATATGGGTTGTTTTGATAAACAAATGCTTGAGGATTCTGTTGACCAAAACCTTGGTATGATACTTCTTGAAATGAAGGTTGTGGCATTTGCGCCTATGCCTTCCAAGGGGTCCGGCCACCAATGTTATAACCCAAATTAGGATAACTTCGATTAGATTTTGGATAGATATAATGTGGCTGTGATTGTGACATACCATAATATGGTAATCCAGCTAGAGAATAAATGATTCCAGGTATAGGTGGTTGCCGGAAGCCAATCATAGGAGTTGGAGTCAGAGGGCCCAAAAATTGAGAGTATTGGGTTGAAGGACCTGCCGAAAATGGTTGAGGAATAACATTTTATGCCTATAATAGGGGTAAATATGTATTAACAAGTGGAATTGATGTGGGTACAATAGGTTCAACCAGTTGATACAAGTGTACAACCATTTGTGGTTGGATAGGAAGAGTGGGTTGCCATTAACGAACATTAATTTTGACATTAGGTTGACCAAAAAACAATGGAGTAATGTCAAAGTGGGAAACCATAGGTTGCCCCCTTGCATAAGGAGGGGAATAAGACAGAAAATATTGTTCTCCAAATCCAGGAAGTCTAGTTGAGATGGTACTAGATGGATTAGACCCAGATGTACAAGCTTGATATTGCCCTGATGATGGATATAAAGGATCAAGACGTTCAGTACTCACTATAGGTTTACTAGTTAGAATACCAGATAATGACATTGGTGAAGTCCATGGATTTGAATATACACCAAAGAAAATTCTAGATAAAGATTTATAACTAGATGGGACCATGGGGCCACCATGTAAATATGACTCTGGTGAATTTTTGAACATCGACGGAGTAGTGAGAGCAGGTGCTGTCACTATAGGATTTGATAGCCCAACCGAAGATGTTGGTTCAGGCATGGGTACTTGACCAAACGTATACCCTTTTGAATCAACGGGAATTTGAACAGTTACAGGATCAACAAAAGAAGAGGGTGGTGATTAAGGAAAAGAATCTTACAGGTAAATATCCTCCTCAAAAGGGGTTGGAGTTAAAGGTGTTTCGTCTTGCTGGATTTCCTCAAGAGAAATTAAACCAGGTGGAAGGATTTCGCCGTGAGGCCCAAAGTATATTTCAGGAGGTTGACTGCGCGATATGGGAGAATCAATGGCTACACTAGCATGTGGGATGACTGATACAGGAACAAATTCCGGTTTTTCGACTTTGGGATGCAGATGTTTTGGCAAAAAAGAGACATGATCTGGATCAAATTCCAGCTGAACAACGTCGGGTTCGGGAGGTATGGTCTCATTGATTGGATGGATCGTGACCACGGGTAATTGTGAAGACTCCATCTCGACAATAGTAGACGAACCATGACTTGTAGAAACAACTTGTGCTGACTCTAGTATATTGGAAGATGATGCTTCACTAGAGGTACTAATAGTACTGGTTTTGATAGAGCGATGTCGCCTTCGCCGACCAGAAGTAACTTCCTATGGTAAAGGTGGTTTCAATGCAAGTCTACGCGAATGAAGAGGAGAAGGATTTTGTTCTTCCACGATGACTGATTTATTTTATTACCAAAAACAAATAAACAAAATAAAAGGGTACTGCTAGGCAAAAGGTTTACCAAGAAACTGTGGACTGCAAAATACCTCCTGGTGAACCAAGAAGTACGGGCAGGAAATCTCCCCAAATTCTATGTTCAGTGTATCACAATTTATAAGGTGGATGACTCAGTTCACCGTGGATGGATAGAAACCTAAAGTTGTGCTCGCAAATATACCCGAAGGTACATGGAGGCCCAAGTCTGTATTAGCACTTTCTAATGTGAAACCGCATAGTGAGAGCACCCCTTTATACTTTTCATACTATAACACCGCCCGATATACCCGAAGGTACGTGGAAAAGCTAAGATATACTTACATACGTGGAGTGAGGTATCACACTCGAAATGTATCTCAGAAAATTAACTACAACTGCTATATTTTATGACATCGGAATACGTCTCTAGCCTAGACCTTCTAAATGTTATCATTATGGTTCCAATGCTTTTTTAGGTAAATTGATGTAAAATTTAAGTTGATATTGTTTATCAATTTTCCTTTCAAGGTTCACCATGATGATGTGATGGAAATTCCTAAAATATAAACTAAAATGATAAGAAAACTTTTCAATTTTAGCTTTTTCAATGAAAATCGTAGCTACTAATGGGAAAGAGAAATCAGTTTTGAGAGAAAACAACAAAAAGAACATACAAATATGCAACTTTCCTAATTTGTTCCTATGTAAAACACACAATCCACTATATGCAAATGCTGGTTTTTCTTTTCAGTCCCCTTAATTTGAATGAAAAAAGGAAACTATATGCATCAAATCAACAAAAAACAAATGTTTTCTTCTCTGAGAAGCGATGAATTTAACAACAATTTCTCTTTTAGGAAAAATGAAGAATGGCACTAAAATTTTCTGTACAGGAAATGAAGAATTTAATGACAATTTCTTTTACTGAAACAAATGGATCTAATGTAGAAATAAAAATACTTTGAATTTGATTTGTCAATGATAAATAAAAACACTTAAAGAGACATTGAACAAACTTACTTTCCAAAGGAGGAAGGTTCAGGTGAATTCACTGGTCTCTATGAGGCATCAAACAATTGAAAACACAACAAAGCAAAGGCTGAAAGTAATGGAAATGACAAATTCCAAGGGAATTTTGTTGGCTTAGGGGGAAACACAGTCTTTAACGGGAGACAGTTCATTGCAAAGCACCCTTGAGTGGGAGACAACGCTATGAAAAGGACTGTGTCTTGACCAACAATGCGTTTGGCACAACAAAGAACAAAAAAATCAAGGTACTGCCAAACTTCTAATGCAATTCTTTGTTTCAAAAGCCTAATAACTGAGATTAGATGCTACTGGGTGGATAAACAGAGGAAAACACACCAAGAATGAAGGGTAAACTCTCGAGCGGAGTCGCCAATTTGTTATGAGGAATTATGAATTACAGATAAAACACATTCCATAAATGTGGTGCTATGCATTTAGAACAACATGTCAAAGACTTTGCAGACTCTTTTCCTAAGAGTAAATAGATGCATAGAAATATGGAGAAACCTACATGGAGTCCAAGCGCTTCCTATTCTCCTTTTGTCGCTCTAGCTGTAGCTTCCAATCCAACTTTGATCACTGGATTAGTTCTTGCAAGAATAAACAGTAAAAATCAAAGAGATTGCAATATATAGATGGCTATTTATCTTAATCAGTTAAATAAATGAAACATGAAACATATACATCAGCTAAGAATTCATAATATGAAAGATAGAAGCTTATAAAGATACATATGTGGGAAAATGAGCAACAATATTTATTAATGGATAGAAGGGGGAGGTTACAACCAGTGATTGATTTGATTTCACCAACTCCAGCATCATCCCAGCCTCATCAAAATGAACATATATCTAGAATCATATCACTCAAATCAAATACTCAATTGAGAATCCAACAACATTTCTCTACCGAATTTCTTCCTCTTCAAGTAGTAGAATCTATGCTCAACTTATAGAATAGCTGAAGGTAGTTTCATAATCAATGAATTTTTTATAATAGGCAAGACATGTTCCCAAGATCAAAGCTATTAAATGGACACATGGATTCGAAGTTTGACACATATGGAATCTTCTAGAAGGCACTAGCCATGTGGAGATTCCAGAACAATGAGAATTTCGCTCCCAATTGACCAACACACCCTTGAGTGCTAGTAAGTTTTTTGCAGAGCACCATTGAAAGGATGTAACTACATATGAAAAGTGGTTAGTCCCTTGAGAGACTGCATTGGTAAGCTCATAGGTGATATAACGTGTACTTAAAATCTTGGAAACCTTGCAGTGGAAGTCATGGATGATTTGTTCTTGTTCTTTGTCTTAGGGCATGTAGCAACTGAAATGATAGGGGATAATAGACCCTATTCATTGTTTCTAGGGACGATTTCCAGTTTAACAAGGTCATTGGGAATGACGCCCAAATTGACCTATAAAAAACATGGCATACAGTCTAGTAGAAACCTTTGCTAGAGAAAGCCACAGACAAAGTCTCAAAAATCACATAGTCGAAAACCACGCCTCTCTACATATGGAGAAAATGACCAGCACAATAACACTATATCGTCATATGAAACTGACACATAGGGAGCATGTAACATTAACGAAAAATTAAGTGCATACCATAAACAGTAACAAATGACAACATGGAGAGTAAGAGACGATGCAAAAAAATCACCCAGTGAAAAAACTTTGGAGTGATAGTAGCATATAATAACACTATAGGAAAAAAAGGAACCCTTGCAGAGCTTATAAATTATATGGCATGATGTATGACACACATACAATCCCATATACATTCACGGAAATGTGCCATGAGTACAAATCCTATTATATGCCCTCCTTAGAAAGGAGGTCTACATCTGTATTATGTTCCCTATAAATATAGCACACAATAATAAGATAAAATGACATCTTTAACATGAATATTTATTCAATGATAGGAATCAAAACATGATTTTGACATATCTATGTTTTGTTGAACCAGTTTATGACATAGATGGAATCACCAAAATTTTGAACCTTTAATATCCCCATCTCTATGATCTAGCAAAGGAGGAGTTTTAATGAGAGAAACTCAGTGAAAATATTTGTGCCAGAACCAATACCTAGAAAATCATTTAGAGACATATTGTAATTTATGTCAATCACCAACCTTAAACCACATCTATTATGACCATCTGATGCCCTGTCAATGTATGCCTAACGAATATCATGATTTATCAATTATGTGCTTATATTTATGTTTTTCTGTGGAGTATCTTTTGAAGGGAACATGGAGAGGATTGACACACATTCTGCCGCTATTAGTGATGGAGAAGAGGCTGAATATATAAATATAAATTTATTTCTTGCTAGCCAAATATCCCATGAGATGAATAGGGGGTTTTTTTTATATGATCATCTCATGATTCAGTGCACCAGCTTTTCCAGGCTACCTCACAATTCTCCCCATGCCATATAGTATTGATGCCTAACGGGGACAATGTGGCTTCCAACAATTTGGATGAGAAGCAACAACTAAGAAACCCATGATTGATTGACTCTTCAAAATCCTTAGACAAGATACACCATCTTGGAAAAAGTTTAGTTTGTTTTTGTAAATTGACCCAAGCAGGTAATTTTCTTTTGAGGATGCAGCAGAAGAAGAGAATAGATTTTGAGGGAATTTTCCGCTTCCACAAAGTTTTGTGCCACCATATCTGCACTCCCTGAGCTCTACGATTAATCATTAAACCATAGCCAAACTTGTGGGCATAGTGACCTGTATGAACGTTAACCCAATGAAGAGAGTCCAACATTTTTTTAATCCTAAAATTTTTACGTCTAGGTTCCTCTAGGTAATTAGCCCACTCCAGTCCCCAACGAGGCTCCAGTTGTATATCCTCCATTGTTTTCCAACATTGTTTCCAAATTGAGGTAAACTATACCATTTATGTTTGGCTCAAGAAGATGATCCTTTTTTAATCAAGAGACTACAACACTTCTCTAAAAAGAGTGAAATTCTTATTGCATCCCACCGATGGGTCATTACCCAAGATGATATTCTCCCCATTTCGGACCTGCCATGCTAGGACCTCTTCCACCAACTTAAAGGAATTTATATTCGCTTTCCATATGATTGATTCATTTACATAGTATTTCCCCGGACTACGAATCCAATCTTCTAAAGGAATTAGATCAATATATTTTCCCTTCACCACTGTAGTCAAAAATTTATCCTTTGTTAAAATCCTCCACCTTTATTTTGCTGCAAGTGAGGTGGCGAGGGATTGGAGTTTCTTTATTCCCTATGTCCCCACTCTTTTGGACAAGTGATGCTATTCCAAGAAACACAGGGAAGCACAATCTCCTCCTTTGATCCATCCCAGAGGAAACGAATACATATTTTCTTGATTTTGGAATAAATGCCTTTTAGAACTCAAGTGAGTGTGATCCAATATCTTGGAACTGCTATGATAACTGATTTGATAAGTACCAATTTTCCAGACCTAGACAACCATTTGTGTCTCCATAGTTTTATATGTTTCTCTATATTTGACAGGAGCCAATGCCAATCCTGTTTTTTATAGGATTCAAGTTTTAAATAGAAGCCCAAATATTGAAGACTATACCACATAGGAAGTAATTCATAGGGGAGTGAAATTTTGATTCTTTCAACATCCATAATCAAGAAACCTTCATGAGATATTGAGGATTTTTGGGCATTAATACTCATGCCTGTAGCCCTAAGAAATAAGTCAAAGAAGGATTTTATTTTGTTGACATCTTCCCTACTCCCATTACTGAAAAGAAGGATTTCATCCACAAAGATAAAGTGGGAGATGAAGAGGTTTGTTGCTACTTTTATAGATTTAAGATCACCATTCATTTTTGCCCACAAGAGAAAATGACTTAGCCCCTTAGAAACTAATAAGAACAATAAGGGTGATAAAGGACAACCTTGTCTGAGTCCTCTCTGGATGTGAAAGAAAAGGGATGAAACCCCATTTATGAGGAAAAAAAAAATACACATTTGATATACATTCCATTATTCAATTATTAAAACCAATACTAAAGCCCAAATGAGTCAACAAAAGCCTAAAGTATAACCAACTAATCTTGTCATAAGATTTTGAGAGGTTAATGTTCACAATAAAGCCCTTTTTCTTCGAATTTTTATATTGTGCATCGTTTCTTGTCCTCCCCCTATATATTCATGAATTTTTCTGTCATCCAAAAAACAAAACTATTCTTTATATATGTTGCATGATAGTATAGGTTTTAACCAAATAACAATAAATTTTACTATGATTTTGTATATGCAGTTATAGAGGGAAAATGGTATGAACTCTTCGAAGGAGTCAAGGGCATCATATTTAGGGATTAGAGCCAAAAAGGTAGTATTTAAAGGTTCATTAATGATACACCTGCTCCTTGAATCTTCCACCACCCCATCCAATTCTTCCCAAATAGGTTTCACAGATAGGGTTCTCATATCCCTCGAACGAAGGTTATAAGGAATATTATCAACTGAGAGGGTAGGTATACTTGTTATTTACTTTATAGAGGATGTGAGAGGTTTTATAAACATGATGAATCATTTTTAGGAGGCCTGGAAGGACTAGTATTTTGACTAGAATTTAATAAGGAACCTAGAGGAGCTTCTAAAAAGGAGAGAGAGGAACGAGCAATACCCACCCGTTCTATATTATTAGCTTCTCTGACGATGAATTCATAAGGTTGGTCCAATTCCAGCATCTAAATCATCTCCTATTGAGGATTAATATCGACCTCTCCCTCCATCGCCATGCGTTTTCTGACTTGTTGGGTCCACGCCCCTTCAATTTTGGCCGGCGCTTCCTCTTCAATTTTTTACCTGCTCTCCTTCCTATTTTCATCTCTCTACTTTCACCTCCTTCTATGTCCCAAAAGGAAATCTTGGGATATGTCTCTATATATATGGGATCTGTGGTAATGAAACATCAGGTGTTCATATTCTGAAGATTGGAAGAAACAAAAACCTTCCCTATGAATCTAAATTTCTTATTCCAATCCTTCCCTTAGCTCCAAACTCAGAAATATGTGTACCAAATTTCATTTTTTATTTCCTGATATGATTATTCCACCTCCAAGAAGGATCCTAGGATGTTACCAATAGCTCTAAATACATCTTCTATCCATAGATGAGGAAGGAGAGATGGTAATCAAACCCACACTGGGGTCTCTTCCACCCTCTCTCTTTGGGAATTAAAAAGGGTTGACCACTGCTTAAAGAGTATTAGAGCCATTCCAAAACCCCAATTATGGCTTTTCCACAACGTCTATTTTTTAAAAACATATCATAAAGAATCCTTTTTCCAGTCTAAAAACCTCCATATATTTATCTCGCACCTCGATCTAGGTTTTTTCAATCCACTCTATGACATAGTGAGTAGAGAAGGATTTTCCTTTTTCTCTTACCAATATATGTTCTCAGGCTTCCATAACACTATCTATCTAAATATCCACCACCAACACCAGATTGATCTGTTAATATTTCCTCTTGATTATCTTCCCTTTTTCCTCTTTTGTCTCACTTGTCGACCAATTCGTCGAAGTTGTTTACATATTGTCCCTTTCGCATGACAGCCTCCTCTTCATCAAACCATCCTAGCCATTATTCCGCATGTGCCAACTTATTAATAAATATCCTAGGTAACAAATTTTGTTCCTCAGTTCCTAATTCAAGGCCACGAAAAGATGAACCATCTTGTTGAATTAATTCCTCACCATAAAACTCCTTGAAGAGACCACACGATGATGTCAAAAAGTCACGAGGAAAGACCTTCCCTTCAGAGCCAAACTGGAAAATGGGAAGCACATCCTTTTGAATACCCATTTCTCTATGAACCTCTTCAAAACCATAGTTTTGATACAACTTCACTTTCAGGGATTGATGAAAACTTTCATCACCTCTGTTAGCATGAAATCTTAATGAAAATGTACGAAAAGACATCACTTTAGCTGCACATGACAAACAATGCTAGCAACAAAGACGGATGTATAAATTCTTCAGATCTACAATAGATAGTTGAAACAAATGCAACACAAACCTAGACCTATGCAATAAAATAAGCTAAAAAAAAAATGAAATATGACTTTCTCTAAATATCAAATAAACAAGACAAGGTTTATAAAGAATTTTTTTATTATTAACACTTGGGAAGGGAAAAAACAATGATGTTACGAGTTCCCCTCAATGGGATGGGTTTTTGGTTGTCCTTAATGCTTTAGCTTCATATTTTCTCTCTCAAGGGTGTAGAACTCAAAGGGAGCTCAATAAGAAAAAATAAAATAAAATTAATCAAAGTGTGGCAATGATAAGAGGATCAAATTCTGACCATAATACTCACTGCACTTTCATATGAAACATAGGACATGTCCTCTTCTTCTTCTTATGTCTTGGGACACTGTTGAATATATAGTTTTACACCTACAGGAGTAGGAACCTTCACCGATTTACTATCCTGCATATTGAACCACTGCAATATTATATCGGCATACTTCCTCTGGTTTAACCAACTAGCTACATATCATCCACATATAAGACCAGATAAATAACACGGTCACCAATTAATTTAAAATATACAAAGTGATCATCTTTTCTTCTGGTGAAGCCAAGTCCCCGTATATAGGTATCACATTTTTGATACCACATCCTTGGTGACTTTTTTAACCCATATAGAGACTTTCTTAACCTGCATACAAGTTCTTTCTTACCCTTCACCGTAAATCCTTCAATTTTCTTCATGTAGATCTCCTCTTCCAAATCCTAGTGAAGAATGTTTTTATTTACATCCATCTGTTCTACCTCAAAATAAAATGCAGGTGCAACAGATAAAAGTAATCTAATAGAATTAACCTTGGATATAGGAGAAAAAAGATCACCAAAACCAATTCCTGATACTTGGGAATAGCCTTTTTCTACCAACCTTTTTCTAGTCAACAACTCCAGTAGGTCTCATGCCTCATTTTTGTACAAGAATGCCATTTCATCGAACATGGCCTCCTCCTAGAGTTTTCCATCCTTTGAATCCACTACCTCCCTTTCAGTCATGTGATCAACATTAGTTATAGTTAAATCAATATTTCAATAGAAATCAGATGGACTATACCTTTCTGGTTGCCTTCTTTCTCAAAATGATATTCTCAAAACTGGAGTTTTTGTCTCTTCCTCCTTTGAATATTTTTTTTTTTTGTAGAGTTTGATTATTCCTCCTTTATCTAGAGCTCTATCTTCTCAACTTCCTTTAGTAATAATTCATGTTTAACAACATCTTTCACCTCTATAAACACCACATCTCGTTTGTACACAAACTTCCTTGTTTCTAGGTTCCGAAGCTTGTAAACTTTTAAATCATCATTATGCCCAATAAATATACACCTTTCATATTTATTATCCAACTTGGTCCTTTTCTGCTTTGGAACATGTACATATGCATCACATTCAAATACCTTAAGATGTGAAAGAGAGGGTTTCTTACCAATCCATAACTCATGTTTAGTATTATCCTCCAACAATGATGAAGGTGATCTGTTAACTAGGTAACATGCAGTCTCCACTTCCTCTGCCAAGAATTCTTGTACTAACCTGGTGCCACTGACAATACTTCCTACCTTTTCCATCAACGTTTAGTTCCTTATTTTTGCAACTTTGTTTTTCTAAAGTGTGTATGGAGTAGTATTATTCCATGCTATACCACACTTCTTATAGAACTCTTCAAATTCCTTCATGCATAACTCTCCACCATTATCTGTACTCAACACCTTTACCTTCTTCTTTGTCTGGTTTTCCACCAGAGCGTTAAATTATTTAAATCTTTCAAAGACTTCAAATTTCTTCCTCAATAAATATATCCATATATTCCTTGAGAAGTTATCTATGAATGAAACACAGTACACAAACTTACCCAGCGATGGAACTAACACAGGTCCAAACACATCACTGTGCACAAGCTCTAATATCTTGTTCGTCCTCTTAGCATGAGAAGGAAAACTCACCTAATTTTTCTTTCCATATACACAATGTTCAAAGAAATCGAAATCCAGAGAGAAATTAGACATACCTTCAACCATACCATTACCATGCAGTATCTGAAAGACCCTTCTCTCCAATATGTCCATGCCTTTGATGCCATAGCATGGTGTTTACTCTTGAGACTGCTAGGCTTTATGCCACACTTCCAGGAACCACAAAACTGTTCCACCCACCAATAACAGTTCTACATGGAATATTGTACATAGTTCCAATCATAACCCCCCGTATTAATACTAGTGCTCTCTGAGACATCTTGCAAGTATATTTCTCCAACATTATTTTTACACTTGCATCATCCATATTGCTTACATAAATCAAATTTCTTGCTAATGTAGGAATATGCAGAACAACAGGAAGTGTTCTAATCCTTCCACCTTTCAACTTCAGCTTGAATTTTCTATATTTGATGATTCTTGTCTTCCTATTATCCCATAAGAAGACATCACCACCCTAATACTTCTCATACTTGTAGAACTACTCCCTATGGGGAGTGAAGTGAAAGGATGCACCTGAGTCAATCAACCATGCCTCGTGATCTACACGTGCATTTGAAGAAGAGGCCAATTACACATCCCCACCTTCAACTCAGGTGGTTTTCACCTCTGTAGAAGGAGCATCATTACATCCGTTTCCTTTCTTAAGGTATTTAGATCTACAGTCCTTTTTGAAGTGCCCTTCCTTTTTGCATTTCCAGCACACCTTTACAAGCCTTCATGGACATTTATATCTCCCTCTAGATTTAAATCTCCCACTCGAAAAATTATTTTTGTTTCTGTTCTGTGATCTTCCTCATATAGACAAGGAATCTCCATTCTGGCCCTCCATATTTTTCCGTCTCATTTCCTTTGACAACAAGGATGAGACAATTTCATCAAAATTCAAGATACTTGTATTGCTACACATTGCAATAACCAGACTATTCCACGAATCTGGTAGAGAATACAACAAAAATATGAACTTATGTTCATATGAGAATTTAATATCTAAAAATGAAAAATGGCTTAGCACAATATTGAGGGCATTTAGATTCCTTGTCACTGAGTCTTCCTAATTTATCTTCAGGTTATACAACATTTTCCGCAGGAACAATTTATTCACCAAAGACTTCGATTGGTACAAAGTCCTTAACTTGACCCACAAATTTTTGTTGTAGCTTCCCCTGATACATTCAACAATACCTAATCTGAGATACACAACTATATTGTTGTCTTTACCTTCTAATCCATCTTTTCCCAGTCTTCATCTCACATTGATGTTGGTCTAGTACCTGAATCTACTATGATCCATTAATATTTATCCACCAATAGATCCTCCATATTGAGATTCCACAACTCAAAACTTTGACCATTAAATTTATCGATATATGTCTTTCAACTGCTCACCATCTTATTTCACTACAAGAATCGATCCTGCAGATCTCCCACTAAACAGGGTCTACCACAAGCTCGAGCAAAAAACCCCTCAGCAACAAAGGCATTCCCTTAAATCTGAAACAACTCTAATACCAAATTTAGGTTTTAACCATGTAAATAAATTGTCTACAAACTAATTCTTAAAAAAACCGAAAATAAACAATAACGAGACCGTAAAACATAAAACATATACACACATGGATTTTCCCCTGGATCACAAATCAGGACTACCAGCTTGACTTTTCATTATATTTTTTTAGTGTTACAAAACATATTACATGCAAAAGAATTCACAAACCCCAATCCATTAACCTTGGATTAGAACAAAATGCCATGAGTAGAAAACCATCATGCCTAATAAGATGTGAAAACTCATGCATAAAACCATAGATGAGTTCGCCCACCTAATATAGGGTCCAAAAAACATTTCCTAGGGTACTACGTGAGACCACGTGCAGGGTGGATACTGCCTCCTTGCAAAATCCTCGACAGGGGGCTATCAACCCCTGCTGCGTCTCGTGCAAGTGCAGGGGGACTCCCGAATCCCTATTACCCCTGCTTTACGACTTCTTCTAATGGTCGAATGAATATAACAAACACCCAACAACTAAACCATGGAATGTCATATTAAAAAAATGCATTGTGAATAACATCCAACCCTTTATTGGAAACTCTAACATCGTTCCCTTGACCATATCTACAAAATCCCATGACTAGAAAACCATCATGCCCAATACCATGTGACTTCAGACCCCTTCTTACCCCTGATTCATGACTTCTTCTAATGGTAGAATGAATATAATAAACACCCAAAAATTAAACCATCGAGTGTCATATTAACAAAATGCATTGGGAACAAAATCCAACATTTTATTGATTTTTTAATTAGTAATAATAGGTGGTATCTCCGCAGGCATTTCATGACATGTTAGAAAAACTATAAACCATAGATATACAGAGAGGCAAGGAACCATAGTCCCCACACTTAAAAAAATTGATAATTACAATTAAAATGAGGGACTGGTTCTCCAAAAAACCAGCGGTTGTCCAGAACGATAGAGTAAATTTTTTCTTTCTACTAAAAAACCTCAGACTTTAAACTTGAACCAAAGCCAGAAATGGATTAATAAACCTGGAGCGAATAACCATGACTTTTCGGAAGTGGCACTGATAAATACTCATATGGAGGAATGATGAGCCATTCCCATACCTCATGAAAAATAAAAACGAGTTTTTTTAACCATAGAAGCCATTGAAAATATTGTAAGAAAAAAATAAAAAAACGTCACGAGAATGATATATTTCCCAGAGACCAAAGCTCTGAAACATTTTAAAAATCCCCAGAAATAAATAGTGATGGGAGTCTTTAGTCTTAGAAGTTGTATCATCGTCTAGAGGGCCGATAGACGCCAAACCCTCTAACATCAAACTAAATCTGTGACATCCCTGGTAGAACTTGATATGTGCATATGAAACAACATGTTAAATTTTTTTCAATGGGTAACTATTAATATTAACAACATTCACATTGTAAGAGACTTACCTCAGGTAATAATAGTCACTGTGTGAATGAAATCACATCTAGATACATGAAACTGGATGAAAAATTGCAGAATGACCAGATTACTGCTTCAGGCGGCATAATGAAACCCTCACGTATGGATGGAAGGATAGGGTTTCATACCTCATCAAGTTCGATCCACCTTTGACTGTCTGATCTGGACATGTGAATCCAACCGTCTATGCATAGCCAAGTGCACTGTTGTGGTATAAGTCTCAAGTTGGTGATCTTAATGCACAATAAATGCATACTGTTTCCAGTACAGGCGAGTGGATTGAATTCAAGAGGCCCAACGTCAGAATCAGCATCCAAGGCAGCCATGGTGCCAGAAAAATGTTTGTTGAATGATTTTCTGGCTACCAGAAAATAATTCCGTTTCATATGTTTAATCCTTCATATTTTACTTTTATGCTTAAATTCCCATTCAATATATATTATATTATTCAACCTTAGCGTGTAGAGTATTTTCACCCATGTGCTGATATTGTGTTCAGATTAATGCTTATGCGATAAGAAGAGCATATGGTAGTACAGTGGTATCAAACTCAAACCGTTCAAGTGAATCTTGAATCTTCTAATGACACAATTAAATGTTGTTTGGTATTTTTTTTTTTTATATACATTAAATGAATAACGGTATGCATAATGTTAGCCAATTAATTACTCTATAGATGTTACAAATTCTTTCTAATTAATAATTTTTGAGAGCAATGGAATTTAATAATATTATGTACTATAATATTTAAATTAATCTTATAAATCATAATATTATTAAAAAATTTGCCATTTTGGAAAATACAATTAATTATCAAGTTACTATATATTACAAACTTATAATATATTTACTCTTTAATTTGTATAATTTATTTGACTCTAATTACTACGTAGGACTTCCAAACTACCCACTTTGTGTTTCATAAAGAAAAGTTCAATTACTACTTTTGCCAAATAACCATAAAAAAATCTTAAAATGAACCCATTTGGTATTTAGTAAATGTACATGCAATTAAAAATTACATTTAAGAAAATACATAAATTTATGAAGGACTCTATAGCTTAAATGTCAATTTCTAAAAAAAAAAAAGTTATTTTTTATATAAATAATGTGTTTTGATTAGTAACTTACTCAATCTATCTTATCTTCTGATCTAACAAGTCCCTGCATGTGTCCTAAGTGGGACCATCATGTCTTAAGAGAGGTTGATCTTTTAAAATTTCTTTTTTTACGTGGTCAAAATGTTTACAATATATTACATCTCTACCTATTGGGCTAAAAGGGTCTCTTTAAACAATTAAGTTTTACCTTTTATTAATTTTAATTGAGTCAACATGTGCATGCTTACAAACTTGTATACATAGCTTTTTTTCTTTTAGATTTAACTTAAAAAATACTTTAAAAAAGCATAATTAAAATAAAATATTTATAAAATAAAATTTTCTTTTAGATTTAATTTAAGAAATGTTATAAAATATAATTAAAATAAAATACTTATAAAATAGTTTAATTCTGAAATTAGTTATAGTTTTTGGGAGAGTCGTATTGATAATCCATGGTATTTTCCATTCATAGTAAAATGTGGGTGAATATCCATGGGTAATAATATTAATAAATTGTATGTTTATTGTGAGCATTAAATTATAGGTTAAATATTTTTTATAAAATTAAACTAAAATAATATATTTATTTAAATTCTTTTCATTTGAAATGTGTTAGGCTTCTGTGATTCATCTTGATTCTAGATTGTTTTCTAGATTATCCACATAATGACCCTCTGATTTAAGTTTTTAGGGTTTTTCGTATTTATAATCCATTCCATTGACCCATGGTATTGTAAGGAAGCTTATTTAGAAGTTAATAATATCCATGGTAAACTGAGGTGAATCTTCATGATTATGAATCATGTTATATTGTAAATATTCAATTTTTATTTTGTTATTAATTCAATTTAAACACGGTTACAGAACCATTACTTTAATCTATATGGTAAAATATATTTAATTTATAATTAATATTTATACTTTATATATTCTAATGTCATTTATATTGTATCTTTTATCTAAAAAACTTTTCTTAATTTTTTTATTAATAAGAAAAAATTGAATTTAAAAACTATTTACATTTAACATCTAACGTGTAACATATATTAGGTTGTAGAGCACTTCTCATGCAAATTATCAAAAAATTTTCTTTTAGGACAGAGGCTTCATGGATATTAGCAAATAGAAAATATCACATGAAAATAATCATCAAATCAACCAATCTATAACTTTGGAAGTAAAACAACTTCATTGTCAAGACTTATATTTTTCTAAATAAACATGTTCAACATATTCACTAGAAAATATTCAAGACCTTCACCTTTTTCCTTTTGAAAATTATTTTAAAATTGATTTCTAAATCATTTCCATCAAGTGCATTTAGGATTCTTAGTCATAAATACTATGGAAAATAAATATTTTTATTTATGTATATAGATAAAAAGAGATTGATAACTTCAAAAAAAAATTATCACCTAAAAAACAAATCATTTCAAAAGACAAATATAATAAATGAAAAGCTTGTATTTATATTAGAGTCGTAAAAAAATAATCCTACGGAAATATTTAATGAGATAATTATTACAAATTAGCCAACAACAAACCCTGCACATAAATAAAATATATAAAAAAAGTAGAGAAATATATTTAATGAGAGAATTATTAAAAATTAAACAACAAAAATAAAACATAAACAAAATATACACAATGTTTGCTCTAGAAAAACGAGGCTATGTCTACTAATATAGGACCATTACGATGAAGTTTTTCAAGCCTTTTAAATGCTTCATTACATGGAATCCACTACTAGAAAACCATTAGAAAACAAAATATTGTGTGCCCAAAACCACTACTATAACCCAAAAAAAATTGGATATTTCCAAGTCAACTTTACCTAATAATAACCTCCATACAATATGTGTTTATCTTGGAATTAGATCTTATGCCTAATTTCTTTATTTTCTCTCCTTTAATTTGGAATTCTTTATATCTCAAATATAAAGTTATAATATATTAATATATTTAATAGATATCTCTCTAATATATATAATAGATATCTCTTTATGATACACATACATAGATATCTTTTTCTCATACCCACCCACAGATATATATATATATATATATATAATTTGTTATCTCAATCATGGGATTAGCGTTTTTAAAAAATGAATTACAAAATCATGACATTAGTGTTTTTAAAATATGAAGTACATGTCGCTGAGTGATGGGGGTGCATATTTTAAAATTTCAAAATAGAAAGTAAAAGCTGGGTAAATAGTCGTCCAATTGGGATGGTGAAGTTTAACTTCTCTTAAATATTATATTATATTATTACGATATAAAAATCAAAAACTCATAATTATATAAAAAATAAATATATGTATTTTTATATTTTAATTAAATTGATTAATTAAAAAAATATAATATTAAAAAGTGCCATATCAAATAAGTTTTTTTGAATTTTTTTTTATTGATAAATCACTTTGTTTCTCATGGTATTAAAAAAAATTCCATTTACACATGAAAAATATTTATGATAAAATGAATATGAATGTATATTGTTCTTTTGATACTTCTAAAATATATTTAAAGTTTAATTAGGTAAATCATATTCTTTGTTATATAAACAATAGAGTTTGTCTATATAAATTTAACACAATAATTACTATTATTAAAAAATCGAAAGAAAGAAAATCATAAAACTTCAAATTAACTCTAAATATAGATAAGAACTAAACAACAAAATATTATAATAATAAAAATTGAAAATTTAACTCAAAATCAATATGATAAAACAAATTATTTCATTAGAATGCGTTTCTCAACTTAAACAACATTCAAATTAATTAAAAAAAAAAATTTAATGAAGTTTGTTTCTCGGTCAGGATGATGTATCTGGACATGTTGACTAAAGATGAAAAAAAAGAGAACATAAAGAGAAAAATAAAAAGTACTACCAAACTTAAAAAAATATATATAATGAAGCATGTCTACTTAAATTTAATTTAATGATTATTATTAAAAAGATAAAATAAAAAAATCATAAATTATTTAATTCAATCAAAACATAGAATATTTATTTTAAATTCATAACTAAATGCAATGAATTTTGTTTTCCTAAACTTAATGTAATATTATTTTTCCTATTACTAAAAATATAAACTAGAAAACTAAATAAAAATATTACGAGAAAATTTTATAGCCAAAAAAACTAAAAAACTCTTAAAACATTTACAATTATTATATATATATATATATATATATATATATATATATAATTTGAAGTATATGCATAATAATATTATTATTAAAAAAACATAACTAGCAATTGCACCATATGTTGCAAAGGAAACACCTTAAGTTTGTGGTATATGAAAGAATAGCATATAAGAAAGAAGAGGTAGTAGGAACTTTCTTGGTTCCCACTTTTCTCAAAATATTATTATTAACTTAGATTAGGAAATTTTTCTTTGGATGGATAAGTCAGACAGGCATTTAACAGTACAGATCCATCTTAACTATGGATCTACCAAGAACCCTACGAGATCAAATCTCATTTCACTATAAAATAGGTTTTCATATCAAGAGATTTGATCCTCCTGAGGCTTGGTAGATCCAGAATTAAGATGGATCTATGTTGGTTTAATTACACCCTTTAAATAGGCTAAATTCCACATGAATACCATGGGTCGATACCATGGGTTTTCAATACCATGGGGACAATATCATGGGCCATTTTTATTTTTATTTTTATACGGTTATTTTTATTTTTAAATAGGCTAAATGCCACATGAATACCATGTGTCAATACCATTGGTTTTCAATACCATGGGACAATATCATGGGCCATTTTTATTTTTATTTTTATACGATTATTTTAATTTTAATTTTTAATTTATTTTGACACAGTTAAAATGTTTACATTAAATCTTTTATTTAATTTTATTTTTATGTAATTTGATTTGGTCAAAATTTCACATTTTTAATATTACATTTCAACATCTCTAACATACTTGGATGGAGAGTCCATTTTAATTCCTTGGTTTTGATTGCCATCATCTAATTGTTTAATTATTTTAAGTTTTAATGTTTATATTTGAATTTAGTGAAATAATAATTCTTTGTTATTTATAATGCATTTTTGACTACATATATCCCGGGACACTCAAATTGTGAAAATTTCCTTGCAATATTTTCTGAAAATTCAAAAGCAAATATATGCCCCCAAAATTACAATATTAACCTATGTCAATCAATTGTCTCTAGATATATATCAATAGATTTTTAAGCAAGTTAATTTTTTTTGAAGTTGTTCTTATTAAAAAAATATGAAAATATTATTTATTTTTTGGAAAATAATATTAAAAAATTTAGAAATTGTAACCTCCTACTTCCAAGCATTTAAATGGATCACTTACTTTTTATTTAATTGGTATCCTTATTTGTTGTGACCTTAGATTTTAATAATCACTTTCCCAAATTATGTCCAAAAAAACTCCAAAACTTATTAGAAGTATAATAACATTTTAAATTTTCACCTATGCCAATTTAGGTAATTGTGACAGCCGGTTTAAGTGCTAACTAGTTGTTAACTAGTTGTTATGTTATTATTATTTTTTTAAAGAAAATAAAACATTTTATTTATTTTGGAAATATTTCTTGATGACCATGGGTTAACTTTATTTTTTAAAAATAAATAAATTATGGAAAAGTGTTTCCATAAAAGTAAAAAAAAGAACTGATGGTAAAATTATTCCAAGAACTGGGAGGTGGTTGGTCAGTTTAGACAGTACCTTTCCTTTGAGGATAAAGACACATCCCAAAGAGGAAAAGGGGTTCTATTCTAGGAAGGAGAAAGAGGAGAGTGAAGAAAATTCTAGAGCTGGTAGTGACCATTGGAATACTCTGTACTCCTAAAGGTTTCTAGAAAGGAAGATGGACTTGGAGTCCCTAGGTCTTTTTCGAATCCTCTGTCAACTTACCCATCTCAGGCGTCGAGCACTAAGGAAGAGAAGGACGTAATCCCCTATCTTATGGTAGGGCGGCCACCATCAGTAGCGACCGAGATAAGATAAGATAAGTAAGCAGAATTATTTATTTCAAATGTTATTGACATAACTGGAGGACGTAATCACCTCTCTTATAGTAGGGTGAACACCATCAATAGCGACCCAGATAAGATAAGTTAAGTAAGCATAATTATTTATTTCAAATGTTATTTCCATAACTATTTTATTACAGGAATGCATTCTTACTATGTAATTTTAGTATCTGAAAAATGTGTATTGCAATAAAGAAAGAATGTCATTACTCTTTTTATTTTTGCTAACTAAAAAATATGTGCTGCTAAAAAGAAAGAACGTAAATATATTGTGTAAATCTAGTTTATGGAAATATATATTTCCAAAAAGAAAGAGTGTATTGTACAGTGTATATATATATATATATATATCTAGTATTCTGAAAAATATGTAATACAACAAGAAAAAAATACATTCTATACTGTGTAAATCTAGTATGACATGTACATGATTTTATTATTTTGGAAAAATTTAGGCCTACATGCAACTAGTAAAACCAGACTAAGTAAAATAGATTAGGAATAAACTAGTGAATTATTATGCGGCCAAAGAAAATAAGCCGTAACAGAACTGTTAGACTAGGGTCCTCGGAGAAAGCACTAGACCCCAGGTTTGGTCGCTCTTCCTGAAAACTAAATTATACGCAGATAAAAGAAGATGGTCTCGCCATCATCCACAACTGGAAAAAGAAATATTAAAGATCTACTACTTTAGCAAATGTTAGAAAAATTCCATAACCACAAAGGAATCCGTTTTATAAATTATTCGAGACAGGAAAACTTGGAACTAGCATGCAACCGTGTATAATTGAAACAAAAAAAGAAATGCCACATGAACAATGGACTATATCGAAAAAAACACCAACACATTGAGTTCATGCATGGAAGCAAATAATGTAACTCTGCAAGGGTCAAAACAGTGTGTCACCAAACCCTTCTAAATTTTATACTAAGAAATTGTGTTATAGATCAGATTCATTCTATGGAAATGGAGAACATAAAACATTACAATCATAAAAAAAAATGGTAAACATGACTTTGCAGAGTAGAGGAAAATTGTATTCAATATAAGAACATAAGCAATAGATTTTCGTTGTTGAAAATGGGAAAAGATAAATAAGAAACCCCAATAAAATTATACAAGGTCAAATACTGAACTACATGAATATTATAAAAACGCACATATTATTATGGTGCTACAAATTGCAACTGAGAATCGAATAAACCTTTCAAGGAAAGATTGAAAGAAGCTTGCAGGGGTTCCATCTTGGCAAAACCTTGCAACCGAAAAATTAACCTAGTAGACATGGCTAGCTACCACCTGTATGCTAAGCTTCGGAGGCAGCGTTTAGCTTTCCTTAAAAATGAGGGCGTGCTATTGGCACCCAAAAAAGAGGAGAAACAGGGTTTGCAATACCTTTCAACACAAGAACATAGTCAGGGTGGAGTGTTAAGCCAGAATCGTGTTGGAGGAATGAGAGTTCTTACACCTCGGAAAAGAGAACTACCTGCAAAAGGAATAGAGATAATTTTACAAAGCAATAAAGAAAATTAGCCGAAATAAAAACGTAAGAAATATTCACTGATAATCAATGGCGGTAAAAAGTGAAATTGACTTGAATGCATCGGTCTTTCTATCTGAGGGTTAGGTGAGGATAGTTCCCAAAACAAGATACACTAGTTAGAAACCTTGAAATGAAACTGCAAATTGATGAATGAAGAGGAAAATGCATTTAAGAAGTGGTAATTACTTACTACTATGGTGGGTATCTCTTCATGAGGATTTGGAAACACTTTGTTGGCCCAACCTCTGGAGAAGACCCTATGAGAACAGTTTGAAACCTGCCAAACGTCGATTAGAATTTGACGGGGCAACAAATCTTAGAAAAATTCTATACTAATCGACGAGAACATGTATGGAATGTGGTAAGAGTAACACGGCATGATATTCGATAACCATACCCATTACCTATCAAGGCAAAGAGGCACATGAAATGAAACCACCGCCGCAGAGCTTGTAGAGCCATCGGGTGAACCAAGCAGCGAAATGAGCTAGGTCAGTTACGGTTGCAAGAGGTAGTACCCTAAGCGGTTACCTAGTAGATCTCCACCGTCGATCTTGGGATTCTAGATCATATGGTAAGTATTTAGACAGGTGGTCACCTTAGGCCAAATGGAATCTTGATGCTTACACTGCGTTAAAGATTGATTTAATGAAAAGATCGCACTGGATTAAGCCATATACCTCAAATTGGAAAAGTTTGGAAATCCGATCAAATAACCTAATCCGTCAATCTTTTAATAAATAATAACATGATGCATAAGTATAAAGCATGACTGCTTGTTGTGCGAGTTTCGAGGGTTAGAAACCAAGCAGATGAAACCATAGTATATAAAAGAGAGAAGTAATAAAATCTTGCTTAAGCACATGTTAATCTAATCTGTAACCGATTAGGATATAGTAAGGTTTAGTAAGAAATGTAAAGAATTAAGTTTTTTTTTAATGATGTATGTTACAGTAATGCATACATTTTGAAATAGTGCTTCCTAACAAGAATATTAAAATATTATTTATTATTTATTTCTTCAATAACGTTTATGCAAAAATTGTAATGGGTAACTACTTTTCCATATTAATTAATAGAACATATTATATTATTTAGAAGATAATTTATTAGATTAAAAGTAAAAATACTTATTAATATTATAATAAATTATTATTATTTATATATGAGTTTAACAAGTTAGTTATATTATTGTGTTGAAAGGTGATCTCTAGTCTAGTATGGTAAATATGTTGTAATGCAATGTCATGTTAAATATTTCAATTGTGTCAAATTTCATAAAATTACAAATAAAATGAAATTAGAAAAAAAAACACATAAAATTAATATCCAAATGGAGCCTTCTATAAGTATATTTATTTATATATTTCTCTTTATAATACATCACATAAATGCATTAATTTCTCAACCTTTTTGAAGAAACCAATATGGTTCACCATTATCTAATCGATCATGAACCACATTGGTTGGCTAAAAACCAGTTGGGAATTAATACAATTATCTCATGTATTTGGAAGACATATATCCAAATAAAATTACTAATTATAATTACAATTATAACTAGCAATAGCACCACATGTTGCAAAGGAATGTGGTAAGGTGGTATCATAGGAAAGAGTATCGAAAATAAATATATTGATCTAATTGAATGATTGTATCATAGGAAAGAGTATGGAAAATAAATATATTGATCTAATTGAATATATAAATTTGAATTATTTTATTCGAACATAAATTTTTTCTTTGGAGAATTGTTTGGATAAAGAAATTAGTTTTTTATAACCTAAGGTTAGTATATATAGTATATAGAGTATATTGACTTAAGGAAACAACAAACTATGAATGTAATGAAGGCTATCTGTAACAATAATGGCTATCATTGTGAAATTTATTTACAAATCAACCATAATGGCTATCATTGTGAAAGTTATTTACAATTGCTATCACTGTCAAAGTTATTTACAAGTCAAAGTTATATTAAGGGTTGGCCTCTATTACAATGAGAGTTGTTGTAGAAAGAAGCCTTTTTCACAATTAGTTAGTAGATATTTCCAAGAAATGGAAGTGTTCATAAATTGTGATTATGCTGCCTTAATTTTGTTTTGTCATGAATTATATTACAAATTTCTTTTCAAATAAAATGATTCATATTTAAATATTTAAATAGGTCACATAACATATCTCATCTTCTTTATTCTATGTAGTCTTCATTAAATTCATATTTTGTTGTGTTCTTAAGTCAATATACTCATTTATGTGCTTGATGTTTATCATGAATTGGTACTTATAGACATTTACCAATAATTTAATTTAATTTTAAATTAATCTCATAGATCTAACACTCTATGACAACATCTCCCCAATAACCATTTTTTATTTGATTAACAACTAAGCATACCATTAACAACTATATAAAATTTTTATAAAACATAAAATAAAAACCATAAATCTTCATTAACCCATAATTCAAACAAGAAAATTATCATTACCATTAATTAAATAATTAATTAAAGCCACTAAAAATTTGTTTTTTTCATTAAATAATTTCCAAAAGAATAAAAAAACATATTACTTTAAACATCATTATCAACCGAACCAAAACCAAAATATAACATTGAACTTTGAAATAAATAAAAAATCAAAATAAAACAAAAGAAGCACAATATTTCATATTTAAAAATTTTCATACTGATATTTAAATAATATTATTAAATTGAAATAAAACAAAAGAATCAATCAAATTGCTGGAAGAATAATTTAAAACTTGAAAGCTAATGTTTGACCGTAAGAGACTTGAGATATTTCATTAAAAAGCAAACAGACTTAAAATATTTCATTAAAACACACATCATGGAGGTAGGAAAATCGAAACCCAGGGAAGACGAAAACATAAGCAAAATTTTCACAAAATATCTTGCTGACTTACATGAACACCCTATTGGGAATCAAGCCATTGAACAACATTATCAAAAACGAATTTGAAATAAATAAGAAAAAAAAAAAAATTTAAAATAAAACAAAACAAACACAATTAAATACCAATTTCATATTTCTAAATTTTCATAGTGATATTTAAGTAATATTATTAAATTAAAATAAAACCAAACAATAATTAAGTTGCTAGAAAAATAGTTTAAAACTTGGAAGCTAATGCTTGACCATAATAAACTTGAGACATTTCATTAAAAACAAACTAACTTAAAATATTTCATTAAAAAACACATCTTGGAGGTAGGAAAATTGAAATCAAACGAAAATATAATCGAATTTTTTACAAAATATCTTGCTGACTTACATGACCACCCTATTGGGAATCAAGCCTCTGGTTGCAGTGTTGTATTGAAAGTGACAAAATTATTTTTTGGAGCATATGCTGTCCAGTTTGGTATAGTTATTTAAAGTATGCACAGTACATTTGACCTCATAAGCGTTCTGTGACTCGAAATGATCCCACGGGAAAAGTTCTTTTTTAGCATGGTATTGGTGTTGGCTTCCTATATCTTGTCTAATCGAATTTTCTCCTTCTTAAATGTTGCAGGATCTCTATCCTTGAACTTCTTAATGTTGCAGGTTATTTATTTTTTGAACTTCCTTCCCCATGGCTGGAGAGGAGATCACCACCATTGCATTTTTCATTCAGAGAGAAACATGAGAGAGGGTTTATTTGATAGTGAGAAACATTTATAGGTTTTAGAGTTAGTTATTAGGTAGTTAACAACATAAATAAATGAGGTGGTGTATCCAATGGTTTAAAACATTTTGATCGTCTAATCTGAGGATGTACACATGTACACAGTGAAAAACAGGAGAGTTGTTTTCAAATAAGAATTCCTTACTGCATAATTACATTTTTGCTTATTAAATAACCTGAAATGCAATATTCAAATATAAAATGTTTATCAATTCCAATTATTTTTAATAACCTGAGATGCAATATTCAAATATAAAATGTTTACCAATTCCAATTATTAATAAAATGACCAGACTGGAGAAAGTTATCTACCTTCTTTGAATATGCCTTCTGAAATACCATATTTAAATATAAAATTTTTACCAATTTCAATTATGAATAAACAACCAATTCATAATAGTAATGAAATACAAATTTAAGCAATTTGCTTCGAGAAGAAATTACTAA
This sequence comes from Pinus albicaulis, assembly GCA_034641835.2. Lineage (NCBI taxonomy): Eukaryota > Viridiplantae > Streptophyta > Pinopsida > Pinales > Pinaceae > Pinus > Pinus albicaulis. The sequence goes on from CM076583.1 coordinate 594,706,029, forward strand.
ATGAATATCTAATACATCCCCTCTTAATATTCATTCACAAGGGAAATATTGAATGAAAGTAACAGTTTGTGCACTTTACCCACACTGGTCATCCGAGAACTATGATTTGATCTGAAACACACAATTAAGGCATTACAAAGGAAAAACCATTTCTGCTCTTTCTGTTCGCATCTTCTGAAGTAGGCGCCTCTTCTGTGACCTCTTTGACACGCCATGTTTCAGAAATAGAAGCATTTCTAATAGGCTGCGGAGGATATGCGAGATATATATCCATTTCCAGATTTGAGCCTTCTACTTGGTTTGAAATGGCATGTTGTGTTGTAACTTCTGAGTACTTTGGGGATTCTGTTGCTTGATAATATGAGGAGTAATACCTTGGAGATATTTGAGGAGACTCAATGTCACCCATATTACTATATCTATGCAGTAAGTGCAATGGAGAAGATCCATGGCTTGGAGTTGTTTCTACACTTGGAGTCCCCCATCTGCTTGGAGTCACACTTGGAGTCCCCGATCTGCTTGAAAATATAGATTCTGAAATTCCAGCTCTGCTTGAAAATGTATGGTTTGAATTTTCTCTTTTCATATTTTTCTTCTCAGCTCTCTGATACCATCTTTTCAAGCCATTAGCTACCCCTTCTTCAAATATTATGTTCGACGGTGAATTTCTTATTTTGATATTTTTCTGAGCTCTTTCATGCCATCTTCTCAAGGAATTAACTATTACTTCATCAAATATTTTGTTCTTCATGTGAGAACCCATCTGCATAATATGTGTGTCTGTGTGTCAGTTTTGACAAAAAAAAAATAAAAAAAATCTATACTTAGGTTTAAAAGGACCAAAGTTATTTGTACAGTTTTTGGAAATATTTACCCACAATTTCCTTAACCGTAAGAAGAGTGACGTTAAAAAAATGCCAAAACTTTCCAATTTTCTGTTAAGATAATTCAACATGTTCAGAGAAGTTCAAATTCTCTTTCAAAATGGCAAGTCCTTTTATTTTAAATGAAGGATAAAAAAAATTCAGCCGTGTCACAAGTGCGTAAAGCGGAAGCGTGACATAGCAACATATAAACTGCACAACTACCCTGGATATAACCACAAACAAATCAATTCAGTTATTGTTCAATTCAAAGCATAATCATGTTCAATACTCTCATTCTATTACAATTTAAAATATTGTGTTAAATTTGATCTATATCTTTTAAACAGACGTATTTTGCAACTAACTAAAAAATAACCTCTTCCAAAGCAATTGCTAAAATCAACAAAACAAAAGATGTGTTTCAGAATGTGGTTTTATATATTGAATTTTTTACCCAATAACGATTCACAATATGATCGTATAAAGACTGTCATGGAAACAGGAGTTCAACCCAAATTTCCACTGCAATCATTGTGATCGAATCGTTAACTGTGTAAGCTCAATATCTCTGCTGATATTATAGAATTTATTATAATTATTAATATAAATTGCTTATGCAGGTCCACGACAGGAAATAATGCTACAAATAATTCTATAGGAACCATCAAGCCTTTAGTTCATCGTCATAAATATAATAGACACAATTAAGGAAGTAAAATTTACATTGCAATTATTTCGATACCTGGAACAAAGTGAAATGGATCAAGAATAGAATAAGATGAGGGCGATTGAACCAAAACAACTTATTGATTGGCTGCACCCCTGGAATTCATCTAACTACAGGCTATAGCATGTCTCTCTTGAATTCCCATGGCCATCTCTAATATTATAAGTTGCAGCTTCATTCCAACTATCAAAACTATCTGCACAAGGAAGTAATGGAGTGCCGATAAACAAGAAGTCAATAATAGACAAATTTTCTAGATCATTAACTTATATCATCAATAATTCCAGTTCCAAAGATTTCCGGGGACTTACAGCTAAGGGAAAGAAAGAGAACCAAAAGTATGAATTCCACTCTGTTCACACAGCCGTACAACCAATCCAAGATAGAACATCAGGTCAGATTCGCTAGCAACGGAAAAAACACTAAACTTTGGAGTAAGAGAGAGAGTTGTGAAAACTTACTATGCAAATTGATAAGCAAAAATACCATGGAAAAATCCCACAGGGGAACAAGTCTACAGATAACACAATAACTGTAGAGTTACGTGAAAAGCAAGGAGAGGTTTCTAGAGAAACAAAACAAAAGCAGGATTGAGAAACGTTGCAGGAGGAAAATCCATTATTATTGCTAAACATAAAAAACTTTTACTCGCAAAAAGTTACTTCGAACCTGATTCCAATCACCCTTTTGAAGTCGTCTTCCATTGACCTCTTTATATATTTATGAAAATTAAACTTCTTGTTATTTGTAGAGAAATGGGCCTATACCATGGAAAAAAATTAACCAGGAAAATCAGATAAATCACGCGAATGAAATGGATGTTTAAACCGAGACGAAATGGAACGAAAGATTTGAAGTTATGGAAACGTACAATGATGAAGCCATGGTGCAAGGTTAGGTAATCAACTCTCCTTATTGACCGAAATAATTGTTTAAAGAAGAAAACCTACAAATCTATGTAGTGTTAAATTATAAACCAGATATTAAAATTACTATTAGATGTAAAAGGGATTCAAGTAAAACAAATCTCTAGAAAAATTGGAGTATGAATTACTTACCAACCATTCAAGAATGGGTGCTCTGCTCCATAAATTCATATGACGCCTTACAAATGTAGTTTGTTGGGTTAATATAAACCTTTAAGGATCTACACGAAACAAACAACAAAGAGTACTTAAAACAAAAATTTCTGACATTCTCCAAAACATTATCCAATCCTAAATTTTTTTGATGTGCCCTTTTAATGTTTGAACTCAAAATCATGTCACACGCTGTTCCCGTTGAAATTTCTAGATTCTTAGCCTGGTTTAGGTTCTTATTTTCCAAACATGACAAACTGCTAGACGAGGCCCTATAGAGAAAAAATTGAAAATAACTCACCATGTGAAAATTGATAATCCATTGTTACTATGTCCTTTTCCCATGCTTTCCAACGCCTCATCTAGGAACGTAAATGGCTTGTATTTTCAGTTAAAGTTGTTTAGAAAGCATGAACGTATGAAAACAAATTCCAATTAAGAAAAAATATAAACTGAATGGTATGGGAGAAGATCATTTATTTCCCGTTGCACTTACTTTTGCTCTTTCTAGGGTGGTTGTTAGGAAACCATAGAACACATGGAGCGTTGCCAGTGTAAAGATGAAGTAGTGGAGCTGGTTCATGCCTGTGAGGGAGACCAGAGGATACTTACCCTTGAATCAAGAGGGAAAGATCATTTTTCAAACTATCATAAATATCTTGATTTATATCAAATAGACAACTCGATCTAATAAACCACTAATTGCATCGGGAAAATTGAATACGCAAAATAGAGTTTGGTGTCCGATACCTTTTCGGAACAATGATCGCTACCAGCAACAATCGATTCTTCCTTTAGACATGGAAGCATACTATAATCTATCCCTTTTGGTATACAAATCTTATAAATGGGCTTCTGTCCAATGGTCAGTAGAAACGAGATGAAACCCATAATCATCAGTTCTGCAATCCAAGAATGCCAATTTAAAATATACTATGTTGTTCAATGTGATGTGATGAATTCTCATTCAGAAATTATAAGAGTTTCTAAACACACATTTACTACAGCCATGTGTTTATTTTAGACTCTTACTTTGAAACCCAATTTACAATTTTCAAATCAAGCCACAATACAAAAAACGTACCTTCTTTCACCTTTTCAAGTGCATCATAAAGCGCCTTTTCGCAGCGTGGTATTGGTGTTGGCTTCCTATATCTTGTCTAATCGAATTTTCTCCTTCTTAAATGTTGCAGGTTCTCTACCCTTGAACTTCCTTCCCCATGGCTGGAGAGGAGATCACCACCGTTGCATTTTGCATTTGGAGAGAAACATGAGAGAGGGTTTATTTGATAGTGAGAAAAATTTATAGTTTTTAGAGTTAGTTATTAGGTATTTAGCAACATAAATAAATGAAGTGGTGTATCCAATGGTTTAAAACATTTCAATCGTCTAACATTTGATCTGAGGGTGTACACATGCACACAGTGGCACCTAGGAGAGTTGTTTTCAAATAAGAATGTCTTAAAGCATAATTAATCATATTTTATAGTATATAATTTTGAAATAAAAGTCAACATTGAATGAAAATCTAGATTTCTAGAATACATATGTAAAGCCATATAATATTAGCTTTCTGTTTACATGTTTGTTCATTAAAACATAATGAGAACAAATTAAATAAGAATAAATATTTAACCAAAACTAGAACCATGACAAATTAGCACAAAGATGCATATGAATATAATTTAAGTAAATGATTTAATATTAAATATATTTCCTAGATACAAACAAATACCAAATGACTAAAATTCATTACTGGTTCTTTATATAATGTATCTTGAAAATAATTCTTTACCCGAGGCATTTATAGCCTCAAAGAGTAATTTGAGCATTCCATATGGAAAAGATTAAACTATAAATTATAATTACAAGAGGCTTATAGCCTTTCATAAAATTATTCCCTCTAGGAAGGAATCACAAAGAAATTAAATTAAATTGATTCACAAGCATATCATAATTCAAAAATTCTGGACATTTGTCTTCTAACACTGCAATCATGCCCAGGCAGAAAAAAATACCAAAGGTTTGGAACATCCAACCTCTGAAAGTGTAGCCAACTCAAGAGCTTGGAAACATCGAAGGAAAATAAGTATATTTTCTTGATATGTAAAAGGGTTACCTACAAAAACAGAAAATATGTGACATCAATAAATATTATACATAATTGTTTAAAAGATGTAAAAAAAAGAAGATAAGGAAGAGTTATATATATATAACTCAAACTAAAATGAAAACCCCCCTTGAAAATAATGGTGGTATTTGTAACCTTTTGTAGAGGAGAAATTATTGTAGAGGGGTTTCCTTTCAGTAATTACCAGTACTCGGGTGGTTTAGCTCGTTGATCTATATAACTGTGTCGGTGCATGACCACTATCTAATAATTGAAAGAACCAAACCTTTCAATAATTACCAGTATTCGGGTGGTTTAGCTCTTTGATCTATATAACTTTGTTGGTGCCTAGCCATTATCTAATAATTGAAACAACCAAATCCTCATACATCATTGGTATATTAGAAGGGTTTCTCTCCAAAACCCAGAATATCATGAATAAAATTAGTAATAGGATTATATAATGAAATAATCTGATTAATTTAGCAAGAACAATGCAGAAAATAAACATATCATTTAAAAATACGAAAACTATAACAAGGAATAATTTAAAATTTTACTAAGCTATCGCTTTTGGTATACGAAAACTAAGCTATCCCTTTTGGTATACAAATCTTAGAAATCGGCTTTTGTCTAATGGTCAGTAGGAACGAGATGAAACCCATAATCATTAGTTTTTCAATCCAAGAATGCCAATTTAAAATATATTATGTTGGCCGATGTGATGTGATGAATTCTCATTCATAAATTCTGAGAGTTGCTAAAAACACATTTACTACAGCCATTTGTTTATTTTAGACTCTTACTTTGAAACCGAATTTAGAAATTTCAAATCAAGCAGCAATACGAAAAACGTACCTGCTTTCACCTTTTCAAGTGCATCATAAAGCGCCTTTTCACAGCGTGGTATTGGCGTTGGCTTCGTATATCTTGTCTAATCGAATTTGCTCCTTTTTAAATGTTGCAGGTTCTATGTCTTTGAACTTCCTTCCCCATGGCTGGAGAGGAGAACACCACCATTACATTTTGCATTCAGGGAGAAACATGAGAGAGGGTTTATTTCATAGTGAGAAAAATTTATAGGTTTTAGAGTTAGTTATTACGTAGTTAGCAACATAAATAAATGAGGTGGTGTATCCAATGGTTTAAAACATTTCAATCGTCTAACATTTGATCTGAGGGTGTACACATGCACACAGTGGCAGTTAGAAATTTGTTTTCAAATAAGAATGCCTTACAGCATAATTATAATTAATAATTTAATTAGCATATATCCATATTAAATTTGAATCTACCAAGAGATATCAAATCTATTTTACTCTGAAAGAGGTTTGCACATCAAAATATTTAATTTTCTCATAGATCCCAAGTTAAGATAAATCTAAGTTGGTTTATAAATAAGAAAATTATATTTAAATAATTTATATATATCCATAATGAAAAAGCCTTTTAGATTAATCACAATCCTAGGATTTGGTTGACGTTTTCCTCAGTACAATGGTGAGAAAATCAACCTACCCCATATTTTAAGAAGCAGAAATGCATTTGGGTCCAAGGTTGGCCATTAAGTTATTGGGATAAAATTATATTAATTTTTATTAAGGATATAAAAATTTACACAACATATGCAGTAAGCATTCAAAAATATATAGGAAGAGCACCCAACAGTGTTATGCGGAATTGTGAATTACAGATAAAACACATTCCCTAATGATGTGCTACGCATTTAGAAGAATAGTTCAAAGACTTTGCAGACACTTTTCCTAAGTGTAAATAGACACAAAGAAAGATAGAGAAACCTACTTGGAGTCCAAGCGCTTCCTATTCTCCTTCTCTCGCTCTTGTTGTAGCTTACAATCCAACTTTGATCGTCGGATTAGTTCCTACAAGCATAAACACTGAACATAAAATATATTGCAATATACAAATGGCTATTTACCTTAATCAGTTAAATCAATGAAACATGAAACATATACATCAGCTAAGAATCCATAATATGAAAGATAGAAGCTTATACAAATACATATGTGGGAAAATGAGCAACAATATATATTAATGGATAGAAGGGGGAGGTTACAACCATTGATTGATTTTATGTCACCAACTCCAACATCATCCCAGCCTTATCACAATGAACATCTCTCCAACATCATATCACTCAAATCAAATACTCAATTGATAATCCAACAACATTTCTCTACCATATTTTTTCCTTTTCAAGCAGTAGTATATGTTCTTAATTTATAGAGCAGCTGAAGGTAGTTTCAAAATCAATGACTTTCTAATAATATGCAAGACATGTTGCCAAGCTTAGAGGTGTTAAATGGACACATGGATTCAAAGTTTGATACATATGGACTCTTATAGAAGACACTGGCCATGTGGAGATTCTGGAACAATGAGAATTTTTCTCCCAATTGACCAACACACCCTTGAATGATGATAAGTGCTTTGCAAATCACCCTTGAATGGAGGTAACTTCATATGCAAAGCAGTTAGACCCTTAAGATACTGCGTTGGTGAGCTCATAGGTGATATAACATGTACTTCAAATCTTGGAAACCTTGCAATGGAAGTCATGGATGTTTTGTTCTTGTTCTTTGTCTTAGGGCATGTAGCAACTAAAATGATAGGGGATGATAGACCCTATTCGTTGGTTCTGGGGATGAAATCTAGTTTAATGAGGTCATTGGGAATGATGCCCAAATTGACCTATAACAGATTTCCCCCTTAAATCATGAATTCAAAATAATAATAAAAATATTTTTTGAATGAGATTCTTTACACTATGATGGGATGGTGCTAAAGTGGAGTGGCGACCTATATCAATCTTACAATAAATTACATCATGATATATCCTCTTGATCAAAAATTGATGAGGGAAGGCATTCCCATGCTCAACACATAAATTATCTAATAACATGTACATAGTGCACAAAGTCGTCTATATGGTAATGTTGCCCAATACAGACATGCCTAGAGAGATAAGCCCATGTTTCAATGACGTTCTATATGTGCAGTCACCGTACAGATGATGTGTACAACAATCCTAAAATCGCAATCTAGATGGCTGAAACTAGATCCGGGCTCTTCTTATCTCGTTCACTCGATCGTTCAGGTGCAAGTCTAGCCATGCGAATATATTATTTGTAGTCGAACATGGTAAGACATCATTTGATTACCAGTCAATGATGTGAGCTACTAAAAAGCGTAAGAGAACCACCATTAATGTTAATGTTCCTCAATTTAGTGCAGTAGATTTTGTAAGGCATGAATAGATTATTTGATGTCGAACGTGAAACAAAATATTTCAGTCTAAAGTTTGGAAGCAAGGATATTGTCGATGCTGTAACAGGTATCACGATACTGGAAGATGATGTTTCTAAGTGAACTCCCTGGATGATGATCTGATGTCGATAGGAAGACACTTTATTGAAAAATGGGAGTTACTTATTTCAGATACAAAGTATGACTTGATATAGCAATGTTCAGTGATGAATTTCACGAGAATGAAGGTTTATGAGTATTGCAGAAGGATGAGTATTCACCGAATGAATTCTCTTGAACATATCGGTGACACTAAGATGAGTTGGAATCATTGACCCAAAACCAAAGTGAAGGTATGATGAACCATAGGTATGAATGAACTGTCGAGAATATTACCCAACCCAGACAGTCATGGTGATGGAGTGAAGTGTCATGTTCAAGAGCGACCTACTACTGTAAAAATTTCTGTTCATTTTCCCAAATTTTCCTCAGTCATTTGTCAACTAGTACCTCTATATTTTTTAAAAAGCTTGAGGAGGATAACATATCCTTGATCTATAATTAAACCCTTTGGGCGAATAATGTATCGATATTTACTAATTTAACGAGTCTAGCAATGAATGAAACTTGATTCTTGTCATGATTGACAAGCCCGTCGCTATTTTGTGTTTTAACAAGCCTAACGATAGTGACAACTCAGTCCTTTTTCATATTTAGAGAGTTTGAACAAGAGGAAAAAAGAAAACTCCATAAGTACTTTTTCATAAAATTGTCGCTTATGTCTGAAAAAGTGTAAAATAATATCTGAGAGAACCTCCTAGCCATGTTCGACTAAGGTATTCATTTTTCGTAAATAATCTATCTCAGTCTGGAATAGGGTTAAACTTATACTGAGTAGATATCAATTCATTTAATTTGACGAGCTCGAAAAGATAATTTCTCGAGAATGTTTTCACATTATCGGAGTCTGAAAAGAGCTAAAAGAAGATTTCAGGGTCCTTTTTCGCTGTTATCAAAGCTCGAAAAAGAGATAAAAGTGCACTTGAAATCCTTTTTCGTTTTTTATCAAAGCTTGAAAAATAAGGATAAAAAGTATGCTTTGTGGTAAAATGATTCTTGAAATAAATCCGCGTGACTAATTTACTCATCAGTTTTAAAACCTGTTCAGGACAACATCAAATGGATTAAAAATACCTATTTCATGATAAAGAATGAATAAAGCCAGTCACAGCAATAAATATTCATAGCAAATAATCAAATGACTAATTAAAATACATTTATTACTAGCCAACCAGAAATTACGCAATGAACTAGTGCAAGTGTGGCATGAACTAACACAGTGTAGGAAGGAGGTGGTGCCATTAAAATAATATCAGGCACTGCTAAAAAATTTCACTGACCTCTCCTCCACAGAAGATGAGACATTTTCCTAGCTTAGAGGAGAGCAGGAAAAGGTTAAAGTGGTACAAGAGCAGGTGGAGCAAGCTAAGAAGCAAATCTCTACAATTTTCTCTCTATTTAATGATGCGGTATCATGCAGAGCTCTGGGAACAAACTATGCCTTGTTCCTAACAGAATGGTATTTACTCTTGAAAGTTAAAGCTATCAGGGCAGGAAAATCCACTACTTTCAGGACCATAGAAGAATTTTTCCATTGTTGTAACGATCAATATGAACAGGTCCAACGCCTCTTCTGTGAGCTTTACATGCATAATTTTTTCTTAGAAGAATACACGTACAACAACCCTAGCCCCTTCATAGGGGATGTGAAGCTGCAAGCCTTCCTTTCATTTGCTAAAATCCAGATCAGGTGGGCCAAAGCCTATAGCCTCCTCCAAAAAAGAAAGCATAGCCTAGACTTATGGGTCAGGGGGGAGCCTACAAAGCCCCTGCAACTGATCATCCAACACAAAAACTTCATGAGAAGGCAAGGTGTGAGGACCAGGCTAGGGCCCATCCATAAAGATATCATAGAAAATGCATGAGAATACTTTGGGGAAATTCATGAAGTGGCCTTAGCAGTAGCCAAGCAAAGATGGATGGTCTCCACGAACAATGTGAAGAATAGGGAACCATTCACTTACAGGAATTTCAAGGTTGCTGCCTCCAGATTCCTTTCATACAACAGCCTAGTCTACATCATGGGGCCTGTCTGGTTGGGATGTAGATACTGAAACCCTCTCCTCTGGTATCCTCCCGAGGATTATAATCACAATTATGAATTACCAAAAGGAGCCAGAGGCACTGCCTTTGCGCTCATGAAATGAAAACAAGGCTTCATACCATACAATGAAAAGGACTACACTGCCTACTCCTTAACACAAATACATCTCAATCATCTGTTTTCATGAGGAAATGCAACTAGGTAAGTAGGGGAGTATGTTGGGCCCAAATTAAGGTATGTTCTTTCCCTATAAGTACTTCAAATTATGTTATAATTTTTGGGGAATCCCTCTTCATATTAACAATAAAGAGAATAAAATATCACGAAAACAAGAACAACTAGATTAATGATGAAAATGATGTTTTTGTAATAGAGAATTGACTTCTCTTATCTCTGCATGCAGGAAGGCAGAATAGTTGGACCAATAGGAAATGGAAGCCAACCAATAGACGCAAACATATGAAATTGTGGTAACTCCCAGTGGCTGGCAGAATGCAGATAGATAAATTCGAGTCCAAGAACTCAAATGACAGCCATAAGCAGCATATTGTCGTTTGGGAAATAATTTCGCATTTTTAAAATCGCCTTTAAAAGGGCGAAGGACGGATGAGAAGGGGAGTCGGAGAAAGGATAGGAAATTCATTCTGTAATAGACGCATCAGAAAAAGTATGTCTAATTGTGTTTTTGTAACATCACTGGATGTAATATAGAGTTTTGAATAATAATCTTTTGAATTCTTTATTGCACTAGGGCTTCTGGTGGTTTGGGCCCAACTTTTAGAAGTTCGACGCAAGTTTTCATACTTCGTGTAGTTGCAAAACCAATGCTTAAATATCTGACATAGTTGTAAATTATATTTCCATTAAATAAAGCTACATTTCTCTTTCTTCAGGATTGTTAGAAATCGTGTTCTTGAATTAGGACAATCGTAATCGTATTTTCCGACTTACGACAATATTTCATTATCAGTAGATAGTTCCAATTCTTTTAATACCATTGCATTTGAGTTATATATCATAGAATAATTTTATTTCAATATTATCTGTCTTTATGAATTACATTCTTCTTTTAGCATAATGAAGCGTTCAACCATCGATCAATGTTGATTAATTAATTCATAAAGAGAATTCCATTGCAAAATTACTTAAATAATTGATGTACGATTTATTTAATTCACTTCAGTTATACTGTTGTTCCATTACTATTCAACTTATTTATACTGTTGTTCCATTACTGCTCAGCTAGTTATACTGTTTTTCCATTACTTAGTTAGTTATACTACTGATTCAATTCAATTCCGTTACTGTTCAGCCTAGTTAGACTGTTGTTCCATTCAATTCCATTTTTGTTCAGTTTATTTAGATCGTTTTTAAATTCAATTCAACTACTGCTTGATTTCTATAGATTGTTGTTTGGTTCAGTTAGACTGTTGTTTAATTCTGTTAGATAGATTAAAAATCTTTTTGCTCAATCTTAGGTTAAAAACCAATCCAAGCCACCCCCTCGTAGGATAAGAAAACTTAGGAAGTTAGCAAATTCTTCCTCATAAGTGACAGGGAATAACTATTAGACGACCTGACTTGCATATATTGTGCCAACACTCTTGAAATAAAAAGACTTACCCCGAGTTGATAATTAAATGAGAAAGCACTAGATTTGTCAATAAAAAGCCATCTCTTTCAGCACCAACACCAGCTTCCTTGTAATACCTCGTAATTTGACTTCCCTTCCTTCTGAAAAAAAATCAAGAAAATTTCTTGAAAATTAAAAGTTACCGTCCCCAAATATTGTAACCATTGTACTCCTAGTACAACATCAGTGCCTCCCATTGGAATGGAAAGAATTGGACTATTCAATACATATTCTCCCATGGTTAGCTTGATATTATGGCATTTTCCATAGAAATTTATTGTTCCTCTATTTGCAACCATCACTTGACATTCTGGTGTTGGGTATAGGAAAAAATTCAATTCCTTGGCTACCATACAATGAATAAAATTATGGGTACTACCCGAATCAATCAACACTATTACTTTTTTCTTCTTGATATATCCTTCTACCTTGAGAGTTTAAGTAGTGGTAATTCCTAGCAATGCATTACACGATATGATCAGACTCGTTTCTTCCTCTTCTAGGGTTGGTTCCTAGTATATATCCTCTTATTTTGAAGATTCTTATTCATTTTCTTCTTCCTCTTCACAATCTAAGTAAAATAATTTCTTCTCAACACACGTATGAAGTTTAGTGTATTTTCTATCACAAATAGAGCAAAGCCCTTTTGCTCTGTTTTCTTCCAATTGTTTTGGTGTCAACCTTGTAGGTTGTGGAAGCCTAGGAGTAGCAACATTTCCATATTTTTATATGTGAGTGGTAGGCTTCCTTGTCAGCATAATTTTACATTCAATTTTTCTTACTCACCTAAATTCCTTTTCCAATGAATCAGGTTCCCAGACGCAAACTTCATGTTGGATGTTATCCTTTAAAGTACCTATGAAGAAATCAATCCTGTGTTCCTTTGAAATATCAGTTACCCTTATATTCAATTTTTTGAAGTCCTCAATGTGCTCCACCACTGAACCCTTTTGTTTCATATTTATTAATTGGCTAAAGAAGGTGTTGAATCTTGATTTTTTTACCCTCATAATGTGCTATCATTTCCTCCATAAAAATTGACCAAGTGACAATTTTTTTAAGGGAGAAAATGTAGGTTTTAACCCTGTATAGAAATTATCTGCAAACAAATCTTAAAAACAAAAAATAAACAATAGTCAGAGCATAAAACATAAATCAAATATACACAAATATTATTCCCTGGACCCCAAATCAGGATGACTAGCTTGATTTCTCATTATCATTCATTTTAGTGTTACAACACATATATATACATGTCGAAGCATACATAAACCCCAATCCATTAATGTTGGATTAGAACATAACCATAGTTCCCTTGAGAAGATCTACAAAATACCAGGGGCTAAAAACCATCATGCCCCAAAAAATGTGCAAACCCATGCACAAAACCATGGGTGGCTCCGCACACCAAAAAATAGGGTCCAATTTTTTTTTCCTAGGGCACTACCCCGAACTTTGAACAAGGGGGTTGCTGCCCTCCCTGTGACCCCCATACTGCACCTGGAACCAGGTACAGGGGGTAATATCTCCGCCCCTGTGACCCTCCCCGCGTGTGACTAGTCGTGGAAATAATATAACACATACCCAACATTCTCCCACTTGTCGTTTTCTTTCCGCAGGAGGCCACAGGAGAGCTTAGTCATAAGACCGGCTTTGAAATTTCCATTGTTTCTCTACACCAAGAGAATTTATGAGTGCTCACAGACTTTGTCAATGCATCTGAAACATTCTTCAACGTTTCCACCTTTACTAGAAACACCCTTTTAAGCTCAACCATATCTCTCACAAGGTGATATTGAACATCAATGTGCTTTCTCTTTGAATGATAAGCAGGGTTATTAGCCAAGAAAATTGTACTTTGGCTATCACAATCTAGCATTATATATTGCTGCACCAACCCCATACTTAAACAGAATCACTGCAACCAAATTTATTCCTTTCTTGCATGAGTGGCTGCCATGTATTCTACCTTTGTAGTTGAAAGAGCCACTACAAACTGTATTTTACTCATCCAACTAACTGCACCTCCAAATAGAATATACACATACCCACTTGTAGATCTCCTTTATTCCAGATCTCTAGCCCAGTCTGCATCAACAAAACCAAGTATTTCCAAAATTCTATCCAATCCTGGTATTCCCTGGTAGCACAAGCCATAATCACTAGTGCCACACAAATATTTGAAAACCCGCTTCACTGTTTTCCAATGCCCCTTCCCTAGGTTTGACATAAACCTGCTCAATACTCCCGCTGCATGTGCAATGTCTGGTCTAGTACAGACCATTGCATATATCAAGCTACCTACTGCACTTGCATATGGAACACGGGACATATCCTCCTCTTCTTCTTGTGTCTTGGGACACTGTTCAACAGACAACGTTACACCTACAGGAATAGGAACATTCATCGGTTTACTGTCTTACATACTGAACCTCTGCAATATAGTCTCAACATACTTCCTCTATTTTAACTAGAGCTTCCTCTTTTCTCGATCTCTCTTAATTTCCACTCCCAAAATATAGTTTCCAGCACCAAGATCCTGCATGTCCAATTTGGAGAACAATTGGGTCTTCAAATCTTGGAAAATATCTTTCTCATTTCCAATCAACAACATATCATCCACATACAAGACCAAATAAATAACATGGTCACCAATTAATTTAAAATAAACACAGTGATCCTCCTTGCTTCTGGTGAAGCCAAGTCCCCGTATGTAGGTATCAAATTTCTGATACCACATCCTTGGTGACTATTTTAACCCATACAAATACTTCTTTAAATTGCATACCATTTATTTCTTCCCCTTCACCATAAAGCCTTCAGGTTGTTTATGTAGATCTCCTCTTCCAGATCCCTATGAAGAAATGTTGTCTTCATATCCATCTGTTCTACCTCAAAATCAAATGCAGCAACAACATATAAAATTAATCTAATAGAAGTAACATGGGCAACAAGAGAAAAAATATCACCAAAATTAATTCTCGACACCTCGGGAATAACCTTTCGCTACCAACCGAGCTTTATATTTCTCCACCTTGCCTTCTACATTCTTCTTCTTCTTAAACACTCATTTGCTATCGATGGGCTTCCTTCCAGCTGACAACTCCATTAGATCCCATGCCTCATTTTTATGCAAGGATGCCATTTCCTCAAAGATGGCCTCCTTCCAGAATTTTCCATCCTTTGAATCTACTGCCTCCTTGATGGTTCTGGGATCATCATCAGTTATAGTTAAAGAAAAATTTGAATAGAAAGCAGATAGGCTATACCTTTCTGGTTGTCTTGTTTCCCGAACTAATCTTCTCACAGCTGGAGTTTGTGGCTCTTCCTCTTCTGAGTCTTCTTCTATTGTAGATTCTGATTCATCCTCCTTTAGCTCAAACTCTATCGTCTCAGGTTCTTTTGGTAGGACTTCATGTTTAACAACATCTTTCACCTCTCTAAACACCACATCTCAGATGTACACAACCTTCCTTGTTTCTAGGTTCCAAAGCTTGTAACCCTTTAAACCATCCTTATACCCAATAAATATGCACCTTTCATATTTATTATCCAACTTGGTCCTTTTCTCCTTTGGAACATGTACATATGAATCACATCCGAATACCCTCAGATGTGAAAGAGAGGGTTTCTTACCAGTCCATACCTCATGTGGGGTCTTATCCTCCAACACTAATGAAGGTGATTTGTTAACCAAGTAACATGCAGTCTCCACTGCCTCTACCCAAAATTCTTGTCCTAACCCGGTACCACTGAGCATGCTTCTTTCCTTTTCTGTCAGCATTTTGTTCATTCTTTCTGCAACTCTATTTTGTTGAGGTGGGTATGGAGTAGTATTTTGTCGTGCTATACCACACTTCTTACAAAACTCTTCAAATTCCTTCTTGCAGAACTCCCCACCTTTATCTGTCCTCGACACCTTTATCTTCTTCTCTCTCTAGTTTTCCACCAGAGCCTTAAATTCTTTAAATTTGCCAAAGAAATTATATTTCTTCCTCAAGAAATATATCCATGTATTCCTTGAGAAGTCATCTATGGATGAAACATAGTACAAAAACTTACCCAGTGATGGAACCGACAGAGGTCCAAACACATCACTGTGCACAAGCTCTAATATCTCGTTCGCCCTCTTAGCACCAGAAGGAAAACTCACCCAATTTTGCTTCCCGTATACACAATTTTCACAGAAATCGAAATCCAAAAAGCTATTAGACATTCCTTCTACCATACCATTTCCGTATAGTGTCCGAAGGCCCTTCTCTCCAATATGTCCAAGCCTTTGATGCCATAGCATGGTCTTTTCTCCAATGACCGCTAGGCTTTCTGCTCCACTTTCGGGAATCACAAAACTGTTGCACCCTTCAATAATAGTGTTGCCATGAAGATTTTACAGAGTTTCAATCTGAACTCCATGCATGAATACCAATGCTCCCTAAACCATATTACAGGTATCTTTCTCGAACACTGTTTTTACACCTGCATCATCCATCTTGGTTACAGAAATAAGATTTCTGGCCAATGCATGGATGTGCAGAACACTAGGAAGTGTTCTAATCCTTCCATCTTGTAGCTTCAGCTTGACTTTTCCATGTTCGACAATTCTGGCCTTCCTATCATCACCTAAGAAGACATGACCTCCATCATATTTCTCATACTCACAGAACCACTCCCTATGGGGAGTGAAGTGAAGGGATGCACCCGAGTCAATCAACCATGACTCATGATCTACATGTATATTTGAAAAAGAAGCCAAATACACATCCCCACTTTCATCCGAGGTTGTTTTTTCCTCTACAGAAGGAGTATCATTAGATCCCTTTCCTTTCTTAGGAGCTTTAGATCTACAGTCCTTTTTGTAGTGCCCTTCCTTTCCACATTTTGGGCACACCTTTACAAAATTTCCAGGAGATTTGGATATCCCTCTAGATTTAGATCTCCCACTCGAAAACTTATTCTTGTTTTTGTTCTGGGACCTTCCTCGTACAGATAAGGCGTCTCCTCTCTGAACCTCCATATTTCTCCGTCTCATTTCCTCCAATAGCAAGGCTGAGACAATGTCATCAAAATTCAAGGTAGTTGTATTGCTACCTATTGCAATAACCAGACTGCCCCACGAGTCTGGTAGAGAAAAAAACAAACTGATGCACTTATCTTCATTTGAGATTTTAATATCAACAAATGATTGTTGACTTACCACAATATTGAAGGCATTTAGATGCTATGTCACTGAGTCTCCATCCTTCATCCTCAGGTTATACAGCTTTTTCCATCGGAAAAATTTATTCACCAGATACTTAGATTGGTACAATTTCCCAAGTTTTTCCCACAAATTCTTCATCGTAGCTTCCCCAAATACATTCAACAATACCAAATATGAGACACACAACTGTATTGTGCTCTTCGCCTTCCGATCCAGCTTTTTCTAGCCTTCATCTAACATTGTCATTGGTTTAGTACATCGATCTACCGTGATCCACTGGTCTTTATCCACCAACAGATCCTCCATCTTGAGTTTCCACAACTCAAAACTCTAACCACTAAATTTTTCAATCTCTATCTTTCCACTGCTCTCCATCTTCTTTCACCGTAAGAATCGATCCCGTAGATCTTCCACTGAATAGTGTCTACCACAGGCCCGAGAAAAAAACACCTCAGCAGCAAAGGCATCCCCTTGAAGCCGAAACATCTCTGATACCAAATGTAGGTTTTAACGTTGTACAAAAATTATCTGCAAAATAATCTTAAAAACAGAAAATAAACAATAGCAAGAGCATAAAACATAAATCAGCTATACACAGAGATTTTCCCCTCGATCCCAAATTAGGACGACCATCTTGATTTTTCATTATCATTCCTTTTAGTGTTACAACACATATATATACATGCTGAAGCATACATAAACCCCAATCCATTAAACCTGGATTAGAACATAACCGTAGTTCCCTTGGCCAAATCTACAAAATACTAGGGGCCAAAAACCATCATGCCCTAAAACCATGTGCAAACCCATGCACAAAACCATGGGTGGGTCTACCCATCGAAAAATAGTGTCCATTTTTTTTTCTCAGGGCCCTACCCCGGACCCTGAACATGGGGGCTACCGCCCCCCTATGACCGCCCTGCTGTGCCCGGCACAACGTACAGTCCAAACGGTAGTAGGGGGGTTGTGGAAATAATATAACACATACCCAACAGGAAATCAATTGATACCATACAAATTTATTTTTTTCTAAATGTAAACTTGCAATGCATATCTTTTGTGTGTTATGCACATTATTGAGATCAAAATATTGCTCCATTTGTAGTATCCATGTTACGAGATCCTTGCCATTAAACTTCCTCATATCAATATTTGGAATATTGTTGGTCTTCCATCCAACATTACATTTTATGAAATCGTGATTTACAATTTTTATTTTTTTCTCATCATTATTTTCCTCTACTATTTTTTTTCTATTAGGAAATGTTTCTTGTATCAAAATTTTCAAACCTTCCATGTATGCTTTTAGACCATTCTTCATGTTTTCTATGTTTTCTTTCATTTTTTCTTCGATCTCAGCTTCCATGCCATCCATATTAGCTTCCATGCCATCCATCCTATCTTTTGTTTCTCTTTGCGAGAGAAAAATTTGGTGCACTTGCTCTTGTAATTTTGATATGTAATGTTTCATTTCTTCATCTTCATGAGTCATAGTAGAGACTTATGAAGACTTAATGGGTATTGAATTATTTTTAGGTGGAATTTTAGAACCCGATGGTGATATCTATGCTATAATATGTCCTTGGAATCAATTCAAACGGATTTTTCACACAAGACTTATACAATTCGAAAAAAATACACACCTTTTTCTTACTTTTGAGGAGCTCGATATTGAAACTAAATTATCTCTGTGGTTTCTGATCTTCAATATCTGAAATTTGGTGCTTTAGTAGCCCTCTGAAGCTTCTTTCAAATCCCATAGGTCTGACCTGATTTGGATTCTTCAAAGAAAATTTATACCTAATCACCCACAATGACCTAATTATGGATTGGTTCAGCAGGGTGACCTTGTATGACCCTCCACATGCCACTATTTCCTCCTTCGGCTCTGAAAATTATACAAATGAAACTTCAATTTGTGTACTTGCGACTAATTTCTACAAAATTTTAATCTTATGCTCAAAGAGAGAGTTATGACAATTTTTCCACGGTCACCTCTTGAGATGAAATTTGGGAGCCTGAAGCAACTTTAACTTCCACAGATGATATCTCTAAAAATGTTGCGAATAAATCTCTAAAATTTTTCGATGACATTCCTCAATATTTCTTCTTCTCTTTGTAAATATTTCATCTTTTGAACCCTCGTAGAAAAAAAATTATAGCGAAAATTCGATGATGACCTATTTGGGTTAAATTCAAGAGTCTGCAAAAGCCCTAACTTCCACCAATCATATCTCCGAAAATATTGTGAACTAAGATCTGAAACATTTCGACGACGTTCCTTAGGTTTTCTTATTCGTGCTATAAAATTTCATCTTCTGAACCTTATTAGAAACAAATTACAGTGAAAATACCACGATGACTTGTTTAGAGCAGCAAAACCCTAGAATCCAAATCTCTGATACCAAATGTTATGAAACAAACTGCAAAAATAGAAGTAAAGAGAGAACAACGCCTTAGAAATCAACCACTTAAAGGGGGAAACCTCCATTACATGACATAAATTAACAATTCTTAGATGATAAAAATGACCAAAACCTCCTTCTATATATAGGATTCCATGGGACTAGAGGTGAAAATGGGCCACACAAGAGAGGGAAGAAGTGTGAATGGATGGAATATTGTAACAGGAGGAAAAGGGACCCGGGATAGACTCCATGAATGCGATGATGACTCAACTCGGATGCTCTGAATTAGGGTGACTCAATGATGTTTCCACATGGAATAGGCCAAGTGGGGACCATAAAAACATGAGAAAAATGTGTTTACTCATGATGAAATTCGACACAAGCATTGAAAAGTATGAAGGCTAATTGGTGCCCCAAGTGCAAGTGGCGCAGGTGCAGAAATTCAATTTTGACAGGATACGAAGTGACCCTTCTTGGAAAAAAGGTTTCTTGGTGAACTTTCAAGTCACCAAAAATGAACCACTACCAATTTTAGAGCTTAGTGAGATATTTCCAACAGTTCTGATAGTTTGTTAAACGGAGCTATGGTTTGGTCGTAATTAGAAGAAGAAAAATTAGTGGGTATCTTTTAATAGGGTTATTTCCCTCCAATTTGATTCATTTTCTAATGGAGTTGTAGTGAACTTAGAGAGTAGGACAAGGCCCTAAATCTTACAACGATTGTATCAAAAAAACCGATTGTTGGAATAAGGATCCACGACTTTTAGGTAAGTGGCCTTACTTGTCTAAACATGTCCTTAATGCTTCTTAGAAGGATGGTTCCTGGAAAAGAATTAGGGTAAGAGAGGAATACAGGAATGAATTATTAGAGAAATTCTAGAATCATCCCCACCCACCAAGTCAAATAAGGGGACCAAGTGGTAATTAAGCTATCACATAAAGTAGAATATTTGAAGATATGGTATACATCATCTATGATATATGACTCTTTCGAGAGGTTGGTATGACAAACTCTGCAAGGAATGGGAGGATAATCACCCATACCTAAATCAGTGGAGTTTGGGTCGAGACTTTTGAAAATCACATGAAAATATGGCCAGGGGTGTCATCATGCCGCCAAGAAATGTGGTTGAGGGAAGTTTTATGGTATGATAAGGTGGGGATGACCCTAGCTAGAGATTAATCAAGAACAATGTCTAAGGAACTGGGTTGGTGATGTAAGATGAAGGAATGAGTAAGTGGATCATCCTTAGAGTGATCTGAAGTGATGTGAGACTCTAGAGGTTATTATAAATAGGGAAGAATAATAGTACTAGAGTCGACACTAGCAGATGCACTAGGAGGGTTGTGGATAGTTTCTTCTCATGTACTCTCAAATATGGGTGCCCCCTTACCCAAACATTGGGTGTCATTGTCATAGCCGCAAGGTGTATGTGGTTCAAATGCACGGGTTCAAAGTAAGGGGTTATATAACCAATCAACCTCATTGTGGATGAAGTGTTTTAACTCTACAGCATGTTGGTCATGGCTCTGCTGTGGAAGGAAGTATGCACAATGGTGAATATCATCCCAAGGAAAGTCACAAGTGGCCATTGCTTCCATAATGTCTTAATTAGAATGAAATATGGGGGCAATGGTAGAAGAAAGACAACATAATGTGGCGGGGCTACTTGACACTTCATTGTGAGAGCTATGGTTCACATACAAATCGCCACGAAGGGTAGAGGAAGAGCTAGTAGATGAAACGTCTATTGATGTTGAGCCCAAGGTGATTTTCGAAGGAGTTTCAGTCGAAATAGAAGGTAATGCCTGAGAGGGGTTTTCTACCAAGGATCTCATGGATGATGACAGATAGAGGATAGTGGTTGAAGGTTATGTCATCTCCACATTGGGTGGAGGTATGAAAATATCCTCTAGTTCTACCGAAGCAGAACACATAATTAGAGAGGTATGAAGAATCTTCTTAGATTAATCACATTGTTAGGATTTGATCGAAGTTTTCCTCAGTATGATGGTGAAAAAATCAATCTACCCCATATTTTAAGTAGCAGAGATGCATTTGGGTCCAGAGTTAGCCATTTAGTTATTGGAATAAAATTATATGAATTTTTATTAAGGATAGAAAAAGTTACACAACAGATGCATTAAGCATTAAAAAATATGTAGGAAGAGCACCCAACAAGGCATATAGTCTAGTAGAAACCTTTTCTCGAGAAGGCAACAGAAAAAGTCTCAAAAATCACATAGTTGAAAACCAAGCCTCTCCACATTTGGAGAAAATGACCTGCATAGTAACACTACATCTTCATACGAAACTGACACAAGGGGAGCATGTAACAGTAATGAAAAATAAAGTGCATAACGTAAACGGTAACAACTGACAACATGGAGAGTAAAAGACGATGCACCCAAATCATCCAATGAAAAAACTTTGGAGTGATAGTAGCATATAATAACAATATAGGAAAAAAAGGAACCCCTACAGAGCTTATAAATTATATGGCATGATGTCTGACGCACTGACAATCCCATATAGATTCTCGGAAATGCGCCATGAGTCCAAATCCTATTGTATGCCCTCCTTAGAAAGGAGGTCTTCATCTGTATTATGTTCCCTATACATATGGTACACAATAATAAGACAAAATGACATATTTAAAAGGAATGTTTCTTCAACGATAGGAATCAAAACATGATTTTGACATCTCCGTGTTTTTTTGAACAATTTGACATTGATGGAATCACCAAAAATTTGAACCTTTAATATCCCCATCTGTATGAGCTAGCAAAGAAGGAGTTTTAATGAGAGATCCTCAGCGAAAATATTTGTGCCAGAAACAATACCCAGAAAATATTTTAGAGACATGTGATTTATGTAAATCACCAGCCCTACACCACATCTATTATGACCATTTGATGCCCCGTCAAAGTATGGCAATGGAATATCATGATTTATCAATTATGTGCAAATATTTCTATTTTTTTGAGGAGTATCATTTTAAGGGAGCATGGAGAGGATCGACACACATTTTTCCACTACCAGTGATGGGGAAGAGGTTGAATCTCTGAATCTAACCTTATTTCTTGCTAGCTAAATACCCCATAAGATGATTAGGGGGATTTTTTTTTATATGATCATCTGATGATTTAGTCCACCAATTTTTCCAGGCTACCTCACAGTTCTCCCCATGCCATATATTTTTTATTCCTAATGGGGACAATGTAGCCTCCCACACTTTGGATGAGAAGTAACAACTAAGAAAACCCATGATTGATTGACTCTTCATAATCCTTACACAAGATACACCAGGTTGGACCATGTTTATTTAGTTTTTGTAAATTGTGCTGAGCAGGTACTTTGTTTTTTAGGATGCACCAGAAGAAGAGACTAGATTTTGAGGGAATTTTCAGCTTCCACAAAGGTATTTTCCACCATACCTGCACTCCCCTAGCACTACGATTAATAATTAAACCATAGCCAAACTTCGGGGCATAATGACTGGTATGAACATGCACCCAACGAAGAGAGCCCGACATTTTTTTAATCTTGACATTTCAACATCTAGGTTCCTCTAGTTAATTAGCCAACTCCAGTCCCCAATTAGTCTCCAGCTGTATATCCTCCACTGTTTTCCAACGTTGTTTCCAAATTGAGGTAGACTATGCCTTTTATATTTGGCTCAATAATATGATCCCTTTTTAATCAAGAGACTCCAACACTCCTCTAAAAAGAGTGATATTCTCATTGCATCCAATCAATGGGTCACTACCTAATTTGTTCTTCTCCCCATTTCAAACTTTCCATGCTAGGACCTCTTCTACCAACTTAAATTAGTTTAAAGACACTTTCTAAATGATTGATTCATTTACATAGTATTTCCTAGGATTGTGAATCGAATATTACAAAGGAATTAGATCAATATATTTTCCCTTCACCAATGTAGTCCAAATTTTATCCTCCGTTAAAATACTCCACCACGATTTTGCTGCAATTGATGTGGCAAAGGATTGGATCTCATTTACCCCCCAACGTCCCCACTCTTTTGGATGGGTGGCGATATCCCAAGCAACATAAGGAAGCACAATCTCATCCTTTGACTCATCCTAGAGGAAACGACTACAGAGTTTCCTATTTTTGGATTAAATTCCTTTTAGAACCCAAGTGATTGTGATCCAATATATTGGAAGAGATATAAGAAATAATTTGATAAGTACTAATATTCCATACCTAGACAACCATTTGTATCTCCAGCAGTTTATATGTTTCTCTATCTTTGAGAGGAGCCAATGCCAATCCTATTTTTTATAGGAGTCATGTTTTAAATAATAGCCCAAATAATAAGAATATTCCCCATAAGAAGTACTTCATAGGGGAGTGAAATGTTGATTCTTTCAAGATCCATAACTAAGAAACCTTCATGATCTATTGACGTTCTTTGGGAATTAAAACTCATGGCTTTAGGAAATAAGTCAAGGGAGGATTTCAGTTGGTTGACATCTTCCCTGCTCTCATTATTGAAAATAAGGATGTCATCCACAAAGAGAAAGTGGGATATGAAGAGTTTTGTTGCAACTTATATACCTTTAATATCACCATTTTTTTTTCCAACAAGACCAGATGAATTAGCCCCTCAACAGCTAATAAGAACAAAAAGGGGGATAAATGAAAACCTTGTCCGATTCCTCTATGGATGTGAAAGAAAGGGGATGACGCCCCATTTATGAGGAAAAAAAAGAAACATTTGATATACATCCCATTATCCAATTATTAAAACCAATACTTAAGCCCAAATGAGTCAACATAAGTGTAAGGTATAGCCAATTAATCCCGACATAATATTTTGAGAGGTAAATCTTGACAACGAAGCCCTTTTTCTTTGACTTATTTATATTATGCATCATTGCTTTTCCTCCCCATATAACTTCATGGATGTTTCTGCCATCAAAGAAACCAAATTGTTCTTTAGATATTTTGCATGATAATATAGGTTTTAATAAAATAGAAATAATTTGTACTATGATTTTTTGTTTGCACTTGCAGAGGGAAATTGGTATGAAGTCTTCGAAGGAGTCAGTGGAATTATATTTATGGATTAGAGCCAAAAATATAGTATTGAAAGGTTCATGAATGATACCCCTGCTCCTTGAATATTCCACCACCCCAACCAATTCTTCCCAAATATGTTTGATAGACAGGGTTTTAGTATCCCTCGAATGAAGTTTTTAAGGAAGCTTATCAAGTGAGAGGGTAGGTATAGTTGTTACTATACTTTCTAGATTATGCGAGAGATTTTATAAACATGGTGAATCATTTTTAGGAGACTTGGAAGGACTAGACTTTTGCACACATCGGTATAAGTTAAATTAGGTTTTGTCAAGGACCACTTCATTAAATTCTCTCTCAGGGTGTGGAAACCTAGTTCCAGCACCCCCCCTATTGCTTCGCATGAGAATTTATTCTACGCAAACAAATAATTTATGAAAGGCCAGTAGTTGGAGGGTTTTTTGGTTTATCAATATATTCCAAACATGGTTCAGGACCCCACAAGACAACAAAATATGATCAAGAAGATCATCTCACAGAGTGAATAGGACTCTCTAGAAGAATTTGTCTAGAATATATTTTCCATAAGTAAACAAGAATGAATTTCATTAATTAATGGAGTTATTGTTGATATGCTTGTACATATAAGAGTTGGTATTTTAGGGTAGGTGTGAATAAAATGAACAGAGCTAAATATACTAATTTCCTTGAGAATTATTAGTGTATTGTTCATCATTTCAGTTGTTCTACTTGCTCATGAACATGTGTCTAGGAATTATTTGTATGCATATTCTGTTACAAATCAATAGCCAAAATCACCCCCTTAAAATGTTGGTATGCTAGCTTGTCTTGTCTCGAAGAATCTTCTTCCAATACTTGAGAATCGAAATTTTTTCTTGCTATGACTATGCACATGAATTTATAGGCATGGATATAAATATGAATCTCTAGAGTATGTATTATAGTATAATCAATTCTATGACAACTTTTCTCTAAACTTGAATCATGAGATTGTCACTTAGAGGTCTTAGAGCTGTGACATTTTCCAATCAATTTGCAATACTTAGGATTACAATGACATGTGAATTTTTCTACCCATTTTTTGTATTTTAGCAGTGTTGGTCATTTTCCATTAAAGAATGAGTAATCAATGAGCTTAATGTATAATAAAATATGCCATGGTATTTCGTATATTTTCAATTACCATCAAGGAATTCCTTAATAGATGTCATACATCATTGTGTTGAATTCTTGGATATGCAGTGGCTAGGTACCATGTTATTCAGTCTAGATTCAACTTCTTAATGCAACATGCATTCATAGTGTTTGAAGGAATTATTGAAAGACCCAAAAATTTTGGTAAAATTATTTGGGCATAGATGTATTACTCTGGGTTGGCTTGTGTATGTTATATTTTCTTTTACCAGTCGAATTTTAGTAGTAAATTTTCAAAAGGATGAATCAAATTACTCTCTGTGCATGAAAATAATTTTGATGTTTAATGTTGAATGCGTATATCCTCTAATTATACAAATCAGTACATGGGAGAACCACACATGAGTTGTATGGAATGAAAAAAAAACTCACAATGGATACATCATGCAACTGGTATTGACCCCAAGGGAATCTTCTTATTTCCTTCTTGATTTGAAGATGGAAATATTTATTTCAACCATTGAGCCATGAAAAAGGTACATTTTACCCTCTTAATTAGCTCAATTTATTACTAAATTTCGTATGTTTACCTTCACTTTGGAAGTAAATCTAGAAGAATTAATTGTAAACGAAGGGTAAAACTAATTATCAACCAACTATGTGATAACTGGCATAAAAGCTAACCTTCATTTGTTTTATTTCTAGGAAATATGAACCAAATAATTATTGTTCAAATGATTGAACATCAACGGTCAAGAAAAGGAAAAGATCATATCATGTTTGTGCGAACCAGAGAAAGATGAGGAGAATCACGCCTATTTCATAATGCATTCTGTTGGAAAACTATGAAATCCTCAGGATCTCTTGATCATGAGGATTCACTATTATCCATTTTTTTTCCATAGGTTATAAAAGACCGATAGGTGAAATAGAATGGGATAATTTTACACGTATGCTATAATTTTATATTATTCAAGAAAGGGTTTCCGCTCTCAGCGATGTTGTACCTTGGCTATTGAATTTAATGAAAGAGATAGAGGTTCCTTTGTAATCGTGCTCTAAATATCTTCTAGAAGAGATTTATGGAGGCTCTAGGCCCAGTCACTAGGAGCCCTACTGCTTTTTTGTGTTATATTCTTATTTTCCCTTTCTACAATTAATCATTTCCTCGTTTCGTATAATTTCAATTGATTTAATTATCATCAGCGTTAAGTGGTTTGTGTTACAATTGATTTGAATTTTTAATCACTTTTACTTTCCACATGAATGTTAGTCTTTCACTTACCAGATTTATACAAGCATTTTGATTGTTTTTCATTATGAGTGATGCTATTTGGTTAATCAGTCATTGATAATTTAAATTGCAGAGCATCAATAGGTTACTAACTGCTCCATTCCTGCAGTATTCTCTTTCTAATTAAATATATTTCCATATGTATCATTTATTGATTGTGGTTAAGTGTGAATTATTTAATTCTTGCATTTTAGATTTATTTTTGCATATGATTGATTACAATTAAGTTAAGTTGATTGATTGAAGTTATTTCACAATTTTTTTCAGACTTCTCTTGATTGAGCATCGAAAATTATATTTTACTTCTTGCGAAGATCTAGAATTTTTAACCTCTTATTTCACTTGCATAAACTTTCCTGAACACTCTTGAAATAAACATACTTACCCTGGGTTGATAATTAATGTAGGTATTAGGATAGCTTTTAAATAGTCATCTTAATGGACCAAAATTTTGGTTTTGTTTCCAGGGAGACTGTTTACAAGTAATGTTTTTCCATTTTTCTTGTTGTTGAAGAATAATTCGGTATTGAAAACGAAATTTAAGAGCCTGCATGCCAGAAAGTAAAACACTTGACCATTAGCTCGCTTTTCAGTAGAAACATATGGTCAAATAGGAATAGGTGTTTTTTATGAATGAATAGAAAGAAAAAGATAGAAATAAATCTGAACCCATCATCCATATCCATGAAACCCAAAAAATCGATGACCCTTGGAAGAACAATGTTCATAGAAACAATCATAAGAAAAGTTTAAACTGAGGCCTCCGGAGGACCCAAGATCATCTCCGAAAAAATTCCTACTATAATCCCTCAGGAAGCAGGCTCACCATCTATAGCTTATGCTAAGAACCATAACGAAACAAAAGGGTCTAAAAAAATATTTGAGGTCATAAAACACTTGAGTCCTAACCCTTCACAAGAGGTAAATTATTGCAACTTGCAAGAACGAGAGGGAGAAACTAGTGGTGTTGTAAAAAAAAACTCACAATCTATAGAACCTAGAACTCCTAAAATCTTGGTTGTAGAAAAGATGCCCGACATCCGAGATCATGGTAGTACTGTAAGACATTTTCCAAAACTCTCTTCTAGTCCAGTTTGAATTAATTTCCCAGACTAGGAAATTCCTGAAGGTTATTGACACATCTTTGACCATATGGCACATAATCAACCCTAGGAACAAACATCAACATTGGAGTACCCTATTTTTGACCCAGTCGCCGATGCCCCCATGAAAGCTATTACGTTGCAAAACATCCCTACTTTCCATGGATTAACATCTAAAGATCCATATGCTTTCTTGTTTGAATTTGAATTTTTATGTAGGGGATACGATTACACCACTGACCCTTAGAAATTAAAACTATTTCTATCTACATTAAAAGTAGAAGCTTTTCACTGGTTTATGGAGCTAGTTGGAGGGACTATTAATTCCTTGGATCAAACGAAAAACTCTTTCCTTGTTAAATACCAAGATTACTTTAGCACTAGAGAATTAAAAGATGAAATACTCAACATAACTGAAAAAGATAACGAAATAGTAGAAGAATATGTTGAACGGTTTCAATGTAATCTACAAAGGTCTCCTTATGCTACATTATATAAAGATGTTCTAAAAGTGACTATGGTAGAAGGAATGAAAGATGAATGGATAGAAACATTAAATCTAATGTGGAAAGGAGATATCTATCAAGAAAATTATGACAACATTATTTCATTGTGTGTTAGGTGCTTTAAAGGCAGCAGATGCATTAGGCTAGGAGGATGGGATTCGACTGCTAGGAATAATAGAACTTCAAGCAGCAGTGTGATATGAATAAAAATAGGAAATATCATGTAATATTTCAAGACCGATATCCTCGGCACCCTCACAACACAATTAGATGTCCTATAGGAAAAGAAGAGATGATCGTTATCAAAACATAACTTGGACATCTTTTTCCCATGTTGTCGAAAGAAGCACAGCCAGTGGGAATGCCTGCTGGACATGGTCCAAACATGTGTCATCTACACTAAATAGAACGCCACTGAATAGTGCCATCACTTCTAGGGTTGAAAGTAGTCTTCAAGGAAGCATAAGAAGAAAAATAACTAGTATATTTAATGAATCAACGTTGACAATGGCAAGCCCAATCTTCAGGTATGTCACAACACCCATCTCAGTCCTTTCCTTCTTTGCAATTCAATCAACAAAAAAAATTTTGAACAATGTGGCAAGCTAGATCACATTTTTCCTCTTGGACATCCCAACCATTATTTGTGCCCCCTTGGCCATCTCAATCCTTTCCAGGTAGTGGTTCGCCAATTTCTTCTTTCTCTCCATTTTGGCAGAATGATCCATACTCGTCCCAGTGGCTTGCCTCTACTTCACAAAATCTAAACTAGTCCCAAAAATGGTAGCGAACCTTGGGAATAACCAATTCACCTATGGGAACAGGTCCTCAAACTCAACACACATTAACAACTCCATATCCATTACGACATAATTCTCTTCCTTTTATACGTCCTCAACTTCCAGCTCAACCAAATCCAAATCCCAATAATAGACCAGTCCAACTAATACAAATTGCCGAAATCCAAACCTTGAAATTGAGAAAAAAGAAAATAGTGAACTTAGGCTGAGATGAGGATGTTTTATTGACCATGGGGAAAATGAAAACTTGCAACAAGACAAATTAGAATCCCCAGCCGTAATCAATCCATCAATTGTGATCAACACATAAATAAAATAGGGAGAAGACATAGTTGAAAGAGTATCTTGGAAAACTGATCAATATTTCTTCCCCATTCCCTGAAATATTAGTGATACCTAAACCAATTTTCTATCCAGATTTTGATATTCTAAGGGAGCTTAAAAATATTTGTATTAAAATTCATCTCTTCTAGGCCATTCAAGTTATTCCTATCTATGCTAAGACAATTAAATAACAGTGCGTTAAAGAGCCTGTGAGAAAAACTATAACTTCACCAACTTTCCATGTCGTAGGGATCCTGTCGAATTTACTGTTGGGCAGAGAAACACCAGTAAATAAAAATATCCAGAGAGTCCCATAGCTACAATCCAAATATATGGCCGCTATTTTCCAAACACATTAGTCGACTTGGGTGCAACCATTAATATTTTGACTGTGGAAACCTGTGAAACACTTGGTATCATAGATTTGGAGCCAACCACCACCTTCCTGGAACTTGCTAACCAATCACTTCTTAAACCAAAAGGAAATTTACAGAATATCATCGTTTCTATTGACTCGTGGGAGTACATGGTGGATTTTGTAGTTATTAATCCGAAAATTCGACTAGATGGACACCCCTTCATTTTGGGTCAACCTTGGTTGGCAACAACCAATGCTTACATAGGCTGTCGTATAGGTAGCATAACCATTGCTAAGGGATATGTTGTAAAATATCTTGTTTTATATCCCCCTTCCAAACCAGGTCTTCCCATTGTAAAAATTCAAAAAAATCCGCCCGCATACCTGGAAGAAAATATCTGTTCACCACTCACATTAGCAGAAGCACTCGAATTCAAAAATCAGACCGAAGATGATATAATTAATAATTTTATTAATCAACTAGATGCTACAGAAAAAGAAAAATACCAAATGTTCGGAGAAATTCTTGACAATGAGCCCAAAAAGATCCTTTAAAAGATAATTATGACCAGCACATACCCACAACTATTTTTCATAATAGAAGACCTATTGAAACTGCACCAGGAAAAATTTTAAACATCAATGACAATCTGGACAGTGAGCAACAACACAAGCTCATTAAATTTTTACAAAAATATAAAGGGGACTTTGCCTGGGACTCTTCTTACATGAAGGGCATATATCCCCAACTGTGTACACTTCATATCTACACCAAAAAATATGCTTGTCCCATTAGTCATCATCAACGAAGATTGAACCCAAAACTTGAAGACATCGTAAAAGAAGAATTAAAAAATTTGTTGGATGCAAATTTTATTTATCCTATTTTAGATAGAAAATGGTTCTCTCAACAGGTAGTTATCCCTAAGAATAATGACAAGTGTAAAATCTATGTAGATTACAGGGAATTGAACAAAGCCACACATAAGGAAAAATGCCCTCTTTCGTTTATCGATCGAGTCCTTAATAGACTGGAAGGAAAGCGATTCTTTTCCTTTCTTCACGGCTTCAACGGCTATAACTAGATCAAAATTGCCCATGAAGATGAAGGCAAAAATACCTTCATCTACCCATGGGGCAATTTTACTTACAAAGTATTACCTTTTGGGTTATGTAATGCCCCAACTACATTTCAAAGAGCCATACTCAGCATTTTCTCTGATCTGATAAACAAAGGACTTGAAGTATATATGGAAGAATTCACCCCATATGGGGATGCTTTTGAACAAGCACTGAAAACATTGGAAAAAGTGTTGGAATGGTGTATCACCACCAGGTTATGTTTGAGTAATGAAAACTGTCACATGATGATGACGGAAGGCATAATCTGAGGACACTAAATTTCTATGATTGGAATACAGGTAGATCTGGCAAAGATAGAGGTAATTATCTTACTATATACACCTTGTACTCAGACGGAGGTACATAGCTTCCTTGGATACACAAGATATTATCGGAGGTTCATAAAAAGAAATTCACAAATTGTTGTGCCTTTGTATGCTTTAACCAGAAAAGTTGAATTTAAATGGTTTAATAAATGTGACACTACTTTTACAGATTTGAAGAAATTAGTCTGGATTGCACCAGTATTGTGTGGTCCCAACTAGGAACTACCATCTCATATTTCATCAGACGGATCAGATACAACGATAGGTGTTGTTCTCGGTCAAGAAGATGACAAAAAGCATTACGCTATTTACTATATCAGCAAAAATCTCACCCCTACTAAACTAAATTATACAGTAACAGAAAATGAATTCTTAGCCGTCATATGTGCCATAAACAAATTTAGACATTACATAACTGGTTATCAAGTATTTATGTATATTGATTATTCTGCCATTAGGTAATTAGCTAATAAACCAATTACAAATGGGTGAGTGACTCGTTGGCTATTACTTTTTCAAGAGTTTGACATCAATATTAAAGTTCGTCCACGAAAGGAGAACTCAGTCGCAGATTTCCTGTCATGGGCTCCAAAGATAAATGACCCGCTAGCAGTAGATGACCAGTTTCCTCATGAACATTTGTTTGTCGTAGCATTGAAAGGGCCATAGTATGTAGATGTAGAAAATTATCTTGCAGTAGGAAAACTACCCAGGCATTTAACAACAAAATAAATGAAGTTGATTGTCTAGCACATCATCTGATTTTCTTGGATTGGTGGATATATTTTCCACACAAGGTATAAAATGTACATATGTAGATGCATTTGAGAAGATGAACTTTACAATATCCTGAAGGCCTGCCATGATGAACCTTGCGGTGGACACTTCGCAAATCACAGAACCGAGCACAAAGTATTACAAATGGGTTATTATTAGCTGACTATTTTTAAAGATGAAAAGGAATATATGCAGGCCTATGATAGCTACCAAAGGATGGGCTGCCCCGGTCAATCTAAAGAAATGCCATTGTAGCCACAACTAGTAATAGAACCTTTTGAATGGTGGGTGTTGGATTTTGTTACCCCATTTAATCTACCATCATACCAAAAAGCCTACATGATGGTTGCTACCGACTATGTAACAAAGTGCGTTGAAATAATAGTTTTCCAAGAGCTGCATAATAAACTATTATTAATTTTCTTTTTGAGATATTTGTGGGGTATAATATAGCCAGGGGAACTGATAACAAATTAAAAGGCACAGTTCTTAGGACAAAATATTACAACCACTCAATGGAACCACCACATCATGCATGGAATCACTTCTCTGTATCACCCGCAGGAGAACAGATGGGTCAGAAGTACCAATAATTTCATTGAAGAAATTCTGACCAAGACAATTTTGACACATCGACAAGACTAGGATACTAGACTGCCAGAGGCATTGTGGGATTATCACACAACTTGGAGAAATACTACTGGATATTCTCCATACTAGCTTGTATTTGGTAAGGAACCTATTTTTCCTATTGAATTTGAAATAAATACTCTTAGAACAACTCAAGAAGTGGGACTGGACTTGACGAAGGCTTAAACTAAAAGACTTCAACAGATAAACTAATTAGATGAAGCCTGGTTACTTTCTCTACAACGTACCGCAATCATTCAGCAGTAATAGGCTAAGTGGCATGAAAACCTTATCAAGAAGAAGATATTTCAGGAAGGAGACTGGACACTCCTCTACTATTCAAGATTTCACGACTTCTTGAGAAAATTACAGAAAATATGGCTCGACCCATATGAAATTCAAGAAGTACATAATAATGGAACTCTCACTTTTTCCACCATAGATGGTTTTGACTCTTCATTCTTGGTAAATGGACATCGGGTACATATTTATCATAAACCACTCACAAAGGAGTCTTTTTTCCAACAGGGACGTGACAACCCCGCTATGAAAATTTTAGCTACAGGGAATAGTGACCCAACAACTTTACCTTCATGAAAATATGTTTCCTTTTAGTTTGTAAATAATGTATACATTTTCTTGCATTTGATTTAATTTGTTGTTTTTAAATAAGAATCATTGTACAAATGAAAAATCCCCTTATTTTCCTTTCTTTTTTTCTTTCTCTTTGGCATGTTTTTTTTTCCCAATCAATTGAATAGATGTTGTTCAATCGATTGAACAGTTGTTGTTTGATCAACCAAACAACCAATTTTTCTTTTGTGTTTTTTTGTTGTTCAATCAATTGAACACTTTTTGTTTGATCAAACGAACAAATTATTTTTCTTTTGTGTGCTTTTGTTGTTCAATCAATTGACCAGTTGTTGCTTAGTCAATTGAACAATTATTGTTTGATGAAACGAATAACTGATTTTTATTTTGTGCGTTTTCGTTGTTTAGTCAATTGAACAGCTTTTTTTCGTTCAAACAAACAACTGATTTTTCTTTTCTGTGTTTTTGATGTTCAATGAATTGAACAAGTGCTGTTTAGTCAATTGAAAAAATGTTGTTCGATAAAACGAGCAACATAATTTTATTTTGTGTATTTTTGTTGTTCAATCAATTGAATGGCTGATGTTAAGTCAATTGAACAACTGTTGTTCGATTAAACGAACAATTTTTTTTTCTTTTGCATGCTTTTGTTGTTCAATCAATTGAACAACTATTTTTCAGTCAATTGAGGAAATTTTGTTCGATCAAACGAACAACCGATTTTTCTTTTTTGTGTTTTTGTTGCTCAATCCATTGAACAACTGCTATTCGACCAAATGAACAACCGAGTTTTTGTGTGTTTATTTTTTGTTCAAAAAATTGAATGGCTAATTTTTAATCACTTGAATATCTGTTGTTCAATCAAATGAACAAACACAATTTTATATGTAACAAATAGTTGTTCAATAAAATGAAATTTTATGATTTTTTTCCATTTAATCATTTTCTTCATACATTCTGTCATGCAAAATAATCTTGTTGGACGAGGAATGTCTACCTAGGAGAGAGAAAAACATCGATACTAATAACATTATGATTTTTTTACCTTTGATGGGTATCTTTATTTTCAGAAATTGATATGGTTCATCTATATAATTGCTTGCTAGATATCTCATCTTCAGACATATTATAAATAATTCATTACCTTAATACCATGTTGGTTTATATTTTTATAGTATCAATGTATGATCCTCTTTGGCATGATGACTTAGGAATAAGGGCATAACTGTTATTGGCATTTCTTTTACTTCTCACACCATCCCTAACTCTTGACTTAATGAGCCTCCCTCCATTTATGATGAAAAATAAGAAAATAATATGCAAATATTCTTAGAGAGGATAAGGGGTCTCATCATGAGACAACCTACCATGATCATAAGGATGTAACAAATGACATTCCCATCATAGCCACCACAATAGGGCAATCACCTTATAGACAGGAAAAAACTTCCTGAAAAAATTATCTACATCCTAAACAAAGGATTCTAGCTCATTTTTGGGGTTAAAAATAAACCCTATCGAGGCTATGGACGCCAGCTGGCAGCAGTGCCCCTGCTTGTGGTATTGGAGTTTCATGATAATATCTAATCATTATATATTCACTTATTTCCTACTGACTCATTTCCA
Organism: Pinus albicaulis; assembly: GCA_034641835.2. Taxonomy (NCBI): domain Eukaryota; kingdom Viridiplantae; phylum Streptophyta; class Pinopsida; order Pinales; family Pinaceae; genus Pinus; species Pinus albicaulis. The sequence continues at coordinate 594,741,139 of CM076583.1, forward strand.
AATATTAATTTACGATTTGAACATCGTTATCTTTATATTAACATATATGCATGGTAAACTACCCTTTCATATGGATTAAATTAATTATGCCTGATCACTTGATACTAGCAACTATTATCATTCCTTACCTATCTTGCTTATCTCACATCTTTCCATCAAAGAAAATTATTTTCCTCATAATAATTATTTCTTCGTTTTTGTCCTTTTTGGTCATTTTCCCACTATTCTTATGACTTATGCTGATTTGAATGATTTCTCCCACAAAGTACATTACTCTACCTATTATTCTACTACATTTATGATCCTCAATTTTTTTCCTCTTTTTATATGCTCTAAGGGCATAGACACCCTTCTCTTATTGCAGGGGGAAAGGTGTACATTATGAGCGAGCATGTGAACTAATTATTAAAATCCACCAAAACCTGTTGATGTGAAAAACATATATTATTTCATTTACGTTTAAGAAAAAGCAACAGTTTTAAAGTATTTTGCGCAGTATTTGTGTTATTCCAAATTAACGAAGATGTGAGAAGTGCCTGTAGAAGTGTGAATTCGGCCCCCGAATCGCGAGAAAAATGGGTGGGAGTTACGTCTGCAATGAACACATAGTACTCAATATAACAGAAAATGCTGGCATTATTCTTCAGTGTGTTGGATGGATTCCATATCTAGAAAAATTACAGGGATTTCACACTGAGATAGCAATAGATTTCCTACAGAATGTGCAAGATGTACAAACAATTGTAAAGGGTTTAAATATACCATTATCACAAGCTGTAATAGATGAGGCCTATGGACTTCTGACAGCAAGAAAAAGGTGGAATGATAAGCATTTCCTCTTACATGAAAAAATTGCAGTGTTTTAGGACCCAGAAGACCAATTGGTATGCAAAGGAAACAGGATTCACCCTACATGTTTGAAAAAACCTTGGCAAGAACTAGAAATCACTCTTTAGAAGTATAGAACACGACGGACATCAAGACGTGGTAAAACCATGACAACTCAAACTTCTAGCCATACTCAAATAGAAAAATTCAGTGATTTTTCATTCTTTATGAATTCCTTGTTGCATAACATTTCTAATTGGGTTAGGAGGGATAAGAATCCACATACAATTATCAACCATCATAGTCTGATAAATTTGATTTCCATTGATGAGTTGACCAATCATTAGTTAACTTGGGATAGCTTTGTAAATCCTATCCTAACCCCACTAGAAGAAAATCTTGATAACAGAGAAATTGAGGGTGCGAGAATAGAGATATGAGTTCCAAATAAAGCTAGAAAAAAGAGGACTTGTCTCTCAGCCTCAGGCCAGGAAAAATGAAGAAGATCTGAAAGGTTAAGTTCACGAAAATATACCTCAACTTTGGAAAATGAGGTAGGGCCCTCCCATACACCTCCTCTAAGCACACAATGTTAGTTACCATAGGGATATAAGGAAGAGATAGCCCGATTTCTAGAAAGTATGAGTGCATTTTGTGAAGAAAGGAATCCATCTGATAATTATGAGGGAGAAAATTACTACCTAGACCAGTCTGCCTTTGCTGGAAATTCTAGCCACACTGATATTTTACCTTCTATCGAAGAATTGTAGGATTCAAGGGATTCAACTCCCTTTGGTAAAAAAATATTTGGAAGAAGAAACCCTTATAGAGAGAGCTCCTAAATCTAAAAAACATTCGAGAGATACTGTTCCATTGGACCAGGATACCGATATAGGCACAACCCCTATGGTGGCTGAAGATAACAATGTCCCATTAGATCAATACATCGAAATAGGCACAACCCCTCTAGTGTCACAAGAAATAACTATCCCACTAAATCATGGCCTAGAAATTGGCACAAATCGTCTTGTCCCTGAAAAAGATAGGAATCAGTTAGGACTAAGTTGAGAAAGTTGCACAAGAAATACAAGAAATTGAATAAAGCAGTCAAGAAATCAAGGGAATGGTTAAAGGAGGTAGATAAAGCCTGCAAGACTAAGATAGAAAGAGACACTATGGAAACCCAAATGGACTTGGAAACATAGATAGAGGAAACACAGACAGAGGAAACACCTTGTTATAATCCTCGGGTAAAAGAAGTTGTTATTTCCAGGCTTCAAAATGAATTGACACAGACCCAGCAAGAGTTGGCCAACTGTAAGAAGAAAGTGGTGCCCTTACAGGTACATCAGGAGTTGCTGGAGAAACTCAACAAGCTTGCTGCGACCGAAGATGAAACTTTCACCAACCTCACAGGCGAGAAGGTGAAGGTAAAGAAAGCACAAGCTTAGTTTGAGAAAGCCACAAAGTAAAAAAATATTGTTTTTTCTCTTTACTCGGATGTCTTATCTTGCAAATCACCTGCTGCTAATTATGCCTTGTTTTTATTAGAGTGATATATGTTTCTTAAACTGAAATCCATTAGAGTAGGAAAGGCCACTGAATTTAAGATCACTGTAGAATTTATCCAGTGTTGTGGGGAACAAAATGAGAAGGTTTAGTTCCTCCTATGTGAATTGTATTTACAAAATTTCTTTTTGGAAGATGAGTGAGATAGTAACCCTAGTCCCTTCATCATGGTCATTCAATTTCAAGCTTTCCTTTCTTTTGTTGATAATCAGATTAAATGGGCTAAGGCCTATAACACTTTCAAGATAAGGGATCATGGTTTGGATCTCTAGGTTAGAGGAGAACCCACAAAACCCCCGAATCTCTTCACCTAACATAAGAGATCCATGAAACAGGAAGGGTTTATAGCTAAATTAGGGCTACTCCATAAAGACATTGTAAATGGAGGGAGAGAGTACTTTCATGAGATTAGAGATGACTCTTTTTCGGCATCCAAGCAAAGATGGTAGGCTTCCACGAACAACGTTAAAAATTGAGAGCCATTTAATTACAGTAACCTTAAAGCAGTTTTTGTTCATTTTAACAAATACAACAACATAATTTTATGCACGGTTCCTTCATGGATATAGTGCCACTACAAATGCCCTATTATATGGCACCCTCTTGAAGGCTATCACCATGACTATGATCTCCCAGAGGGTCATGTAAACCAGGCTTTTGCAAAGATCAAACATAGACATGGTTTTAAATTATATAAGGAGGAAGTATATCTTGCTTATTCCTTGACACTGTTACACCTCAACCATCTCATTGCATGAGGACATGCAAAAAAGTAAGTAGGGGAGTATGTTGGGCCATGAAAAAGGTATAGTTTACCCTCATAATTAGCCTGATTTATTACTAACTTTCATATCTTTACCTTCACTTTGGAAATAAATCTAGAAGAATTAATTGTAAATGATGGGAAAAACAAATTATCAACCAACTATGTGATAATTGGCATAAAAACTAAATTTTGTTATTTTTATGTGGAGGTCTCAACTAAATAAATGTTGTTCAAACGACTAAACAAAAACGACCAATAAAAGGAAAAGATCATATCCCGTTGAAGCCAACCAATGAAAGATGATGAGAATCACACCTATTTCATAATGCAATCTTCTAGATAGATGTGAAATCCTCAAAATCTCCTGATCCTGAGGATTCTCTATTATTCGTTTTGTTTTTCATAGGTTATAAAGCACCAATAGGTGGAATAGAATGAGAGAATTTTACTCCTATGTTGTAATTTTATAATATTCAAGAGAGAGTTTCCAGTGAAAGTGATGTTGTACCTTGACTACTGAATTTAATGAAAGAGATAGTGGTTCCTTCATAATCATGTTCTGAATATCTTCTGGAAGGGACTTCTGGAGGCTCTGGGCCCGATCACTAGGAGCTCTACTAGTTTAGTTTGTTATATTTTTATTTTCCCTTCATGCAATTACTCATTTCCTTGTTTCGTAGAATTTCAATTGATTTAATTATCATCAACATAAGGTGGTTTGCGTTTCCATTGATTTTAATTTTTAATCCCTTTTACTTTCCACACGAATGTTAGTATTTCACTTACCTGAGTTATTCAAGTGTTTTGATTGTTATTCATTATCAGTGATGCTATTTTGTTAATCATTCATTGATAATTTCAATTGAAAAGCATGAATAAGTTACTCACTATTCAATTTCTGCAGTATTCCCTTTCCGATTAAACAGATTTCCATAGATATCAATTAGTGATTATGGTTAAGTTTGCATTCTATAAGGTCTCTCATTTCAGATTTCTTTCTGCATATGATTGATTAGAATTAAGTTAAGTTGATTTATTTAAGTTACTTCACAGTTGTTTTAAGACTTGTCTTGATTGAACTTCAAGAATTAGATTTTAATTATTGCAAAGATTTAGAATAGTTAACATTTGATTTCACTTGCATAAATTTACTGAACACTCTTGCAATAAATAGATTTACCCTGGGTTGATAATTAATGTAGGTATTAGGATTTCTTTTAAATAGTCATCTTAATGCACCAACATCAACAACCTTGTTTGTATATATTCTTGTTTGTAGGGTTACCATACTAGACTTTGGTTTTAATGCCATTATTATGTGTAGAATTGAAGTCATAACACTTTCCTCTTCCATGTATAAAAACGATTGAGGAGAAATGAACAGTTTGTGTTCTGTGGGAAAATTGAATTGTGGAACACAAGAACACCCAAATTATTATTATTGAGTAGGTTTGATTGTGTAGGTTGACATTGATTGGAAGAGAAGATTATAAAGCTATGTGATTTCTTCTTACAATCATAACATGTTAAAAGAAAAACAGTTACCTTCTCATTTGAAGATAAATAGAAGGTCTCAGTGAGGAGAAGGGGTTCTGTGATAATAGAAAGGAAAAGGATGCAAAATGATATACTTCTTAGAGATATCTTGAGTTGTTTTTAACCAGTGGAACTTTGTAACTAACACTGGGAAAAGAAAGTTGGACATGAGACTTGATGCCTAGCCTCTGAATGATTACTATTGCCTTAGGCTCTAGTGTGGATCATGGGGGAGTTGAGGACGTGTATGGGAAGGCTTATCTTCAAAAAGCTATGTCTTTCTTTGAATGAAGGAAATCTTATTCAAAACCAACAAAATTAGAGCTCTAAAGTATGTGTTTGTATAATCACTTTTCTAATGGGTGTTGACCCATGCTGATACATTTAGAATTAGACATTGATGATTGATGGTTGTACTTCAAATAATGGAATTTTAACTAAATCAATTTAAATATTCTATGACTTTCTACTTTTATGGTTTTTTAAAGAATAATCTCATTATGATTATATTTTAAAATTTAAGTCTTATTCTATTGAGTAAATGTAAATATATATTTGACTTTCTATTTTTATGTTTTTTTAAAGAATAATGTCATTATAATTATACTTTAAGTTTTATATCTATATATATATATATATATATATATATATATATATATATATGATATATATGATGGTAAATGAATTAGAAAAAAATATATTTATTTATTATTTTAATTTTTTTGGTCATAAAAGTTTCTCTTAATATTTTATTTTTATTTTATATTTTTATTAATCCTAAAAATAATATTATTACATTGCATTTAGTTATGAATTTAAAATAAATATATTTTTTTATTTTGATTGAATTTAAATATCATTAAATTAAATTTAGACACAAAAGGTTAGTTAATATTTTTTTGAGTTAATTTTTTCAACTTTTATTATTATAAGATATTTTTGTTTCATTGTTATTTTCAAGTCAATATGATTTTTTTTTTATGATTTTTTTCTTTTCAATTTTTTTAATAACAATAAGTATTTTGTTTGATTTATATAGACAAATTCAATATGATTTAGTTAATTAAACTTTGAATATAAATTTAAATTTTTAAAATAATGATATATATGTACATCTATTTTATTATAGAGATTTTTAACATGTAAAAAGATTTAGTTTCATGTAACAGTCATATAACCACAAAATTTACTCATTAAAAAAATTTATTTATCCTAACCCTTTCGTGTTTCTCAACCTTAGATTTCTGACATCACTGTCATTATTGCAAGTCCTGTGTATTCAATAATTTTACTCATATCTACACTGACCATTTAAGTTCCACATGCGCTTGAACTCTAGCTGGCATGTATCGGTCTACGGCTCAGGTTTATATTGGTTTCAATCATTTAATTCCTTTGTGATTGCCTAAGGTTTATATCGGTTCCAATCATTTAATACCTTTGTGTTTTCATATATCGCCAGTTATTATTATGGTTGAATGTTTATATGATAGATGGCTCTTTATATAGTGTTGCACTTTATAATACGGTATAGCATTATTGTGAATGTGAGATGTATACCCTCCTGTGCGTTCAAACCTTAGGGTTTTACACTTGTCAACCGTATTGATCTCGGGCTATCAACCGGTCTTGGTTTTATCAATGGACACATGGCTAAACTCACGACGTCGATCGAGTTTGAGATCCGACGGTGGAAACACTCTAGGGATCGGTAATGACCTTGGCGATAACCGATTTTCCGAATCATTGTGCTTCTCCGCCGGATGGCCTCCAGAGCGTTTCCGTCGAGGGTTTGGGCAGACTTCGGAGAAATCGTGGCGGATGGTGGCAACTCAGCCTTCTGCAACCTTAATCCACCATGAACTCAGGTACACTGTTGCCCTTTGGGTCTACATCGGTTTTTCTTTTGAGTTTATACCCAGTTTTCTCTGTCCATGCTTAGCTTGTTTGTAAATCCTCTTTTAATCACCGGCTGGTTCCCGCTATTTTTGTCATTTCGTTGTTTAACTAGTTCTTTCCTTACCTATTGCCGACAGGGTTTCCATAACCCAGATTCTTACGCTATCCAGTAACCAACAGGTAATTACCACTTGGTTTTCTTCGTGTTTAATTTCATTCCTCTGTCTGTGACCTGGAATGGCAGTGCCATCTCTTTTGTGAAATAAATGAACTCTTCTAATTACATTCTCGGTTCCGTTTCAGGTATTATCTTCTGCTCCGTTCCATGCCCAATTTCCCTCATGGTTCTGGCTACGGCGGCTTCTTACCCTCGCGTTTTGTCACAAGTACCCAGTTATCGATGTGTTTGGGGGTTCCATGGCTCTCTGCCAACTAGAACTTCGGTCTATACAATGGTTAATAGAACGGCTAGGTTTTTAAGGGCCAGTAGCTTATTTAACAGTCTCAGGAATTTGAGATATTTTAAAGGATATTGTTTAATGTGGCCTTGGTGCGGCTACCTGTCGGATAGCTTTGTTATTTTAGCCTCTGTCTCCAGGATGTTCCTTTTTCTCGGACAGAGTTTCAAGTTAAATAGTATAATTATTATTTGTGACAGTGGGTTGTAATCTACTCTCTTGTCTGGCTAGAAAATTCTCCAAGTTTAACTGTGACTTTCTTAAACTAATGACTGTTCCGATTTTGAAGCCTAAGTTTAACATGCGAGTTCGGCTGTAATCTTTCTTTCTTTAATGCAACAGAACTCTTTGGTGCATGCACTCTGTTATGATATATTGAATGTTTTTTGAACGTGATATGCTAAAGTTGCGCGAGTTAATGGAAATACATCTCGTTTTTAATACTATCTACTTCTCGTTTTCAATTCTGTTTTCATCTCGTTTTTAATACTGTTTACATCTCCTTCCTAGTACTGTAGCTGCTTGCGAGATTTTTCCTGAACTCTTCTTTGAACGTTTCCTGTGAAGAAAGAAATGGGTTAACTAATTTCCTGTTTTCAATAGTTAATTTGTTCTTTTCTAAGAAAATATGTGCTACGGTGACCAGACCACCTTCTTGTCCGAGGTTATCATAGGTAGGGGGCGATTTATCCAGAAGCCCGAATTTACTCAGGCATTTGGATTAACAGCCCGCCTGTATTTATGTACTTTCACTTGTCCGGTCTAATAGATTAACTTCTGCATTACTACTTCAGGATAGTGGATACTGACCTAGCTGTTTAACCGAAGCAAGTCATCTCTAACAGCCTCATTGTCTTGTTAGCTTCTGTTCTGGTTGGTTAGAAAACTCTGTTCCTACTATATACTTACATAAATATACTCGGTTGCCTTTCATTTACACTTACAGAATCAAGCCTTCTAGAATACCTTTGGCTTATTACATCAGAACAACTAGTTAAAAGAATTAAAACTTCAGTTAAGTATTTCTGAATTAGCAAGAAAATAAACTTAATAAAATACTGATAAACTAACTGTATCAAGCAGAATTAATCTTTCTCAAGAAACAAGAGAGTCTATTTACATCTACTCATCTGAATCCGAATTCCTCTGATGGTACTCGATACCTCCCGTCCACGAACTGGGAAATTACGTCCACATTTCTCCCCCGAGCTTCAAGCCTGGGTCTTGTTGAACACAAATTCCTGGAGGCAAGTTTTCAGGACAGTCCGGTCCAACTCTTCATCTCCAGCGAAAAACAGGATTTCTGGGGAGAACTCGGGACAGTCCGGTCCAATTCTCCAACCCAGAGGTTAATTTTCCCTGGAATATCTATCCAGCCCTTACAGAGTCCCTTCTTTTCCTTTCTCACAGAACCCCCAACTCTCTTTGGAATTTCCTCTTTATTCCAGAGTTTTCTCAGGTAACTGTAGAAACTGTTTTTCAGTTCAACTGACTCCAGATTTACTTTTACCATCAATTTTTACTCATAAATAATTTCCACAAGTTAAATTTTTATTCAAAAATCAAAAATATTTTTGTTCAGATATTTAATTAATTCATCCTTAATCAATAAAGTATAACCATTAGTCAACTGCTAATATGGTGGTTACAATTTTCCCGCTCTGGGAGAGAACACCATCCACGGTGTTCTTATTCTAGCTCAGAAAAAGTTCAGGATAAGCCTCACGGACGAAACTCTCGTCCTCCCAGGTAGCCTCCTCTGGTCCAAAGTGCTTCCATAGCACTTTAACCTGGGCGATGGCTCATTTCTGGAGAATGATTTCCCTCCGGTCTATTATACTGTGGGGCTCGACCAGAAATTCTCCATCTGGTTCTACCTGCACACAATAAACTTAGTTTAATCAATAAATCTTTATCATCATGTTATTAATTGAACCGTCATGCTTACCCTCTACCTGAATGTTCTGCCAATGGATTATGTGTCTTGGATCATGAACATATCATTTTAATAACGATACGTGAAAGACGTTATGCACCCAAATATGGCTAGGAAGGGCTAAGCGATACGCTACTGGTCCTACCATTTCCAATATCTGGAAAGGACCACAAAACCGAGGTGCTAATTTTGCACAGGAGGCCCATCTCAGTGTACTCTTTGTTAGACTCTGTCTTGTCAGATTGCTGCAATCAAATTCACCAAGGTTCAGTTCTCCTTATTTGCAGTCATTAAAGAGTAATTCTGCAGTTCAGGGTTTAGTTTTCAGAGCTAGGCTAGAGGAAGGTTCAGTAAGCCTTCATTTCAGAAATGTCATCGTAAATAAGGCGAGATTGATTCTTCTTCAAAACCTTGTTTTGAAGAAGAAGTCATCAAATATGTTTTTATGATGAATATGTAATTTGTCAAAATGCTGCAAATTCTCTAGCTCTTCAAATGGCAGCCTTGTTTCAGCAGCCAGCTCTATACCCTGTGAGACAAACAGAAATCCATCAGTCAGTTGATCAGAAACACCATACCCAAAGCAAAGCTAGAGAATAAGCCACAAATTCTGCGGGCTTAATTTCCAAATGTTCTCGTTCAGGATTGCATAGCAAATATCAGAAGTTTTATTGAGGGTCGAGAAACAAGGTTAATGTAATAAACAAAGCGGCAACAAAGTAATCACATTGAAGATTATGATGAATGCTTATTCGCTGATTGCTTGGATATGAATTCACAATATACTAGCAGCATCGAAACCCTTCTACCTGGAGGGTATAGAAATGATTATGATCAGGCACAGTACATATAAAGTGGTCATTTGTTTTGGTGCAGTGGTTTGGCAAATATAAACTTGCCCTTCCATCTTGTATATTAAAATGGTTTTGTTTCAGGAATGGTTGGGAAGGCGATACTAGCTGCAGTTGTTCATTATACATATGGTTACCTGGTTGTCATTGTTCTGTAACTTTGCTGTGGCTCAATTTGAGGCAAGTGAAGAGTTAACTGGTTCCACTACTTTTCCTGATGTGGCAATCACTTGCCTCGGAAATCTGGCTGTTTTTTTTTTTAACGTGTTTGGTCAGAGGAAGGCTTCATGCCGAGATGGGTGTGAGGGATCTTCTGGCCAGCATTACAGCTCCCAAACTGCGGGACATTCAAGGATTTGGAATGACCACATGTCGATACATATGGGATGCAACTGATAAAAATTTTTGTACTCAATCTACGAGCTGCTGACGTAGTAATGCTGACAAAGGCCAAGCCGAAGCTTTAGATGAAACAATTCATGAAGTACACCTCCCATGTCTATGGTGTGCCCTCCATTCAACTGCAATTAATTCCTTTAAGCTCTGGAAAAATCGCTGTAGAGATCGGATTAATAGTTCTGGACTGGATTTGGAGGTTGAGCGACCCACCTGGGCGTCGAGTGACCCACCGGGGCGTTCTTCGTAGTGCAAAAATACAACGTGAGCGACCCACGCAGAGGTGAGCGACCCACGCATCAACAGAAGTCCGGAAAATGGTTGTATGCGCCCAGTCTTCATCCAAAACAACTTCAATGAATTGCAAACATGTTTTAACCTTTGCTGAGTAGATTTTTGTCGTGGTTGTATTGATATTGGGAAACAAGCATTGCGTGAGGAAGTACGGGAGTGTTTCTTAGACCTGGGGTCCTTTCCAGAGGATAGGAAAATATCTGTGGATGCATTATTGGACATCTTGGTTTATGTGAGAATGATGGAGTGGCACGATGCTTTTGTTATCTTATTGGAACTTACCAGTAGGAATCTGTTAAATTTAACAAGCAATCTCAGGAGTTGCGCAATTATGGAAATACCTCTGAGCTCTACTTTTCTCAACATGATGTAATGTGAGACTTGGCCCTGTATTTGGCATCTCGAGACTGGATTGTTAACAGGAAGAGGTTGTTTATGCCAAAAAAGGAGAATGGTTTGCCAGGAAAATGGGAGCTACTCAAAGACCATGCGTTTGATGCGCAAATTGTTTCCATTCACACGAGTCACCGATAGAAAAGGATCGGTGGTGTGAGATGAATTTTCGACAAGCAAAGCAGGGTTTAAATTTTTGCGGCAGCCCTACTTTCTTCCTTCGTTTCTAAGTTCCACGGTAAAACTTAAGGTCCTCATAGTCACTCAATTATGTATCGAAGAGCCACGATAAACGGTCTCTAGTGGCCATTTCTCTCCCACGGCTTAAGACTATTCGCCGGAGAGATTAGATGTTGCCCTCACTTCAGAGCGAGGTTAAACTCTTTCGAGAATTTGGAGAAACTCTCGTTGAGCATATGTGGCAGTTTGACCCATATTTTAGCAATTTTCGTAGAGTGGCAAAGGTATCTCCAGAAATTTGAGAGCAGTTGCAAAGTGGCATTCATAGGTTCGTTTGCCTATTTCTGTCTTCACGCTGGAATAATGGATGGCTTTCTATCTTTAAGAGCAAATGGAGGATTCGTTCTATCTTCATGGCTTTAGTTGAAACAGCGCCCCTGTTTTGGGGGTCGATCTGTTGTTTTTTCTAGAATAGTTTATTTAATGTATTAAAATAATCATTTGTAAAAAAAGAGTTAGGGAAGTTAGGGTAGGAGAGAACGAGCTACATTGTATTTGTCTTTGACGGAAGATTTTAATGAAAATGCCCGGCAAGTTCCTGTGGCTTGAAATTTAGCATTTGTGTCCTCTTTTGTTTCATATGTAGCCTGTTATGTGTTCATGTCATTTCATGATCATTTCCAATTGAACAAATGAAGTGTTAAGGTAGAATTCATATTTGGTATGCTCTGCCTTTAAGTTTGTTCATATTTAATTTTTTCTTCTGTTCGACAAGGATTCATCCTCTATGCCCTTGTCGGCTCCTCAACAGTCTTGCCATTTCATTTAATCTCAAGTTTGATGTTAAATTTTCCTGCCTACCTTGCCTCAGAAGAAAATCTGTGTTTTTTTTATTATATTTCTCTGTTCAAGCTGTTCTTTGCCTCACACAGCCCAGAAACCCCAACATTTATTAAAAACCTCATCCATATCACTTTACTAGCCTAAGATTAGCATTCCTTATCGGTCATCTCAGCCCCTTGAAGATCCTTTTGCCGAGATAGACCCGGAGAGAGCCCTCTCCTGTCCTCGTAGGGCTAGCTACGAGGCTAAGGTTGGTTTGATGTTGCCTCGAACCTCGCCTTCTTCAGCCTGAGGCAGATTCGAGCGCTAACATAGTGGCGACCATACTGGGGAAGATGGTTTGCTGTTGATGTGACAGTCGACTTGTAGATTGTCTTGCCCCAGTGCAGGAAATCAAAGTTGCAGATCTGATGCTGATGGTGGACAGCAGTCAGACACATATGAAGGCTGAAACTTTCACCTGTCGACTCCAGCTCGATCCAGAGATTCCAATGCTCGCTGATCCACTCATGCAATGGTAGGGTATGTGGCAAACCCTGCACTGTGTGAAGCTGTAGAAGATGTTAGAAATTTGTTAGGGGATTATGAAATTAATGAAGAATTTGTCAGAGTCTTGCTTCAATGTTTGAAATCTCCGAAGTTTCCTCTTGAAACTAAAACTAGGTTCTGTGAGTTAATTGTTGAAAGATTTGAGAAAGAGATTCAATGTTTAGATGAGCAAATCCAGTCATATGATTTCCAAGACCCTAAAAAGTTTTTGGAAATCCTTCCTCCATCGAAACAAGAAATCATAGAATTGCCTACAGATGTTTACATTGACAGTGTGCAGCTGGAAGTATGCATCACAGAGTTGGGGCAGCCAACAGAGTCCAGCTTCCATGATCCTATTGCGGCATACATGGACACATTGTTCAGTTTGATTGATAGATCAGGCTGTATTTTCCGTGACCAGGCTCAGTACGTGCATGAAAGGCTGCCAGCAATTACATCTGTGATCTGGTGGAAGCATTCTCAAGCGGCATCATTCTCAGGTTTACTTGAATGGTTAATCTGGCATTTCAGTATTACCTGATCTATTGTTTTTGCAGCAGAGTAGGGTAGATTTTGTAAATAAATAAGCAGCCAAAGGGCAGCATCTTGTTCCAGTTTATTGCAGTTCTAGTTTGAGGTTTGCCAAGTTAGTTTTTCAAATCATTTCAGTCAGTTTTCAGTTAATAAGTTGATCATGATTCCATAGCCCAACGGATGGAGGCATTGTCTGCTCTCCCAAAGCTCTGCGGTTCTTGGCACCTCCAAGAAGCGGCAGCTGCCATCCCCATTGGAGCCAATGTTAGACTCCGTCTTGTCAGTTTGCTGCAATCAAATTCACCAAGGTTCATTTCTCCTTATTTGCAGTCATTAAAGAGTAATTCTGGAGTTCAGGGTTTAGTTTTTCGAAACTAGGCTGAAAGGAAGGTTCGTTGGCTTCATTTGAGAAATGACATCCGTAAATAAGAGGCGATTGATTCTTCTTCAAAACAATTTGAAGAAAGTCATCAAATATGTTTTATGATGAATATGTAATTTATAAAAAATCTTTACTGCCAAATTCTACAAAAACTCACCAAATGGCGGCCTTGTTTCGACCCGGCTCTATGCTACAATGAGAGACAAACAGAAATCCAATCAGTCAGTTGATCAGAGACACCATACCCAAAGCAAAGCTAGAGAATAAGCCACAAATTCTGCAGGCTTAATTTCCAAATATTTCTCGTTCAGATTTTATAGCAAATTTTACTTGGGAGATTTTGATGAGGGGTCAGATTTCAAAGGGTTAAATATTACAAAGCAAAAATGGCAACAAAGTAATCACATTGAAGATTATGATGAATGCTTATTCGCTGATTGCTTGGATATAAAATCACAATATACTAGCAGCAGCGAAACCCTTCTACCTGGAGGGTATAGAAGTGATTATGATCAGGCACAGTATATATAAAGTGGTCATTTGTTTTGGTGCAGTGGTTTGGCAAATATAAACTTGCCCTTCCATCTTGTATATTAAAATGGTTTTTGTTGCAGGAATGGTTGGGAAGGCGATACTAGCTGCAGTTGTTCATTATACATATGGTTACCTGGTTGTCATTGTTCTGTAACTTTGCTGTGGCTCAATTTGAGGCAAGTAAAGAGTTAACTGGTTCCACTACTTTTCCTGATGTGGCAATCACTTGCCTCGGAAATCTGGCTGTTTTTTTTTTAACGTGTTTGGTCAGAGGAAGGCTTCATGCCGAGATGGGTGTGAGGGATCTTCTGGCCAGCATTACAGCTCCCAAACTGCAGGACATTCAAGGATTTGGAATGACCACATGTCGATACATATGGGATGCAACTGATAAAAATATTTGTACTCAATCTACGAGCTGCTGACGTAGTAATGCTGACAAAGGCCAAGCCGAAGCTTTCGATGAAACAATTCATGAAGTACACCTCCCATGTCTATGGTGTGCCCTCCATTCAACTGCAATTAATTTCTTTAAGCTCTGGAAAAATCGCTGCAGAGATTGGATTAATAGTTCTGGACTGGATTTGGAGGTCGAGCGACCCACCTGGGCATCGAGCGACCCACCGGGGCGTTCTTCGTAGTGCAAAAATACAACGTGAGCGGCCCAGAAGGTGAGCGACCACGCATCATGAAGTCGGGAAAATGGTTGTATGCGTTCAGGTCTTCATCCAAAATGACTTCAATGATGCACAGAAGCATGTTTTAACCTTTGCTCAGTAGATTTGTGTCGTGGTTGTATTGATATTGGGAAACAAGCATTGCGTGAGGAAGTATGGGAGTGTTTCTTAGACCTGGGGTCCTTTCCAGAGGATAGGAAAATATCTGTGGATGCATTATTGGACATCTTGGTTTATGTGAGAATGATGGAGTGGCACGATGCTTTTGTTATCTTATTGGAACTTACCAGTAGGAATCTGTTAAATTTAACAAGCAATCTCAGGAGTTGCGCAATTATGGAAATACCTCTGAGCTCTACTTTTCTCAACATGATGTAATGCGAGACTTGGCCCTGTATTTGGCATCTCGAGACTGGATTGTTAACATGAAGAGGTTGTTTATGCCAAAAAATGAGAATGGTTTGCCAGGAAAATGGGAGCTACTCAAAGACCATGCGTTTGATGCGCAAATTGTTTCCATTCACACAGGTGCAATAGAAAAGGATCAGTGGTGTGAGATGAATTTTCGACAAGCAAAAGCCTTGATTTTAAATTTTTTGCGAGCAGCTACTTTCTTCTTTCGTTTCTAATTTCCATGACAAAACTTAAGGTCCTCATAGTACTCAATTATGTATCAAAGAGAGCCACAGTAAACGGTCTACCGTGGCCATTTTCTCTCCCACAGCTTAAGACTATTCGCTTGGAGAGATTGAATGTGCCCTCACTTCAAGAGCAGGTTAAACTCTTTCAGAATTTGGAGAAACTCTCGTTGAGCATATGTGGCAGTTTGACCCATATTTTAGCAATTTTCGTAGAGTGGCAAAGTGATCTCCAGAAATTGGAAAGCAGTTGCAAAGTGGCATTCATAGGTTCGTTTGCCTATTTCTGTCTTCATGCTGGAATAATGGAAGGCTTTCTATCTTTTAAGAGCAAATGGAGGATTCGTTCTATTTTAATGACTTTAGTTGAAATAGCGCCCCTGTTTTGGGGGTCGATCTGTTGTTTTTGTTTTAGAATAGTTTATAAAAATAATCATTTGTAAAAAAAAAAGAGAGTTCTGAGAGTTAGGGTAGGAGAGAGAACAGAGCTTCCATTGTACTGTCTTTGACAGAGATTTTAATGAAAATACCCAGCGCTGGCTTCTGAGATTCCTGTGGCTTGAAATTTAGCATTTGTGTCCTCTTTTGTTTCATATGTAGCATGTTATGTGTTCATGTCATTTCATGATCATTTCCAATTGAGCAAATGAAGTGTTAAGGTAGAATTCATATTTGGTATGCTCTGCCTTTAAGTTTTTTCATATTTAATGTTTTCTTCTGTTCGACAAGGATTCATCCTGTATGCCCTTGTCGGCTCCTCAACAGTCTTGCCATTTCATTTAATCTCAAGTTTGATGTTAAATTTTCCTGCCTACCTTGCCTCAGAAGACAATCTGTGTTTTTTTTATTATATTTCTCTGTTCAAGCTGTTCTTTGCCTCACACAGCCCAGAAACCCCAACATTTATTAAAAACCTCATCCATATCACTTTACTAGCCTAAGATTAGCATTCCTTATCGGTCATCTCAGCCCCTTGAAGATCCTTTTGCCGAGATAGACTCGGAGAGAGCCCTCTCCTGTCCTCGTAGGGCTAGCTACGAGGCTAAGGTTGGTTTGATGTTGCCTCGAGCCTCGCCTCTTTCAGCCTGTGGCAGAATCGAGCGCTAACATAGTGGCGACCATACTGGGGAAGATGGTTTGCTGTTGATGTGACAGTCGACTTGTAGATTGTCTTGCTCTAGTGCAGGAAATCAAGTTGCAGATCTGATGCTGATGGTGGACAGCAGTCAGACACATATGAAGGCTGAAACTTTCACCTGGCGACTCCAGCTCGATCCAGAGATTCCAATGCTCGCTGATCCACTCATGCAATGGTAGGGTATGTGGCAAACCCTGCACTGTGTGAAGCTGTAGAAGATGTTAGAAATTTGTTAGGGGATTATGAAATTAATGAAGAATTTGTCAGAGTCTTGCTTCAATGTTTGAAATCTCCGAAGTTTCCTCTTGAAACTAAAACTAGGTTCTGTGAGTTAATTGTTGAAAAGTTTGAGAAGGAGATTCAATATTTAGATGAGCAAATCCAGTCATATGATTTCCAAGACCCTAAAAAGTTTTTGGAAATCCTTCCTCCATCGAAACAAGAAATCATATAATTGCCTACAGATGTTTACATTGACAGTGTGCAGCTGGAAGTATGCATCACAGAGTTGGGGCAGCCAACAGAGTCCAGCTTCCGTGATCCTATTGCGGCATACATGGACACATTTTTCAGTTTGATTGATAGATCAGGCTGTATTTTCCGTGGCCAGATTCATTACGTGCATGAAGGGATGCCATCAATTACATCAGTGATCTGGTGGAAGCATTCTCAAGCGGCATCATTCTCAGGTTTAGTTGAATGGTTAATCTGGCATTTCAGTATTATCTGATCTATTGTTTTTGCAGCAGAGTAGGGTAGATTCTGTAAATAAATAAGCAGCCAAAAGGCAGCATTTCGTTCCAGTTTCATTGCAGTTTAGTTTGAGCTTTGCCAAGTCAATTTTTCAAATCATTTCAGTTAGTTTTCAGTTAATAAGTTGATCATGATTCCATAGCCCAATGGATGGAGGCACTGTCTGCTCTCCCAAAGCTCTGCGGTTCTTGGCACCTCCAAGAAGCGGCAGCTGCCATCCCCATTGGAGCCAATGTTAGACTCCGTCTTGTCAGACTGCTGCAATCAAATTCACCAAGGTTCAGTTCTCCTTATTTGCAGTCATTAAAGAGTAATTCTGTGGTTCAGGGTTTAGTTTTTAGAGGTAGGCCAGATCAAGGTTCGATGGCTTCATTTCAGAAATTTCCATCGTAAATAAGGCGAGATTGATTCTTCTTCAAAACCCTGTTTTGAAGAAGAAGTCATCAAATATGTTTTTATGATGAATATGTAATTTGTCAAAATGCTGCAAATTCTCTAGCTCTTCAAATGGCAGCCTTGTTTCAGCAGACAGCTCTATACCCTGTGAGACAAACAGAAATCCATCAGTCAGTTGATCAGAAACACCATACCCAAAGCAAAGCTAGAGAATAAGCCACAAATTCTACAGGCTTAATTTCCAAATATTTCTCGTTCAGATTTTATAGCAAATTTTACTTGGGAGATTTTGATGAGGGGTCAGATTTCAAAGGGTTAAATATGACAAAGCAAAACTGGCAACAAAGTAATCACATTGAAGATTATGATGAATGCTTATTCGCTGATTGCTTGGATATGAATTCACAATATACTAGCAGCAGCGAAACCTTTCTACCTGGAGGGTATAGAAATGATTATGATCAGGCACAGTACATATAAAGTGGTCATTTGTTTTGGTGCAGTGGTTTGGCAAATATAAACTTGCCCTTCCATCTTGTATATTAAAATGGTTTTGTTTCAGGAATGGTTGGGAAGGCGATACTAGCTGCAGTTGTTCATTATACATATGGTTACCTGGTTGTCATTGTTCTGTAACTTTGCTGTGGCTCAATTTGAGGCAAGTGAAGAGTTAACTGGTTCCACTACTTTTCCTGATGTGGCAATCACTTGCCTCGGAAATCTGGCTGTTTTTTTAACGTGTTTGGTCAGAGGAAGGCTTCATGCCGAGATGGGTGTGTGGGATCTTCTGGCCAGCATTACAGCTCCCAAACTGTAGGACATTCAAGGATTTGGAGTGACCACATGTCGATACATATGGGATGCAACTGATAAAAAATTTGTACTCAATCTACGAGCTGCTAACGTAGTAATGCTGACAAAGGCCAAGCCGAAGCTTTCGATGAAACAATTCATGAAGTACACCTCCCATGTCTATGGTGTGCCCTCCATTCAACTGCAATTAATTCCTTTAAGCTCTGGAAAAATCGCTGCAGAGATCGGATTAATAGTTCTGGACTGGGTTTGGAGGTCGAGCGACCCACCTGGGCGTCGAGCGACCCACCTGGGCGTTCTTCGTGGTGTAAAAATACAACGTGAGCGACCCACGCAGAAGAGGAGCGACCCACAGAACAAACAGCACCCAGAAATTTCATTTGAGCGCCCAGTTTCGTTTTAATTCGTCTTCAGCTGCCTGCAAACATGTTTTAACCTTTGCTCAGAAGATTTTTGTCATGGTTGTATTGATATTGGAAACGAAGCATTGCGTGAGGAAGTACGGGAGGTGTTTCTTAGACATGGGGTCCTTTCCAGAGGATAGGAAAATATCTGTGGATGCATTATTGGACATCTTGGTTTATGTGAGAATGATGGAGTGGCACGATGCTTTTGTTATCTTATTGGAACTTACCAGTAGGAATCTGTTAAATTTAACAAGCAATCTCAGGAGTTGCGCAATTATGGAAATACCTCTGAGCTCTACTTTTCTCAACATGATGTAATGCGAGACTTGGCCCTGTATTTGGCATCTCGAGACTGGATTGTTAACAGGAAGATGTTGTTTATGCCAAAAAAGGAGAATGGTTTGCCAGGAAAATGGGAGCTACTCAAAGACCATGCGTTTGATGCGCAAATTGTTTCCATTCACACAGGTGCAATAGAAAAGGATCAGTGGTGTGAGATGAATTTTCGACAAGCAAAAGCCTTGATTTTAAATTTTTTGCGAGCAGCTACTTTCTTCCTTCGTTTCTAAGTTCCATGACAAAACTTAAGGTCCTCATAGTACTCAATTATGTATCAAAGAGAGCCACAGTAAACGGTCTACCGTGGCCATTTTCTCTCCCACAGCTTAAGACTATTCGCTTGGAGAGATTGAATGTGCCCTCACTTCAAGAGCAGGTTAAACTCTTTCAGAATTTGGAGAAACTCTCGTTGAGCATATGTGGCAGTTTGACCCATATTTTAGCAATTTTCGTAGAGTGGCAAAGCGATCTCCAGAAATTGGAAAGCAGTTGCAAAGTGGCATTCATAGGTTCGTTTGCCTATTTCTGTCTTCATGCTGGAATAATGGAAGGCTTTCTATATTTTAAGAGCAAATGGAGGATTCGTTCTATTTTAATGACTTTAGTTGAAACAACGCCCCTGTTTTGGGGGTCGATCTGTTGTTTTTGTTTTAGAATAGTTTATAAAAATAATCATTTGTAAAAAAAAAAAAGAGTTCTGAGAGTTAGGGTAGGAGAGAGAACAGAGCTTCCATTGTACTGTCTTTGACAGAGATTTTAATGAAAATACCCAGCGCTGGCTTCTGAGATTCCTGTGGCTTGAAATTTAGCATTTGTGTCCTCTTTTGTTTCATATGTAGCCTGTTATGTGTTCATGTCATTTCATGATCGTTTCCAATTGAACAAATGAAGTGTTAAGGTAGAATTCATATTTGGTATGCTCTGCCTTTAAGTTTGTTCATATTTAATGTTTTCTTCTGTTCGACAAGGATTCATCCTCTATGCCCTTGTCGGCTCCTCAACAGTCTTGCCATTTCATTTAATCTCAAGTTTGATGTTAAATTTTCCTGCCTACCTTGCCTCGGAAACCAATCCCGTGTTTTTTTTTTATTATTATATTTCTCTTTGTTCACTTCATTTCTTTGCGCCACCCATTGGCTTCTTGTTTTATTAAAAACCTCATCCATATCACTTTACTAGCCTAAGATCAGCATTTACTATCGGTTATCTCAGCCCCTTTGAAGATCCTTTTGCTGAGTTTGACCCGGAGAGAGCCCTCTCCTGTCCTCGTAGGGCTAGCTACGAGGCTAAGGTTGGTTTGATGTTGCCTCGAGCCTCGCCTCTTTCAGCACGTAGCGAAACGAGCGCTAACACTCTTCTTTGGTTTAATTCTGACATATACGTGGTCTCCGACTTCATATTCATGGTATGACCTCTTTTTATCCGCATACACTTTCTGCCTATCCTGTGCTGCCTTCAAATTCTGTCGAATTTTCTTCACCTCTGCTTCCATTTCTGCTAGCATATCTGGTCCCAGCATGAGTCTATTCTCGGGGCTGCTCCAATTGATGGGAGTTATCCACTGCCGCCCATATAGCGCTTCGAACGGACTCATCTTTAATGATTCTTGGTAACCATTATTGTAGGCGAACTCTAACAAGTGTAGATACTCTTCCCATTTAACTGGTTGTTGCATGACATACATTCTCAGCATGTCTTCCAGTACCTGATTTACTCGCTCGGTCTGACTGTCTGTTTGCGGGTGGTATGCAGTACTAAAATGTACTTGAGTTCCCAATGCTGTAAACAATGTCTTCCAGAAAGCTGATGTGAATTTTACATCTCTGTCCGAGATGACGGTCTTAGGAATACCATGCAGTCTGAAGATCTCATGCATAAATAAATCTGCTATTTGTACTGTCTTATAGGTGGATTGGACAGGTATGAAATGTGCTGACTTACTTAGTCTATCCACAACTACCATTATGGAATCATTACCTCGCTTTGATTTTGGTAACCCGGTGATAAAATCCAATGAGATCACCTCCCATTTCCATTCGGAAATGGGTATAGGCTGCATTAAGCCTACTGGGTGCCGATGCTCTACTTTCACTTGCTGGCACTCTAAACACTTGGTTAGATAGCTTGCTATATCCTTCCTCATGCCTGGCCAATAGTAGTCCTTTCTTATAGCTGTCAGCATCTTTTGATATCCTGGGTGCCCTGCATAATTGCTTCTGTGATATTCGTCCAGCAACTTAGTTTTTAATTCCACTCTGTTTGGAATGACTATCCTTTTCTTGAATATCAACAACCCGTCCTGGTTAATCTCATAATCCCCTTGTCCACCTTGTCCTTTGGATTCTTGTGTCTGCTGCCACAAGTATTTATACTCAGGATCCTTGTCTGCTTCTTTTCTGATTTGCTCCAAAAATCTGGTTTCAATTTGGTTGACATATAACTCATAAAGGTTATGCAGTTTCCTGCTTAATGCATCCGCAACTTTTTTTTCTTTTCCCTTCACGTGTTGTAGATCAATATCAAATTCGCTTAACAAAGCGTTCCATCTTGATTGCCGGGAATTCAAGTCAGCTTGTTTAAAATAGCTGGTTAGACTACTATGATCAGTTTTCAACACAAACCTCTTTCCAAGTAGGTAGTGTCTCCATACCCGGAGAGCATGCACAAATGCAGTCAGCTCTAGATCATAGGCTGAATATCGCTGCTCATGATCCTTTAGCTTGAGGGATTCATATGCAATTACCTTCCCTTCTTGCGATAATACAGCCCCAACTCCTTCCTTGCATGCATCTGTACAAACCTCAAATTCCTTATCCGGATCTGCTACACTTAATACAGGCCCTGTTGTCAATAACTGCTTCAATATTTCAAAGCTCTCCTGACATTCTTTTGTCCATTTAAAGATTTTCCCTTTTCTTTGTAAAGAAGTAAAGGGAAACGCTATTTTTGAAAACCATTTTATAAATCGTCGGTAGTAGCCAGCGAGGCCCATGAATGATCGTATATCTGCCACATTCTGTGGCACCTTCCATTCCATGATAGTCTTAATTTTCTCTGGGTCCACCGCAATACCCTTTTTCGAGATGACATGTCCAAGATGTTGTATTTCTTCTTTGAAGAAATCACATTTACTAAATTTTGCATACAACTGATGTTTCCTTAACATCTCCAGTACCATACGCAGATGCTGTTAATGTTCCTCTGCATTCTTAGAATAAATCAGTATGTCATCAATGAAAATTAACACAAATTTATCCAGATAAGGGTGGAAAATACTATGCATCAATCTCATAAAGGTGGCTGGTCCATTAGTTAGCCCAAAAGGTAATACCACGAATTCATAGTGGCCATACCTGGTGCGAAAAGCAGTTTTGTGTATATCTTCATCCTTAATTCTGATCTGGTGATACCCGGATCGCAAATCAATTTTTGAGAACACAGTAGCTCCCTTTACTTGGTCAAACAAGTCATCAATACGGGGTAGGGGATACCTGTTCTTAACTGTCAGCTTATTTAACTGTCGGTAATCCATGCACATGCGCATGGTTCCATCCTTTTTTCTAACAAATAGCACAGGTGCTCCCCAGGGTGACACACTGGGTCATATATACCCTTTATCTAATAATTCCTGAAGCTGCATTTTTAGCTCAGTCAATTCTGGCACACTCATACGGTAGGGAGTTCGCGAAATTGGCGAAGCTCCTGGTAGCAGCTCTATTGTGAAATAAACATCTCTTTTAGGTGGTAATCCTGGTATTTCTTCAGGAAATACGTCTTTGAATTGTTGTACTACAGGTATGTTTTCTAACACATTTGCTTTATCCTTAGACTCAGATAGTTCGACTTGTATGGCATACAGCTGGCATCCCTTTCTCATGCATTTTTCCATTTGGGAGGCGGTAATTGGACGCAGACGTACAAGCACTTTATGCCCTGAATTTCTTGGCGATTACCATTCTGATCTCTGTAGTAAACTATCTTTTCCTTGCAGTCAATGAGAGTCCAACGTTTCTCTAACCAATCCATACCCAACAATACGTCATAGGATCCCAAAGGTAGAATATTTAAATCTACCATTAACTGCTGCCCACCGATTTGCAATGCACAATTCGGTATTTTGGCACTAACTCTTCTTTTAGCTCCTGTAGCTAACTGAACCAACCAGCTCTTTTTAAATTTTTGACTTGATAGTTTAGAGGTTTCTACTAACTTAGGACTTATATAACTTAGACTTGTGCCTGGATCTACCAAAACAGAAACAGTTTGGGATGAAAGTTTACCTTCCAGTTCTATCATGGTGGGTTGAAAGTCAGCTTGCCGGTCCTCGAATGATGCGTTAATTCTGGGTATGCTTCTGGCAATATCTCCCACAGTAGAGGCCTCCTGCAAATTTTTTACTGCTTCAGCTTTACCCCGCTGTGGGCAATCTCAATAGTAATGTGCTGCCCCGCAGCCCCAACACTGCAGAGGTGGCCTCTGGTTGTGGGGTTGCTCAGGTTTATTTGAAGCTTCCACCGTCTTGTCCTCCCTCGGCCATCTAATCCTCTGATGGTTCCTACCGAATTGCTTATTAACTGAACTCCTGGCTGAGCTTCTAAAATTACTGGTTTTGCCCCTTTTGAAACCAGCACTGTTTCTATTTTCCTTCTTTGTTTGCCACCCTTTACCTTGGTCCACTTTATTTTTCGCTTGCTGATAACACAGCCTTGCCTTTCTGATGGCCTCATCCATTGTCTTAGGGTTAAAAAACTCGATACGCTCCTTCATATGGGCAGGTAAACTGCTCAGAAATCGTTGAACCTTGGCCTTCTCATCTTTTAAGTAAGGTACATAGCGCAGTAATGATGTAAACTTAGTGATGAACTAGTCCATGGTCAATTGTCCTAGCCTTAAATCATGGAATTCCCGAGCCTTTTCATCATAGAAACGCTCAGTCAAGTACTTGTCTTTGAAGTACTTTTGGAACTTATCCCATGTCACATCCTGATCCTCTATTCCCCGCACATTCTTCACTTCTTCCCACCATAGGGTGGCTTTATCCTTCAGCTGGTAAATGGCTAACCGTGCCTTGAGACCACTGTCATAATCATACACCTGAAAGTATTTGTTCATATTAAACAACCATGCCTCTGCCACTTCCTCCTTTTCGCCATCGAACGTAGGTGGCTTTATCTTTCTGAATTCTTCGTGCAGCTCCACCTTCTGTTTTTTGTTTGTCTTCCGTTCAGTTTCATTTTCAGATTCAGCCTCATTAAAATTTCTGTTTGGATGACTTCGCTGTGACACACTTCTTTCTCTTCAGCCTGTACCTTGCTCCTCTTATTGCTGTTCGTCTCCTCCTTGAAACTCTCTGTCAGCACTGGGCTTTTCAACCCTTTGATTTTGTTTATCGGAGAGGCTCTTTAAGATCCTCTCCTGTTCCTGCATCATCCTTGCATTATCCTTGCGTACTCTTTCCATCTCTTGCTGTAACTGTTGTACTGTGTGCAACAAAATGCGAGTCTGATGTTGCTGTTCTTCATTCAGTCTGTTAGACCGCTGATGCTGCTCTATTCCCAGCTGAACCCACATTTCGGGGTTTCCTTCTGGTGGAGGTGGAATCTCTCCGACATTTCGCTGTTGCTGTTGTGAAGGTGTCCGTCTTGGTTGTCGTTCCATCTAATTATCTCACTGTGCACGAAATCATACAATTTGTAACGTCAGTTGACCCAATAGGGCCGAGCGTTGTAACGCTCCTCTGATACCACTTGTAACAGTCATCTAACCACAAAATTTACTCATTAAAAAAATGTATTTATCCTAACCCTTTCGTGTTTCTCAACCTTAGATTTCTGACATCACTTTCATTATTGCAAGTCCTGTGTATTCAATAATTTTACTCATATCTACACTGACCATTTAAGTTCCACATGCGCTTGAACTCTAGCTGGCATGTATCGGTCTACGGCTCAGGTTTATATTGGTTTCAATCATTTAATTCCTTTGTGATTGCCTAAGGTTTATATCGGTTCCAATCATTTAATACCTTTGTGTTTTCATATATCGCCAGTTATTATTATGGTTGAATGTTTATATGATAGATGGCTCTTTATATAGTGTTGCACTTTATAATACGATATAGCATTATTGTGAATGTGAGATGTGTACCCTCCTGTGCGTTCAAACCTTAGGGTTTTACACTTGTCAACCGTATTGATCTCAGGCTGTCAACTGGTCTTGGTTTTATCAATGGACACATGGCTAAACTCACGACGTCGATCGAGTTTGAGATCCGACGGTGGAAACACTCTAGGGATCGGTAATGACCTTGGCGATAACCGATTTTTCGAATCATTGTGCTTCTCCGCCGGATGGCCTTCAGAGTGTTTCCGTCGAGGGTTTGGGCAGACTTCAGAGAAATCGTGGCGGATGGTGGCGACTCAGCCTTCTGCAACCTTAATCCACCATGAACTCAGGTACACTGTTGCCCTTCGGGTCTGCATTGGTTTTTCTTTTGAGTTTATACCCAGTTTTGTCTGTCCATGCTTAGCTTGTTTGTAAATCCTCTTTTAATCACCGGCTGGTTCCCGCTATTTTTGTCATTTCGTTGTTTAACTAGTTCTTTCCTTAACTATTTCCGACAGGGTTTCCATAACCCGGATTCTTACGCTATCCAGTAACCTACAGGTAATTACCACTTGGTTTTCTTCGTGTTTAATTTCGTTGCTCTGTCTGTGACCTGGAATGGCGGTGCCATCTCTTTTGTGAAATAAATGAACTCTTCTAATTACATTCTCGGTTCCGTTTCAGGTATTATCTTCTGCTCCGTTCCACGCCCAAGTTCCCTCATGGTTCTAGCTACGGCGGCTTCTTACCCTCGCGTTTTGTCACAGGTACCCAGTTATCGATGTGTTTGGGGGTTCCATGGCTCTCTGCCAACTGGAACTTCGGTCTATACAATGGTTAATAGAACGGCTAGGTTTTTAAGGGCCAGTAGCTTATTTAATAGTCTCAGGAATTTGAGATATTTTAAAGGATATTGTTTAATGTGGCCTTGGTGCGGCTACTTGTCGGATAGCTTTGTTATTTTAGCCTCTATCTCCAGGATGTTCCTTTTGCTCAGACAGAGTTTCAAGTTTAAACAGTATAATTAATATTTGTGACAGTGGGTTGTAATCTGCTCTCTTGTCTGGCTAGAAAATTCTCCAAGTTTAACTGCGACTTTCTTAAACTAATGACTGTTCCGATTTTGAAGCCTAAGTTTAACATGTGAGTTCGGCTGTAATCTTTCTTTCTTTAATGCAACAGAACTCTTTGGTGCATGCACTCTGTTATGATATATTGAATGTTTGTTGAACGTGATATGCTAAAGTTGCGCAAGTTAATGGAAATACATCTCGTTTTTAATATTGTCTACTTCTCGTTTTCAATTCTGTTTTCATCTCGTTTTTAATACTGTTTACATCTCCTTCCTAGTACTGTAGCTGCTTGCGAGATTTTTCCTGAACTCTTCTTTCAACATTTCCCGTGAAGAAAGAAATGGGTTAACTAATTTCCTGTTTTCAATAGCGAATGTTCTTTTCTAAGAAAATATGTGTGCTATGGTGACCCACCACCTTCTTGTCCGAGGTTATCATAGGTAGGGCGCATTTATCCAAGCCTGGACTGGTCGCATTTGGTCTCTGGGATATACTCGTATTTGTGTACTTTTTATGTCTGCCCAGATTAACTTCTCGCATCACGCCTGTGAAAGTGATAATTTCACCTAGTCGCTAACCTAAGAAATATCTCTCGATGTACCTCACTGCTTTCTAAACTTCGTTATGGTTGGTTAACACAATCGTTCCTACTATATACTACATAATACATCGGTTGCCTTTCATTTACACTTACAGAATCAAGCCTTCTAGAATACCTTTGGCTTATTTCATCAGTACAACTAGTTAAAAAGAATTAAAACTTCAGTTAAGTATTACTGAATTAGAAAGAAAATAAACTTAATAAAATACTGATAAACTAACTGTATCAGGCAGAATTAATCTTTCTCAAGAAATAAAAGAATCTATTTACATCTACTCATCCGAATCAATTCTCTCCGATGGTACTCGATACCTCTCGTCCATGAACTGGGCAATTACGTCCATAGTTCTCCCCCGAGCTTCAAGCCTGGGTCTTGTTGAACACAAATTCCTGGAGGCGAGTTCTCAGGACAGTCCGGTCCAACTCTTCATCTCCAGCGAAAAACAGGATTTCTGGGGAGAACTCGGGACAGTCCGGTCCAATTCTCCAACCCAAAGGTTAATCTTCCCTGGAATATCTATCCAGCCCTTACAGAGTCCCTTCTTTTCCTTTCTCACAGAACCCCCAACTCTCTTTGGAATTTCCTCTTTATTCCAGAGTTTTCTCAGGTAACTGTAGAAACTTTTTTTCAGTTCAACTGACTCCAGATTTACTTTTACCATCAATTTTTACTCATAAATAATTTCCACAAGTTAAATTTTTATTCAAAAATCAAAAATAGTTTTGTTCAGATATTTAATTAATTCATCCTTAATCAATAAAGTATAACCATTAGTCAACTGCTAATATAGTGGTTACATTTCAATATCAAAGTTTATCAATAAAAAATATCAAAATACATAATTTATTTGATATGGCATTTTTTCATATTAAATATATTTTTATTTAATCAATTTAATGAAAAGAAAAAAATAAACATAATTATATTTGATGAAAATATGAACTTTTAATTTTTATATACTAAAAATAAAATATTATATTATATTTAATAGAAGTTAAATTCCACCATCTAGCTGTTAAATTTGAGGCCTATTTACCCTACCTGTACTTTGTCTTTTGAAATTTTAAAATATACACGTGATGAGTGACATTTGAAATTTTAAAATATACATTGAGATAACAATTTATCCATATTTATTTTTGTGTATATATATGTTTGTATCTGTGAGTAGGTATGAGAGAACTTCAAGATAAACACATATTGAACCTGTGATGAGTGCTATAACAGCCCGCCTCATCACCGTTTAACCAAGAGCCCAAAGACTATTGTTAGGTAAACTAGAATTGGGGAAAGACCCAATTTTTTTGTGTAATAGTAGTGGCTTTGGGCACATAGTATTTTGTTTTCCAATGGTTTTGTGCTCATGGATTTCATGTAATGAAAAAGTCTTGGAATACTTCATTGTAATAGACCTAGATGTGACCAATGGAGTTGGCCTAGTTTCCACTAGCTAGGTTTAGAGTAAACATTGTGTATATTTTGTTTATGTTTTATTTTTTTGTTGCTTATTTTTTAATAATTTTCTCATTAACTATATGTCTCTAGGTTTTCTGTATATTGTGTTTATGTTTACATTTTTTTGAGTAATTTTTAATAATTATCTCAATAAATATTTCTCTTTAATGTTTTATTAGAGTTAAAACACTAAGATAAACACAAACCGATTTTCCTTGAAGCTAATGTTTTTCCTCCATAAACATTGTCAATATTGTATTTATATTTTATTTTTTCTGTTGGTTAATTTTTAATAATTCTCTCGTTAAATATCTCTCTATTTTTAATACTTTTATGGTTACAGGCTCTAATATAAACACAGGTTATGCACTCACTAAGAAGAGTGGGTCTCAGGTGCACCATGACCCAAAGGCTAGAACTCATGAGCTAGCCCATGGAAATATGTATGGTATATATAAAATATAATGGGATTGAGCAATGCGATATCCATGTATGTGTGTATGATAGAGAGAAATATCTATTACATGTATATTACAGTTATATATATTATAGATAATCAGAGAAAATGAAATAAATTAGCCACCAGATGGAAATCCAAGATAAGCATTAGTGCTTATTGTGAGGTAAACTTAACTAGGGAAAGAGTCAAATTTGATAAGGTCATAGTAGTCGTTTTGGGCCAATGGTATTTTGGTTTCCTACGGTTTTGTGTTCATGGATTGCATGCAATGACCATTCAAATGGATTGAAAAAATTCATTGTAATGAGTTTAGATGTCACTAGGGTTTGGTTTCATATGGTTTTGTGCTCATGTTGTTGGTTAATTTTTAATAATTCTATTAGTAAATATGGTTGTACGGTTAATATTTTTAACAGTTAGATACTCTATCATATATGATTGAGTAACGTGATATCCATGCATGTGTGTATGACGGAGATATATCTATTACATGTATATTGTAATTATATATCTTATAAATAAGAAATTCAAAATTCTAAGAGAGAAAATAAAAGAAATTAGGCACAATATGGAAATCCAAGATAAACACAGATTCCATGGTGGTTATTGTTAAACAAACTGAAGTGAGGAAAAAACCAAATTTGATTGGGTCATATTAGTGGTTTTGGGGTGATGGTATTTTGGTTTCCTTTGGTTTTATTTTCATGGATTCCATGTAATAAAGAATTTAAAATGATTGGAAGACTTAATTGTAGTAACCTTAGATGTGACTACTAAAACCTTTGTCTCTCTACCATTTATATATATTTTGTTTATGTTTAGGTCTTGTTGTTGGTTAGTTTTTAATAATTTTATCAGTAAATATAGCTCTACATTTAATATTTTTTCACATTCACAGACTCTAAGATAAACATAAACCTTAACCTACAATTGAGGATAAAAAATGTGTATGTCATGTTTATGTATAGTTTTTTTTTCTGTTATCTTTTAATAATTTTTTCATTAAAGATCTTGTTTTTATCCTAATTCACATAACGTAATTCTAATTCCACACCGTGCATCCAAACGTTGAAGTTGACCATGGGCATATGTATGGTATATAAATTCTAATTCCACAGTGTGCATCCTGAACCCAAAGGTTGAAGTTGATTTGCTTACCCATGGACATATGTATGATATATAAAAAAGAAACTATGGGGATAGATTAACTATATAGAAGGGTATTTTAGTTCTTAAATAAGAATAATGAAAGTAATGTATAACCGTTGTTTCTTTAAATTTTAGAGTTTTTATGTAGTTTTTTAGTGTTAGTATGCTCATGATAGATATCAATTTTTATAAAATGGATATATTAAGTGGAATGAAATGAAAATACCAAACGGAAAAGTATCATGACTCTCATATCGTTCATAAATTCAAAACTGAATGTGAACATGACTAGGTTTGGGACTTTGAAATCTTGGAATGATGGTTGCAGAGACCCATCTTTACTTACCAAACAATCAAGAATTTCTTCAAGATGCATACCTTATATTTTATTACTCCTTGAAATATTAGAAACCTCCCAAACATATATTTAAAAGTAACAGTAGACTCAAGTTTGTTTTATCATTTACAAGTGTATTTCTAAAATTTTAGATCAATTTCTCCTCTTCAAAATACTTTATAGCTAATGGGTTTGAGAATCATAATTGAGAGCTTTTGTAGAATAATTCAACATGACTTCCAAGAACTCTAATACATAAACAATAACTATATATATTTTTCTAAATCATTGACTACTTGCATAGTAAAGAAGATGATTCAATATTTTTGTTCTTCATTTTATTTTACTTAGTTTCATTATGCTTTATTTTCAACCTAGAATTAATAAAATAAAACATAAAATAGGCATATGTGTGTAGAAATGTTTGAAAAGAAAACATGTCATAAAATTTGTAATTTTTACTTGTTACTCAAAATTTAAATTTATACTCAACAACCATTTATCTACTAATTATTGACAATTAAATTAAATTTGATAAATCACTATTTCAATTTAAAATATGTTAAAATAATAAAAAATTAATATCTATATTTTTAAAATATATTTTTAATAATATATAATAATAAATTAAATATAAAAGTAGAAATAAACTCAATTTTCTTTGGGTGTTTTAGAGAGGAATCTAATTAAATATATTTTTATCAAATTATCAAAATTTTATTCATTAAAGCTAGACAAATGCTAATTCAATTTTAATATAAAAAATAATGATTTTATTATTAACCGGAAAACATTCGACAATATTAAAAAATCACACTATAATTCCCATCAAGTCAATTAATATCTAATTTTTAAAATAGAACAACTTCGATATTTTTATACTTTCAAGACACTTATTGAAAGTTGTCCAATCTATACATATTTTTACCTTTCAAATATAGCCAAATCAATTCGAAACCTCCCCAACATGAACATCATCGTTTTATATTTTGAAATTTGTTTTAGGTTTAGTTTCTAAACCATTTAGAGATATAGTAGTAAAGTTATTACTCTATATATATTTTATGACTAATAGCTTTACTACTATATCTCTAAAAATATATATATATATATAATTTCATATCTTATGAAAAAAATAATATTGTTTTTAGAGTTTTAGTTTTGAGTTCTTTTAAGAATAAAGAAAATATTAAATGAGAAAAGTGAATACGATGAAATGTATTATTATTTAAATAGAAATTGTGTTTAATAACTCTAAATGAGTTGAATTGATTTTTTGAAAGTGAAATCTTTTCAAAGAAAACACGATAAGAAGAAACATGATGAAAAACAAGATAAGAAGAAACATGATGAATTTTCTGTAAATCTGTAAGTTTCTACAAGTTTTGATGGGGTTGGAAGTGGAAAGTATGGGTTATAATCTACTCAAGTAACTTTGATCCTACATTGTATGCCTTGTTGTGTGAAAGCTTATCTCTTCTAGTAACCCCAATACTACGTAATAAGTTGTGTTGCATGCAAGGTTATCTTATATAGGTAAAGAAACCAAATGAGAGGCAAAGGAAGAGAAGTTATGTTGGATAGGACAAGGCTGAATAAGAGAGGAAGATGCCACTCTTAAGGTATTTATTGCAAACGAAGAGTTTCCCATAATTTGATTGATTTTGTAGTTGAGGGTTTTCACTAATAATCCATACATTTCTTTTGGAATGACCTCATATATTTTTGAATCTTCATTGAGCATGTTATGTGTTCCTATCCAACACTTTTTTTCATTCTGCACTTTTTAAGTTGAAATCTTAGGGAGAAGAAAAAACATTGGCTAGAAACACATGACACGCCACATGAAGCTTCAAAAGTCTATGATATCACTACAAAAGAAAATTCCAGATCGTTAGAGAAAACCTTCAACTCCATGATCAATCAAAATGGAGAAAACTCTTTTGTTTAAGTTGATACTTGAAGTATGTTGTCCACCAATATTTTTCAACCTTGTCCTGTCTAACATAAATCCTTTTCCTCCACCTCTTTTCTCATTCATTTACCTTAAAAATATAACCTTACACAGAACAAGGCTTATTACACAAGATCATGTTTACTCGAAGATATAACCTTGCATGCAGTACGACTTATTACGTATGATCTGGGATACTCTAGTAAACTACAAGACCCTACTTTCCTCTGCCAACCCCTTAAAAATTTCTAGAAACTCATAGATTTGCATAAGCTTAATTACATTTCATCTCATCCTCTTTTTGGTCCTTCCTCTCTTTCAAGTGATCAACTTTTTTAGAGTTATCAGTCTCTTTAAGCGATTAACTTTTGTGATGTTCATGTTGAGAGGGTCTTGAATTGACTTGGAAGTGGATCTATTGAAGGTACAAGTATATATAGAGTTGAAAGAAAGTGGAATGTAGGGGGTTATAATTTAATCAAGTAATTTATATCCTATGTAATAAGCCTTTTTGTGTGAAATTTTATCACTTTAGGTAACCCCAATCCTATGTGATAATCCTTGTTGCGTGGAAGGTTATCTTCTACATGTAAAGGCACTAGATGAGATGCACAGGAAGAGAAGTTATGTTTCATATGACAAGGTTGAATAAGAGAGTAAGATGCCACTCTGATGGTGTTTGTTTCAACTGAAGAGTTCCCATGAATTTGATCTATTTTGGAGATGAGGGTTTTCACTAATGATACATTCATTCTTTTGGAGAGACCTCATATATTTTTTAATCTTCATCGATCATGTTGTGTGTTCCTAGCTAATGTATTTTTTCATTCTGAATTTTTTAAGTTGAAATATTAGGATGAAGAAAAGAAATTGGCTAGGAACACATGACATGCCAAATGAAGCTTCAAAATTCTATCATGTGACTACAAAATAAAAGTCCACATCGTTAGAGAAAACCCTCGACTCCACAATAATTAAAACTAGGGGAAACTCTTTGGTTGAAGTTGGTACTCGAAGTATGGTGTACACCTATATTTTTCAAACTAGTCCCATCTAACATAAATTATCTTCCTCCACCTATTTTCTCATTCATTTACCTGAGAAAGATAACCTTACACACAACAAGGCTTATTACGTGTGATAATGCTTACTTGAGAGAAAACGTTGCATGAAGTAAGGATTATTACATAGGATCAGGGTTACTGTAGTAGATTATAAGCCACTACTTTCCTCTGTGAACCCCGTAAAAATTTATAGAAACTCATAGATTTACATAAAATTCATTACGTTTCATCTCATCCTCTTTTTGGTTCTTCCTATATTTCAAGTGATCAACGTTTTTGGAGTTATCAATCTCTTTCAAGTGATTAACTTTTCTGACTTTCATGTTGAAAGGGCCTTGAATTGAGTTGGAAGACGATCTATGCAAGGTACAAGTATATATACAGTGGAAAGCTCTCAATAGGTGTATGTAATATTTTATTGGAAATATGTTGAACATGTTTTTTTGGAAAAATAAAAGTGTTGAAGACCAAGTTTTACTACTTGGAAGGTTATAGATTGGTTGACTTGATGATTTTTTTTCTTGTAATTTTTTTCATTGGCGAACATTTATGAAGCCTCCATGTCTTAAAAGAAAATATTTTGATTATTACTAATAAAAGCAAACTGCTTAGATAGAAAATGAGCTTTCAGTTTTTAAAGAATTGATAGCAATAATGTTAGTAGCTTTAGATAAAAAAGTAGCTTTCCAAGATAGCAATATTGTTATTTATAAAATCAGTTTCAATATTATAGCAGATGATATTATTAAATTTCAATGTAGCCTCAATTGTTCATTTCCTACTACTAAATATCTCGCTAGTGATGAGGTCACATGGTAAAACGCCATCCACACCCTTGGGGTTAAGCCCTACCTATTTTCCATAGGGATAGATCCCTTGGGGTTGAGCTTCC
Organism: Pinus albicaulis; assembly: GCA_034641835.2. NCBI lineage: Eukaryota > Viridiplantae > Streptophyta > Pinopsida > Pinales > Pinaceae > Pinus > Pinus albicaulis. The sequence goes on from CM076583.1 coordinate 594,775,321, forward strand.
TAGATTTTTGTGGATGTAGTCATCAACCACCCTTAAAAAAATATATTATTAAATTCCATTTCTTTAAAAAATTATCAATTAAAGAGAAATTTTATTTACCATTTTGATAAATTAAAAGCTTAAATAATATAAAAATATATAATACAAATTCACAATTAAAAAAAATACATTAATTTAAAAAAAAAACCATATATAAGAATTAAACAAATACACCTATGATGGGGTGCCTCAAGCCACTGGAACGTGGTTGCATGCCTCCATAACTATTTATTCCACATGCAAAGGGAATAGGAAAGCCTAAGATCCACCTCATTATCAACCTCATGACAATTCTTAACAAAAACTTAAAAATAATAATAAAAATATGTATAGTTATATCTAGAAACAAATTTGATAATGATACTTGTTGATGGAATGAGCTTATAATTTACTCTTTCCTCACTCTTGCCTCATTGAGACAAAATTTAATAGTTGTCAAAGTGGTTAGAAGTAGGTTCAAAACTTTGATTCGAGGAATAATTTCACGTCATTCCCATGAATTTTAAATAATCAAGGTCAAGTCAGGAGACACTAACACGTGGAATGGCAACTATCATCGTGCATGTTGGAGAAGTATCATATTTATTTTATAAATGGACATTGCTCATTCCTCTCCCACTCTTTTATTTCTTTTTATTTTAGGTCTTATTCTTCACATGTATATCCACTATGGGGCTGTATAGAAAATAAATAATAAACGCACTATTTCCATCACCCCTACTACAATATAACTTGACTCAACCTATGTGGGTGCAATGGAAAATTCTCCCTATCACTCTTTCCTTTTTTTTGTGAATTAGATGTGTTTAAACCAGATATGTGGGGACCACCCTCGCTATATCCCATCTTCTTTACTCATTTTTCTAGTCTAGGATGTCTAGTGATGTGAGAGAGTTTAACAACTGAGGATTTTAGGAACGGTGTAGATTGGGCCAAGCTTGGATATGATCTTTCCTAGGTCACTTGCCAAAGCTAGAGTCCATGAAATTTTCATATTAAGCTCTAATATTGTTAGCCAACCAATAGACACCCCTTACATTTTTCAAATGAAATCCCATGACATTTTTCAAATGAAATGGCCTCTCTTCTTAACTTTTTTTTATTTCAATTTTCGTTATTCTATTTTTGTAACATGGAATGATTATTAATATTTCTAAGCACAAGTTTTATTCTTATGTTCATTTATTTTATACTTTGACATGGTTTTCATTTAATCGGTACATAATTTTATGATGATTTCAAAATATCTTAAAAGCACAATCCAAATCTTAATGAAAATTGGTTGATGATTGTTTCATTATATAGTTAATGTTACATAATATGTATAGAGTCATTGTTTCGTGAGGAGCTCTACAACTTAGTAGGGGTAGATCTCATGTAAACACTAAAAGTAAACATTTAACATGTAATTTTTAACACTTAACATTTACATTCTTAATCTAATCTCAACCCTATCTAAAAAAAAAATTAATTATTATTATATATAAACAAATATAAATTTAAAAAATAAAGAGGTTAACAAACAATTTAAAAAAGTATAGTAAATAAAAAAATATATAAATAATCTAGAGGTATGGTAAACAAATAAAAGTTCTTTTTATACTTACTTCATAAGTATAGTAAATAAATGAAATATAAATAAACTAGATGCATGGTAAGTAAATAAAATATATATATATATATATATATATATATATATATATATATATATATATATATATATATATATATATATATATATATATATATATTAGGATTAGAAATTAACATCTAATTATATACCAAGACTATGGGCCAAATACAATGGAAAATAAATAAAAATATAAATAAACCAAATATATGGTTTATTTACATTCCGGAGTAGATCTCATGTAAACACGCAAATTGTATAAACGTAAACATTTAACATTTAATGTTTAATATTTAACATTTAATATTTTTAATCTATTTCCGACCATATTTTAAAATAAATCTTATTATTATTATGTATAAACATAATATAAATTTAAAAAATAAAGAGTTTAATGAACAACTAAAAAAAGGTATGGTAAATAAATATAAATATAAATAAACTAGAGGTATGGTAAATAAATAAAATCTATATAAAATAAATAAATCTTATTATTATTATGTATAAACATAATATAAATTTAAAAAATAAAGAGTTTAATGAACAACTAAAAAAAGGTATGGTAAATAAATATAAATATAAATAAACTAGAGGTATGGTAAATAAATAAAATCTATATAAAATAGGATTAGAAATTAACATCTAATTATATACCAAGCCTATGGTCCAAATACAATGGTAAATAAATAAACCAAATATATATTAAATAAATAAAATCTCAGTATGGGGTAGATCTCATGTAAACACGCAAATGTAAACATAAATGTAAACATTTAACATGTAATGTTTGACATTTAACATTTAACATTTTTAATCTAATGTAGACACTATTTAAAAATAAATCTAATTATTATTATATATAGACACAATATAAATTTAAAAAATTAAGAGGTTAAACCCGCAGAAATAAATAAAATATCTCTTTATATTTGCTTCATAATCCTCTTTATATTTAAGACCAACCTAGATCCATCTTAACCCTGGATCTATCAAGCACCGAGAGCGATCAAATCTCTCGTGGTGCAAACCTCTTTTTTGAGTGCAAAACTTGAGGAAAGGTTTGCACCTTGAGAGATTTGATCCCTCTCAACGCTTGATAGATACATGGTTAAGAATGGATCTCGGCTGGTTTCAGTCATGTACGGTCATACAAAACTTTTTGAACATATAATTATTTTGATCATTTTAAAAATGCTAAAAATTTCTAATATTAATGATGAATGATGAGACAGTTACTAACCTGAATGATCAAAAATGCTGAAATAAAAATTTTAAGTGCAAAGTGACAATATAGCAATGTTGAATGAAATAAAATGTGAGTAATAAGAATGAAGTCAATTACAAGAAATCTTCAATTCTATCAATATGAAACTATTTTACTTTACTGTTCTTATTGTCACACATTTAGTTATTCTCTATTATCGTGTTTGAATGAAAGGTGATTAACAATGTTGAATGATGTAAAATGGGAATAATAAGGATGTATCCAATTAAAAATGGTTTATAGTTTCAAGAGGAAGACATTTCAGGTAAGTGAAAATTTTATTTAGGATGAAAATTCAAGTTTTGTATTTATGGTTGAATTTTTGCAACACATAAGTCAATTCATGTCATGAATAATGTTTATGTGCTCACAATAAGAGTTTGTGTGTATGTTTTGTGGGTGATATAGCGATATAGATGGAGGGGCGGATAGAGGGGAGAAGAGAGATTAAAATTCAAGCTAGGGAGGAAGAGATATAGATATGGAGAGAGAGAAGTGTTAGAGAGAGAGAGAGAGAGAGAGAGAGAGAGAGAGAGAGAGTCTAGGGGGTGAGATAGAGAGATAATGAAGGAGAGACAATGGAAGATAGAGATATTTATGGAGGGGGAAAAGATGTGCTTACACTGAAATCAATGCACACTATTAATCTAATTACTTTGAAATTAATTCACATCATAAAAATAGTTGCATAAAATCGGAAATCAACATATACACTAAAATCAATGCATCTAGTGAAAAAAATCAAATAGGATTAGAAATCAAATTATACACTAAAATCAATGCATCTTGTGAAAACAATAAAATAGTATTAGAAATAAAAATCTACACTAAATTCAATGCATACATTGCAAGCAATCAAATAGTATTAGAAATCAATATCTACACTGAAACCAATGCATACAGGGGAGAAGAGAGATGCAAATAGAGGGTGGGGTGGAAGACATATAGATATGGAGAGAGAAGTGTTATAGAGAGAGAGAAGGAGAAGAGAGAGAGAGAAAGAAGAAAAGAGAGAGAGAGAGAGAGAGATGGAGAGAGTGTGTGTATGTTCGGGGGGTGAGATGGACATATAAAGAAGGAGGGAAAATGGGAGATAGAGATATAGATGGAGGGGGTAGAGATGTGCTTACACTGAAATCAATGCACATTATTAATCTAATTAATTTGAAATTAATGTACATCTTACATTTAGTTGCATCAAATCAGAAATCAACATCCAGACTAAAATCAATGCATCTAGTGCAAACAATCAAATATGATTAGAAAGAAAAATCTACACTAAATTGAATGCATCTATTGCAAGCAATCAAATAGGATTAGAAATTAATAGCTACACTAAAATGAATGTATCCAGTGCAAGCAAACAACTAGGAGTAGAAATCAACATATACACTGGAATCAATGCATCTAGTGTAAGGTATTAAATATGATTAGAAATCGACATCTACACTAAAATAAATGCATCTAGTGCAAGTGATCAAATATGATTAGAAATCAATATCTACATTGAAAATCAATGCATTTAGTGAAAGAAATAAAATACGAGTAAAAATCAACATCTAACTAAAATAAATGCATCTAGTGTAAGGTGTTAAATAGGATTAAAAATCAGCATCTACAATGAAATCAATTCATCTAGTGCAAGTGATCAAACTGGATTATAAATCAACTACTACACTCAGATCAATACATTTATTTTAGTGAAAAACCAAAATATTTATGACTTTCTAGATCTAACTTCTATGTATATATGTGTCTTTGTGTGTCGCTTTTTTCCCCTCTCTCTTTACCTTCCATTCTGTGTCTATCTCCCTCCCTCTCTCCTTCTCTCTCTCCCCCTCCCTCTCTCCCTTGTCTCTCTCTCACCACCTCTCCCTCCATTTCCCTATCTTTATCTTCTTCCCTGTCCCTCCTGCCATCTATATGTATACCTCCCTCCATCTTTCCTTATTTTTCTCTCTATTACATCCCCTAAAACACATGTCATGATTTATCTCTCTCCCTCATCTGCTTTGTCTCTCTCGTCTTCCCTCTTTCCCCCTAATTCTATATCTCTATCTCCCTCTATCTCTCCTTCTTTATGTCTCTATATCATCTTGTATATATTATCTCTCCATATATATTTATCTATATATCTCTCCCTCTTCTTGTCCCTCTCTATATCTATCTCTTCCCCCCCTCTCTCTCTCTCTCAACCCCCAAACATACACACTATATCTCCATATATATCTATATATTTATATTTCTCTCTCCCTCCCTCCCTATTCCTCTCCCTCTCCCTTCTGCCCTCTTCCTCTCCCACTCTCTCTCTCCCTCCCTCTTCCTCTCTCTCTCTCTCTCTATCTTTGTCTCTCTTCCTCTTCTCCCTCCATATCTATATCTCTTCCTCCCTCCCTCTCTTTTCCTCTCTCTTCTTCCCTCTCTCCCCCCTCCATCCATATCTCTATCTCCCATTGTCTCTCCTTATGACTCTAGAAACATACACACTCTCTCCATATCTATCTATCTCTCTCTCCCTCCAGCTTCCTCTCCCTCTCTCTCTTCCCCTTCTCCCTTGTCACTCCCTCTCCCTCTCCACCTTTCTCTCTCTGTATTTCTTGCCCTTCCAACTCCATATGTCTACCCTTCTCTCTCTCCTCTCTCTCGAAGTCCTCTCTCTCACTTTCTCACCCACCTCGTTCTATCTATCCCTCCCATCACACACCAATGGTAGAATATAATGTTCAAATGATTCCACAATTTATATTGAGAGATATAATTATATTTTGTTATTATTATTATAAATATATCCATTAAAAATATATCGAGGCGGCATTAAAAACGTGGACAATATTTCTTACATTACATCTACACATTAATATGAATATTAGATAACCATCCTAGATCCACCTTAACCCCAGATCTATCAAGCACCGAGAGGGATCAAATATCTTGTGGTGCAAACCTCATTTTTGAGTGCAAAGTTTGAGGAAAGGTTTGCACCTCGAGAGATTTGATCCCTCTCGGTGCTTGATAGATATGGGGTTAAGAATGGATCTGGGCTGGTTTCATTCGTGTTCAGTCATAAAATATTTGTTGAACTTATAATTATTTTGATCATTTTAAAAATTCTAAAAATGTCTAATATTAATTATGAATGATGAGACAGTTACTAACTTGAATGATAAAAAAATGCTGAAATAAAAATTTTAAGTGCAAAGTGACAATATAGAAATGTTCAATGAAAGAAAATGTGAGTAATAAGAATGAAGTCAATTACAAACAATCTTCATTTCGATCAATCTAAAACTATTTTATTTTACTGTTCTTATTGTCACACATTTAGTTATTCTCTATTACCATGTTTGAATGAAAAGTGTTTAACAATGTTGAATGATGTAAAATGGGAATAATAAGGATGTATCCAATTAAAAATGGTTTATAGTTTCAAGAAGAAGACATTTTAAGTAAATTAAAATTTTATTTAGGATGAAAATTCAAGTTTTGTATTTATGGTTGAATTATTGCAACACATAAGTCAATTCATGTCGTGAATAATGTTTATGTGCTCAGAGTAAGAGTGTTATGTTTTGTGGGTGGGATAGTGATATAGATGGAGGGGGGATATAGGGGAGAAGAGAGATGAAAATACAGGGTAGGTAGGAAGAGATATAGATATGGAGATAGAATGGTTAGAGAGAGAGAGAGAGAGAGAGTATGTTTGGGGGGTGAGATAGAGAGATAATGAAGGAGAGGCAATGGGATATAGAGATATAGATGGAGGGGGCAAAGATGTGCTTACACTGAAATCAATGCACACTATTAATATAATTACCTTGAAATTAATGTACATAATACGTCTAGTTGCATCAAATCAGAAATCAACATATACACTAAAATCAATGCATCTAGTGAAAACAATAAAATAGGATTAGAAATCAACTTATACACTAAAACAAATACATATTTTTCAAACAATCAAATAGGATTAGAAATAAAAATCTACACTAAATTCAATGCATATATTGCAAGCAATCAAATAGGATTAGAAATCAATACCTACACTGAAACCAATGCATAGAGGGGAGAAGAGAGATGCAAATAGAGGATGGGGTGGAAGAGATATAGATATGGAGAAAGAAGTGTTAGAGAGAGAGAGAAGGAGAAGAGAGAGAGAGAGAGAGAGAGAGAGAGATGGAGAGAGTCTGTGTATTTTTGGGGGGTGAGATGGACAGGAGGGACAATGGGAGATAGAGATAAAGATGGAGGGGGAAGAGATGTGATTACACTGAAATAAATGCACATTATTAATCTAATTAATTTATTAATTAATGTAGAAGGAGGGACAATGGGAGATAGAGATAAATATGGAGGGGGAAGAGATGTTATTACACTGAAATAAATGCACATTTTTAATCTAATTAATTTATTAATTAATGTACATCATACATCTAGTCGCATCAAATCATAAATCAACATATACACTAAAATCAATGCATCTAGTGCAGACAATAAAATATGATTAGAAAGAAAAATTTACACTAAATTAAAGGTATCTGTTGCAAGAAATCAAATAGGATTAGAAATCAATAGCTACACTAAAACCAATGGATCTAGTGCAAGCAATAAAATAGGAGTAGAAATAAACATCTACACTATAATCAATGCATCTAGTGTAATGTATTAAATAGGATTAGAAATCGACATCTATACTAAAATAAATGCATCTAGTGCAAGTGATCAAATATGATTAGAAATCAATATCTACACTGAAATCAATGCATTTAGTGCAAGCAATCAAATAAGATTAAAAATAAACATCTAACTAAAATAAATGCATCTAGTGTAAGGTATTAAATAGGATTAAAAATTGACATCTACATTGAAATCAATGCATCTAGTGCAAGTGATCAAACTGGATTAGAAATCAACTACTACACTCAAATGAATACATTTATTTTAGTGAAAAACCCAAATATTCATGAATTTCTATATCTAACTTCTATATCTATATGTGTCTTTTTGTGTCACTTTTTTTTCCCTCTCTCTTCACCTTCCATTCTATGTCTATCTCCCTCCCTCTGTCCTTCTCTCTCTTCCCCTCCCTCTCTCCCCTGTCTCTCTCTCACCACCTCTCCCTCTCTTTCCATATCTTTATATTCTTCCCTTTCCCGCCTGCCATCTATATATATACCTCCCTCCATCTCTCTCTATTTTTCTCTCTATCACATCCCCTGAAACACATGTCATTGTATCTCTCTATCTCTCTCTCTCTCTCTCTCTCTCTCTCTCATATTATTTTTCTCTCTCACCTTCCCTCTTTCCCCCTAAGTCTATATCTCTATCTCCCTCTGTCTCTCCTTCTTTATCTCTCTATGTCATCTTTTATACATTATCTCTCCATATATATTTATCTATATATCTCTCCCTCTTCATATCCCTTTCTATCTCTATCTCTTCCCCCCCCCTCTCTCTCTCTCTCTCTCAACCCCAAAACATACACACTATATCTCCATATATATCTATATATTTATCTTTCTCTCTCTCTCCCTCCCTATTCCTCTCCCTCTCTCTCCTACCCTCTTCCTCTCCCACTCTCTCTCTTCCTCCCTCTTCCTCTCTCTCTCTCTCTTTGTCTCTCTTCCTCTTCTCTCTCCATATCTATCTCTCTTCCTCCCTCCCTCTCTTTCCTCCTCTCTTCTGCCCTCTCTCCCCACTCCATCTATATCTCTATCTCACATTGTCTCTCCTTATGACCCCAGAAACATATATACTCTCTCCATATCTATATATCTCTCTCTCCCTCCATCTTCCTCTCCCTCTCTCTCTTCCCCTTCTCCCTTGTCACTCCCTCTCCTTCTACACCTTTCTCTCTCTCTATCTTTCTTCCCCTTCCAACTCCATCTCTCTTCCCCTCTCTCTCTCCTCTCTCGAAGTCCTCTCTCTCACTTTCTCACCCACCTCCTTCTATTTATCCCTCCCATCACACACTAATGATAGAATATAGTATTCAGATGATTCCATGATTTAGATTTATAGATTTATTTATATTTCGTTATTATTATTATAAATATATCCATTACAAATATATTGAGCCAACTTTAAAAACGTTTACAAACTTTATTACATTACATCTACACATTAATATGAATATTAGATAATAATATTAATTTAGCCCATGGTATTTGGCCCATAGGCTTCACCTAAATAAAACATTCTATTTGAGTGTCGTTAAATATAAAGCTTATTATGGAGTAAATATAAAAATAGGGTTTATTTATTTATCATACCTCTCATTTATTTATATTTTTATTTATTTACCATACCTATTTATTCCTCATTAATATTTATTTATTTAAATATGGTATTTGACCCATGGTATTTATCCCATGGTATTAATAATAATTTGTTCCATGGTATTTGGCCCATAGGATTCAACTAAATAAAACTTTTTTTTTGAGTTTTCTTAAATATATAAGGAGGTATATGGAGTAAATATAAAAATGGGGTTTATTTATTTACCATACCTCTAGAGTAAGTATAAAAATATGTTTTATTTATTTACCATACCTTCGATTTTGGGTTAAAATGTAGGGATAATTATTACAAATATATTGATTACAATTAAGCCGGCATTTCAAAATGTTTACAAACTCTCTCACATTACATATACACATGTACCCTATATATTGAGCTAAAATTACAATTTTTTATAAAATTTCTTACATTACATCTACACATCTACCCTATACTGGGCTGTAGAGCGACTATCGGTGCAATAATATTAATTTGGCTCTTGGTATTTGGCCCATAGGCTTCACCTAAATAAAACATCCTTTTTTAGTGTCCTTGAATATAAAGCTGATTATGGGATAAATATAAAGAGAGGGTTTATTTACTCATCATACCTCTAGTTTATTTATATTTATATTTATTTACCATGCCTATTTATTCCTTGTTAATATTTATTTATTTAAATATGGTATTTGACCCATGGTATTTATCCCATGGTATTAATAATAATTTGTTCCATGGTATTTGAACCATGGTATTAATAATAATTTGTTCTGTGGTATTTGGCCCATACGATTCACCTAAATAAAACTTCTTTTTTGAGTTTTCTTAGATATATAAGGAGGTTTATGGAGTAAATATAAAAATGGGGTTTATTTATTTACCATACCTCTAGAGTAAGTATAAAAATAGGTTTTATTTATTTACCATAACTCTAGTTTATTTATATTTTTATTTATTTACCATACACTTTTCAGTTTCATAAATATAACTTTGGGTTAAAAGGTAGGGATAATTATTACAAATGTTTACAAACTTTCTTACATCACATCTACAATTCTACCCTATACTGGGTTGTAGAGGGCCTCTTAGAGAAAACACTCAAAAAATAGGTTTTATTTAGGTGAAGCCTATGGGTCAAATACCATGGACCAAATTATTATTAATAACATGTAAAAAAACATTATTAACCCAAATATTATATTAAAATATTATTATTTGTAACATCCCTATTTTTATTGCTTTTTTTAGAGAGTTGAAAATCCTAAAGGTTAAGTGGACCTAAAGGAAAAGAATATTGCAGACATATTATATTTTTTAAAGTTATAAATGTGGAATTTTAATTATTATGAAAAGACTAGAGTATATTGGAGACGAGGATTTAATTCCATGAGGATGGAGTGAAATCCAAAGAATTTCCCAAATTCTCCAAAAATCCTTGGAGAAAATAAAATAAATTAAAAATATTAGATTGGAGATAAAAATCTAAAAGATACCTGAGTAAAGTGGAATGTTACTTAGAATAGCTGAAATAAAACTAGAAAGAGGAAAAAACTAGTTTTAAAGTGCTTTTGTGGAAAAAACAAAAGTAAAGCCTAGGAAAAAGGAAGAAATCATCCTAATTTAACTAGATAGAGTTATGGAAACATGTTGAAGGGAAAACAATCTTAAATAATTGATTCCTGGGTAGATAATAGGTTGGCTACTCTTTGAAATAATTTGTCTCTACTTGGGCGGAGTTCTGGAGAGAAAGCAAGGTTGGGTGGCAAATTGTCTTACCAAAATTGGTATGCACAAGTAATTTAATTTTGTTTTATGAAATTATTATTATGATAAAATTTAGTGATATGATATGGGTGGCTGACTTGTTTTTATATGTAAGAACCTCCCACTCAATTAAAAAAAATAAGTATATTGCTTATAGATACATGTCCGGAATTGAATTCGTGATTCAGGTGTATGCGTTTTAACTGTTTTAAGGACTTATGTGTGAGAAATTAAAAATTTGTTTAAGTTTAGTAAAAGCATGTACTGCAACCATAAATTACAGAAAATTAACCAACAACACATAATAGAAAACATAATAAAGGAGTTCACCCTCAACACTTGGGCTATGTCTCATTGAGCCTTCGTCAATGGACTTGGCTATTTGGGATTAAGATGGTAAATTTCTTTTAAAAGTGGATTCTCAACTCTAATTGTTTTTTGGACTGTAACAATGGGTTTTGAATACCAAAATACCCCTGGATTGACTACTCAATCTGTAGAAATGGACCTATGCTACCTTGGGCTTCACGAATTCTTTTAGTGTCCTTGATCTTCCCTAAGCTCCTCTATGGAAAAAAATCTCCTAGAAGTCCTTTGAATCTGCTCCTGAAACATGTTCTATTTCTAACACATATCAATCATTTAAAATAGGCTATTCATTCGATCAGAATGACCTTAGGCTCCCTATTTTATGCCTTCAACACTTGGTGGTACTAGGCTCACTGAAACTTCCCTCTGGCTTATTCAGCTCTATAGGTATCGAAATGGTTCCAAAAATGCCTCCATTGGATTCATTATGTCTAAAATATTCTTAAATGACTATTCATTCGCTCAAAATGGCCTCTTGCTCCTTTGTCTATGCCTCCAACACCTAGTGGCACCCTGTGGCTCACGGCTCACAGAGAATTCCCTTTAGCATCTCGGCCTTCAAAAATATCCAAATGCTAATGGAAACCCCATAATTGGATTCAAAAGGTTCAAGATATTTAGAAATGACTATTGGCTTCTCGAGAATGGACTCTGGCTGCCCTGGCTAGGCCTCATTCTCTTGCTGGCTCTTGGTGGCCCTAGTGGCTCTTGGAACTTCTATGAAACAAAATCATGCTCAGAATTCCTTAGCTGGCTCTGAAAACCTCACCAATGGCTATATAATTCTTGAATTAGTCAAGAATGACTCTTTCTTCCCCCATAACAGTCGAAAATTGAGCCTTCCACACTTTTTCCCAATATCTCCTAGGAAAACTCCACTAAATGTGGAGAACTCTAGTTAACTGGAGTTAGATTAGGGATGACCACCAAATTTTCATGCCCTTATCTTCTCTACCAATAAATCCATGCATTGAAAGTTATGGTCAGGGCGGTGGCCACATGCACACTGCCAAACATTAAGTGGCTTATGTGTTACCAAAAACAACAAAATACCATATCAGAGTTTCGTTATACATACATACGTTTGCGATCAACATCGGATCCATTTTACGGGACTTTTCAATATAAAACAAATTTGCAACCATAATACAAGGTACATCGCAGATCGCATGTCGAAAAATATAACAATACCTTTAATGTTTAAAAAATACAAGTGCCGACACAAAGTTGCATTGGCATTGCCACATCCCAATTTGGCTGAAATACCTTTTCGCAGATCGCGAATGCTAAAATTTCGTAATATCACCACATTACTGACTTCGCAGACCGCAAAAAATATATTATTTCTACCACATATGATATGCGATCGCATCGCATCTCATACTAAAAAGTTTATCATACGAAATTCTTATCCATAACCACAAAAATCTGTGATATGCTCTTAGGCACTATATCGACACGTGGCTCCTCTCGCATCATTGCATCACCTCTTATTTATTTAATTTGAGATGTCTTCCATGTAAATAAAATCATTTCCAATTGCGATGTGCACAATCTGTCCTGCCGCAATTTAAACTCTCTACCGTTGATCTCCCACTGCTGCTTCTGTGATTTAATCGCCATTGTTCCGCCCTCACTGTTGACTGGATAATGGTCATCCATTTCACCTGCAACATTTCCACGGCTCTGCAATCCATGCTTCTATATGCAGATTTCAAGACTCCATGACCGCCACCAATGTGGATCCCAATCTGATCACTGCTTCCCACTGACGGGCTTTTGGACCCACAAAAGCTGATGATTATCTTCCTTGAGCTTCAATAGTTTATCAGTTTCAAGTTATATCAACTGATTTTTTTTGGCAATTCCCTTTGGCAATCACCCTGACATGCCTTGCATTGCAACTGGCTATGTCTCTTGACCACTGCTCTATGGTTGTTGTTGACACAATTCAACATTGTTGGCTGCTGTAAACTGATGCATACCCTGTTGTACCACTATTATCTCTATGTGCTTGATAGATTTCTAGCCTTCCCCTTGAGAATAAAGTCACTCTTGAAACTATCGCATACAAGCTTCTTCTTGGAAATTGACTTTCAAAATTAAGCTCGCAAGATGAGTGAACTCTTGTCGTAAAAAAAAAACACCAGCTTGTTCTACAATTGCTGCAAAACACCTTGCATCTTGTCCAATTTGTCACTAAATGGAACAAAACTTCTGGCAACATCTTGTCACAAGAGCACACAATCAATCTTGAAAAGAAATTCTTATGCAAGAATTGAAATCAAGACCACCTCTTTTTGCTTCTTCAAATCACTAATTTTCACCTTCCTCTAGCATCACATACATCAAGATCCTCTTGCACATTGGTGCATCCATTTATTGACTCACAATTGACAAACACCCTCGAATAAAACATAAGTCGTGCAACATGCGACATCAACAACAAGTAAACATGAAATGTGCAATAGAATCTACACAAGTCAATATACAACATGATACTTATAGAAAAAACGCATGAATGTAAGATTCAATATTTTTTTTCATTAACGTGGATTTCTATTAGTTTACTTAGTTTCATTATGCTTCATTTTCAACTTATAATTAATAAAATAAAACATAAAATAGTCATATGTGTTTGTAGAGATGTTTGAAAATAAAACATGTTATAAAATTCTTAATTTTTACTTATTGGTCAAAATTTAAATTTATACCCAACAACCCTTTATCATTTATCTACTGATTTTTAATAATTAAATTAAAGTTAATAAATTATTATTCCAAATTAAAATCTATTAAAATAATAAAAAATTAATACAAAATATATTCTATAATAATATATAATAATATAAAAAATAATGAGTTTATTATTAATCGGAAAAATATTTTACAATATTAAAAAATCATATGATAATTTCCATCGAGTCAATTAATTTTTAAAATAGAACAACTTCAATATTTTTATATTTTCAAGACACTTATTGAAAGTTATCCAAGCTATACATATTTGTACCTTGCAAATATCGCCAAATCAATTCGAAACCTCCTCAACGTGAACATGATCGTTTTATATTTTGAAATTTCATTTAGGTTTAGTTTGTAAATCATTTAGAGATAGAGTAGTAAAGTTATTAGTAATATATATATATATATATATATATATATATATATATATAATTTCCTATTGTATATATACATTAAGAAGAAAATAATATATTCTAGAGTTTTGAATTCTTTTAAGAATAAAGAAAATATTAAATGAAAAAATTGAATACGATGAAATGTCTTATTATTCATATAGAGATTGTGTTTAATAACTCTACATGATTTGATTACCTGAAGGTGAAATCTTCGGAACCAAAAACACGATAAGAAGAAACACGATGATTTTTTTCCAAATCTGTAAGTTTCTACAAGTTTTTATAGGGATGGAAGTGGAAAGTAAAGGTTATAATCTACTCAAATAACTCTGATCCTACATAGTATGCTTTGCTGTGTGAAAGCTTATCTCTTCCAGTAACCCCAATACTACATAATAAGCCATGTTGCATGCAAGGTTATCTTATATAAGTAAAGAATCCAAATGAAAGGCAGAGGAAGAGACGTTATGTTGGATAGGACAAGGTTGAATAAGAGAGGAAGATGCCACTCTTAAGGTATTTGTTGCAACCAAGGAGTTACCAAGAATTTGATTGATTTTGGAGCTGAGGGTTTTCAACAACGATTGATTCATTTCTTTTGCAATGGCCTCATATATTTTTGAATCTTCATCGAGCATGTTATGTGTTCCTAGCCAACACTATTTTTCATTCTGCACTTTTTAATTTGAAATCTTAGGACAAAGAAAAAAATTTGGCGAGGAACACATGACACGCCACATGAAGCTTCAAAAGTCTATGATATCACTACAAAAGAAAATTCCAGATCGTTAGAGAAAACCCTCGACTCCATGATCAATCAAAATGGGAAAAAATCTTTAGTTGAAGATGGTACTTGAAGTATGGTGTCCACCTATATTTTTCAACCTTGTCATGTCTAACATAAACCCTCTTCCTCCACCTCTTTTCTAATTCATTTACCTTAAAAATGTAACCTTACACACAAAAAGGCTTATTACGAAAGATCATGCTTACTATAAGAGATAACCTTGTTGTATTATGGCTTATTATGTAGGATTTGGGTTACTTTAGTAGATTATAAGACACTACTTTCCTCTACCAACCCCTTAAAAATTTGTAGAAACTCATAGATTTGCATAAAATTAATTACATTTCATCTCATCCTCTTTTTGGTCCTTCCTCTATTTCAAGTGATCAACGTTTTTAGAGTTATCAATCTCTTTAAGCAATTAAATTTTATGATGTTCATGTTGAGAGGGTCTATAATTGACTTGGAAGTGGATCTATTGAAGGTACAAGTATATATAGAGTGGAAAGAAAGTGGAAAGTAGGGGGTTATGGTTTACTGAAGTAACTTATATCCTATGTAATAAGCCTTGTTTTGTGAAAGGTTATCACTTTCAGTAACCCCAATCCTACATGATAATCCTTGTTGCGTGCAAGGTTATCTTCTACATGTAAGGGGACCAGATGAGATGCACAGGAGGATAAGTTATCTTGAATATGACAAGGTTGAATAAGAGAGTAAGATGCCACTCTGATCATATTTGTTTCAACCGAATAGTTTCCCTGAATTTGATCTATTTTGGAGTTGAGGGTTTTCACTAAAGATCTATTCATTTCTTTTGGAGCGACCACATATATTTTTTAATCTTCATCGATCATGTTGTGCGTTCCTAGCCAACGTCTTTTTTAGTTCTACACTTTTTAAGATGAAATCTTAGGATGAAGAAAAAACATTGGCTAGGAACACATGACACACTAGATGAAGCTTCAAAATTCTATCATGTCACTACAAAATAAAAGGCCACGTGGGTAAAGAAAACCCTCGACTCCACAATAATTAAAACATGGAGTAACTCTTTGGTTGAAGCTGGTACTCGAAGTATGGTGTCCACTTGTAGTTTTCAGCCTTGTCCCGTCTAACATAAATTATCTTCCTCCACCTATTTTATCATTTGTTTACCTGAGAAATATAACCCTACACAGAACAAGGCTTATTACGTATGATCATTCTTACTTTAGAGATAATTTTGCATGTAGTAAGGATTATTACATAGGATCTGGGTTACTGTAGTAGACTATAAGACCCTACTTTCCTCTGTGAACCCCACAAAAGTTTTTAGAAACTCATATATTTGCATAAACGTCATTACGTTTCATCTCATCCTCTTTTTGCTTCTTCCTCTCTTTCAAGTGATCAACTTTTTTGGAGTTGTCAATCTCTTTTAAGTGATTAAATTTTCTGACTTTCATGTTGAGAGAGTCTTGAATTGACTTGGAAGAAGATCTATGCAAGGTACAAGTATATATAGAGTGGAAAGATTTCAATAGGTGTATGTAATATTTTATTGAAAATATGTTGAACATGTTTATTTGGAAAAATACAAGTGTTAAAGACCAAGTTTTACTACTTGGAAGGTTATAGATTGGTTGAATTGATGATTTTTTTTCATGTAATTTTTTTCATTAGCTAGTAGATTATAGTAGATTTCATTAGCTAGTAATTTTTTTCATTAGCTAGTAATTTTTTTCATGTAATTTTTTTTTTTTTGGGTTACTATAGTAGATTATAAGCCCGTACTTTCCTCTGCGAACTCCATAAAAATTTGTAGAAACTCATAGATTTCCATAAACTTCATTATTTTTCATCTCATCCTCTTTTTGGTTCTTCCTCTCTTTTAAGCGATCAACGTTTTTTAAGTTATCAATCTCTTTGAAGCGATTAAATTTTATGACGTTCAGATTGAGAGGGTCTTGAATTAACCTGGAAGAGGATCTATGCAAGGTACAATTATATATAGAGTGGAAAGTTTTCAATAAGTGTATGTAATATTTTATTGAAAATATGTTGAACATGTTTATTTGGAAAAATACAAGTGTTGAAGACGAAGTTTTACTACTTGCAAGGTTATAAATTGGTTGACTTGATGATTTTTTTTCATGTAATTTTTTTCATTAGCTAATATTCATGAAGCCTCCATGTCTTAAAAGAAAAGATTTTGATCATTACTAATAAAAGCATGTTTAGATAAAAAATGAGCTTTCGTTTTTTAAGGGATTGATAGCAATATTGTTAGTAGCTTTAAATAAAAAAGTAGCTTTCCAAGATAGCAATATTGTTAGTAATATTGTTATTTATAAAATTAATTTGAATATTATAGCACATGATATTATTAATTTTCAATGTAGTCCCAAGGATTACCTCAATTGGTCATTTGATGTTGCTAATTATCTTCCTAGTGCGAGGTCACATGGTAAAATACCCTCCACACCCTTGGGGTTAGGCCCTACTTATTTCCCACAAGGATAGCTCCCTTGGGATTGATCTTCCTAGATTTTCTCGTGAATATAGTAGTAAACCACTCTTAAAAAATATATTATTAAATTCCATTTCTTTAAAAAAATATTTGTTTACCATTTTAATAAATTAAATGCTTAAATGATATAAAAATAAATAATACACATTCACACTTAAAAAAATACATTGATTTTATAAAACCATACATCAGAATTAAACAAATCCACCTATAATGGGTGCCTGAAGCCAATGGGACGTGGTTGCATGCCTCCCTAACTATTTATCCATGCACATGCAAAGGGAATAAGGAAGCGTTGGATCCACCTCATTGTCAACCTCATGACAATTCTTACCAAGAACTAAAAAATAATAATGAAGAATAATGAAAATATGTATAGTTATATCTAGAAACAAATTTGATAATGATACCTGTTGATGGAATGAGCCTATAATTTAGGCTTGTTGATAAGGAAACTCTTGCCTCATTCACACAAAATTAAATAGTTGTCAAAGTGGTTAGGAATAGCTTCAAAACTTTGATTGAGAATAATTTCACATCTTTCACATCACTTTTCAATAATCAAGGTCAAGTCACGAAACACTAACACATGGAATGGGCACTATCATCGTGCATGTTGGAGAAGTATCATATTTACTTTATAAATGGATATGGCTCATTCCTCCCAGACTGTAATTGCTTTTTATTTTCGGTATTGTTCTTGACGTGTATATCCACTATGGGGCTCTATAGAAAATAAATAATAAACGCACTATATCCATCACCGCTAATAAAATATAACTTGACTCAACCTATTTGGGTGAAATGGAAAATTATGGCTATCACTCTTTCCTTTTCTTGATTTGTTTATCTCCATATCGTTTAGGATGGTCTAGGAATCCAAGGTTTGAGGCATACATATGTATCACCCTCTTTGTTTTTTTTTTGAGTTGAATGTCCATATCGTTTAGGATGGTCTAGGAATCCAAGGTTTGAGGCATTCATATGTATCACCCTCTTTGTTTTTTATTGAGTTGAATGTGTGTAAGCGAGATATGTGGGGACCACCTTGTTCATATCTTATTTTCTTTACTCATTTGTCTAGTCTAGGATGTTTAGTGATGTGAGAGAGTTTAACAACTGATGATTCCAGGAAGATTCTAGGAAGGGCGTAGATTGTGCCAACCTTGGATATGATCTTTTCTGGGTCACATGCCAATGCTAGAGTCCATGAAATTTTCATATTAAGCGGCAATATTGTTAGCCACCCAATAGACACCTTTTACATTTTTCAAATGAAATGGCCTCTCTTCTTAATTCTTTTTATTTCAATTTTAGTTACTCTGCTTTTGTAACATGGAATGATTATAATATTTTTAAGCATAAGTTTTATTTTTGTGTTTATTTCTTTTATACTTTGACATGGAATGATTATAATATTTTTAAGCATAAGTTTTATTTTTGTGTTTATTTCTTTTATACTTTGACATGGTTTTCATTTTATCGATACATAATTTTATGACGATCTCTAAGTATCTTAAAAGCACAATCCAAATCATAATGAAAATTGGTTGGTGATTGTTTCATTGCATAGTTAATGTTACATAATCTTTATAGAGTCATTGTTTCATGAGGAGTTCTACAACTCAGTATGAGGGTAGAACACTAAAAGTAAACATTTAACATGTAATTTTTAACACTAAACATTTAACACTTTTAATCTAATGCCAAGCCTATTTAAAAATAGATCTAATTATTATTATATATAAACACAATATAAATATAAAAAATAAAAAGGTTAACCAACAATTAAAAAAAATATAGTAAATAAATAAATTAAAAGTATGGTAAATAAATAAAATATAAATAAAGTAGATGTATGGTAAGTAAATTATATATATATATATATATATATATATATATATATATATATATATATATATATAGATTAGAATTAGAAATTAACATCTAATTATATACCAAGACTATGGGCCAAATACAATGGTAAATAAATAAAAATATAAATAAACCAAATGTATGTTTTATTTACATTTGAGGGTAGATCTCATGTAAACACGCGGCTATATAAATGTAAAAATTTGACATGTAATGTTTAACATTTAACATTTAACATTTTAATCTATTTTTGACCATATTTTAAAATAAATCTAATTATTATTATTATATATAAACACAATATAAATTTAAAAAATAAAGAGGTTAACGAACCACTAAAAAAATGTATGGTAAATAAATAAAAATATAAATAAACGGGATGTATGGTGAATAAATAAAACCTCTTTTCATACCTACTCCATAGGTTTGGTAAATAAATAAAATATAAATAAACTAAAGGTATGGTAAAAAAATAAAAAATATATAAAATTGGATTAGAAATTAACATCTAATTATATACCAAGCCTATAGTCCAAATGAAATGTTAAATAAATAAACCAAAGTTAAATAAATAAAATCTTAGTATGGGGGTAGAGTTGATGTAAACACTCAACATTTAACATTGTAAATCTAATGTATACCCTATTTAAAAATAACTCTAATTATTGTTATATATAAACACAATATAAATGTAAAAATTAAAGAGGCTAAACCGGTAAATAAATAAAATCTATTTTTATATTTGCTCCATGATCCTCTTTATATTTGAGAACACTCAAAAAACAGGTTTTATTTAGGTGAAGCCTATAGGTCAAATACCATGGGCCAAATTATTATTAATAACTTGCAAAAGAACGTTATTAACCCTAATATTAATATTAAAATATTATTATTTGTAATATTCCTATTTTTATTGCTTTTATTAGAGAGTTGAAAATCCTAGAGGTTAAGTGCACCTAAAGGAAAACAATATTTTGAATATATTGTATTTTTTAAGTTATAAATGTGGAATTTAAATTATTGTGAAAATAATAGAGTATATTGGAGACGAGGATTTAAGTCCATGACGATGGAATGAAATCCAAAGACTTTCTCAAATTCTCCCAAAATCCTTTGAGAAAATAAATTAAATTAAAAATATTAGATTGGAGATCAAAATTTGAAAGATACCTCACTAAAGTGGAATGTTACTGAGAAGAGGTTAAATAAAACTAGAAAGAGGAAAAAACTAGTTTTAAAGTGCTTCTGTGGAAAAAACAAAAGTAAAACATGGGAAAAAGGAAGAAAACATCTCGATTTAACTGGACGGAGTTATGGAAACATGCTGAAAAGAGGTAGAAAAGAGGTTGGCTACTCTTTGAAAGAATTTGTCTCTGCTAGAGGGGAGTTGTGGAGAGAAAGCTCAAGGTTGGGTGGCAAATAGTCTTTCCAAAATTGGTATGCACAAGTAATTTAATTATGTTTTATGAAATTGTTATTATGACGAAAGTTAGTGATCTCATATGGGTGGCTGGCTTGTTTTTCTATGCAAGCACCTCCCACTCAATCAAAAAGAATTAAGTATCTTGCTTATACATACATGTGCGGAATTGAATTCTTGATTCAGGTGTATGTGTTTTAAATGGTTTAATGTTTTATGTGTGTACAATTAGGAATTTGTTTAAGATAATTTAAAGCATGTACTGCAACCATAAATTGCAGGAAATTAACCAAAACCACATAATAGAAAACATAAGAAAGGAGTTCACCCTAAAAAATTGGGCTATGTCTCCTTGAGCCTCCGTCAATAGACTTGGGTCTCTGGGATTAAGATGGTAAATTTATTTTACAAGTTGATGATTAACTACAATTTTTGTTTGGACTATACTAATGGGTTTCGAATACTGAAATACCCGTGGATTGACTGCTCAATCTATGGAAACAGACCTAGGCTCCATTGGGCTTGGCCTCTTCTGTTGGTGTCCTTGAGCTTCCATAAGCTTCTCTGTGGCACAAACTCTACGATAATTCCTCTTCTATTCCTAAAAATTTTTCTACTATCTCTAGCAATATCAATCATCCAAAGTATGCTTTTCATTTGCTTATAACAACCTCAGGCTCCTCGTTTTATGCCTCAAACACCTGGTGGCACTAGGCTCCATGAAACATCCCTGTGGCTTATTCGGCTATATAATTATCCAAATGGCTCTGAAAATATTTCCATTGGATTCATTATGTCCAAAATACTCATAAATGACTATTCATTCGCTCAAAATGGCCTTTGGCTACTCTCGCTATGTCTCTAACACTTGGTGGCACATTGTGGCTCTATGGTCACTGAAAATTCCCTGTAGCATCTCAGCCTTCATAAGTATCCAAATGATAATTCAAACCCCATCGTTGGATTCATAAGGTTCAATATAGTCATAAATGACTATTGGCTTCCCGAGAATGGCCTCTGGCTACCCTGGTAAGCCTCATTCTCCCGCTGGCTCTTGCTGGCCCTAGTGGCCCTTGGAGCTTCTATGAAACAAAATAATGCTCAAAATTCCTTATCTGTCTCTAAAATCCTCACCAATGGATCTATATTGCTCGAATTAGTAAAAAATGGCTCTTTCTTCCCCCAGAATGGTCGAAAGTTGAGGCTTCTACACTTTTTCCCAATATCTCCTAGGAAAAGTCCACTAAATGTGGAAAACTCAAATTAACTGGAGTTGGATTAGAGATGATCGCCAAATTTGGCGCGCTATTATTTTCTCCACCAATAAAACCGTGCATTAAAATTTATGGTTAGGATGGTGGCCACATGCATGCCCCCAAACATTAAGTGGCTTATGCATTAGCGGAAATAGCGGAATACCATATCAGAGTTTCATTATACATATATATATATGTTCGCGATCAACATCGAATCCCTTTTACGGGACTTCGCAATATCAAATAAATTCATAGCCGTAATACAAGGTACGTCACATATTGCACGTCGCAGAATATAACAATACCTTTAACATTTAAACAATACAAGTGCCGACGCAAAGTTGCGATCGCATCGCCACATCGCAATTCGACCAAAATACCTTTTTGCAGATCGTGAATGTTAACATTTCACAATATCGCAACTTTGCTGACTTTTAAAATAGGAAAAATACATTATTCCTATCGCATACAATATGCAATCTCATCGCATCGCATACTGTTGAGGAGGTAAATCCCCTCTGCGGACAGAGGCGATCCCTACTAGCCCAGATCAGGTCTAGCAACAATCAAACACGCTACAGTGCAGGTTCCTAATTGTAAATAAACTGACTTGCGAAGAAGGCTTACCTGGAATCCAACGCTGTCATTTGTAGAAGAGGTATTTCTCCCGTTCCTTTGCCCTAGCAGATCACAATCCTCACAATCTCCGTGATTGGACACCTGCACATACAAGAAACAACACAAACACAAGCATAAAATCCAGTATATACAACTATATGTCAGTCGAAGAGGACATAACTCATGAACATGATCAAGAACAAGAGTGGAACCATAACCAATAGTCGCTTATCATTAATGAGTCAAAAGAAGAATACAACCATAGCTTCGACGCCGAATTCTCCTTTGGCGGGTCATCAGCAAAACATGTCTCGATAAATCCTGTCAAGGATGGGACAAGCCTCTCTCTCCGGATACTTGACAATAGTCTCCTTGCTTGGATTTGGCCTTAAGGGAATCAAGAAGGCTCTTGCAGCATAAGGATATGAAAGCTCTTGGGAACTTGGAGATTAGCTTGCCATGAAGATGAGCAAGCTTTTATAGAAGGAGGAAGGGGAGTTGGGATCCCTATAATTATGGGATTGGCCCTATCATCAAGGAAGCTTCCATGAGAGGTGGAAAACCACTTCCTCTCTATGGAAATCCGTAGCCAAACCTCCCAACTCAAGATAGATAACAGTCCAGGAATTTGTTAGGAAGAAACTTCTGCCTTTTATTTTTAAAAAACACCTCTTAATATGGTTGGCGTAGATGCGAATCTGGGACAAAGGGCCAACTGGCATGGCCTCTTTGAAGTATTTTCCCCATTGGCATGGGTACTGAACTGGCTACTCGCACCAATGCTAAAAGGGCCATTTTTAGGGTTTTTCACAAGGAGATTTCTTCAGGGCATTGAAAGCTCTTGTTCAGAGGGATGTCATGAAAGTGGTTTCAAGCCATGTCACTGCTCACAGGTCACGAAATGAGTCCTCCAATGTGCGGGACGGGGATTGTAGGGACGGTGACAAATTACTGTGTAACAGATGCCCCCTAAAGCATGAGGCCCAAGAGAAAGAGAGGGGTGAAATGCTTTACGAGAACGTGTTCAACTGAAAACTCCACCGTTGGAAAAACCTGCGTGAATAAATACAACTGATATCTCAGATACATGATATATATGTGGTATGGGCGCAGCCATCCATCACAGAGTATACAATAATCCAGATCCAAGGCATGGACGCAGCCATCCAGTGAGGATCGATAAATAGACTCAGGTATGGTCACAGCCATCCAATCAGTGATTCATGTAAATAATAATCCACAATATTGCAGCCTAGATTACAACAGACACAATCCAGGGTCTTGCGCTCCAGCTCGACCCGAACAAAGTACAAGTTCAAGCATGCGAATATGTGAGCTGAAGTCGAACATGCAAGAACATCGTCTGATTACCAGCCAATGATGAAAGTTGTTAACAGACGCGAGAGGAACCACCAATAATGACAATGGCCCTCAAGGTACTATAGGTAAATCTACGGCATGTGAATCAATGAGCTGGCGTCGAACACCCGTAGAATCACTCGATCGGAGGCCAATGATGAAAACCTCACGTCGAATGCGAAGAACCTGCCATTGAGGCATGCAGGCTCCAAGGTACCATAAGGGAGTCTCTAGATCAACTTCCTGGATAATGAGCTAAAGTCAACAAGAAGTGACCTTAATCGAAGGTGGGCCATAGTGTCTCCCACAGCATCGACACGAGATAGAGGAACATGATGTTTTTTGTGAATCAGGATCATATGAGAATCAGAGGAAGGTTGATACTTTGCAGAGGTCAACTTCTCTTGAACATATAACGACACAATAGTGGATTTGGCAGTATTTGACATCAACAGATCAGAGGTCATGGTGACGAGGCAACGAGTAGATGAGAGGTCAAAAGGGATTATCCAAACCCACGGAGGCAAGTGAAGAACGAGATGAGATGTCCCCAACCCGACACGAAAGTAGACAAGTGCCATGTTCAAGAGCGACATACTACCTACACGACAATGATGCTGGTTCCATTTTCCCCCACCATTCCGGCGAGTACCTCTTTATTTTTACACAAGCTTGAAGAGGATACCATATGCTTGTCATATAAATCCATCCTTCGTACGAATCCATCCTAGTACATTTAACGAGCCCTAGGAAGGAGATGATGCTGGTTCCATTTTCCCCCACCATTCCGGCGAGTACCTCTTTATTTTTACACAAGCTTGAAGAGGATACCATATGCTTGTCATATAAATCCATCCTTCGTACGAATCCATCCTAGTACATTTAGCGAGCCCTAGGAAGGATAAACTCGAATAACGTCATTATGACTGAATCCAATGTCATCAGGGTTTAACGAGTCTGGCAAAGGAAGAACTCGGCGTCTTTTCATGTTTAGAGAGTTTGAAAAAACCGCTGAAAAGTAAACTCCAATGGTCCCTTTTCGTAAATAGTTCCTCAGACCCGAAAAGGTAGAAAAAAATATCTGAGAAAACCTCCTAGGCGCGATAGGCTAGGGTATTCCTTTTTCGTAAATAATATATCCCAGCCCGAAAAAGGGGTAAACGTATACTGGGTAGATGTTGTTTCGTAGCCACTTTAACGAGATCAAAACGACAAGGGACTCGGCAATCTTTTCATGTTTAGAGAGTCAGAAAAGAGCTAAAAGTTGACTCTTCCTGGAGGAATGGGTGGTATAAAGGGTAGCAACTCGTTCCGGTAATGGTGGAACTGCTTTGAACAAGATAAAGGTTAAGAGGCTGGCTAACAAGACCACTCATCGCAGCGGTTCCTTAGGAATGGGTAAAACAATCAAGTGAAGGCATATGATCGACCAAGCAGATAGTGACGATGGAGTGAGAAAACCAAGGCTCATCTGACAAAAATAGGCTGATAAAATGGCAATCACAAGAGGTAAAATGGGAATGGTTTCATTTTTACACAAGCTTGAAATCAGGAAACTCTACTTGAAGTTGGTTTCATTTTTACACAAGCTTGAAACAAAAATAAACTATGCTTGAAACCGGTTTCATTTTTACACAAGCTTGAAACGGAAATAAACTATTCTTGAAAAAGTAAGCATGCCCCCAACATGGTGACTCAATTCGAGGTACATGCCCCCCAAGCTTCAGTCCATATGAAAGGCAAATGGAGTGAAGGTTCAAGTTATGAGATCTAAGAAAGACTCGACTGGGATTTTACGAGATCTTAACAAAGACTTGAATTGAACAAGAATGTGTTTCATTGTTTTAACGAGGTTGACACATTACAAGAACTATCCTCAGAACACCCTTGTTTCATTTTTTAATGAGTTTGACACAAGACAAGGAACTATGCTCCAGACACCTTGTTTCATGGTTTAAGGAGCTTGGCACAAGACAAGGAACTCTGCTCCAACAACCTTGTTTCATTTTTTAAGGAGCTTGACACAAGACAAGGAAGTCTGCTCCGACAACCTTGTTTCATTTTTTAAGGAGCTTGACACAAGACAAGGAACTCTGCTGATTAGGTACTGTCGAAGCTCGGGTTGAGCTCGTAAGCAAGGTGTCAGGAAGAAATTTTTAAGCCCACAGTTCCTGAGGGCATTCATGCAAGTTTCATTCTCCATGGCCTATTCCCCTATTGTTTGACTGGGCCATGGCCTGTTATAATTTGTTGAGGAGGTAAATCCCCTCTGCGGACAGAGGCGATCCCTACTAGCCTAGATCGGGTCTAGCAACAATCAAACACGCTACAGTGTAGGTTCCTAATTGTAAATAAACTGACTTGCGAGGAAGGCTTGTAGGTTCCAACGTTGTCATTTGTAGAAGAGGTGGTGCTCCCGTTCCTTTGCCCTGGCAGATCACAATCCTCACGATCTCCATGATTGGACACCTGCACATGCAAGAAAAAACACAAACACAAGCATAAAATCTAGTATATACAACTATATGTCAGTTGAAGAGGACATAACTCGTGAACATAATCAAGAACAAGAGTGGAAACATAACCGATAGTCGCTTATCATTAATGAGTCAAAAGAAGAATACAACCATAGCTTCGACGCTGAATTCTCCTTTGGTGGGTCGTCAGCAGAACATGTCTCGATAAAGCCTTTCAAGGATGGGACAAGCCTCTCTCTCCGGATACTTGGCAATAGTCTCCTTGCTTGGATTTGGCCTTAGGGAATCAAGAAGGCTCTTGCAACATAAGGATGTGAAAGCTCTTGGGAACTTGGAGATTAGCTTGCAATGGAGATGGGCAAGCTTTTATAGATGGAGGAAGGGGAGTTGGGATCCCTATAATTATGGGATTGGCCCTATCATTAAGGAAGCTTCCATGAGAGGTGGGAAACCACTTCCTCTCTATGGAAATCCGTAGCCAAACCTCCCAACTCAAGATAGATATCAGTTCCTAGATCAGTTAGGACGAATATTCTGCCATTTATTTTTAAAAAACATTCCTTAAATTGGCTGGCGCGAGTGCGACTCTCGGACAGAGCGCCAACTGGCGTGACCTCTTTGAAGTATTTTCCCCATTGGCGTAGGTACTGAACTGGCTACTCACGCCAATGCTAAAAGGGCCATTTTTAGGGGTTTTCACAAGGAGATTTCTTTAGGGAATTGAAAGCTCTTGTTCATAGGGATGTCATGAAAGTGGTTTCAAGCCATGTCACTGCTCACAGGTCACGACATGAGTCCTTCAATGTGCGGGACGGGGATTGTAGGGATGGCGACAAATTACTGTGTAACAGATGCCCCCTAAAGCATGAGGCCCGAGAGAGAGAGAGGGGTGAAATTCTTTACGAGAACATGTTCAACTGAAAACTCCACCGTCGGAAAAACCTACGTGAAGAAATACAATTGATATCTCAGATACATGATATATATGTGGTATGGGTGCAGCCATCCATCACAGTGTATACAATAATCCAGATCCAAGGCATGGACGCAGCCATCCAGTGAGGATCGATAAATAGACTCAGGTATGGTCGCAACCATCCAATCAGTGATTCATGTAAATAATAATCCACAATATCGCAGCCTGAATTACAACAGACACAATCCAGGGTCTTGCGCTCCATCTCGACTCGAACAAAGTACAAGTTCAAGCATGCGAATATGTGAGCTAAAATCGAACATGCAAGAACATCGTCTGATTACCAGCCAATGATGAAAGCTGTTAACAGACGCGAGAGGAACCACCAATAATGAAAATGGCCCTCAAGGTACTATAGGTACAATCTACGGCATGTGAATCAATGAGCTGGCGTCGAACACCCGTAGAATCACTCGATCGGAGGCCAATGATGAAAACCTCACGTCGAATGCGAAGAACCTGCCATTGAGGCATGCAGGCTCCAAGGTACCATAAGGGAGTCTCTAGATCAGCTTTCTAGATAATGAGCTGAAGTCGACAGGAAGTGACCTTAATCGAAGGTGGGCCATAGTGTCTCCCACAGCATCGACACGAGATAGAGGAACATGATGTTTTTTGTGAATCAGGATCATATGAGAATCAGAGGAAGGTTGATACTTTGTAGAGGTCAACTTCTCTTGAACATATAACGGCACAATAATGGATTTGGCAGTATTTGACATCAACGGATCAGAGGTCATGGTGACGAGGCAACGAGCAGATGAGAGGTAAAAAGGGATTATCCAAACCCACAGAGGCAAGTGAAGAATGAGATGAGATTTCCCCAACCTGACACGAAAGCAGACAAGTGCCATGTTCAAGAGCGACATACTGCCGACACGACAATGATGCTGGTTCCATTTTCCCCCACCATTCCGGTGAGTACCTCTTTATTTTTACACAAGCTTGAAGAGGATACCATATTCTTGTCATATAAATCCATCCTTTGGATGAATCCATCCTAGTACATTTAACGAGCCATAGGAAGGAGAAACTCGAATAACGTCATTATGACTGAATCCAATGTCATCAGGGTTTAACGAGTCTGACAAAGGAAGAACTCGGCGTCTTTTCATGTTTAGAGAGTTTGAAAAAACAGCTGAAAAGTAAACTCCAATGGTCCCTTTTCGTAAATAGTTCCTCATACCTGAAAAGGTAGAAAAAAATATCTGAGAAAACCTCCTAGTCGCGATAGGCTAGGGTATTCCTTTTTGTAAATAATCCATCCCAGCCCGAAAAAGGGGTAAACGTATACTGGGTAGATGTCGATTCTTGTCCACTTTAACGAGATCGAAACGATAAGGGCCTCGGTAATCTTTTCATATTTAGAGAGTCAGAAAAGAGCTGAAAGATGACTCCAAAGTGACTTTTTCGTGTATTTACCGAGTCCGAAAAAGTATAAAATACAACTCGTTTCACCATTTAAGTCGTGCAAAAGACCTGTTGCTGCACAAAAAGCAAGTGTAAAACCCATTTTTGACAAAATATATTAAAATATTCAGAAAAATAACTTTCAAGACCTATTTTGAATTCAAAAGGTTATAAATATGTCAAATGGTAAAAATAAAATTACTTTTTACTTTTTACCTCACTGAAGAGCAGCAGTGGTTCATTTGGTGTGCAGACTTCTGACGGTGATTACGACTGATCCGAGCTACCATTCAGAGTTTCGTCAATTCCAGGTAAGAGGCGCTTCTTTGTACTCCATTTCAATCCGTTTTTTAATAGTTTTCCATCATGCATTAGATTTTTGTGGCAACTTTTTAAATTTTTAGGGCTCCGCTCATTGGCGCGGGTATCGGGCACAGACCCGCACAAATGGGCTTTTATATGCAAAGGGCTCGCGCCGGCTGGCGCAACTGTTCAGGAGACAGCTGCGCCAGTGGCAGAACCCAAATTTTTGCCTAAAATTTCGAGATTTTAATTAATTTGGATGAATTTTGAAGCTCAATAGAGATCTAATTAAGGGTTTGTGACCATGTTGATGCAGGAAACCGAGAAAAATGGTGATTGAGTGGAAAGAGAGGGAGCACAGGGAAGAGGATGAACAAGCCATGGAGAATGAAACTTGCATGAATGCCCTCAGGAACTGTGGGCTTAAAAATTTCTTCCTGACACCTTGCTTACGAGCTCAACCCGAGCTTCTACAGTACCTAATCAACATTTGGGATGAAAATGAACAAGTGTTCAAGCTGCGGATCAGGTATTAGAATTGGAGGTTTCTGACATATACTTCATAACCGGATTATCGCGCAGAGTTCCAGTGCCCATATTAACAGGGAGCAGACCATCTAGTGAGAAGATGGAGCAGGTGATGGCACAAGTGTGCCCGAGGGCACGACTGGGATCCGAAAGTGGGAAAGTAGACATTCACACCATTCCTGATCTGGCACTGAGAGTGGTGTTGCATACCATCATGCGGGCTGCGGGGTCGCAGGCACCGCACGAGGCAACAAAGGCCCAACTTTTGCTAGCCTCAGAGTGTATGACTCCCCTATTGTTTGACTGGGCCACATCAGTGATGATAAACAAGAAAAGACAACTCACTAAATGCAAGCAAGCCAAACTGAAACAGTTTGGCTATGGTTCCATCCTGGTATCGTTCATTCTGGAATGATTACCAATCTTCCAGGGCCAAGGGGCCATAGTAGCTGAGCCGATTCCACGAGAGCCAAGAATGGCTCACTGGGCAGCACTGATGCCCAGAGCTGGAGGAGGCCAACAGATGTCCTGGAGGTAGGAGTTTTTTGGTTGGTTGCGGCGCCAGTTGATCGTAGTGGAAGACTGGCCATATGCAGGAACCGATTTCACTGGAGACCCAGATTTCCCACTGCCGGAAGGAGATGATTGGGACGAGGAGTTGGAGTCGGCAAATTGTTGAGGAAAATAGTTTCGTCCGGGATATGATCCTCGGAGTGTGAAGGAGTGGAGTCTGTCGGGAGTGAGCATATAAGATCCGTGAAAACAAGTGATTTGGTTGACTTAGTAGTGGTGAACTCTAAGTCAAACTCCTGCAGGATAACGATCCATTTGGAGTATTTTCCCCCAGTAATTGTCTAGAGAGAATATATGTCATGGGGTTGCAATCGGCAACCACTGTTATCGTACATAACAGGATGTAATGGCGAAAACGCTGCACTGCGTGTATTGTGGCTAACGCCAACTTCTCGACGTGAGCATAACGCGTTTCTGTATCGAGAAGGTTTCGTGATAGATAATAAACAACATGTTCATTACCATCATCATCATCCTGTACCAAAACCATAGCTATGGTGCTAAACGCGGTGACGAGATACAAAGTGAAATCACGACGATAGTCCGGAGGACGAAGCAAAGGAGCATTAACAAGTAACGTCTTCAGCTTCTCAAAGGATTGCTGAGCAATTTTGTCCCAATGGAAGGGAACATTCTGCTTTAATAGGTGTGTGAATCCTTTGGCCACCTCGGCATAGTTCAGGATAAAGCGTCGAAGGAAGTTCGCTTTTCCCTGCAGACTCTGCAACTGATATAATGAGGAGGGTGATGGGAGGTTGATGATAGCCTCGACCTTTAGAGGGTCAAGGCGAATTCTGTCTTTGGAGACTATGAATCCCAAAAGACGGCCAGAATCCACGCAGAAGACGCATTTATGAGGATTAAGCCTAATATTGTAGCACCTACAGCGAAGGAAAATCTGGCGGAGGTGTTCAGGGTGATCCTCTCACCTAGCTGAGTGAGCTGGAAAATCGTCCAGATAAGGCTGAACGATATGGAAAATGTCATGAAAAGCGTAAGACATCGCACGCTGGAAAGTGGCTCCAGCGTTCTTCAAGCCGAACGGGAGCTTTTTACACGTGAAAGTACCCCATGGACATATGAATGTAGTCTTGTGTTGATCCTAAGGTGCAATATTGATCTGATTATACCTTGAGAAACCGTCCATCAAGGAATAAATCTCACTTCCGGCACATTCGTCGATAATTTGGTCTATGAATGGAGTGGGATAGTTATCTTTTGGACAGGCGCGATTAATATCGTGGTAATCAACACAGACTCTAATAGTACCCTGCTTTTTATCGACAGGGACAATGTTGGAAACCCATTCTATGAGGGGTATGGGATAAATAAAGCCCGCGTTCATAAGTTTTTCAACTTCTGCCTTAATTGCAGTAGCTTTACGAGGATGCATGGGGCGTAAGCGTTGGCGCACGGGCTTCGCACCAGGGTAGGTTGGAATCTCATGCACTACGATACTGGGATCAATCCCCGGCATTTCCTCGTAGGACCAGGCGAACAAATCTCTGAATTCTTTAAAAAGATTAGTATAGACTTGAATCTCATCAGGAGAAAAAGTCACTCCCACGTGTATATTCTCAACAATCCCCGGTTTAATGGAGATGTTGATCGGAATGGTTTGAGTGATATTACTTAGGTTTCCCTCCGAAAAAACCTCGTGCGTCAAGATGGGCGTTTGGAGAGGAGGAGTAGGAACTTGAGATGAATAACGCTCTAGAAAATCTGACATTGCCCCCAAGCTAGGCATAAACGAGGAGCGATGATGTCCATCACCCCAAGGCAGCTCCTTGAGAGACATAGTTTCAATGATGGCTTCATCGGAAGGAAAAGTCTCTTTGAGAGGATCAGGTGAATCGGCCTGAACAAGCCAGGGGGATTGAGAGTAGACATCTAGAGCCATGCTCGAAGGAGCATGCTGAGGAGGTGGAGGATCAGATGTTGCAACAATTTCACAGTAGCTAATCTCTACTGCAGTCAAGGGCATTGATTCTCCAAACTCAAACACCTGCTCAGGCGTAGGGATGAGCCAGGGGTCATTAGACCTGGAAATCATGTTAACTTGAGCGGTGTGCGGTGGTGGTGTGGAAAAAATACCCATAAGGATGGGGTCTTTGAAGAGACCGGGTCCTATACTATCAGGGGGATTCAGAATCTGATCCATGTATGGAACGTTGTCCTCGGAGGTGAAGGTGAAGAAGGACAACTGATCCACCGTAACGATTTTGCCCTCGTGAGGGAACTTAAGAAATCGAAAAACGATGGATGGCACGCATAGCATGGCATGAGTCCAGCTGCGGCCGAGAAGTATATTGTAGTTGAGCCTGACGTCAACTACTTCTACTTCTACGTTGACAGTCTTCCCCTGTAAAGTGATCGGTAAACTCTCGAGAACACCCAGGGGTTTAGATTCCCGACCATCAAATGCCTCTAGGGCATTGGGAGATGACGAAAGGGCTGGAGAGCCAATGGCCTTCCAGCAAGTGGACGACATAACACAGGTAGAGGCACCTTCATCCATAACTACCCTATGGATGTTAAGACCATTAATCCTGACTTGAATAACAAGAGCGATTTGATGTAGAAGTCGGGGGGTGAAATTCTCTAAATCAAAGGTGAGAAGACTCGAATCGGCGGGATCAATGCCACCGATTGCAGACAGTAAAGCCTTCCATTGCGAAGGAAAAATTTGAAGAACTTCTAGTGCAGACATAGCAGAAGGTGCCTGTGCCAAATCCTCAACAATACTGTAGTGTTGAGTGGCACGAGCATTCAGATTATAAGAAGATCTTCGAAGAAAACCTTTAGAAGGTAGCTTCACAACAAGTTCAGGAGTAGGCTTCTCAATTTCCAACGAACCGGAGAGAGGTGGGGGAGGTGGTCCATCCGCAACTGCCTTCTCGGGTGCCTGCCATGATTCGTTGTAATCCTTCAAACGCGTAGCGACAGAGATAGGTGCAACACCATTCATCATAAAAACTTGGGACCCAAATGGTGCAGATGGTGAAGGTTGTTCAACCATCTGGGTCTGCTGAGACGATAATGGCTCTTTTAGAACTTTCGGAGTCCCTTTAGAGCCTTTGAGAAGTTTACTAACTTCAGATCGTGGTGGAAAATCCTTAGTATAATGGTCTCCTTCACAAATGAGGCAGGGGTACTTCGGTTTACGTTGAGAACCATCCTCAGTACGAGATTTGGATTCTGGCTTCGAGGCGTCGGATTTGGATTTACGTTTGCCCTTCTTTTTCCCTTTGGAGGTTTTCTCCGTAGGATTGGCCTGAACAGCGTTCACCTCCGCGGTTTTTCTAGAATCGGATGGGGTGGGATTAGCAGAAGTATTGTTGGAAGAATTAGACTTCTGCTTCCCATTCGAAGATTTCTTCGAATTCTGAGACACGCAACCAATGACACCATCCACTGCAGGGGTAGGTGGGGCCTTAGAGGTTCCGGATAGTGGAGCATCCAGCAAGATATCATAAAGCATGCCGGACTGAGAATATACAAGATCCAGATATTGGGCACGCACAATGGCTTGTTCCTCCATCACACACGCTCTCATCGCAATATCTTGGGCGATTTTATTCACGAAGGAGGTGGTGAACCAGTGAGTTAGTATCTGATCAGGTATATGAAACTTGATTAGTCTACGACAGCGCCGCCACTCATGAATGTGATCAGAAATGTGAGTGGCTTTATCCTGCTTTAGAGAAGTCAGGAGGTGCGTCCCGGCTTCATAGCGAACTGGTAACTGAAAGTGCGTTAGAGAAGCCATGGCTAAGGAATTGAAGTCTTGGAAGATGCCACGGGATAACTCGATGTACCACTTAGCAGCAGCTCCAGTCAAAGTGCGCTGGAAGAGGCGCAGACAAATTGAATCATCGACCCAAGAGTTAGACGAACACCAAAGATGATACGTCATCACATGCGCTTGGGGGTCCTCCCCAGCTTTACCCTCAAACTTGGGGCAATTACCTGGTATCTTGGTAGGAACCGGAGGCCAATAAGGATTATGCAAAATTGGATCATTGGTTAGTTTTGAAACATCCGGCAACTCTAAGGTGGCCAAGAATGGCAATGGCGGATTAACCGGCATGCCAGGCCCGGGATGAGGACCGGTACTTGTACTCCACGCTGGTTGGGAATAACCTTGCCCCCATGGGTTCTGTCCCGTAAGATTCTGACTGTAGGGGGTGTAGGTGCTATAACCAGACTGATTTGGTTGTTGGTAACCAGAGTGTGGGGTTTGATAACCAGAGTACAGACCTTGATTATGTGTCGGCCCAATGTAAGCAGCATTTGGATTTGGCTGCTGAGTATAGGAAGAACCGGGTGGATGAGGATAATACTGAGAGCCTCGGGGCTGGTTATAATTCGGTTGAGATTGACCATGAGGATAATAACCAACCTGAGGATGAGTCGGCTGCTGATAGGTGGAACCCTATGGAGCTTGATAACTAGGGTGAAGCTGTTGATTTGGCTGCAGCATCGAATGAATCAGCTGCTAGGCAGGGTTAATGGAATGAGCGGGCTGCCCTGAGTGGACAGATTGACTCGGCTGAGCAGGCTGCCCTGAGTGAACAGATTGACCCGGATAGACAGGCTGCGCTGATTGCGTAGATTGACCTGGTTGTAAAGGAGCCCCAGGTTGTATCGGATGGGCCGGTTGGCCTGGAGGCAGAACACCAGGTTGTACCAGATGGGCCAGTTGGCCTGGTGGAGGAATAGGGCCAGGTGGTTGCTGGTAACCGGTTTGACCTAGAGCAGGACCATAGGATGGTCCCAGCTGATATGCAACGTTAGAAACAACATGATACTGCGGTTGCATAGGTTGATAAGGCTGGATTTGCCCCCTAGGACCATAGACCGGTCCCGGTTGGTACCCCAGCTGAGGCTGCACAAGTTGAACGGAAGGGCTATAATACTGTCCTTGCAGACCATATGATGGCCCTTGCTGGCCCGTAGGATAGCCTTGCACGGGCTGCCCCTGTGGGTCATAAGGATAGCCAGGTTGGCGTGAAGGTTGGCCTTGGAAAGGTTGCCCTTGCGGGTTATAAGCCTGGTTATAAGGTAAACCTTGAGCATGGAGGTAAGCCTCAAGAGCGGGTAGACGTAAAATGTCCCCATGCTCATCATACTGACCTGGAAAAGCATACATGGGTGTACCATCCTGTGCATAGTGCAAAAAATAAGAGCGGTTGGGATCTTGGGAGGATGGTCCAACCTCAGGGTTCATCTGTTGCAGGGACAACCGATACTCCTCCAGAGAAATGTTCTCTGGCATAGCAGTCGCTAAATAGACATCTTCAGGAGGCGGCATAGCCCTCGCGGAGCGTGCCGTGACAGCGGGTGCAGATGCAGTCACACAGACAGTGGGTCGGATGGGTACAGAAGTGACGAACGTCTGAGGAGACACCCCCGGTGAAGGAGCAGTGGGCCTCGGCGAAGGAGCTGACACTCCCATAGAGGTTGCGGCAGAAATGATCTGACCTAAGGACCTGTACGCTGGTGGTAATGAGGGACTAGATGACATAGCAACTGGTTCAGAGTTGTCTCTCAAAAATAATCTTCGTGGGAAGAGCTGATATTCTTCACCAGACGTTGGGATTTCCTCACCAGAATCACTCATGTTGGAGCCTGCCGCTAGATCTTGTAATAGACGACGAGGACTAGGAGGAAATATAGTAGCTATAAAAGGCGAACCCGATGTAAGATAAAGGAAATCAGATCCTAATCTCAATTCAGAAACAGGGTCAGAAAAGGGCCAATTGAACTCAACTAGTCCCCCAAAGGGTTGCTCAGAAAGAACCGGTCCCCCGTCAGGAAACTCGGAAACAATGGGTTGATGTGGTTCAGCAGAGGATTGGGAAACTTCTGATGAATCTTCCGTATAAGGACTACCAGTAGACGAAACCAAAGGTTCTGCCACTGTGGCAGAAATGTCAAGATAAAAAGATAAAACACACACATGGGCCGAAAAAGAGTCAAGACACATGATCAAACGGTCAACAAACAAAATCTAACAGGGCGTGTGATCATGGGTGATTAATTTTTACCACATTGAAAAATAAGAAACTTCACCATTTCATGTTTTAAGAGTCGAGAAATGGTCGAAAAGGTGACTCTATCTCTTTCAGATTTGACACAAGCGTGAAAGGACAAGCGCTTGGTGATCCTTTCAAATTTAGGGAGTCAGATAGGATCAAAATGACTACTCAGGAATACTAGGCAAAAGGGTGTACCAAATAACCGTGAACTGCAATATACACCTTGGTTTCAATAATGAAAGAGAAATCAACCAAGGAATTTCTGTACATGCAGGCAATCTCCGCGAATGTTGTGTCCGGTGTATCATGGGTATAGGGCGGCAGACTTGGCTTCCTATGGATAAAGGATTGAAACCTAGAGGGGTCTCCCTTTATATACGCGATGGTACGGGGAGCACAAGTCCGTACTAGTGCTGTCTAAAGCCAAGAGGCAAACGACAGCTACTACGTTTTAAGACGCCGGAACACGTCTCTCGCCTAGACCACTAAAATGTGTTTCGTTAGATTTCAATGCTGCCTTAGTGTAAATTGAGTAAATTTTAAAGTTTATCTTCAATTACGTTTCAGTTTTCAGGCCCTAACGAATGTGATGTCTCAAAAATATCCTATATGCAAAACTATATGCCACAGTACATCATTTCGTTCGATGAAAGCTAGCTACAAAAGAGTTAAGAACTTTTTACAAAAACAAAATGATCAGAAGACAATCAGCGATATCTCTAATGCAGCTAATGAAACTAAAAACTTTTCTTCAAAGTTACTAATTACTAATAACACTGAAAAGATTTTAATTTGCACTAATCAATCAAAAGCAAAAAAGATTTTTTTTATTTTCAATGTTTGATAGCTAGATGCACTAAACAAACCGAAAACAAATGAAAAACAATTCGAGAAATGATATTAAGAGAGTAAAACAAGCAAATTTCACTCAATGGCACAAACAATTAGTTCTCAAATCAACCAAAAGTCTCTCAAAACCAAGAAAAGTCCCAAAGACACCAATGAGCCATGTAATCTAGGCCCAAAATGAAGCAAAGCGAAATTCGAATGAAAACGAAATCAGTCATTCAAAAAACGCAATAAAATGGTAGAAAACTGTCAAATGAATGCAAGGAATCAATCCCAAAGTTGACTGATCGAACAAAAACCAAAAACTCCGAAGGGAGGCTCGACTCACAAAAGC
Organism: Pinus albicaulis; assembly: GCA_034641835.2. Classification (NCBI taxonomy): domain Eukaryota; kingdom Viridiplantae; phylum Streptophyta; class Pinopsida; order Pinales; family Pinaceae; genus Pinus; species Pinus albicaulis. The sequence goes on from CM076583.1 coordinate 594,813,121, forward strand.
ACCTAGATGCCCTAGGGCTCGAATACAAAATTGAAAGAAATAGGCAAACAACCAAAGGATGGAGGTTACAATCAGTCAAATTCAGCTCCAGTGCACTCAAACAGTAAAAAAAACAAGATCAAAGTCACAAGTCAGTCCCAGAAAGCATAAAACACAGCAAACCCTAATAGCGCACAGGATTGGTGCGATTGTGAGCTTGAAATTGGTGCCAGAAAGGAAATGGCGCGGGTGATACATAGGAAACCTGCGCCAATGGGTGTGACTGTCACGCTGAAAAGCGCGCCAACCGAGTTTACTATGGGAAAATGAAAAACAAGCAATCTCAGACACAGACAAGTTATGACAAGGCTAAAACAAAGCCAAACAAATAGGAAAAACCAGTCCAAAGAGCTGACCAAGCAAGAAAGAACAAGAAATTGACCGAAAAGAGAAGACAATACTCCAAGTTGTTCAGTCCATAAACTAAACTGGAGATTGACTGAAGTAGCGTTGATCTACTCCGCTAATGCAGAGAAAAAGCATTTCTAAGGCTATCTGGCTGTACTTCAGGCTCTGTCTATAGCTTACAAAGCAAACAACAAGTTGAGTCCCCAATGGAGTCGCCAAATTGTTGAGGAGGTAAATCCCCTCTGCGGACAGAGGCGATCCCTACTAGCCCAGATTGGGTCTAGCAACAATCAAACACGCTACAGTGCAGGTTCCTAATTGTAAATAAACCGACTTGCGAGGAAGGCTTACCTGGAATCCAACGATGTCATTTGTAGAAGAGGTGGTGCTCCCGTTCCTTTGCCCTGGCAGATCACAATCCTCACGATCTCCGTGATCGGACACCTGCACATGCAAGAAACAACACAAACACAAGCATAAAATCCAGTATATACAACTATATGTCAGTCGAAGAGGACATAACTCGTGAACATAATCAAGAACAAGAGTGGAACCATAACCGATAGTCGCTTATCATTAATGAGTCAAAAGAATAATACAACCATAGCTTCGACGCCGAATTCTCCTTTGGCGGGTCATCAGCAAAGCATGTCTCGATAAAGCCCGTCAGGGATGGGACAAGCCTCTCTCTCTGGATACTTGGCAATAGTCTACTTGCTTGGATTTGGCCTTAGGGAGTCAAGAAGGCTCTTGCAGCATAAGGATGTGAAAGCTCCTGGGAACTTGGAGATTAGCTTGCCATGGAGATGAGCAAGCTTTTATAGAAGGAGGAAGGGGAATTGGGATCCCTATAATTATGGGATTGGCCCTATCATCAAGGAAGCTTCCATGAGAGGTGGAAAACCACTTCATCTCTATGGAAATCCGTAGCCAAACCTCCCAACTCAAGATAGATAACAGTCCAGGAATTTGTTAGGACGAAACTTTCGCCTTTTATTTTTTAAAAATACCTCTTAATATGGTTGGCGCGGGTGCGACTCTGGGACAGAGCACCAACTGGCGCGACCTCTTTGAAGTATTTTCCCCATTGGCGCGGGTACTGAACTGGCTGCTCGCACCAATGCTAAAAGGGCCATTTTTAGGGTTTTTCACAAGGAGATTTCTTCAGGGCATTGAAAGCTCTTGTTCAGAGGGATGTCATGAAATTGGTTTCAAGCCATGTCACTACTCACAGGTCAAGAAATGAGTCCTCCAATGTGCGGGACGGGGATTGTAGGGACGGTGACAAATTACTGTGTAACACATACTAAATAGTTTATCATGCAAAATTCTTATCCATAACCATATAAATCTGCGATATGTGCTTAAGTGTTATATCAACACGTGGCTCCTTTGCATCATCACATCACCGCTTATTTATTTAATTTGAGATGTCTTCCATGTAAATAAAACCATTTCCGATTGTGATGCACACAATCTCTCCTGCTGCGATTTAAAATTTGTACTGTTGATCTCCTACAACTGCTTCTGTGATCTAATCACCACTATTTGGCCCTAACTATTGACTGGATCACGACCATCCATTCCATGTGCAACATTTCTGGAGCTACGCAATCCCTAATTCTATGTGCAGAGTTTAGGACACCATGACTGCCACCAATGTGGATCCCAATCTGATCACTCCTTCCCACTGATAGGATTTTCGACCCACAAAAGCTGATGATTATCTACCTAAAGCATCAATAGTATGTAGCTTTCAAGTTATATCGAATTATTTCTCTTGAAAAGTTTCTTTCGCAATCACCCTGAAATGCCTTGCATTGCAACTGGCTATATCTCTTGACCACTTCTCTCTGGTTGTTGTTGACCCACTTCAGCATTTCTCGCTACCATAAACTGATGCATACCCTATTCTACCGTTGTTATCTCTATGTGCTTGACAAATTGTTATCCTTCCCACTGAGAATATAGTCCTTCTTGCAACTATGGCATACAAGCTTCTTCTTGGAAATCCACTTTCCAAATTAAGCTTGCAAGATCAGTGAACTCTTGTTGCCAAAAAAAACACCATCTTGTTCTGTAATCGCTGCAAAACACCTTGTATCTTGTCCACTTCTTCACCGAATGGACCAAAAATTCCTGCAACATCCTGTCACAAGAAAACACGATCAATCTTGAAAAGAAAATACTATGCAAGAATTGAAATCAAGACCACCTCTTTTTTCTTCTTCAAAGCACTAATTTTTACCTTCCTCTTACATCACATAAATCGTGATCCTCTTGCACATTTGTGTATCCATTGATCGACTCGCAATAAAAAAACACCCTTGACTAAAACATAAGTCATGAAGCATGAAACATCAACAACAATTAGACATGAAATGTGCAATATAATCTACACAAGTGGATATACAATATAATAGATATTGACAACACTCATGAAACATGCAACATCAACAACAAGTAGACATGAAATGTGCAATATAATCTACACAAGTGGATATACAACATGATAGATATTGACAACACTGATGAAATATTTTTTTCATTAACGTGTATTTCATTATTTTACTTAGTTTCATTATGATCTATTTTCAACCTAGAATTAATAAAATAAAACATAAAATAGGCATATGTGTGTGTAGGGACGCTTGAAAATAAAATATGTCATAAATTTTTTAATTTTTACTTGTCAAACAACATTTAAATTTATACCCAACAACCATTTATCTATTAATTATTGATAATTAAATTAAAATTGATAAATTATTATTCCAAATTAAAATATATTAAAATAATAAAAAAATTAATATCTATATTTTTAAAATATATTCTTTAATAATATATAATAATAAATTAAATATAAAAATAAAAATAAACTCAATTTTGTTTTAGTGTTTTAAAGAAGAATGTATTAGATATATTTTTATCAAATTATCAAAAATTTATTCATTAAAGTTAGACAAATCCTAATTCAATTTCAATAGACAAAATAATGAGTTTATTATTAATTGGAAAAACATTTGACAATATTAAAAAATCACACTATAATTGAGATCAAGTCAATTAATATCTAATTTTTAAAATATAACAACTTCAATATTTTTATATTTTCAAGACACTTATTGAAAGTTGTCCAAGCTATACATATTTGTACGTTGCAAATATCGCCAAATCAATTCGAAACCTCCTCAACATGAACATCATCGTTTTATATTTTGAAATTTCTTTTAGGTTTAGTTTCTAAATCATTTAGAGATATAGTAGTAAATGTATTAGTCTATATATATAATTTCATATTTTATATATAAATTAAGAAGAAAATAATATAGCTTCTAGAGTTTTGGGTTCTTTTAAGAATAAAGAAAATATTAAATGAGAAAAGTGAATATAATGAAATGTCTTATTATTAGTCCCTGCCGCCTGCGGCTAGGTAGGGACTATAGTAATCGAAAATTATTCCGTAGCATTAGTTTCGGCTGAACAAACCAATTTAAATCTATGTTTGAAATTTTTTTTCTTTTTGTGATCCAATAACCTTAGTTCAACCGTCGTTTCAACCAATGAGCATTTTAGAGGTCTTATTTGGCCTCATATCGAGGCAAGATGTCATTATACTTAGGATAAATGTGGATCGATTCAAATACTTTCAATGTTAACTAACTAATGTTAGCATTAGTTCTTGACATTTTATATTATGATGTTATGTTTACCGATTAATTACATACACCAAAGATTGCTCTGCTCTCTTGCTCTGCCAGGTGAGTGGCTTTGTAACTGCCACCTATATAGCCATGCAAATGTCAGCCAAGAATGTATCATGGGTTTAGGTACCGACTTACTCTATTACTGAAGCTTCTTTTCACTTCAAAAGACCCATCTCCTTAGCTAGCTGAGACCTTCTGTTTGTTCGCGTCATAGCTCAGGAAAGACCCATCTCCTTAGCCAGCTGAGACCTTCTGTCTATTTGTGTCGTAGGTCAGGGAAGGTACCTGAGCTCTGCACCTGAACCTGAGCCACCGGGCAAAACACAACATTGTAGGCAGACTGCAGGGGGACTGTGCGTGGCCAAGGGTACCATGTCTACCACGCAGGTGGGCATCCGCACCGGCCCTGGTTTTCACTGCCATAAGAACAGTCAGTGCTTGACGATACGCTGTCTTCATGGACTAAAACATAACCCCAAAAATTGGATCAAGATGAATGATTTCAAGAGTTTGACTGAAACCCATTTCAAGAGTAAAATATTACCTCTAAAGAGTCAAACAAACCAACAACAGCTGTGGTTCTTGAGTCCAATAGAGTTTCTGCATCCTCAGTTGTGATGAGATCGGATACGACAGGTCTAGTTTTTCGCTTGATCCAACTAACAATTCCTTCTCTGCAGGTAAAAATTTCAACCGACTCCAAATTAATTAGATCAAGTTCATGACTGGCCAAAATGAATATGCAATATTATCTTTAAGAGCTCGTTTTTAAATACGAAACAACAAAATTCTTCCAATAGAAACCTTACTAAGCACATAACTATAAAGCATTCGTTTGGTCGTTAAATGCCACATTCTTTGGCTTTGGTATATATTGGGGGTTTTTTTTTTTCTTTTTAATTGTGAGAATTGCTAACTTGTTGTCACGTAATATTCCAGTTTTCCAAGAAATGTTTTATATTACAAGTTTTGTGATACTATCATGTTATTTTACTGGTCGAAGTTCCTCTGTGCTTCAATATTTGTCACAAAATAGTAGTTGAAATTAATTTAAACACCAAATTCAATTCAACAGAGACTTAAGTTCACATCCTCATAAAATATCAGTGACGGTCGCAGAACCTCCTCCTATGATGATAAAGTAAGTTAAAGCTAGTTTATAAATAGAATTTCTGGACAGAGGGGATATTTATAAAGAATTTCAGCTTCACGCTTTCTAGTTTTTCCCTTGCGTACCTTATTTCTAAGATAATCGTAGTCCCGTTCGAGCTGCTTCGTGTTCCAGCACGCCCGACGGTTATGGAACCACACCGCTACCTGTCTCAGCTGGAGACCTAATTCCGCCGTGAGCTGCATATTCCACTCCGGTTCGAGTTTGCTCTCGGTTTCAAAGCTCATCTCCAGCGACCTCACCTGCTGGATGCTTAGCTTCCACTTTTTAGAATGAAGCTCTCTGCTTGAGAATCTCTTCCTCTTCCATTTGTATTTAAATTTCCATTTACAGTTACATTTATAGTTATAGTTTCTTTGCAGCCATTCTTTTTCTTCTTTTCCACTTCTCTGCTTCGCTTCTTGCTAATTCTTTTCTTGGAATGAGATTCATCCAAATCTATGATATCTTTGGGTTCCCGTATCCTTCCCTCGGCCCTGTCCTTGCAGTCATGGACCCCTCTGGTCCTGCTACCTGCTACTGACTATGGCCAGGTAAAAAGTGCCTCGAGTCCTCATTTTTCCGGAATCTCACGACTCTTTCCTTTCAAAGGAAAATGCAGCTCAAAGGACACGGAAATTCCCCCTGCTCAGCTTGTGCATGCATTCCCTTGAAGTTAGTCAACACAAAACCCTAAGGCCGGAGCTAAATTCCTCAGAATAAAATGCAAGCGCGGAGGTGACTAAATGTTGAAGCTCAGATGCTCATTTAACAACCCCTCCCTGCCATGTGACCACCCGCTTTATGATTTCTTTCGTTGTATCTATGCATTTTTTCCGCCTTCGAGAATTTTTTGTGCCTGAAGGGAAGCTTATGAGCCCATGTAGGTGTCAGGGCCTTCAGTCATCGTGCATACAAATAGAGATCTTAGCTCTCGGTTACAGATTCTGATATGAAAAATGTATTGAATTGAATGCAATGAATTTCTTTTACTATTTACCTTCAATGCCATTAACGTTTTTTTAACTCTGCACTGTTGCCATCTGTTTCATTTTTAGCTTGTTTACAAACTTCAACCGTCAGATTGGTATTCAGTGAACACCATCCCATGTTTTGTGCACACAAGACTATGCATTGAATTAATTTATTGCACTGAATTAATTCAAAAGACCAGATATTTAGTGTGGAGAGGATACGTGGGCGGCATGCAACCTCGGTGCTCATAGGCAAGTTTTATTTTTTTATTTTTAACTTTATATTAATTATTATATTAATGTTTAATTTTTTTTTAATTAATTTTTTTTCGTGAAAGATCCATTGTTTAGTTTGATGCAATCAGGAATCATAGTCTTTCAATTGTATTTATAATGACAGCTCATGACTAGTCTTCAGAGTGCTTTTAATTATGGACTCTGCTACCATGTGTTTGCAGGAATTGGAGATGTATGGAACACAACAAACATCAAACCCATATCGTCCATTCACGACATAACAAAGTGTAGTGTTAAAATTGCATAGCAGAGTGTAGCGTTATGGCTGAGATTTCTGAATCTGTTTGCACCAAATTCAACGATGAAATTTCCATCCCTTGACGCACTTTCAATCATCATGGAAACTTGTGGGATGATGATTTATATGAGCTATAATTTCAATGTCTCTCATGCCGACTATTTGTAGCTTTGTCATATGTTGATTCTTTGCTTTTAGTTTTTTGTTTGTTGCCCCTATCTCTATCTTCGTCATTTATATATTTTATATTTTAATTGCACTGCACTAGAAGTAGGCGCCTGCATATTATGAATGCGTTGGAAAGCTTATTGGCCAGATCAAGAATTTACTTTCGAGCGAAATGGAAGATGCCAATTACGATTTAATCAAATGTCTGCAGATTGTTGACACAATGGAATGCCTTGGAATTGATTGACATTTTCAACATGAAATAAAAACAACTGCTCTAGATTAGTGACACACAATCTCTCTACATCATATAAATTAAGAGTCACTTTTTAGAGTGACCATGGGTTAAGGCGATATCTGCAAATGCATGAGAAAATGAAATTTTAATGATAACCGAGTTTCATGAATAAATTTTCCACAAATTAGGCTAAATTCTGGGCCTTTTTAAATTCTGGGTTTTATTATCGAAATCATATATCACATTCTTCACAAATTTACCATAAACATAAATCAATTGGGCATATGGTCTGATAGATTAGTAAAACAAAGGCAGAGATATTAGTGAAACACATTTCATAGGATATAAATGCCTGCATAAAAGAAAACTAAAACACATTTTCTATTCCTTTAGATTTCTCCTCTAACATCTTACCTGCAATTCCCCTTTAAAGAGATTCTGGTGTGATCCATTCAATTAATAGAGTTAGTTACAAGTGTAAATTCAAAACATCCACTGCCTCTTGGCAGGGACTTGCTGCTCTGCAGCTATCCTTGTTTATATAGAGATTGTGTTTAATAAATCTAAATGACTTGATTACGTGAAAGTGAAATTTTCTGAATAAAAAAAATGATAAGAAGAAATATGATGAATTTTCTGCAAATCTGTAAGTTTCTATAAGTTTTTATGTGGTTGGAAGTGGAAGGTAGGGGTTATAATCTACTCAAGTACTCTAATCCTACATAGTATGCCTTGCTATGTGAAATTTTATCTGTTCCAATAACCCCAATACTATGTAATAAGTCGTGTTGCAGGCAAGGTTATCTTATATAGGTAAAGAAACCAAATGAGGGGCAGAGGAAGGTAAGCTATGTTTGATAGGACAATGTTGAATAAGAGAGGAACATGCCACCTTTAAGGTATTTATTGCAACCAAAGATTTTCCCTGAATTTGATCGATTTTAGAGCGGAGGGTTTTCACTAATGAACCATCCATTTCTTTTGAAATAGCCTCATATATTTTTGACTGTTCATCGAGCATGTTATGTGTTCCTAGCCAACACTTTTTTTCATTCTGCACTTTTTAAGTTGAAATATTAGGACGAAGAAAAATCATTGGCTAGGAACACATGACATACCACATGAAGCTTTCAAAGTCTGTGATATCACTACAAAAGAAAGGTCCAGATCGTTAGAGAAAACCCTCGACTCCATGATCAATCAAACTAGGGAAAAATCTTTAGTTGAAGTTGGTACTCAAAGTATGGTGTCCACCTATATTTGTCAACCTTGTCCCGTCTAACATAAATCCTCTTCCTCCACCTCTTTTCTTATTCATTTACCTTAAAAATATAACCTTACACACAACAAGGCCTATTACGCAAGATCATTCTTACTCGAAGAGATAACCTTGCATGCAGTATGGCTTATTATGTAGGATCTAGGTTACTTTAGTAGATTATGAGACCCTACTTTCCTCTACCAACCCCTTATAAAATTGTAGAAACTCATATATTTTCATAAACTTAATTACATTTCATCTCATCCTCTTTTTGGTCCTTCCTCTCTTTCAAGTGATCAAATTTTTTAGAGTTATCAATCTCATTTAGACTGTTGTTGCTTCTGCGATCTAATCACCACCGTTCGGCCCTCACTATTGACTGGATCATGGCTGTCCGTTCCACTTGCAACATTTCCGTGACTGTGCAATCCCTGATTCTATATGATTCTATATGTTCTTAGAAAATACCAAGGTTGAACATTAATATTATATTATTTAGAAGAGAAGGTCGTATGTTGTCAAATATATCCATTGGCGTGTAAATATATTTCATAATGCCAATAATATATAGGCCATAATTCCAACGATATATATACCATAACGCCAAAATATGCCAATAATGCAAATGACATATCGTATCAACCTGGTACTTTTCCCAATAGATATATCTTATCGAGGTAGTGTTTCTTCTAATAAAACCAAACTGTTTGAGTCATAGTGTATTGTTGTCATCTATATTTAAGATCCGCACACTTATTTCTAGCTCACTATTTCTTGATGAGCCACCAATTAAGTGTTTCTCATATGCCAACACTTCCCCATTAAAATTCCAACATCCCTCCATATCAATTTCTCCACCATTACATATTCTGCACCAATATTGTATTTTTTCGGTATATGCTTGATCGAATATATCCATATAAAAAATCGTTATATGTATTCTTTAAAGGTTTATTGAAATATCAATGGGATTGGTTAATCAAATATTTCACATTGTCAAACACTTCTTCTTTTTTCACAAGAGAAAAAACGTTGTTTTATATTATGATATAGAAAAAACAGTCGATGTAGCATAGTTTACATATACAACATAAACAACATAAGACATCCGGATCATCCATCCGATTCCGATAATAATTACCAAATGTGATACATCGTAACAAACAGAGAAAGTTCTACCCCAATACAAGATAAAAGATAGAGCCAAATACCCATCCGCGTCTAGTTGATATATTTTATAATGATATCGGTGCACGCAGATAAGGAGGAAAGCATCCCATCCAACCACATTGAATTCTCGAAGGAAAGCCCATGCACCGCCTCACTTGATGGGGCAAGTATGATACTAAAACCAAGATCAAGTTTGTATGACCAAGTTCTAGGCAGATGACACACTTGATGTACCAAGGCGAAGTGGCTGTAGATATAGACCAGGCTCGCTTGATAAAAATAACCATAGAAAAAAAAGTCACAGAAAAATCAGGCCCGCTTGACAGGGTACAGGCTCGCTTGTTAAAATGACACACATAAAACCAATCTTGCCCGCATAGTATAATATAGGATGAGAAAGATAGCCAATTAGCAATAGTGAAGCCGCAAAATAAGGGTGGCTGACCCAATGTAGCAACCCAGTAGGGAAAGTTTGTCAAATATACAGCAACGGCCTCAATGTAGAGGGGTAAAACTGTAGGTCAGGCTCTCTGGTAAGAGTCCCAGCAGCAGATTCGTAAAACATATCATCCAAAAAAATAACAATACCCCTTAAACACTGATATTATAAGGGATAAGAGTGAGAAGCCACCAACTTAGATTGTCGAAAATGAAGAACCGAGATACATCCATATGGCTGATCAAGACCAATCTTAGACAATTTGTCAGCCCTCATGTTGAGTTCTCTGTAAATATGATTTATAGAAAACCTTTAGAATTTAGAAATTATGTATCGAGTACGATCAATCCAACCCCTTAAGTGAGTGCCCTGTAGAGTGGATTTACCCGATATTCCATCTATAGCGATCTTCGAGTCTCCATAAATGTCAATACTATGTATCTGTAGATGATAGGAAACCATTACCCCACTCCATAATGCCATAATATTTGCTTTTTTGTTAGATCCACGTCCACCATTCCAGAATAAATGATATCGCTCATCACCATCAATTTTAATCCAAGCTCCGCCACCACAATATCCATCCTGATGGGCACCATCAAAGAATAAAGCCGGGAGTCTGATGCTATGAGGTTTGAACCTATGCGAAAGATCAATACAAACTGGCTTGCTAATATTAATGCTACTGAGCCATTCCATAATGTGAGAGTATATCAAGGCATTATCAAGCAGGGCCTCTCGGAAAATCATATGATTCCTAGCACACCATAGTTCCCAACAGAAAAAAAAGGAAGAGACTTGTATCCTTTAGTGTTGCCAACCCAGAAAAGAAAAACCTATTCCTGATCACCCTACCTCCAAAGGGTGTCATTGGAAAAAGACCGAAATGGACTCCAAACCCTTCTTGCAATAGGACATTCAAAGAAGAGAAGAGGAATCGTTTCAATATCCTCTTTGCAGAATATAAATCTACCCGGCCCCTGTTTGCCCCATTTTTGGATGTTCTCCCAGGTTAGAATATTTCCCATTCTCAGAAGCCAAATGAATAGAGTGATTTTATGTGGAATATTCCATCCCCAAGCTTGGGAAAAACCAGGGATATACAAAACAGTATGTATTTCAGTTTTTAAGTTCCAATATAGCTCTCTAACACTGATATAATTTCCTTTTGTCGCACCACCCCATATGATCCTATCACCCTCATGAAAATATGATAAGCCCGCATTCTATACGGAGCTAATAAAGCTCTTCCATTTCTCCAAGTCACGATTATGCAGGCCAACAGAAGAAAACAGTTTCCATACCGGTACACCTAGCTCCCAGTGAGATATGATGTCACCAATGAACATGAATCCTCTATGAGAGAGCCTATGGAAGAACCCCTCATAAATATTCTCGCCCTCCTGTATACCCAGAATTTTATCGCACAAGATGGGTATCTGCCTTCCATTGCCAAACTTCCATCGTAGTCTATTCCTAATGACATCTTTGCATTTTATTAGACTTCTCCATATCAATGACGCCCGTTGGAGGTGAAAGATCGAACCACAGAGAAAATTGAGTAGAGATCTATCCCTGATGTATTTACATTGAATTATTTTAGACCAGATCTCACCACAGAGACTTTGCAAGCAGAGCTTTGGAGAAAATTCTAATATCCAGCAACCCCAAGACACCAAGAAATTTAGGAACAGTCACCGCAGACAGCTTACACAGGTGATATTTCTTCTCAGAATATAGCCCCGCCCATAGAAAATGAGTAATAACAACATTAATTTTATCGATAATAAAGGTTGGGAGTGAGAATAAGTGGCCCCAGTATACCTAGAGCTGAGATAATACTGCTTGAATTAATATTTACTGCCCACCTAAAGAAAGCCAATGATTGGACCATTTGAGGATTTTTCTCTTGTGTTTATCCACTAGCCACTCCCAGTCCTTATTAAAATATGCACAAGGTTTTAGGTGGAAACCCAAATAGGTAACACCCTCCGATAGCCTGCAAGTATTTACTCCCAAAAAGCTAGAAAAAAATGAAATCTCCTCTAGATCACCATTATCAAATAAAATAAATTATTTGGACTTGTTAATGTTTAGCCCAGTGGCTGACCCAAAACGGCTCATCAATACATGTAAATAAAACTAGTGGTTGCAGATAATATTTCCAAAAACAAGTAAATCATCAACAAAGAGGGAGTGGGTAATGTTGACCTGGGGAGAGAAAGAAAGCCCCTTGAAATCACCTTCACTGGAAGCCATTTTGATTAAATGACTGAACCCTTCCATCACTAGGATAAATATAAGAGGAGATAAGGCACATCCTTGCCTTAGTCCTTGTTCAGCTCTGAAGAATTCAGTTGGGATTCCATTGATAAGTACACTGTACCTGACTGAACTGATGCAAGCCATAATCCATCGGATGGCAAGCAAGGACAATCCAATTTTGAAGAGGGAAATTCTGATAAAGGACCAATCCACAGAATCATATGCTTTATAGAGAACAACCTTCATGATTAGGCCTTCCTTTTTTGATCGTGAATAAAATGCATTTCTTCCTGAGCAATGGCCACTGCATCATGGATTGATCTGCCTTGTAAAAAGTTATATTGTTCCACCGAAATCCATCTAGATAGGTGCCCTTTCAGTCTATTATTGGCTCAACCAAACTAACTATAAGCCATACAGAAGTTGTATGTGGCTAAATGCTAGAGATAATTCATCCATGTTTAAGGAAAAAAAAAGCGTATAATTCAAGATTTTCATATTGTGAGGCCATTGTATATGTTCCAATGATATCAATAATGAGGAGGCTCCAATAAACATAAAGATGGCAAATGATATAAGAGTCACTATCACCAAAAGTGTCGTATATGTTGTATAACACTCATTATTTGCACATGGTAGGTTACCATAGAGTTTTATAACATCCAAATACTAGAATATTTATCAGGTTACGTGGCGTATTGGTGTATAATATGTAACACTATCAATAATTGAAGACTTCCATGACCCTTAATTTAGAGTCTGCTACATTGATTATGCAGGAGCATTGCACCAATTATTTCCATAGAGGTCCTCTGATTTTCATTGCATGGTTTTGTTAGCTAACGTTGACCTCTTTGAGCCATAGACACATGGATAGGATTGCAAGCCAGCATCGAGGAGGCTATAGATCCAGGCATACCACTTCAAACCAGCGTGTAGGAACTCAATTTTTCAGTTTGTGTAAGTTTCTCTCGGATTTGAGCCACCTTTTTAGGTCTGAAACCTAGTTCTATGCCCAAAACTTCATGAAAAGTTAAAGTATTATAAACAACAACATGATAATGATATAGAAGCAATCACATCAATAATAAATCATGTAGACCCCTCCTAGCAATGATATGCATTTTGTCAAACTTGTCACAAACATTGAAACTACAAGTGTAAACAACATATTAGAGCATAGGGGTCTCATACTTATCTTAGAATCCCTAAGAAGGATTGTTCCCCTACATAATTAACTACAATAAAATATATTTGACGATAGATACACTGTGCATTACTTTATAAGTAAAAAAATCGGTAGATCCATATATCATCACTCATAAAATACATGCTTATAACCAACATAATAGCAAAAAAAAATACCATCGATACAACAACAATCGAATCCACATATAAATCATTAAATTTTCATACCAAATACCAAGGGAATTAATTTCTCATTAATGCATGTAAAAACTAACCGGAGATGGCACTTCCATGTTCCCTCGACCATAGATTAGATGTGCCAAATCTCTCTTCTTGTGGAACCACTTGTACTATAGACAATTCAATCACATGATCAACATCTTTAACATATTTCTTAAGGAATGATATATGAGAAACATCATGAAATTTCATTGTGGAAGGTGGTGAAAGTCAATAGGCCACTGGTCTGATCTTTTCAATAATCTTGAAGGGTCCAAAAAACCTTGGTGTCATCTTACCACATGATCCAATCTATAAGGAACTCCTGTTGGGCTTGATTTGCAAGTACACATGTTCCCCAACCTAAAACTCCTTGAAAAACCTATTCTTGTTTGCATAATTATTCTTCCTATCCTATGCTGCTAACAAATTATTCTTGATCACTTACATTTTCTCTTCCATTTACGTGAACATATCTAGTCCAATCATTACCTTGTTAATCGGATCACTCCAACTGATGGGATTGTTGAAACTGTTCTTGTACAATGCCTCAAATGGACTCACCCTCAATGACACATGATACCCATTATTGTAGGTGCTTGACCCTTGGTTAAACTGACAGAGGGGGGGTGAATCAGTTTAATGCAGTCATGTTCTTTTTAAACTTTCTTTTATACTCATTCACATCATCATTTTGTGATCAACTTAATATACAATGGAACAACAATCTTAATAAATGAGCAGCAGGTATAAAGCAGAATAAATACATAGTATCAACACATAATCATCATGCATATAGACAAAAAATATAAGTGGAAATCCATAAAGGGAGAAAACCACATCTTATTATTTTTGTGATGCAAAGGCAAGCTCCAACTCCCTCTCACCATTGATTTTCTGCAGGCTCCAACCTACAGGAGGCTACTATCTCAATTCTGAAAGCTACAACTTGCAAGGAAGCTCCAACTCCCAAATATTTTTTGCAGGCTCCAACCTGCAGGAGGCTCCTACCTCAGTCAGCTACAACTGACATCTATCAAGCTACTACTTGATATGGAAGCTTCAACTTCCTCACTCTTTCAAAAATCATATGCTGATTTACCTTGGATATCAGCTCTGTTTTGTTCCTTCTTCACTACTGTCCTCCATCTTTCTTATCTATCTTATATCATCTCTGACTCTTCACAGCATCTTATCTGCTCCTCCTTCTTCTTATCTTCTCTGCCTCAATTCTACATTCTCTAACCTCTCTATGCATATCTATGAGATATCATTTATAGAGTTCACTTCTTGACTATTTGTATTCTACAGAGAATTTGGAGTGAACAACCATGACTCTTTGACTTCTGCCTTCTCTTCCTTTGTCCAACTCATTAAAAAAAAACTATAAAAATATTTACAAATTTCAATATTACAGTGGAATATTTATTTTCCTCTGTAGACTTGCCTTTGCATCTCAAACAATATAAATAAATAAAAATTTACATTTTCAGTTACAATAAGAATTTCTATTTAGCCCATTTAGTTTTTGGCTCACTGTGAGCTTGACTTTTCTGCTGCTGTAGTGTAACAAAATCACATTTTCATTCCTATGCATTTCACATTCTGATTCTGCAAATTTTAATCCCTTCACTGCACACCTCTTCAACTCTGCAATCTTTGTTTTCCATGACTGTAAAATGCCCTGTGCCTTTTTCAGTTTCTGCATACTCTCCTATTCACTGCAATAGTGTATTTGCTACATATATATGATGCCCGGGCTACCTCACTTAACCCACATACTCCTACTCTATGCATATAAAAATGCATTTCAAGTTAGTCCCAATTAATTTTAATTTTGCAACCCCGACAAATTCCTTTTCGACCTGGAAATCTTAAACTACACGGAAGCAAATTTTGAACTCATGGTTATTAAAAACCAAACCATCCAGCCAGGTTCAATATCTCTTGCAGAAGCTTTATTTCTTAGACAAATATTATAAAACTATGTAATGCAAACCCTTCTCAATCTTCATGTGCGAAACTTCACCTTATAAAAGTTCGATCCACTCATACATTTCAACCATAATATATTAATATATGCTATGATTCCATTCAAATGTAAAGAAATATTGTAATAGTCTTGACTTTATTTAAATTCTCACCATACCTCATTAACTATATATGTTCGCGGCTGCCATCACATAATATGTATCAACAACAATATTTTAGCATATATTAAAACGAGTCTTTCAACCCCACCTTGGGCTTCACCAATGATATAATTTCCGCACTTAAAATAATACTCGGCCCCACATATGCACTTACCTTTCATTAAAACTCATGCATCTTCGTGATGTGACCACCTTCTGATCATTTCATCAGCAAATCCCACGGTAATCGCAAAATTCTTCGAACAAGATCTTAACGCCCAAATAAAATGTGAAATGGGCTGTATTCCAAAACCTCCCAAGCCATGTGTCTCACGCCGAACCGTATCGTATTTTTTTCACCAAAATCAATTACCACTTATAAATTCTGTGAAAATGACCGTTGTTTTTCAAAACCGCTGTCACTGTTCATACCTTCAAGGTTCTGCTCCTTCGGTTATTCACAGTTCCATTCCTATTATTTGTTTAACTCCACCTCCCTTCAATTCCATTTCAATTCTGCCTTTCTTGTATTACTTCCACATCATCAAAATTACCTACATTCTTACTGAAACCTACACACGGGACTTAAGGCGCATTTAACATTCAAACAGGTAAGAATAAACCCTAATCTTAACCAACGCATGGATGATTTGTATCTCAATTTTATTTATTTATTTTTTTCTCTACACCTTCGACTACCTGCAAATTGGATTTCGACCTTCACTCTTACTGCTTTGTACATGCACAAACTCTAAAATTTATTTTAATCATTACAATATTCTTTCTATTAACAGGTTATTCAACCTTTCCAACATTTTCGATTTGTAGTTTTTATCATTTGGCTATCAAAACCAACTGTTACTTGAAGACCCAGTCCAGCTATATGGTATTTCCACAATCAAATGTTTAATACCTCCCAGCATTCCACTCTTCATAATATGTTCAGGCGCTTTTATAAATCAATCAAAATCCATGCATTGAATTACTAAATCAATGCCATACAAACTCAATTAACGAATAATTGCTCAATACTTCATCTGCAAACTCTATACTTCAAAATGGCCCTTTCAACTTCACTACTCTGCCTCTAATTCCTCTACTGCTTCTGCTGCTTGGGCTGCCTTGCCTATCTCCTTTGCCATCAATGACAATATTTCCAATATTCTCCCCCTTTGGCATTGATGGCAATACATTTCCTCTACTTTCCTTTTTGAAGACGCTTTCTTCTGTTACTTGCTTTTACTTACTTTTCCTCCCCCTTTGAAATCAATGGCAAAGAGTGTGGTGTCCATAGTAATCTGATCTTGAGGACCTGTTCCATTCACTGCTCACTTTCTCTGGTTCTTTTGTGGCAATATTTGTTGACTGATCTCCCCTTGGAATGATGTCTTCTTTTCTAATCTCCCCCTGGAATGATGCTTTCTTTACATGTTAGAGAGTAACATATGCAAACACTACTCCTAGTTTGTCTCTTAGATATTTGAATGGTTCTTTAGCAAGGGGTTTTGTGAATATGTCTGTTTTTTGTTCCTTTGTTGGTACATATTCCAGCTTTACTATTTTTTGTGCTACTTGTTCTTTGAGGAAGTGGTACTTTATTGGGATGTGCTTTGTTTTTGAATGAAGTACATGATTTTTTGATATACTTATTGCACTTGTATTGTCACATTTGATAGAAATAGGTTCATCAATGCTTACCTTCATGTCTTGGAGAGTTTGTTTCATCCACATTACTTGTGTGCAACATGTTGTTGCTGCTATGTATTCTGCTTCTGCTGTAGATAGAGAGATGGAAGTTTGCTTCTTGCTTAGCCATGCCACCAGAATTTTTCCCAAATAGAATGCTCCTCCGCTTGTGATTTTCCTATCATCCACACAGCTGGCCCAATCTGCATCTGTATATGTTGTCAAAGTGAATTTTTTTCCTTTTGGATACCATAGCCCATGATGTGCAGTTCCTTGTAGATATCTGAATATTCTCTTAATTGCTAGTAAGTGATTTTGTTTTGGTGCTGCTTTATATCTTGCTACAAGTCCTACAGCCAGCACAATGTCTGGTCTAGAAGCTGTTAGGTATAGCAGACTTCCTATCATGGATCTGTAAAGTTTTTGATCTACATCTGTTGATCCATCATCTGCACAAAGTTTGCATCCAGTGATCATGGGAGTTGACACAGGTTTGCAGTCTTCCATTTTGAACCTTTTCAATATCTCTCTTAAGTATTTTTCTTGTGAGATGAATGTTCTTGTGTTCTTTTGTTGAATTTTAAGTCCTAAATAGAAGGTGAGCTCTCCAATCATAGACATCTCAAATTCTGATTTCATTCCTTCAGCAAATCCTTTTGCTAACTCATCTTTGTTGCTTCCAAACATGCTGTCATCTACATCCACTACTACAATTAAGAGTTCATTTTCATTAGCCTTTATGTACAAATTTTTGTCTACTCCTCCTTTCTTGAACCCTTTTTTTTGCAAGTATTTGTCTAGCCTTGAATACCATGCTCGAGGAGCTTGTTTCAACCCATATAAGGCTTTATTTAATCTACACACATAGTCTGGTTTATCTGTTAAGGAGAATCCTTCTGGTTGTTCCATGTAGACTTCTTCCTCTAAATCTCCATTCAAGAAGGCAGACTTCACATCCATTTGATAGACCTTGAAGTCATGGTATCATGCAAAGGCCAAAAACATTCTGATAGCTCCATTCTCGCTATAGGGGAAAATGTTTCATCATAATCAAGACCTTCGATTTTTGAATATCCCTTGCATACAAGTCTGCCTTTATTTCTGATTACCTGTCCTTGTTCATTCATCTTATTCTTGAATATCCATTTTGAGCCTATGACATTTTTCCCAGTGGGTCTTGGAATTAATTCCCAGGTATTGTTCTTCTCAATTTGGTTCAGCTCTTCATTCATAGCATTTACCCAGTTTTTGTCTTTGCTGGCTTCTTCGAACTTCTTTGGCTCTATTTGAGATAGCATGGCTAGGTGTACTTCTTATGTCTGTTTAGCAAGTTGTCTTCTTGTTTAGACTCCCACACTCTTGCCCCCAATGATTTGGTCTTTTGGATGATTCTTTTGAGTGTGTCTTGAGGAACCTTTTGAGTATAATTTAGTATCTTTTGTTGTCTGGCTCAGTTCATCATTCTCTTGGTTTTCTTCTTCATTATCTTCTGGAGGGTTGCTGCATCTTGTACTTCTTATTTTGTATGGTAGATCTTCATCAAATATTACATCAATTATTTCCACAATTTTTTGCAATGTTTTGTTGTAGCACCTGTAACCCTTACTCTTGGATGCATATCCTAAAAATATTCCTTCATCATCTCTTGCATCAAACATCCCCAGTTTTTCATCATTATTTTTTATGAAACACCTTCTTCCAAAGACTCTAAAGTGCTTGATTAATGTTAGTTTACCATGCCATAATTTTTAAGGAGTCTTGTCACTGTTTGGTCTTAAATGAGCTTTGTTAAGAATGTGCACAGTTGTGTGTACTGCTACTACCCAAAAAGTTTGGGGAATGTTACTTTCTTGCATCATGGCTCTGGCAATCTGTTGTATTGACCTGTTTTGTCTCTCTGCCACTCCATTCTGTTGAGGTGTACTTGCAATTGTAAACTTGTATTTTATCCCATGCTCATTGCATAGGTCTGCAAAATCATAGTCTATGAATTCACCTCCTCTATCTGATCTGATGCACTTTAGCTTGCATCCTGTTTGATTTTCTGCCAATGCCTTGAATATCTTGAATTTCTCAAGTGCTTCAAATTTATATTTGAGAAATTCTACCCGTGTCATTCTGGAAAACTCATCAATTATCAGCATGAAATAAGACTCTCCACTTGGTGCTTTAGTTCTTGAAGGTCCACATAGTTCCATGTGTACTAGCTGAAGTGGCCTATTAGTTGATAGTTCATCTTTGGTCTTAAAATATGTACGGCTCTATTTTCCCAATTGGCAAGCTTTACATATGGTATTTGAGGGCTTATTTATTGCTAGCATATCTCTGACTGCACTTTTCTTACTCAAATTGATGATGTGGTCAAAGTTAAGGTGTCCCAATCTTCTATTCCATAACCATGATTCCTCAAGTTTGCTTAGGTGGCATGCTTCATTCTCTTATTTCACTATGTAGACATTAATTTCTATTCGAATACCTTTGATCAAGGTCTTTCCTGTGGTGCCTGATCTTACTTCAAAGTCTTGTGCTTTAAAAATAACTTCACAGCCTTTATCACACATTTGACTGACACTAAGTAGATTTTCTTTCAGCCCATCCACCAATAGTACATCTTGGGCCTTTCCTCTTCCATTATCCAAACTGACTGAGCCTTTTCCTTTGATTTTCCCTGCTTTATCATTACCAAAAGTAACATTTCCATATTTATTTTCATTAAAGGTTATAAACTTGCTTCTATCTCCAGTCATATGCTTTGAGCATCCACTGTCAAAATACTATTGGCTTTTTTGATCTTGGGCTATTAGAGCTAGGTCACACTTATTCAACTTCTTTTTCCACTGCAAACAGCTATTTGTTTGGATCCTTTTCTGAGAAGACGGAACACATTCTTTGAGAGGACATTGGGAAGAAATATGTCCGATTTTGTGGCATACGCAACATTTGATCATATGTTTAAAAATATTTTGAGTACAAGTGAACTCTCCATAATTCATAAATATCCTTGAGGTTTTGAACCTCAATCTTTGACCATATGTTCTACACTCCTTGTCTTTATGGCCAAATCCCTTACAATAAAAACAATACCTGCAAAAACAATGAGCGTACCTGATAAAGAGTTGTCTTCTCCATTTGCTTGCTTGAGGGGTTCTTCTCATTTTCTACATCCTTTGTTGGTTGGACTTGATTTGCTTTGTCTCAAAAAATGTTGTAGTATGTCCAGGTTTGTGGCAGGAAAAACAAGTAATCCTTCTCATTGGAGGAAAGAACCTTCTTTGACAGCTTCCAAATTTATTCAATTCATCCTTAGGAGCGTATGAGCCTTTAGTAGTTGATTGTTTCATTCTCTCATACTCTGTCCTTTCATGTTGCTTCTTGTTTCTGTTTGTTTCTTTACAATTCACGTTCTTGCTGGCTTCTACTTCTAAAGGAATCTTCTGATCTGCTTCATTATCCTTTACAGCTTTTACAAAAATGATATTCTTGTTATCTTCTACCTTGGACTTATTTTCTTCTCCTTCATAGCCTATCCCAGTATTTATGAGTGGAGACCTTTGAGCATTTAGAATTTGGTCCAACTGTCCAGAGCTTTTCATTTGAGGAGTATTCATTAATAATTCTCTTTGGGCCTTTTCTAATTTCTTTCTTAGGCACACTACTTCTTCTTTCAATTTCTCTTGCTTCCGAATTTTTTCTTTAATTTGCTTAAGTAAAGTGTCTTCTACCTTCTTGGCTTCTTCAAGCTCTACTTTCAACTGAATGAGGTCTTCTGAGTTTTGTTCTTCTCTTACATATTTGAGGATAATGTCTTTGTGTTTTCTGCACTTTAGTTTAAATCTGTCTATTTCCTCCAGGGCACTTCTTAGCTCCCCCTCAAGATCAACTTCACCTTCTTCCTCATCTTCTAGAAG
Source organism: Pinus albicaulis (assembly GCA_034641835.2). Classification (NCBI taxonomy): domain Eukaryota; kingdom Viridiplantae; phylum Streptophyta; class Pinopsida; order Pinales; family Pinaceae; genus Pinus; species Pinus albicaulis. The sequence goes on from CM076583.1 coordinate 594,834,548, forward strand.
GAATCCTTCAATTTCTTCTTTAGCCATCAATACAAATTCAGAGGTTCCTTCATCACTTGAGGATTCATCTGAAGAATCTGAGTCTTCAGATGCACTGCTGTCTTGCTGAGCATAAAAAGATTTTCTATTGAATCTCTTCCCTTTCTGCCAGTTCTTTGATATGGTTTTCTATGATTCTTGAGTCTGATTATTTGTTTTCTTATGAGGACACTTAGAAGCATAGTGTCCAACTCTTCCACAGTTAAATCATTTAAATGGAAGTTTACCTTTATATTTACCAGAGCCTCTATCCAATTTTCTGATAAATTTGGCCTCTTCTTCATCAGAGCAAGAGCATATATCTTATTTTTTTTCTTTCTTCTTCTCTGTCTTAAAGGTTGCCTCCCTCACATTTGACTTCCTCTGTGGCAGTCTCATCTCATAGGCTATTAAGTTTCCAAGTAATTGGTTCATGGTCAAAGTTTCCCAATTAGCTATTTCTTCTATGGCAGAAACCTTGGGATTAAAGCTGGATGGTAAAGATCTTTGAATCTTTTGAAAAATTACACATTCTTTTAAGGTTTCTCGTAGATCTTTCATGTTATTTACAATTTCTGCAACCCTTAAAAATAAGTTGGAAATGTCTTCATCATCATTCATTTTTATATTTTCAATTTGAGCTCTATAGACTTGAAGTTTGGCTATCTTCACCTTTTTTTCTCCCTCATGGATGTTTTCTAGTGTATCCCATATTTCTTTGGTAGTCTTGCTGTGCATTACTTTGATAAATTCTGCCTCACACAGTCCATTTAAGAGTGCATTCATGGCCTTTGCATTAGCTACAAACTCTTATTTGGCATCTTTCTCTGAGTCAGTCTCCTTTGGGGAATATTGCAATTCCACCGCAGCCCAATTCTATTCCTAGAGACATTATGTATGTCCTCATTCTTATTTTCTAGAAGGCATAATTTGTACCCGTGAACAAAGGGGCTTTATTTGTTGAGCAACATTCTAGACTAGCCATCCTGGGGACCTAGGATCTCCTTCCAGTTGTTAAACTGATACAGAAGGAACCCGCTCTGATACCAATTGTTGGACCCTTGGTTAAACTGAGGGGGGGGGGGCGGTGAATTAGTTTAATGCAATCATGTTCTTTTTAAACTTTCTTTTATACTCATTCACATCATCATTTTTTGATCAACTTAATATACAATGGAACAACAATATTAATAAATGAGAAGCAGGTATAAAGTAGAATAAATATAGAGTATCAACACATAATCATCATGCATATAGAAAACAGATATAAGTGGAAACCCATAAAGGGAGAAAACCACATCTTATTAATTTTTTGATACAAAGGCAAGCTCCAACTCCCTCTCACAACTGATTTTCTACAGGGTCCAACCTACAAGAGGCTCCTACCTCAATTCTGCAAGCTACAACTTGCAAGGAAGCTCCAACAACCAACTATTTTCTACAGGCTCCAACCTACAAGAGGCTCCTACCTCAGTCAGCTACAACTGAAATCTATCAAGCTACTACTTGATACGGAAGCTCCAACTTCGTCACTCTTTCAAAAATCATATGTTGATTTACCTTGGATATCAGTGTTGTTCTGTTCCTTCTTCACTGTTGTCCTCCAGCTTCCTTATCTATCTTGCATCATCTTTGACTCTTCACAACATCTCTATATTCTCCTCCTTATTCTTATCTTCTCTGCCTCAATTTTGCATTCTCTAACCTCTCTATTCATATCTATGAGATATCATTTATAGAGTTCACTTCTTGACTGTTTGTATTCTATAGAGAATTTGGAGTGAACATCAATGACTCTTTGACTTCTGCCTTCTCTCCTTTGTCCAGCTCATTCATAAAAAAATATAACAATATGTACAAATTTCAATATTACAGTGGAATATTTATTTTCCTCCGAAGACTTGCCTTTGCATCACAAACAATATAAAATAAATAAAACTTTACATTTTCAGTTACAATAATAATTTCTATTCAGCCCATTCAGTTTTTGGCTCACTGTGAGCTTGAATTTTCTGCTATTGTAGTGTAAAAACTCACATTTTCATTCATGTGCATTTCACATTCTGATTCTGCAAATTTTAATCCCTTCACTACACACCTCTTCAACTCTGCAATCTCTGTTTTCCATGCCTGTAAAATGCCCTGTGCCTTTTTCAGTTTCTGCATACTCTCCTGTTCACTGCAATAGTGTATCTACTACATATATATGATGCCCGAGCTACCTCACTTAACCCACATAATCCTACTCTATGCATATAAAAATGCATTTCAAGTTAGTCCCAATTAATTTTAAATCTGCAACCCCAACAAATTCCTTTTTGACCTGGCAATCTTAAACTACACAGAAGAAAATTTTGAACTCATGGCTATTAAAAACCAAACCATCCAGCCAGGTTCAATATCCCTTGCGGAAGCTTTATTTCTTAGAAAATGATTATAAAACTATGTAACGCAAACCCTTCTCAATCTTCATGTGTGGAACTTCACCTTATAAAAGTTCGACCCACTCATACAGTTCAACCATAATATATTCTACGCTTCCATTCAAATGTCAAGAAATATTGTAATAGTCTTGAATTTATATAAACGCTCACCATACCTCATTAACTATATATGTCTGCGGCTGCCATCACATAATATGTATCAATGACAATATTTTAGCATATATTAAAATGAGCCTTTCGGCCCCACCTTGGGCTTCACCAATGATATAATTTCCGCACTTCAAATAATACTCAGCCCCACATACACACTTACCTTTCATTAAACCTCATGCATCTTCATGATGCGACCACCGTCCGATCATTTGATCGGCAAATCCCACAGTAATCGAAAAATTCTTCGAATAGGATCTTAACGCCCAAATAAAATGTGAAATGGGTTGTATTCCAAAACCGCCCAAGCCATGTGTCTCACTCCGAACCGTATCACACTTTTTTCAAAAAAACCTATTACCACTTATAAATTTTGCGAAAACCACCATTGGTTTTCAAAACCGCTGTCACTGTTCATACCTTCAAGGTTCCGCTCCTTCGGTTATTCACGGTTCCATTCCTATTATTTGTTTAACTCCACCTCCCTTCAATTCTATTTCAATTTCACCTTTCTTGTATTACTTTCGCATCATCGAAACTACCTACATTCTTATTGAAAACTTCACACGGGACTTAAGGCGCATTCAACATTCAAACAGGTAAGAATAAACCCCAATCTTAACCAACACATGGATGATTTCTATCTCAAATTATTATTATTTATTTTTCTCTACGCCTTCGACTACCTGCAAAAGGGATTTCGACCATTGCTCTTACTGCTCTGTACATGCACAAACTCTAAAATTGATTTTAATCATTACAATATTCTTTCTATTAACAGGTTATTCAACCTTTCCAGCATTTGTGATTTGTAGTTTTTATCATTCGGCTATCAAAACCAACTGTTACTTCAAGACCCAGTCCAGCTATATTGTATTTCGACAATCAAATGTTTAATACCTCCCAGCATTCCACTCTTCATAATATGTTTAGGCGCTTTTATACTTCAATCAAAATCTATGCATTGAATTACTAAATCAATGCCATACAAACTCAATTAATGAATAATTTCTCAATACTTCATCTGCAAACTCTATACTTCAAAATGGCCCTTTCAACTTCACTACTCTGCCTCTAATTCCTCTGTTGCTTCTGTTGCTTGGGCTGCCTTGCTTGTCTCCTTTGCCATCAATGACAATATTTCCAACAGTAGGATAACTCTATGAGTGTAAGGTACTCTCCCCACTTGTGCTACCAATGCATCATATACATCCTCAACATATCCTCCAATGTCCTGTTGACCCTCTCAGTATGTCCATCTCTCTGCAGATGATAAGTTTTATTACAGGCCAACTTAGTGCCCAAGCCTGCAAACAAATCCCTCCAAAACTTGGAAGTGAACTTTGCATCCCTCTTGAAAACAATATTCTTTGCAACACCATGCAATCTGAATATGTCTCTGATAAACCCCTATGCTAGTATAAGATAGGGATGCCAAATTCACCTTAAATTTTAAAAGGAATTGTTTGGATACATGGGCACTCCAATAAATTTTAGTAAAACATATCATCCTCAAATAGATGGACAAACTGATATAACCAAAAATATTTTGGATGACATTATGAGAATGTATGCCATTGACAAACCTACAAAATGGGAGGTTTCATGCTTTTAGTCGAGTTTTCATACAAAAATAGTTATCAAACACTAGTAGAAAATGATGAAATTAGTGACTAGGTGACTAAAATAGTTAGTCATCACAATTATTTCAAGTGAATTACTACTAAATTTGAGAAATTTCAAGTGACGAAACTAATTTAAAATGA